>CM064533.1:18651455-19851455 GCA_032716605.1 Paralithodes platypus | reverse complement strand
CACATTGAAGTGACTTATGTGCGACAATGGTAGTGTAGGCCGACATTTGTTGTCTGACCTCTCTCAACGCTACCGCCGCGGTCTTGTCATTGTCACACAGGACTTTATTGGTTAATTGGGAGCAAAAAGAACAATTACGTGTAACCCAGAGACCCCTTGAACGGTCTAGACATCTAACACACCTTATGCAAAGGGTATGTGCAAAAATTGGGATACCCGCGCAAGTAGGGGTAATGCACAGGGCAAAAACTGGGGTCACATTAGCCATGACAGAGACTGGTGTGAGGAACTACCGCCGGGTCTGTATTGGTCCGCCGGAGCTCAGCTCTGGAAAAATAAAGAAAAATTTCCAGGAATTAATGCTCATAAGGTTAACCCAAGTGTTCGCATACAAGTGTTAATAACCCGCCGGGTAACGGGATGCAAAGACACAGCTAACACATCTCGCCACGCGGCTGGGTTTAAAGAGGCTAAACAAGTCTTCTTAGCTAAGAACATGAAGAATACCCTCTGATATAATGGTCCAGTATGGCACTAATAGTCTGTAGGAGGTGGTGACTGTCTCAAGATTCAATTTTGTAACAAAGCCCCCCCTCATAAAGACGCCGGCCCTTGAAATATTTTAGTAGAATAGCCCAGGGCAGGAATATACGAGATCTGATTTTTTAACGAATTGTCCCAAACGATCGTCGTAAAAATAGAAGGCGGCGATACTGAAAGTATCACCCAATTAAGGTTAATCGAAATTGAATTTGTTTATAAATTCCTTAGATCCTTTACTTAGGGGCACCCGCCGGGTGTGGAAATCGATTTGGTTAAACCTCACTGATCCTTCAAATGCCGTAAGAGTAAAGGCAGCGATACACAGAGTATCACTCACATGGATTGGTTAACTATAAGAGACCTAAGTCGTTTTATCCCACCCTGCTAAGGTGCACCCGCCGGGTGAGAAGTCTAAAAGTTAACCCCACAAGTTCCTGACCCCACTACTTTGTAAAAGATCGCCGGGGAGGAACGCCTAAACAACAGCTAGGTTTTCCCCGTGGTTTGTCGTAAACCAGGTAGAAAAACCTATAAAAAACGAGTGTTCTCACGAACGTCGTTTCTTTATATATAACTAAATATATATGTAAGGATGGGTACAGCCATCCCGCCGGGAATTATAAAGGAGGCCTGAAACCAGGCACCCACAGATACGCAGTCCTGGAGAGCCACAGACACCTCCCCTCGCCGGGGAACCAGCCAGTGTTAAAAACCACGTGTGGCCTAACACTGCTCATCGGTCAGGATTTTTCACGGTGAAACCGAGAAAAACCCGCCGGAAGGCAAACCCCACCCTGAACAGACACCATCTGAACAATACGACACGAGGAGAGACACGCACGACTAACCAAGGTCACAACATAATCCGTGGAATTAGCCAATACACAACTAAACCAGGAAACAAATATAGTCCGAGGAATTAGCCAATACACAACTAAAACCCGGATACACATGACACAGTAGGGCATATTTATAAAATAAATAATAACACTAGACATGTGGCAAAGCTACGAGCGGCTGGCTAGGCCTAGGTAGACGGCATGAAAATAGTTGAAATATAAACACACACTGGAATATCACAACAGGAACCACCGCCAACACACCACCGAAGCGATAACTTCCCAACCCCGGGAAGCCTGACACGGACCCAGAAAAAACTTCACTAAGTGAAGAAAAATACGCTGGGAACGTCAGCAAACACACAGCTTACCTCATCAGAAGGATAAAAGGCAGCAATTATTAACGCGTAATGAAAGCCGCCTGCATCACCAACTAAACCAAACTGTGAAAAGTTCACGTGTCCACAACAGGACCACGAGGGTACATCCGAAATAGATGCCCCATACATACGACCCAAAATACATTGCACTGCGGGCAACCAGCCCAGGACACTCCTGCTACGCCTATCCTAACCTTACTCGATACATCCCAGAGTAAACAAATGAGAAAAAACTCACTAGGGACGCCACGAATGCGGAACCAGCGGAGCCTGAAAGGTACGTCCGGGCAGGCTGAGCGCAGAGCAAAGAAGGAGGAATGACGCCTGATTCAGCGTCTGGTCAGAAATCCACACAAGTACATCCACGATATGATGGAAAGCTTATTGGATAGTTATTCTTATTTTCTTTTTGTTTTTATTTTTTACGAAGTTTTTTCGTAGTGAGAACCCAATTCATAATGACTGAAGCCATGAGTGAGGTCGCGTGCGCTCATGATGAAGGCTCCTCAGTTTTTAAATGCTCTGCGCGGTAGATTCAAACTACGGCGGATTAGTGTTTGAAGAGGATGCCTTATGTAATAGGCATGTTCGTCAATGATGGAGGGGCCACTAATAAATATAAACTTTCACTTCATCCCAAATGTTTAGTAATAACTGAGTCGCCCCCGCTGCTGTTATGTGGCCACTCGGATTGTGGTAGTGTTATACGAAGAGTGCACAATTTTTACATTTTTTAGGAACCCACTTAGTCAATGTACAATTCACACAAGACATCTGGCGTACATACCTCGTCAGTTGTGGCTCAGGTGAGGGGGCGGAGATTACTGAGGAGAGCTATAGCCCACCTGTCAGAAAAAGGCCAAGAATCAATGTTACATAATACTGTATAAGAGCAAAGAACTAAAGCATGTACCAGTTCCTTATGTATAAGGCTCATGTAATGTCGAGTAGCCTGCTGGCCCTATGAATGTTCTAAAGAATTTAGAGTAGGGTAGCATATTCGCTACATTGTATATAAGAATGGATTTAAGTGGGATAGTCTATAGGCTATCATAAATGCCACTGGAGTACTCTCCTCCCTTCTTTTTCCATTCATTGTTCTACATTGAGAACTCGGAGGGAAACGTTGGTCTTTAATTTAACCGGAACCTTTTGCTACATCGGATGTTTGTTTCTGAAGGAAAACATTGTTCTCCCCTCCCCCCCCCCCCCACCGGAGTTCCCGGAGTACCCGGAGTACCCAGAGTACTTGGAGGAAACTCTCGTTCCTTAATTTAAACTGAACCTCATGGTTCCTTGGTTTTCAGTATTACCCGGAGTACTTGGAGGAAGCTATCGTTCCTTATTTTAATCTGAACCTTTTGGTTCCTGGGTTGTCAGTGTTTACCCGGATTACCCGGAGTACTTGGAGGAAGCTATCGTTCCTTATTTTAATCTGAACCTCTTGGTTCCTGGGTTGTCAGTGTTTACCCGGAGTTGTTGTTGTTGTTGTTCCCTAAGCTGCCTGGCCGAACAGCCCCGAGTCCCTGAGGAAGGCCATGGCCACGATCGGGCTTTCCCACAGAGCTCTCATTGAGTGTAGATTGTGTTGTTGGCGTAAGTGGTTGTGAAATGCAGTCTTCTATGTGTTTAATGGTATGGGGTGCTGTGTTACATCCCGGGCAGGCGTCGACAACGGAGTCATCCAGTCTCTTCTGATAGCTCAGTTGAGCTGGATGGTGTCTGCATCTCAGCCTGGCCAGGTGCACTCTGTCCTCGCGAGGAAGGGAGGATTCGGAAGGATGGATTTCGGGAGTCGTGCATGCAGCTGCGTGTTGTCTGTGAGTGAGTGGATGGATCGGTGAGAGATATGAGTATGGATGTGCTTCTGGAAGTTGGTTCGGGGTGGGCAGGGAGGGAGAGAGGACAATAATTGTGTGTGATACCGTGTGCTGGGTGTTGTTTTGATATTTCTTGGTGTCTGTGGGTGTGTTGCCATGTAGTTTAGTGGTGGTCTTGGTTCGTGGAGGCTGCTGCCAGGAATTGAGTGCCTCTCATGTCCAGATGGTCTTTGACTTTGAGGATTTTGGTTTCTTGATGTAGGTGATCTGTGGGTGCAGTAGCTGTGCAGCCTGTAATGATCTTCAGGGCTTTGTTTTGAATAGTCTGTAAGGTCTTATGATGTGTTTCAGCTAGGTTAGAAGCCCAGGCTGGGCTTGCATATTCCATCACTGATCTTATGTATTGTTTATATACTGTGGTGGTAGTTTCTTTGTTGTGTCCAAATTTTGTGTGAGCAAGTGACCTGAGGGCGTTAAGTCTGGGTGTCAGTTTCTTTTTAATGTTTGTGGTGTGCTGTTTGAATGTCATATGAGTATCATATGTTACTCCTAGGATTTTGGGTGTGTGTGTATGTGTTAGGGGTGTGTTGTTTATGGTGAGTTGAGGGATGTACAGTAAAAGTCCGTTAATCCGACGACCGATGATTCGAATCTCCCAATAGTCCGAATTTTTCAATTTGAGGCCAAATCCGAATTCACCCGATGGTCCGAATTTCAAGAAGTCCCAAAGTCCCCTTTTTGAGGCATTAGGCCACTCAAATGACACATAATGGAGCACACACATATCATATGTTCATGAATTCACTTTAAAAGTTTACCATTGTCATTGTAGCCTATTATCTACTTCAAAACATTCAGATTAATGGTCAAAGGAAGCTACTGATATAATTGTAAACACCTTCGTCTTCTTCTTCTTCCACATCGTCTGCTAGAGAGTTTGTTTTGCTCTTGAACGCATCCTTGGGACGCTCCGATGCGCTACTGGCTTGCACCGCATTTTCTGCAAGCGCATTCAGTCTTGAGCTTGAAAACGCACCTTTCAAGAAGTCCCAAAGTCCCCTTTTTGAGGCATTAGGCCACTCAAATGACACATAATGGAGCACACACATATCATATGTTCATGAATTCACTTTAAAAGTTTACCATTGTCATTGTAGCCTATTATCTACTTCAAAACATTCAGATTAATGGTCAAAGGAAGCTACTGATATAATCGTAAACACCTTCGTCTTCTTCTTCTTCCACATCGTCTGCTAGAGAGTTTGTTTTGCTCTTGAACGCATCCTTGGGACGCTCCGATGCGCTACTGGCTTGCACCGCATTTTCTGCAAGCGCATTCAGTCTTGAGCTTGAAAACGCACCTTTGGACGTATTAGTCCTGAGCTTGAAAACGCACCTTTGGATGTTCCGATACGCTACTATTTATAGTTCAGTGATCGGAGCATCCCAAGGGTGCTTTCAAGACAACAAGACAAGGGTCCTTTCAATACAATATAATATAACAGAGCACGTCACAAAAGGAAAATCACAAAAGGAAAATTACAAGAACCTCTCAGGGAAGTGCCGTTGTTAAGGCATTACTTCCCGAACCACATCTGATCTTCAAGAGCAAGACAAACTCGCTAGTAGACGGAAGAAGAAGAAGACGTTTATATCAGCAGATTCCTTTGACCATTAATCTGAATGTTTTGAAGTAGTTAATAGGCTACAATGACAATGGTAAACTTTTGAAGTGATTTCATGAACATGATATGTGTGTGCACCATTGTGTCATTTGGGTGGCCTAATGTCTCAATGTTTTCGTCATACACAGGTTCATAGGGGTAAAGTCCGATAATCCGAAAAATCCACTAATCCGAACGAGAGCCGGTCCGCTGCCCTTCGGATTAACGGAAGTTTACTGTATTCGTGTTCTCCTGTCCAACTTGTGAGCAGGGTTGCGGTGGATTTGGCTGGGGCTAGATTAAGTCTGTTTGTAGTGCACCAGCCATGTAGTGTGTTGAGATAGGGTTGAGGGAGATCTGTTGCTCTTTTTGGGTCATGGTGTGTGCATGTGAGTGTTATGTCATCTGCATAGGAGGCTAAGTTTATTTGTACTTGGAGGAAGCTCGTTCCTTAATTTTAACCTGAACCTCTTGGTTCCTGGGTTTTCAGTATGTACCCGGAGTACCCGGAGTACTTGGAGGAAGCTCTTGTTCCTTAATTTTAACCTGAACCTCTTGGTTCCTGGGTTTTCAGTATGTACCCAGAGTACCCGGAGTACCCGGAATACTTGGAGGAAGCTCTTGTTCCTTAATTTAACCTGAACCTCTTGGTTCCTTGGTTTTCAGTCTTGCTCGGAGTACCCTGAGTACCCCTAGTACCCGGAGTACTTGGAGGAAGCCTTGTTCCTAAATTTAACCTGAAATTCTTGATTCCCTGGTTTTCAGTAGTACCCGGAGTATTCGGAGGAACCTCTCGTTCCTTAATTTAACCTGAACTTTTGGTTCCTTGGTTTTTGTATTACTCGGAGTACCCGGAGGAACCACTTGTTCCTTTATGTTAACCTGAACCTTTTGGTTCCTTGTTTTTGTTGGTGTTTTGTGCACCTGGAGGAAAACTTTGTTTCTCCATTTAACCGGAACTTCTTTGTGCATTGTTTTTTTTTTTTTTTTTTTTTTCCCCCTCGGTTTCCTTGAAACCATTTAGTACCCGGAGGTCTAAAACCCTGAGACCCGGAGAGAACGGAGGGACACAGGAGCCCCGCCGACTCCGGGACTCGAAGCATGCAATTGTATAGGGTTAGTTGGTGCTCTTGCACTGGAGGAAACTTTGTTGCTCAATTTGTTTACATGCAAACTCTTTCAATTTTAAGAAATTAATACATAATTGTGTTGGTGCTCTTGCACTGGAGGAAACTTTGTTGCTCCATTTGGTTTCATGTAAACTCTTTCTATTTTAAGAAATTAATATAATTGTGTTGGTGCTTATACTTTATTTACTCGAAACCATTTAGTACCCCGGAGTTCTAAACCCGGAGACCTGGAGAGAACGGAGGGACACAGGAGCCCCGCCGACTCCGGGACTCGAAGCATGCAAATTGTATAGGTTTAGTTGGTGCTCTTGCACTTGGTC
Source organism: Paralithodes platypus (assembly GCA_032716605.1). Taxonomy (NCBI): domain Eukaryota; kingdom Metazoa; phylum Arthropoda; class Malacostraca; order Decapoda; family Lithodidae; genus Paralithodes; species Paralithodes platypus. The sequence goes on along the minus strand of CM064533.1, from coordinate 19,844,759 downwards.
ATGCAAACACTTAGGAATCATTGGTAGCGAAGCACTTCATAACATATTACTCATATAGGAAGAGAACAATTGGTCCCTCATGTAAAATTCAGTAGAGGGAAGCCGAGCTAGCTAGGCCTATTGGCCGCCCTCGTGGACACTTGCCCGAGGTGGCGAACAAAGCATGGCCTTATAAATAAGTACTGGTACAAGAATGGGACATATAAGGGAATCAATAAGTCTAGCTAAGACCCTATCAGCTCGAAGTAATGCTAGAAGCATGCAAACTATAAAGTGAAACGACTTTGACAAATTTAATACTACTGTACTGTAGTAGAATTTCAGGAAATCATGTAGGCTACTTTATGACAAAGAAAACTTTGAATTAATAATATCCTTAGAGTTCAACGTGTATCCTGAGGGCACACGAATAAGATGAATAATAGCCTACGATAAGTAAATAATTAAATGGAAGCATTGTATAGGATATAGCCTAATATAACAATAATCACTTACTACGACGAACAACAAATATTAAGAATGGCGAAGCAGTATCCATATATTTTCGGTGTGGACAGGCGTGGACGGTGGCCCTCTGAAACATACAGGGCGATTACTCAATTCATGTTAGGACCTAACTCAAATAATATATAACAAGGACTCACTAGGAGTGAGAAAGCCAGGCAAACGCTGAGACGCCCAGAGCAAGGGGCCACACGTCCGACTCGCCTGGATCACAACCGTAAAGAGGCAGATAAACACGCTAGAAAATCTGGCATCACGTGCAAGGGAAGCATGACGACAGCACAGCTGGAGGGCTGAGGCACCGGGAGGTTTGAAATGATAGATTCTTCTTTAAAATTTTATTTCTAGTGGTATTCATTTTCAATGACGAGCCATTGGTAAGATTTAATGGGTATTAACCAAGGATTGTTTTTATGCTATATACGCAACGGTTGTGATAAGAACTCCGGGGAATCCCGAACGGGTCCCGGAATCTCAGCCTATATATAGTATAGGCTCTTCGTCATTGACGGAGGAACCAATACTAAATCAATTAATATAAATACATTCCTAAATGCATATACAACTCAATATGCAAATAGACTCACTATGGACTAAAAACTGATGCGTTTAAGAGGGGCTATGGGGAGCAAGGAAAATGTATGTTTTCTTAATGGCCGGCAGTCGAGAGAGGCCGCTCCTGGGCAGGAGGAGGTATGAGTCAGGCTCATGGGAAGCAGAGTAAGATCGGAATGCGCTGAGGCGCGGTGTTCAAAAGTGTGTTAATTCTTTTCTTTTTTATTTCCTACTTTTCAGTGGCTCCGTCTCAATGACATACCTTAGGAATTATTAAGGGGTACCCCCTAAGATGATCTTGGTTCTCGACCGCCGTAATCGAGGTTAACTCGGGCTCTGAGGAGCCCGGAACGAGGCCATATTATCATAGGCTCTTATGTCATTGACGTAAGGAGCCACCAATAAATACAGTATAGGTTATTATTAGAATGTTGTAATTGAATATAATATCACAATATAAAACCATCAGCTGTCAGTATTTGATGGTTCTCACTGAAAATAATGCCTTACAAAATGTCTATCTATCTATCTATTGCCCGACGCCGTGATCCCCGAAGGGGTGGCCACGAACGAACCGCCCCCATGCACCTCTGTCCCCAGTCAGTCGACGCCCCTCCCCCCACCAGCACCGCCTTCGTTCATATACTTCCTCACTCCATCCTTCCACCTCTCATTCGGTCTACCTCTCCCTCTCTGTCCCTCCACCTCGCTCTCGTACACCCTCTTAGTCATTCTCTCGCTTTCCATACGTTCCATATGGCCGAACCATCTCAAGTTATTCCTTTTCACACTTTCCAGCACATCTACCTCCACACCACACCTCCTTCTTACTTCCTCATTAGTCTGTCTATCCCTCCATGTAACTCAGCATGCACTTCTTAAGTAATTCATTTCCACTGCTCTCACTTTTGGTTTGAGTCTCTCAACCAACGTCCATGCTTCGCTTCCGTAAGTCAGTGTCGGGATTACCACACTGTCATGCAAGGACTTCTTCACTTCCATACTGACCACCCTATTTCTTGTCACTGCTTTCAGCATTCCTACAACCCTCTTCCCCTGTTGTACCCTCTTCCGCACTTCTTCATCCATACTCCCATCTTTACTCAACACAAAATGTCTTGAAGGCAAATATATATATGATGAGGCACTCTTGATTGAATAGTGTCAACGTGATATGTGTTCACCTTCACATAGAAAACTTTGGAAGTTAATACTGAAGGTATTGTAGATGTTTTGGTGTGAAGCATTGGATGAAAATAGGTCAAAACAACAAATTTTCTAAATTAGGATTTGTGGATTTTGATTTTAATAAAATTTTAACAAAGTTATGACAAGTAACCCCTGGCCAGCACACAACCTTGGGGGGTACATGTAAAGAATTAAAGATCTATGAATTTGACACTAACCTAGAATTCAACACTTAAGGGAATTAATATCAAGCTACAACGTTAAAACACACTTTCACAGAAAAAAAGACACTGCAGCTCATGAGCCGAGGCTCGTATGATAATAAGAAACAAAAACACTGATCAAAATTGAAAGTGGCGACCTTGAAAAGCACGATCGTCGATCAGCCCAGACTAAGTCCTTACTTATTAGGTTTACAAGTGAAAAATAGTTCAAATAAATACATTCCTAAACGCATATACACTTCAACTGCAATTAGACTCACTATGGACTAAAATGAGAGGTTTGACGACCTCCCTTATAACCAAATAAGGTAAACCTCTTATTTGGTAGCAGTCTCGGAGTATCCAACGTAGGGCTTATGGTCTCAGCCGCTACCACAGCGGGCCGATTTATCAGTACTCACGCGAAGTACCAAATAATCTCTAGAGTTGCACCTCTATTCACTACTAGGCACGTTGTACACACTCCGAGACGACTAAAGAAGGAAGAGAAAGCGAAGGAGAGAAAGAATTGTTATAGTTACCCATTTAATCTAGCTGCTCTCCTCTAAGCCATGCTCCATTTTCTATGAGCCTGCGCCAGGACCTGCCAAAGTATCTAGGTATCAAGTAATCAGTGTAGATTGGATGGGCAGGGGATCGGCATGAGGGCGGGATACTCTGTCGTTGGATACTCCGAGACTGCTACCAAATAAGAGGTTTTCCTTATTTGGTTATAAGGGAGGTTGTCAAACCTCCCAATTTAGTAGCAGTCTCTACGTTTCCAACGTAGGGCTTGAATCCCACATTGGAGGCGGACATCCAATAAACCACAAAAACCCAAGCCTTAGCAAAGTAGAGGACCAAGAAAAGACACAAATAAAATGTTTAGTTTATCGGGAAAAAAGAGCGTAACAGTATGGTGCATATTAAGAAAATACAGTTACTAGCGTATCAGTCTAGGGTCTAAAATGCACAGGCAGGTAAAGGAATAGGTCATGTCGACCTTGGAATGGCACACCAACATGGGAAAGGTGAAGTCAATTGTAAAGTATTACAATAACAAACAGCACGGCACAGCATGTGGATGACCTCCGAAGACACTCGTATGTACAAGACATGGGTATGAGGCATAGGCAAACCAATACAAAATCCTGTAGACAGTATAGTCCAATGTAATAAACCTTAAGAGATACATCCGAAACACTAAACAGACAGTACTGTTCAGACAAGTATTGAAAGAGAAAGTCTTTGTACAAGCATACAAAAAGAACCCCCCCCCCTCCCCCCCCCTGTTGTAGGGAAAGGAAGAAAAGACAGTATGGGATGAAGAGACACAGGAGATGGTGCACGTCACCATATGACACTCTGTAGTTACACGACATGGGTAGGAGGCAGAAGCATACCAACACAAAACCCGGAGACAGTTGAGTCAGAAAGTAAAAACTGTAAGAGCGAAATCCTAAAGTGAAGCCAAGTGGAAAGTATACACAAAAACACAAGGCACGGCATAGCCGGCGGACGCCATCATATGACAATCTAGAGGTACATGACATTGGTAGGATACATATGCATACCAACACAGAACCCGGAGACAGTGGAGTCAGAACGTACAAATTGTAAGAGCGAAAATCTTAAGTGAAGGCAGGGGTTAAGTGTTTACAAAACAAAATGGCACGGTATAGACGGCTGACGACATCATAGGACATTCGTCATGTATTTACCTAATTGTATTTACCTAATTGTAGTTTACAGGAGTTGAGCTAAGCTCGTGTTGTCCCGTCTCTCAGTCTACTTTTTATCAAATATTTTCTTGAAAATATGGATGTTCCTTGCCCCTACCACCTCCTCCTCCAGCCCATTCCATTTGTCAATACAACTATACATGTACATGACATGGGTATGCGGCATAAGCATACCAAGGCAAAACCCGTAGACAGTGTAGTCATAATGTAAAAACCGTAAGAGCTACATCCTCAATACTAAACAGACATGTATTGAAAGAAAGGCTTTGTACAAGCATACAAAAAAGACCTCCCCCCCTCCCCCCTCCCCTCCCTTTGTCAGGGAAAGGAAGAAAATACAGTATGGGACGAATACAGCATGAAGAGAATCAGGATGGATGACGAAGCAGGGGACACGTTGATTGAACGCGACCCAAGGCATACGAAGCCTGGCCACGGGCATGGAGAGGTATGAAGAGACAGATGCACTGCGGGGGGACCATAACCCTGTGTCGGTCATGTCAGTGAGAGAGCAAGACTGTAAAAGTGGAAGGCATAGGAGCAGAGCCCTCCGTAAGAGGTTTACCGCCTCCAAGAACATGATGGAAATGTAGGCCCACAGCATGCACACCGAAGCCCGTCCCGGCACAGTGGCACACACAGAAGCAAACAGGGCGTTGTTTCAGCTGTTTGGCAACACACTTGCGGCGGCAACAGTGTTTACATGTTGGAGCAGTGGTGGGGCAGGACTCTAGTGTTCCATAGGCCAATTGTCTAACCGACAGTAGAGTCTTGTGAAGGTGCTGTCTCTGTGGAACACTGTTAAGGCTGGTGTGGTAACAGAGACTGCAGGAGCAAGTGCAGCGGGGGGGGACTCCGGCGAGTCGTGCTGAGGCACGGTGAGCACCACACCAACATCATCCACAGTGACGACTGGGCGGGGCAGTGGTGAGGTGGGACTTTATCGTCCTACAGTACACTCCAACTACCGAAAAGCAACCCGTCTGAGCCGTTACAATGCCTGTGAACGGAAAAATGACGGGAACCCAGTACACGTATGTATAGCGAAGCGTACCAAGCACGGGCCGGCCACATGGGCGCGATCAACCAAACCCTGCGCCAGAAAAATCCCAGCCCGTGGAGGACGTAGCACATGAGGAGTGCGACGGGCGGAGGCAATGTGGACACCGACTGTCACCCACTCCAGTCCGTGCCGAAGGCATCAGCGGATAAGAAGACCAACCGAAAGGCCACCGACATGCCCGCCAGGGCAAGACAGCGATCCCGCAGGAAGAAGAACGGTACCAACAGGATCATGGCCCGGACGCGAAAGTGAAGAGCCCTGACCACTTGCCGTGGTGGCGATGACCCATGTTAGATCGGGAGCCCCACCCCCCTCACACGACGCATCTGTGTCTATCCAGATGGCCGCCGGGGGAGCAGGCCAGGGCACCGCTGCAGCGAGCGAGCCCCGAGCGACCCAGTGTGATAGTCTCATATGTAGCAAGCGCGGTACCGGCCACAGCCAGTAAGGGGGGGGTGATACAGGGAAGTGTTAGGGGACCAGTAGAACAAGGTGGTCGAATCCGAGCTGGCCTATAGGCACGGTCAGTGCCGCCCAAGGTAAAGATCTCAGCCGGGAAAACACCCAGAACATGTTCGTGAACGAGAACAGGCAGAACACGACAAGTGTTGACGCGGACACCCGACCCCGGGGAACAGGAGCACTGTGGAGGTTCCATGGCCCTCAGTGTGAAGGTGGGAGGACCGCCATGTGAAATAGCGATGGTGAACCCCAGGCTTGTGACACGGACGACTACAGCGAGTGTGTCCAGGACACAATGTGTGGAGATGTTATCGCGACGGCACCTTCCCCATACATGGACCGGAGTACCTGGGCCACCTCCTGAGACACTGCGTCGATGACGGGGAGGGCGCCCGAGAGGAGGTTGAGACCTCCACCTACAGGCCAGACCCTTCTATACCACCGGCGTGGCTAGCGCAGGAAGTGGGGGCGGGAGAAGCCGGTGCGGGCGCTTTGCGTCAGGCGCACCACCAAGTCAATGAGACGGCCGGTTGAGGGGAGAGGGTATGGGCCAGGAGGAGCTACGCATTGTGCGGAGCATAGCCTCCCTTAATTTGTCATGGAGAAAGGAACTACCATGGGCAACCCCCGGCCACCTGGCCGTCCTGACGAAAACGGAGAGCGGGCCTCACGCTCCGGCCTGTCCCCCTCCCGTCCGAGCAAGGCAGCGGAGGACGAGGGTCCCGGAACTTGCCAGCATAGTCCACCCACAGAACGGAACGGCAAACCGGGTACGAACGGCCATGGGAGGAGCGTATACAACGCCCCCCGCGGCCCGTCCCATAGCCCAAGCCCCAGGGCTCCTTGCCGGCGATGGACCACCACTCGCATGGTTGGAGGAGGACGACGAGGGCTTCGCCACGACCTCCCATTGTGCGGAGCATGTGTCGCTTAGCACAAGCAAGAAAGCCTCCTGCCAAGCCACCCCCAGGAACGTCAGTCCCGGACTTAAAAGGGCCGGCAGGAGGAGGTGGCTGCGGACGTCGGCAGGGGCTGACGAGCAGAGAAACCACCCGAACCAGTCGACGGCAATGGGTGGCGAACGTCCTGGACCGGGCAGGAAAAGCGAATGCAACGTAGGGCTTAAGATCCCAGTGAAGTCCGAGGAGCGGAGCAGCAGGCCAGACACAAAAGTGGAGGCCACGGTGGGGATGGACGGTAAAAGGTCAATGAAGAAAGGGGGGAATCCAATACACACAGGACCAACGCCACGTGAGCGGAGGCCTGGAACCTGTCAGCGAGGCTCTGTGGCGATCGAGGAGCAAGAGTCCGCCTGTGGAGCGGATTCGAGGCACAGAAGGAAATTAACAGAGGACACATCAAGGGGGGGAAACCGAGCTAAGCAGCCGTTCCCTGGGTGCATATGAATGCAAAGGGCATAAATAACCAGAGGAAAAAGACACGTGGCCGATTCCTGGTGACAGATACAGGGCACAGGGTACATCCAAGACCCACCTGTGGAGCGAGGTTCTATAGAAAGAGGAAGAGGCAGAGGACACCCTGCCTATTTGGCGGAAAACGTGTGTAAACACAACGCGGAGTCAAGGCCGAACCCCCCTGGCCGTAAAAAGTCAAGTGTGAGCTACCCGACACCTAATTGGTACAAATAGGAGGGGGAATCCAAGACACACAGGACAATCGCCACGCGAGCAGAGTCCTGGGACTAGGCAACAGGCCCCTGACTCCACCTAGTACACTAGAAGGCCGCCTGTAGGGCGGAAACGAAGCACAGGAGGATACAGAGGATAGGAAATCAGCCAAGTAGCCATATCCAGGACCATATGTGCATTCAAACGTAGACAGGGCACCAACTCCATCAATAACCGAGAAAAAAGGCGATGTGGCCGATTCCCAGATACAGATATACAGGGTACATCAAAAAGTAGAAAATTTGCTTGTAGAGCAGAATTCTAGAAAAAGATGAAGAGCCAGAGGACACCAGGAGACCCTCGCCTGTGAGGCGAAAAAACGTGTGTAAACACGAATGTCGAGTCAACCTGTCAAGGGAATGCGTGCCGACACAGGTCATCCATGATGCGACCATTCCCCCCCCACCCCCGAGGACATCAGGGAGACCGAACGGGGAATGGAGAGGAGAGAGCTGGACACAGGGCAGAGGCAAGGCATACGTAATGGGAGATGATATCCCATGATAGACGGAGAGACCTCTAGGCCCGTCGGCCTTCCTCCGATGCAGGGAGCGAGTCCAGGAGTTAAAGGGCGGAGAGACAAACTTCACATCGGCGGGGGTCGTAGACATCCTTGCCGTAGCAGGCCGTGCGGAGGCAGCACCCCCGATGGTCCAGCATGGCCGACCGAATGCATGTCAGGCGGAAGCAGGGAGGAGCCGGCATTACGGCACCGAAAAATGGGGGGGGGGGAGCATCACACACCAGTGGAGGTGAGACAGGGTAAAAGTATGAGGCAGTAGAGCCAAAATAGCATTTGAAACCCAAGTAAGACAATATCAAGGAAGATGCCAAGTAGCAAAGATAACAAGGAAAGTCAATTAAAAGACACCCACACAGTAGACCACAAACACCAGGGCTGGGACAAGCCCATTTGGCAAGACCCAACCCTGGGAAACAGGTCCAATTCCTGCGGGGAAAAAAGACCCCACTCAAAATACCTGAGAACCCTCTGGGAGAGCGAAGGGAGGAGGGGGGCGAACCGGCGGCGGTGTAGGTTTGGCCGGCAGTAGAGCGGGCACCAGCTGGAAGGAAAAAGGTCAAGTGTGAGCAACCCAACAGTACCCCATTAGTGAAAATAGGGGAGGGGAGGGAATCCAATACACACAGGACAATCGCCACTTTGGGTCGAGGCCTAGGACTTTTCAGGAGGTCCTTGGGTCCACCTAGTATACTTGGAGGCCGCCTGTAGGGCGGAAACTAGGTACCGAAGGAGGACACAAGGAACAGGACACAAGGGAGAGGAAACAGCCACGCAGCAGTTGTCCAAGAAGCCCTGTCCAGGTACAATTAAAAAGGGGTATAACAGGGCGCCAACACAAAAATCAAGGCAAAAGGCTATGTGGCCGATTCCTTGACAAGGCACAGGGCACATCAAAAGTAGAAATTCGCTTGTATAGCGGAAAACTAAAAAGATGAAGAGCTGAGGACACCTGAAGACCCCCGCCTGTGTGGCGAAAAAACGTGTGTAAACACGGAAGCCGAGTCAACTTGTCCAAGCTTATCCTCCCTGTGAGCGGGGCCCTTACAAAGTTTCCAGACATCCCCCCCCCTATGATCAAGTAAACACAGGCAGGGGAAGAACGGAAACAGGTAAAATGTAAGAAAAGCGAGAATTTTAAGAAGAGCGACGAGACCGAGACCTCCAAGTCGGTTGAGACAAGAGGAATATAGAAGGAAAGGACCTGTGTGGACCATTCCGACAGCGCTCTACTCAAGGCAAAAAAAACTATTAGCTTAGTTACACAATACACATAAAAAGAGAAAACACTAGGGCAGCGTCAATCCCTGATTGAAAGAACCTAGTAACAAAGCTAAACACTGCCCGAGAATCCACACAATTACGTTAAAGGAATAAAATAAAAGTTAGGATAGCCTAGGGGTTGACCGACACTGTTACCAGAACCACGTATCCTCGAGCCAAGTAGGCCCGGGGAAACGAAAAGGAACTGACAAAAGCGTGAACCAGGCGAACGAAATACAAGGGCACCAACTATGGACATGTTGAATAAACAAGTCAGAAGGGCTATAGGTCAGTTGAGACCAAAGCAGCATGTTTGAGAGAATAAAGGCTGTGTGCCCTATGCTCACACAAAAGCAGAATCCAGAGAAACCTCATGCTCAAGTCTTGTAAAACATCAACACATAGTCATATGAAAAACACAATAAAACAAAAAGCACGCTAAAAAGGGAAAGAAACACAATGCATCACGTGGGAAGCATATCCCCCCCCAAGTTACGTTAAGGGTTAGTTAAAGTGAACATGAACCCGAAAAGCGAGGGTAGAATAGACACACAATGACCGCTACGCGGCGTTGAGTACCACCACCCCCGAAGAAAACAAATAAATAAACACGTCTCCAGCACTACGCGCACACCCATAAACACGCCATAAAGCCGTAGTAAAGTGCTGCCTACATCACTGAAATATCCTTCTAAAACCTCAACAGCCTGAAAAGGCTCACACTCACTAAGTCGAAGCGAAGGGGTAGCCAAAGCAGGCACTCGCGAAGCACAGACAAAAGAGGCGTGTGACATCGACGGTGGGCGCGAAGTGACTGATGCTTTGGCAGGTCCTGGCGCAGGCTCATAGAAAATGGAGCATGGCTTAGAGGAGAGCAGCTAGATTAAATGGGTAACTATAACAATTCTTTCTCTCCTTCGCTTTCTCTTCCTTCTTTAGTCATCTCGGAGTGTGTACAACGTGTCTAGTAGTGAATTGAGGTGCAACTCTAGTGATTATTTGGTACTTCGCGTGAATCGATAAATCGGCCCGCTGTGGTAGCGGCTGAGATCATAAGCCCTACGTTGGAAACGTAGAGACAGCTACTAAATCTGATGCGTTTTAAGAGGGGCTATGTAAAACTAAAGGGAGGTATGGACAATATGTCGTATCTGGATGGCGACGATCGAGAGAGAACACACCTGAGAGGTGGAAATAGTGGGCAGGGTATGGGAAACAGAGGAAGATCAGAATGCGCGTAGGCGCGGTGTTCAAACTGTGTTAATTCTTCTCTTTTTATTTTCTACTTTTCAGTGGCTCCGTCCCAATGACGTACCTTAGGAATGATTAAGGGGTACCCCCTAAGATGATCTTGGTTCTCGACCGTCGTGATCGAGGTTAACCCGGGCTCTGAGGAGCCCGGAACGAGGCCATATTATCATAGGCTCTTATGTCATTGACGTAAGGAGCCACCAATAAATTACGTTTTAGTTTACTATATGTTTTTGCATTATTATGAATGACGGGCACATGTTAAACTGTTCTTTTTAGCTGCTCCTCAGTTTTTCACTCTGTTATTAAACTCTTGTTTAATTTGTGTTTCTTTGTCATTCATATTTTTTTTTATGCATTGTTTTTGGTATGTTGGGCTTGGATGTCCTCCTCCTATTTGTTACACAGCCTTGACGTTGGATTTGCCAAGACTACTAACAAATTGGGAGGTTTGACGCACCTCCCAACCTACCAAATAGGAAAACCTACTATTTGGGAGTAGTTTTGGAAAATCCAACGTACATAGTACCCTCCCTCACGCCGGACCCCTGCCCATCCTCGATCTTCTGCCTACGTGGGATGTGATAACAAAAGAGGGTCGTTCATGCGCACGTTCGACAAGGGTCTGCTCATGACAGAACACGGGATGGGCCTTCGACCTCGTACTGGTAAACCCCTTTTTCTTCTCTTCTATGTTTTTTTCACCTTCGGTGGTAGTTTTGGTGGTAAGTTCCTATGTAGCAGGAGGAACCGTATTATATATTCCAATTTACCTAAGAATCTTTATTTATATCCTCATATATCTTACTTATTTTCTTCACTTACCTCAACAATACTAATCCCGATAGCTGGGGAGGGTATGAAATATATCAGGGAAAGAGAGGGGTTGAAACACGGCGATTAACTAGAATATAGCCATGTTGATTAACAAAGCCATGACGTTGTGTATCCTTGCTTGTGATTGGTTGTTGACTATCGTGACGTCATCAGCCAAGGCGGGCCTCAGCGATGACGTCATTCCAGCCCTCGGCCATTTTTTTTTTTTTTTTTAAGAGACAATGAACGGAGGAAGGAAAAACACAGATAAAACAAAAAGGTCCATGTGCTTAAAGGCATCCTCCATTCATAAAATGTTTGTAACAACTGGATTTAAACATTTGTAGATTGTAAGTTTGTGGAAAGCAATTCGAGGGAAGTGAATTCCAAAGAGTAGTAGCTCTGGGGATGAATGAATTCTGATAAGCAGAAGTTCTGCATTGTGGAGGAGAAAGTGTAAATTCATGGGCGCTCTCAGCTGCCCTAGTTCTACGGGGAAAGATGTGGAGAGGCGGCACAATTGAAGCAAGTTCCTCGGAACAAATGCTGTGAAAATATCTGTAGAATAATGCAAGGGATGCAACGTTTCTTCGTATGGATAATGTAGGAAGGTCCTGTGTGATTGCAGGGTTATTGATTAATCTAATAGCTTTATTTTGAATTTTGTCCAACTGCCTCAATGCAACCACTCCACTTCCACCCCACAGAGGTGAACAGTAATCCATCTGAGAACGCACATGACTTTTATATATGGCGTCATTACACCCGCTTAATCTTACACCCGCATAAATGTACATCAGCGTATATGTTTCACACAACGTGTATTATAATGTCATTAGTGCACTGTGTAATTTGCGTCTTGATATTCAGTGTTTCTATTTATCAATACTAATTAGTATTCAAGCCGTCCCCCCCCCCCCCCCTCCCCATATTTGGCTCGTGAACGGTAAGGTTAATCTGCGAGAGCGGTATCGTCCCAAGATGAACTGATATATTGATAAATATAGCGAATAGGCTCGCACCCTTATTTTTCATATTTTTTCCTCCAGATTTTGAGAAATGAGTGTATTCATGGTCTATGCATGACAGTGTGGTAATCCCGACACTGAGTTACGGAAGCGAAGCATGTACGTTGGTTGAGAGACTCAGACCAAGAGTGAGAGCATTGGAAATAAATTACTTAAGAAGTGCGTGCGGAGTTACATGGAGGGATAGACAGACTAATGAGGAAGTAAGAAGGAGGTGTGGTGTGGAGGTAGATGTGCTGGAAAGTGTGAAAAGGAACAACTTGAGATGGTTCGGCCATATGGAACATATGGAAAGCGAGAGAATGACTAAGAGGGTGTACGAGAGCGAGATGGAGGGACAGAGAGGGAGAGTAGACCGAAAGAGAGGTGAAAGCATGGAGTGAGGAAGTATATGAACAAAGGCAGTGCTGGTTGGGGGGGAGGGGCGTCGACTGACTGGGGACAGAGGTGCATGGGGCGGTTCGTTCGTGGCCACCCCTTCGGGGATCACAGCGTCGGGCAATAGATAGATAGATAGATAGATAGATGGTCTTAGTTATAATGCCAATGTTGGATACACGATGGGTTGAGGGGGGGCTTTGCCCCCCCTCACCCCCCCATGAATTATTGAAATCGTCATCTATGTTGCTCCAGATTTTGAGAAATTAGTGTTTTCATGGTCTTAGTTATAATTCGAATGTGGGATACACGATGGGTTGAGGGTGGGCTTTGCCCCCCCCCCCCCCCCCCATGAATTATTGAAATCGTCATCTATGTTGCCAGCAGGGGGTAAATATTGATTATACTGCATGAAGAAGGCGTTTGTAAACAGTGAGGATGTCCGAAAGAGCTCTGAGATTGATTAGAATGGGCGTTTTTTCGGTCAATATTAACACTCAACGAGCGGCCTAGGCGGTATATTTGACCGTGCCGCCGAGCGTTTTTTTTTTACCATAAATGGCGTTGTTTCCGTGCTCTTTTTCATGCATAAACAAGAGCCAGAGCGTAATACAAGTATGTATCCGTGAAAGGGCGATAATTGAGCTTTCCAATGACACCAGAACCATCCTTCTACGATCACTGGTTGTCTTGCAACGATCGTGCAACCGAAGGGCAAAATCGCTAAAATACGGTCATTTCGTTATATAATTACATGTGTAGCGAGGGAGTGCGGGTGGATGTATGTGGAGTACATCTCAGTCGGTCCACGGCTGCCGTGGCGAGCGGTCATGAGGTAACCCATGCTCCTCCCGTCGCTCGTCTCTCTCTCAGAGCCAATATTGCGCCAAAATTGCACACAGACTAAAGTCCGCCCCCGCCACATAGTCCAAGTTTTTCGATACGGACTTAAGTCCGCCCCCGATGGTTAGGGGTTAAGGAGACGGACCACAGCTATTTTCAAGGATTTTATTTTTGTGTCTTTGTTATTTATATGATTTATAAGGTTTCTATAATAAAATTTGTTCATGGAAATTAATATTTATCCATTATCCAAGAATCTAAAAACACGGCCCCCGATAGTGGGAAGGGGTATGAAAAATAGGGAAATTGCGGGTAAAAACTACGAATCTTGTTTCTGAGACCTAGTATATTAACATAACCAAACAACCCAACCTAACCTAACCTAGACCTAGTACGTGGGATACAAAACTAGCCCTTGCATGCCAGCTACTGCGGGTCCATAGTACTCAGTACGTGGGATACAAAACTTGCCCTTGCATGCCAGCTACTGCGGGTCCATAGTACTCAGTACATGGGATAAAAAACTAGCCCTTATACATACATACAAGTTTAACCCTTCAACCCCGGGTGGTACACGTGTGTACCATTATGTTTTGACCCGAGGAACCCGGGTGGTACAACATTGTACCATTGCTTGCGTATGTGCTTTCGAATGGCGCGCGTAAACATTTCGTTCCGTGGTCGCTAGGTGACGCCACCAGACACCATGTACGCCACCAAAACAGTCTCTACCCTGCCGCCAACATGGATACTAGCCCAAAAAGTGATTCCCCTGTGTCCGATTCCATGCTCCCTTCGACGCCTGCCCAGGTTCGTCGCGCCCTAACGCAAAGGCACGTACAAGATGCGTTGACTCCCGGAGGTATTGAAATAGCTTTGAGGAGTTATGAATGTGGTGAAGGACAAAATAGTGTTGATGACTTGGGCAGTGATAGCTCCGAGTCTTATCAGTCGCACTATAGTGAAGATTTAGACGATCTAGACGAAATTCATCAAAGAGACGCGCAATTTGTTGGATTTGAGCATGACGATGAAAGTGATGATAGTACTGAACGTGATATAGTTGTGCAAGGTGATGAGAGTGTAGTGAGAGTGAGCGAATGGGACAGCACTAGGTCGACTGCCAAGTTTAGGTTGAGTGACACGACACCTAGCCCTTCGCCAGCTAAATCCCCATTCAAGATACGTTTTTATAAGAAGCAAGTTCTTGAAAAGGCGGCCGCGGCAGCCAGGAAAGAGGCCCTAAAACTTGGTGAGGGAGCAGTGCGTGAGGGTGCCAGTGAGGCTGAGCGTGAGAGTGAGGTTGACCCGCCATTGTCTTGCTTATCTACCCACGCCACCCAAGTTGCCCCAGGCGCCCGCCATTCTTCCCCACCACCACCAGCACTGCCTAGGGTTGAGGACCCCCCACTTTCGGCCTATTTACTCCCTATTTCCCCCGAGAGGAAACATACTACTACAGAAAAGGGAAAAGGGGGAAAATATGTGAAAAAAGGAGCTACAAGTAGGCGCTCTTTGTTCGAGGCTCCCGCGGCTTCCACCCCTGCCGGTCCCAGCCATACGCCCCCGCAACTTTCCCCAGGGTCCACCCCACCTCTCCAGCCTACAACAGAGGTTCCTGACAATGTATTTGACCTCACATCCATACCTGCACCTACAGACACTGAACCAGTGCTGTCTACGACTCGTCGTAGGCCAAGGAGCCCCGAACCTCTGCATGAAGATGACAGAGCCTCACCTGCCACTCCTTCCCCACCTCGCCGACCTACACGCCGCCCACGCATCATTCGTTCCCCGCGAGATTATGAGGGGGGGTCGGAAGATGAAGGGCACCTCACAGATGAGTCTGGCCATGATTACCTGGGTCCACCGTCAGGGCAAGATGACGGCTCTGACGACAACGACGATGACTTTATGGACATCGACGACCCTCAACCCAGACGCTTGGCCCAGGGCCGTCGTGCTCCTGGCCGCCCTGGCCGCCGGGCTGGGCCTGGCCGCCGTCGCGCTCCTGGCCGCCCTAGGGTGCGCGCCGCCAAAGTTAGTGGGCGTGCTGCCCCAGCTGCAGCTCCTCGTCAGCGTCGCCAGCAGGACCCATTTTATATTTTCAACTGGCAGGATGTGGCTGCTGATGAAGTGAATGACCCTGATGTAACCCCTATTGATGAGGTACAGGAGGGTTCAGGAGTTACCCCAAGTTTTCCCGCAGGCCCCAATGCTCCACCACATGAGCTTTTTGAGGCATTTTTTGATAAGGAGGTTACTGAGTTTGTCATAGAGGAGACAAACAAGCACCACCAAATCCAGGTGAACTTTTTTGGCAAGGTGACCAAGGGCCACATGAAGCAGTGGACCCCAGTGACTCATCCCGAGTTCATGGTGTTCCTGGCAATCACCATGCTAATGCCTCATGTAAAGAAGCACAGGTTGGCTGACTATTGGATCACCAAAGATCTGATATCCACCCCTGCCTTCGGGAAATACATCTCTCGGGACCGGTACCTCGACATCCTCGGAGCGCTCCATCTTGTCACCAACACCAACATGCATCTCTCTGACAAGCTGTGGAAGATTAGGACATTGTACGAGATGATGCGAGAACGTTTCACGTCATACTTCACGCCCTTCTGCAACGTCTGTATTGACGAGTCTCTTGTGCTGTTCCGGGGAAAGCTGAGCTTCAGGCAGTACATCCCCTCAAAGAGACATCGCTTTGGTATAAAGTTCTTTGTGCTGTGCGATTGCCAAACTGGCTATGTCCTGGACTTCCTGGTCTACAGCGGGAAGGAAGGGGACGTGGAAATAGACCCCCTCATTGGCTTTGGCGGAGCAGTGGTTCAAGCCATGATGAACCGGTACTTCGAGAAGAATCACGTCCTCTACACGGACAACTACTACACGTCCCCCACTCTCTCAAAGTACCTCCATCAGCGCAAGACGGGGACTGTAGGCACAGTTAGAGCGAAAAGGAAGGGCATGCCAACTTTCCCTCCTAAAACCAAGAAAGGCGATGTCTTCAAGAAGAAGTCGGGACCCATTCTGGCTATCCACTGGCACGACCAGCGGAAGGTCAACCTCCTGAGCACCGTCCACAAGGGGGAAATGGTTGAGACTGGCAAGGTGGATCGCCGCACCCAAGTCAGGGTGACCAAGCCCGATGCTGTAATGGACTACAACATAAATATGAGGCTGGTGGACAAGTCCGACATGCAGGTAGGCTTCATCGACTGTCTGCGTACCTCATGCAGATGGTACAAAAAGTTCTTTCTGCACATGGTGGACATGTCAATGCTGAATGCCTACAATATCTACAGGCTTCGGAATCCGCGCACACCCAGGAAGTTCAGTAGCCTGCGGAGGTTCCAAAAACAGGTGTTGGTGGAGCTCCTGGACAGGTATGCTACGCCACAGAGGGCAGTGGCACAAACTGGGCGCCCCGTTCAGGACCGCATGCAGTGTGCACAGTATCTAAATGTGCACAAGCTCGGTTACCTGCCTCTGGAACGAGATGGAGTCACCATTAGCAGAAGGCGGTGCCATGTCTGCTGGAACAGCCAGGTGAGGCCGAGGAAGCAGAAAAAGACCACCATGCAGTGTGTGGAGTGCCAGGTGTCACTATGTGCTATACCGTGCTTTGCTGAGTACCACACCAAGCAGGAGTACTAACTAATAATCATAGTGAAAGTACCAAAGACTGACAATATGTATGTATATAGGCAACTAGTGGAAATAAAACAATGTATTGTGATAAAAAAAGTCATGTATTATGAAAACATATATAAATAAGTGAAAAAGACACAATAAATTGTATATAAAACGATTACAAAGCATATAACTAAGTGAAAGTGACACATGACATAATATTAAATGGCCAATGTATAATAAACACCTGTGATAACGAATAATCAGTGCCTAATATAACAATAACCTACCTCAATTACTAATAAAATGTACCGTATCAAGTGAAAATGAGCATTATCAGTGACAGTGACACTCTCTAAAGCATATTTATCAAAGTGAAAATGACACAACACCCAATACTTGATGGGCAAAGTACAAAAAACACCTGTGATAACGAATAATCAGTGCCTAATATAACAATAACCTACCTCAATTACTAATAAAATGTACCGTATCAAGTGAAAATGAGCATTATCAGTGACAGTGACACTCTCTCAAGCATATTTACCAAAGTGAAAGTGACACACGAAGTAATATTAGATGGCCAAAGTATAATAAACACCTGTGATAACGAATAATCACTGCCTAATATAACAATAACCTACCTCAATTACTAATAAAATGTACCGTATCAAGTGAAAATGAGCATTATCAGTGACAGTGACACTCTCTCAAGCATATTTACCAAAGTGAAAGTGACACACGAACTAATATTAGATGGCCAAAGTATAATAAACACCTGTGATAACGAATAATCAGTGCGTAATATAACAATAACCAGCCTCAATTACTCATAAAAACTACGGTATCGAGTGAAAATGTGAAATATTAGTGACAATGATAGCCTTTTTTTTTTTTTTTTTTTTTTTCTATGTGATTGAGGGAGGCAAAAGGCATAACTGCCTATAGCGAGTGCCTCCCCCATAGTTGAAAGAGTGACAGGGCCAAAATCAAGGGACGTTCGAGCCAAAATGCCTGGACACACGGAGTTTGAAGCAATTTAAGTCATAGGAAGAGGGAAAGACTGATTCTGGGAGAGAGTTCCAGAGCTCAGCTGTTGAGTAGAAGAAAGTTTGAGAGTAACGTTTCACTCTTGGGTTGGAGAGTTGCACAGAGTAGGGGTGGGATTGAGTTGCAAGACGGGTACCACGTGCCCTACGTAAAGGAGGTGGTATGCACTGGGATAGCTCTGAGGAACACTGATTATTATAGTAGCGATAGAATAGCGAGAGAGATGCAACATTGCGGCGGAGAGAGAGAGATTGCAGAGAGTTGGTGAGTGGACGGGAGTTAATGATACGAAAGGCCTTCCTTTTAACTTTGTCTAGGAGAGCGGTGTGAGAGGAACCTCCCCACACATGTGAACAATACTCAATACAAGGGCGCACTATGCCCCTGTACAGAGCAAGAAGCTGTGCAGGGGAAAAGAACCCCCTAAGGCGGTTGAGCACACCCAGCTTCTGGGAGGTTGCCTTAGCAAGACTGGTAATATGGTCCTTCCAAATGAGAGCAGAAGAAAAAGAGACACCAAGAATATTGAGAGAAGATGAAGGGTTGATTTTTGTATTGTTGAAGAATAAGGGATAGTCCGCTGGGAGATCCTGACGGGTAGATAGATGGAGAAATTGGGTTTTGGAAGCATTAAAGTTAACAAGGTTTTCTCTGCCCCAATTGGAAATAGTATTTAGATCAGAATTTAAGAGTTCTATGGCTTCATTACGTTTGTCGTTGAGGGATTGCTGGCTGGGGCGTTCTGAAAAACTAATGGAGTAGTGTAAGGTTGAGTCGTCTGCGTATGAATGGATGGGAATTAAGGTACAGTTAAGGAGATCATTTATAAAAATTAGAAAGAGAATAGGAGATAGGACAGAGCCCTGAGGAACACCGGAGTTTATAGGGTGAGGAAGTGAACAATGGCCGTCCACAACCGCGGCTATGGAACGGCCGGAAAGGAAATTAGAGACAAAGGCACAGATGGAGGGATAGAAACCGAAGGAGGGTAGTTTAGAAATTAAAGATTTATGCCAGACTCTATCGAAGGCTTTCGATATGTCTAGTGCAATAGAATAAGTCTCACCGAAGTCCCGGAAGGAGGATGACCAAGAGTTAGTAAGATATGAAAGAAGATCACCAGTAGAGCGACCCTTAAGGAAGCCATACTGGCGATCTGAGAGCAGATTATGAGAAGAGAAATGCTTAAGAAATTTGGAAGCAAGAATAGTTTCAAAAACTTTAGAAAGACAAGAGATAAGAGCAATTGGACGATAGTTGGAGGGTTGAGAGCGGTCACCCTTCTTTGGGACAGGTTGAATGTGAGCAAACTTCCAGCATGAAGGGAAGACGTTAGAGGATAGACAGAGACGAAAGAGTTTGCCTAGGTAGGGAGTCAGCACGGAAGCACAGTTTTTGAGAACAACAGGAGGAACACCGTCCGGACCGTACGCCTTATTAGTGTTAAGCCCAGAGAGGGTAGAAAGTACATCTTTAGAAGAGATTAGGATATTAGGCATAAGTAAGAGAGAGGAGGGCGGAGAGGGAGGAATAGCACCGGAATCATCCAAGGTGGAGTTTCTAGCAAAAGTTTGAGCGAAGAGTTTAGCTTTGTCAGAGGAAGAAGTGATGGTTGTGCCATCAGAGTGGGAAAGGGGAGGGAAAGACGAGGAAGAGAAATTGTTGGAGAGGTTTTTGGCTAGATGCCAGCAAGCTTGGGAAGAGCTAGAGTTGGATAGTTCAGTGCATTTATTATTGATGAAAGAGTGTTTGGCAAGTCGAAGAACAGATTTGGCTTGATTCCGGGCAGAAACATATGAAGAATGAGAGTCTTGAGTTTTAAGGCGTCGGTACCGTTTGAATGCTTCCTCCTTATTGCGGACAGCAGTAGAACAGGCGTGAGTAAACCAAGATTTTTTAGCATTAGTCTGAGAGAAAGAGAATGGAATGTATGCTTCCATGCCCGATAGGATTACCTCGGTAATGCGTTCAGCACTCTCCGAGGGTCCTCGGCCATGGAAGCAGAAATCATTCCATGGGAAATCAAAGAAGTACTGCCGAAGAGCCTCCCAGTCGGCAGCGCCAAAGTGCCACAAGCGCCGCCGGCTAGGAGGATCGGGTGGCTGTACTGGAGAGATAGGACAGGTGACAGAGATAAGTTTATGGTCGGAGGAGCCCAGAGGAGAGAAAAGATCGACAGTATAAGAAGAAGGGTTAGAAGTTAGAAACAAGTCAAGAATGTTGGGCCGATCTCCGATGCGATCCGGGATACGGGTGGGTTGCTGAACTAACTGCTCTAGGTCATTTAGGATAGAAAAGACGTAGGCTTGTTCACCAGGTGGATCAGTAGCGTGAGAGGAGAGCCAATGGCGGTGGTGAACGTTGAAATCTCCTAAGATGGAGATTTCTGAGAAAGGAGAAATGGATAGAATGTGTTCCACTGTAGAGTTTAGATAGTCAAAGAATTTCGGAAAGTTGGTAGAGTTAGGGGAAAGATAGACAGCACAGAAATATTTAGTAAGAGAATGACAGGAAAGTTTGAGCCATAAAGTTGAGAATTCAGAGGAGTCGAAATCGGGAACACGAGAGCAAGTGAGTTTGTTGTGCACATATGCACAACATCCGCCTTTGGCTTTGAAACTAGGATAGAGAAAGTAGGAGGATACAGAGAAGGGGTTGCTGGAAGTTGCTACAGACACCTGAGTTTCGGTGAGGAAGAGAAGATCAGGTTTGTAGGAGGAGAGATGGTGCTCAACAGAGTGAAAGTTAGAGGAAAGTCCACGAATGTTGCAGAAATTAATAGAAAGAGTAACAGGCCGAGGTCCAGGTAATTGTGTGGGGTCGTCAGGGGATGGTCGGTCGGATGAGGGGGCATTTATGGTCCCCCCCCCTGGGGACTCCGAGGCTGGGCTACAATTCATAATTTTTTTTTTTTTAATTTTGGTGTGGAGGAATGAAGTGTGGTGTGCATGTTTAGTGTAGTGAAGTGGATAGGAGGAGGAGGTGTTTGTGAGAGCTAGCTGGATTGCTCTCAGTGTAAATGAGGCACAAAGAAAATCAGTAAGAGAGGCCAAGCAAATGAAACAGGAGTTCCAGCGACTCTTTATCACATGCCTATAACCTCACCTGGGTCTAGCCCTGATCGATTGGTGCCTACAATCTCCCCACAGCCTAATACACATATTTTATATAATTGGACTCCAAATAACTATAATAACATCACTATCAATAAATAAAATCGCCTCCGGGAGGTAAAAACTCTGGCGCGACGAGTGGCTAAGTGCGCAGTAGGTTAGCCAAGCCGGGGCCTGGGCCAAGGCGACGCATCCGAACGCGGGAAGATTTTCCCGCATAAAAATCACTCCACTTCCCGCGCTCGCCATTATGCAATCACTTGGGCTAGAGACCTCTACTCAACGGCATTCTACACATGAAGGTTTGTGCAACATTTTTTTTTTTTTTTTATAACTTTGTGTCATGTATTTCAGGAGTAACAGGTGAATCAACATGGACCAAAATTCCTCAAAACCCCCGGTCACAGAGTATAGTCACGATCTACCCTAGCCGGGGTTGGAGGGTTAAAGACCGTTTGTCCACAGAAGCTGTGGCTACAGTCTCACGTCCTAAATGGCAGCTTTCCAGGCGGTCCTGTCAAGGGCCGCCTGTGTTGTCAAGTTCTTTATTTTGAGATCGGACCGGAGTACCCGAGCCCACATCATTCTAGGTCCACCCCTATGCGCAGCTCCCCCCAAGTTCACTGTCCGGCATTTCTTCACCCAGTTCTGATCATCCATTCTCTCCACATGTCCAAACCAACCAAGTCGGCTCGTGCGCATCACTTCACTGATACTCCTAATGCCCAGACGCCTTCTCAATTCCTCGCTCGATACCCTGTCCCTAAGATTAACCCCACACATCCATCTCACCATTCTCTTCTCATTTCGTTCCATTCTATTGACATCCTCCGCTTTAACCGGCCACGTCTCAGAGGCATAGGTCATCACGCTCCTAACATTCGAGGTATACACCTTCCCTTTAACCCTCCTGGCCCGGGCTGTATCTCCAAAGGACAGGGTGGGCTACCCGGGCGATCTGGCCGAAAAACGTGTAGGCCTAGGCTACCGTATTTTGGTTAATTTTAACTGCTAGAAATTTCCCACTCATCTATAATTGTAGTGCGGTTTCCAATCTGTAGACTGGCGTTGAGTAGAGCTCTCTAAGTCAACTGGTTCAGTTGTGATGACGATTTTAGTGGAGAGCATTTTCAGGCGATGTTAGCAATACGACGATCTTTTCACTACTGAAACAACGACATACAGACATACAATAACAAACGAGTCTTCTCCTTCTTGTTTTCGGAGGTGCGGTGATGCAACGATCGGCTTTGTTTACATGCGTCGGACGCACGGCGTTCAGACCAAGCTGAATAGGCTTTCAAGCTTACTGACCAGGTAAGGACACCCGGGCACCAGCCCTTATTTCGTGGTGTCATATTAAAATGACACCCGGGGAGGAAGGGTTAAGGTGGGGTGGGAGCCCTCTCATGGTCAGGAGTGGCAACAGCTCTCTAAACTTTCCCCAGCCACTTCTGACTCTAGCAATGGAGCTAGCTTCAGCGCCACCTCCAGCGGAAACTGTATCGCCCAGGTAACAGAACTTTTTCACACACTCCAGCGTTACACTGTCGAAATCAACACTGACAGGCGGGTCATTTAATACAAGATCTCCCTTGCACACTGCACATTCAAAGTCTATGATTCTTGTCAAAGATCCTCTAGCTCCACTACATCTCTAGTGTACCCAGACACAACATTGAATTGAATTACATCCCACCCCCTTCCCACATACTGCGCATGGATAGTCGCCGCTTCTTTCCATAGCTCCACGCCCTACTCCACTAATCATGACCTTTGTTTTATCTATGTTAACTCTTAGACCCATATTTGCCATACCTTCCCTCCATCTTTTGAACTTCGCCTCTGCTTCCTGCGCACTATCTGCGATAAGAACTAGATCATCTGCATATAACATCTCCCATGGGAGTCCTGTCCTAAATTCCCTTGACAGAGCCTCCAAGACTAAAACAACAGTAATGGGCTCAGAACTGAGCCTTCGTGAACTCCAACTTTCACTGAGAACTCTTCACTCAGGCCCCCATTTACTCTAACTGCTGCCAGTGACCCCTCATACATTCTCATTATCACACGCACCAACCACTCTTCTACTCCAAGTTTTCTCATAGCACACTGCACTACCTCCCTGGGCACCCAGTCGAAGGCCTTCTCCAGATCTACAAAAACTAGGTATAACTCCCTGTTTTTCTCTAGGTACCTCTCTTGCATTTGCCTAAGAGTGAAGATAGCATCAGTTGTGCCACGTCCCGGCATGAATCCAAACTGCATGTCGCTAATAGCAACACTTTCCCTGATCATGCATTCAAAAACCCTTTCGCTGACTTTCATGACTTGATCGAGCATTTTCAAACCCCGATAATTTCCCCTGTCTAAGGAGTCACCCTTGCCTTTATATATATTTACTATAACACTTTCCTGCCAAGTATAGGGAACTTTTTCCTCCTTTATGATAGCATTAATCAACTCTGTGACCAATTTTACCCCAGTATCTCCAGCTGCTTTTAGCATATCAGCGACAATGCCGGAGCTCCCAGCGGCTTTTCCTGACTTCATTTTATCTATAGCACTTTTAACAGCGTCGTACCCTATCAAAGGCGGAGGGCCTTGTACTGGGACTAGTGCTGAGCTGTTCCCTGTTCCATTCAAACTCCACATTAAGCAGTCTTTCATAATGCTCCTTCCACGCCTCTCTGATTTCTTTTTCTGTGTAAACAGTCATGCCACTGTCATTATTTATGCATCTTACACCCACGATGTCCTGGCTACTCTCCCTTACATTCTTAGCTAATTTATAAACTCCATTGGTATTATTAGTGCTGCAAACTTGTTCTATTACGCTATCCTGTATGGTTTTCTTTGCCCTGTTGCCCTGTTGCCCTGTTTCTTCTAGCATTTCGTTTGGCGGACAGCTACTGCGGGTTCATAGTACCCAGTACGTGGGATACAAAACTAGCCCTTGCATGCCAGCTACTGCGGGTTCATAGTACTCAGTATGTGGGATACAAAACTAGCCCTTGCATGCCAGCTACTGCGCCACACTCGTTCGACGGCATTAACCTAACCAATTAAGCCAACCTAACCTAACCTAGTATTTACCTAATTGTAGTTTACAGGAGTTGAGCTAAGCTCGTGTTGTCCCGTCTCTCAGTCTACTTTTTATCCAATTTTTTCTTGAAAATATGGATGTTCCTTGCCCCTACCACCTCCTCCTCCAGCCCATTCCATTTGTCAATACAGGAAGCTAAACTTCCTGATATCGTTCTTGCAGGTAGGTCTTTTTACTTTGTAGCTGTGGCCTCTAGTTATTCCTGTATCCATAATTAATATATCCTCCCTATCCAGCCTCTCCAGCCCACGGGTGCATTTGTACATCATTATCATGTCTCCCCTCTCTCTCCTCTCTTTTAAACTCGGTAGATTTAATTTGTCTAGCCTCCCTTCATATAGCAGTTCTCTGAGACTTGGAACCAATCTAGTAACTGCTCTCTGGATTCTTTCTAACTTGTGAATATGCTTCTCTAGATGCGGGGACCACACCACTGCTGCATACTCCAATCTTGGTCTAATCATACTCTTCATAATTTTCGCTACCATGGTCTCATCCAAGTAGTTCAGTGTTCGTAGTGGGGGCTGCGCCCCCACACCCCCGCTGTTAGCAACTACAAATCAGACTAACCTCGGAGGATTCATGGTCAGCAAATACAAACTAGACTAACCTCAGAGGATTCATAGTCGGCAAATACAAATAATACTAACCTCGGAGGATTCATGGTCAGCAAATACAAACTAGACTAACCTCAGAGGATTCATGGTCAGCAAATAGGCCTACAAATTAGACTAACCTCGGAGGATTCATGGTCAGCAAATACAGTAGGCCTAGGGCCTACATATTAGACAAACCTCGGAGGTAAAAAATACCGCGAGTTTAGTCAATATAAATCAGACTAACCTCGGTCATTCAATTACTGTTTGAATATCAATATGCGAATTACACTGCATTAATTACGCTTTCCATACGTTCCATATGGCCGAACCATCTCAAGTTATTCCTTTTCACACTTTCCAGCACATCTACCTCCACACCACACCTCCTTCTTACTTCCTCATTAGTCTGTCTATCCCTCCATGTAACTCCGCATGCACTTCTTAAGTAATTCATTTCCACTGCTCTCACTCTTGGTCTGAGTCTCTCAACCAACGTCCATGCTTCGCTTCCGTAAGTCAGTGTCGGGATTACCACACTGTCATGCAAGGACTTCTTCACTTCCATACTGACCACCCTATTTCTTGTTACTGCTTTCAGCGTTCCTACAACCCTCTTCCCCTGTTGTACCCTCTCCCACACTTCTTCATCCATAGTCCCATCTTTACTCAACACACTGCCCAGATACTTAAAAGAGTTGACGATCTCCATAGCCTGACCGTTCAGCTTCACCTCACACTCTGTGACTTCACCCCTTTCGAAGACCATAACCTTGCTCTTCCCCGCATTTACCTTCAAATTCCGTTTTTCGCACACTGTTCCAAACTCATTTACCAGACCCTGCAACTCCCATTCATTATCACTCATCAGAGTTGATCAACATGGCTAAATTGCAGATAATGTTTCAACATCACTTTTTCTTTGATATAATTCATGCCCTCTGCACCTATATGGGTTATTATTGACGAGGTAAGTGAAGGAAATAAGTCTGTATTGAGGATATACATTAAAGATTCCGTGGTAAACGTAGCCTAGGCTTGGACCCAAATAACGACGGTATAAAACCCTTACCCTGTGTGTAGTGGAGAATAATGGTCTGCAGCCAAATTATAGGTTTGACTCCTGTAAGGAGATAAAGAAAACCTAATATTTAGTAGTGGCCCCGTAATCATTGACGAACATGCCTATTACATAAGGCATCCTCTTCAAACACTAATCCGCCGTAGTTTTGAATCTACCGCGCAGAGCATTTAAAAACTGAGGAGCATTCATCATGAGCGCACGCGACCTCACTCATGACTTCAGTCATTATGAATTGGGTTCTCACTACGAAAAAACTTCGTAAAAAATAAAAACAAAAAGAAAATAAGAATAACTATCCAATAAGCTTTCCATCATATCGTGGATGTACTTGTGTGGATCTTTGACCAGACGCTGATTCAGGCGTCATTCTTCCTTCACTGACATATCAAGTAAACCAAAATCCTTAATACATCAACGAATGGGAAGGGGATGGTCGGGAGGGCCCCAGTCGTCACTCCGGCGGGGTCTAGGGTGTCCTATGTCAACTGACTGCACCTCCCCCCTCCCCCCCCCTTCTCTTGAAAGTAAACAAAAGTGACTGAAGGGCCACCTAGACCCTCTGCCTTAAAGCTATACATGGTAAGGAAGGTTTATCTAGAGCAACTGACAAATATCTAGTCAAAAACGTATGATTAGACGCCCACAACTGAGTGGACGCAATATCTTCTACTGAAAAATTCTTCAGGAAACGTAAAGAGGCTGCCCATTTGCGTAAATCGTGGGCCCGACCCACAATGCCGGGATTACTCTCTTTAATGACTTCGACCAGAAGAGAAGCTAATCGCCGTTTCAGTAAGCGTTTACCCGTACTTGCTACCCATAAAGCACCTTGGGGGTTTAGAGGAGCTACTCTCAAATATTTGGTTAGAGCTTGCACTGGACATAGATTATGATGCACCTTTCCCCTTTTTAACGCCGGCACCGTGAACTCAGAAAACACGTGTGCACTGTGCTCATTCTTGGCTACAAATCCCGGGGAAGGTGCAATGTAAATACATTCATTAAGTCTACCAAACCTAAGGCAATTAGGTGTGTTGCTCATCGCCGCCAGCTCAGACACTCTGTTCCCGGTGGCCAAAGCCAAAAGGAATACAGCCTTTTTTAAGAGTAATGCAAAATCTGCAGTATTTTGGTACAGACGAGAGTGAAGTAAAGACAAAGCTTTGTCCAGAGACCAAGTAGGCATGAGCTGACGGGGAGGTGGGCGGAGTTTAAAACAAGCTCTCATAAAACCTGTTTCCTCCGCCACCGGTATGGAGAGACCTGTAAGGTCTAAAAAGGGCACTCTAATTGCAGTTAAGTGATTTTTTAACGTTACCACAGATAAATGTTTCTGCTCGAACAGATAATTTAAATAATTAAAAACTAAAGCTACTGATGGCACAGTCTGTTCTGTTCTAATGATCCAAGAAGTAAAGGCTTGCCAATGTGAGTGATACTGTCGTTTCGTAGACTGAGTATATTGATTTAATAATTTATTGGTCACATCTCTACCGTATGGTGCTAGCCACTTGGCCTCCTGAATGTCCATAATGCAAAAGTCAGCGAGGTCGCTAGGTTGCCAATCGTGTCTAAGTGGAAATACCCGACCGGGAGCGACACCGGGTGCGGGCACCACGTCTTCAATTGGTGGTACCACAACTGCGCCGGCCACAGGGGCGCGATTAGTGAGACTAAGCCTCGATAATCTCGTAGTTTGTTCACTACGTGGCACATTAGTGACGCATCTGGCGGCGGAAACAGATAGATGGAGCTCCATCTGTTCCAGTCTGTCACTAGGGCGTCTGGCCCCCCTGCCGGCGTTTTCGTCCGGCGGGTGAGGTATAGAGGGAGTTTGTGAGTCTCCTCGGACGCAAACAGATCCACTTGTGGATGGGAGAGCTCTGCAATCATTAGGTTGAAAATGGGTTGCTTGAGCTCCCATTCTACTGTCGTGCTCTGTCTCCGGGACAGAGCGTCTGCCCAGACGTTTGCTACGCCTGGGAGATAAGATGCGTGAAGATAAATGTCTAGTCTGTTGGCTAGAGTAAAAATCTCTTCCGACACGTTTAGCAACCTCCTTGACCTCGTTGACCCCTGTTTCTGAATACAGTGAACTGCGTTTAGATTGTCCATTCTGAAGGCCACCGACTTGCCCCGTAACGCAGGGCCGTGAGCCTGAAGGAAATACAAGGGGACTAGTAATTCTTTGACATTGATGTGAGAGATTTCTAAGTGGGACCAAAGCCCCTGACCCTGGTGCCCCTGATTTGACTGAAATCCCCACCCTATTGTGCCTGACGCATCCGTGTCTACCCATACCGTTGGTGGAGGAGAGGTCCATGACATTATTGAGTGCAACGTTTCCCTCTTCGCCCAGACCGCTAGAAAGGTGTGGATTAATTTCGGGATGGGCCATAATTTTCCCGCCGGTAAGAGTGGGAAATATTTGTTGCCTTCCAATATTAAACGTTTTACTTTCAACCGGCCCAACATAACAGTTAGTTGAATCCAGTTGAGAGAGCCGACCAGAGACTCCCAGACCCTCCGCGTCATAGTCAGACTGTGAAGAAACATGAACAGTTTCCTGCGAAACCTGTTGCGATTGTCCACACTCTGACTCAGAGTGAGAGCGGCCGTGTCCCAGACCAGCCCTATCCACTGAATTACTCGTGAGGGAACAAGGTTTGACTTTACCAGATTTACCTTGAACCCTAGAGTTTTGACATGATTTAAAATGATGTTGACATGTTTGATGCATAATTGTTGTGTCTCTGCCACCACCAGCCAGTCGTCTAGATACCACAACACTCTGATTCCTTGTTTTAACAACGGCATCAGGGCTTGCCGGACTAATTTCGTGAATAATCGAGGTGCCAGGTTCAAACCGAATGGCATCCGTTGAAAAAAAAAATTTTGGTGCCTGATCCGTAAGGCCAAAAACCTTTGAAATCTTTTGTTGACCGATACGTGCCAATAGGCGTCTGTCAGGTCTAGGGAACACATCCAACCTCCCGGCGGAAGTGTTAGCCTGATTTGGTGTACTGTTAACATTCGGAAAGACTCGTTGTGAATGTGAAGGTTCAGATAAGACAGGTCTACGACCGGTCTCATCTGAACACTGTCTCTTTTGGGAACCAAAAATAGCTTGGACGTGAATACAGGGTAATTTGGGGGGGACCGGGATGATGACATTCTTGGCAATCATTTCCTGGACCAGTGACTCCACCTCTAAAGAAACAAAATTCGCCGTTGTCGGCTGACGTAAGCGAGGTCGCCGGAGCCACTGCCAAGTGATGCCTTTGCGTGCCACCATCCGTGCCCAAGTGTTTAACGGCCATGCTTGGTGACACGTTCGGAACGACCCAGTTAGCAGACAAGGGTTCGCCGGCTGTACTACCCTCGGGTCCGCCGGCCTTAAGGTTGGCACCGGGAGTGAGAGAGACTTTAGTTTTTGATGGTGGGGTTGGTGGTGCTGGACGCTTCGCCGGCTGGCTGGTGTTGGCCGAAGACGGGCCCTGACCTGGCTTATTATGGCCGCGTCCTCTCTGACCTGAAAACCTACTCTGTCTATGCCTGTACTGACCTTGAGGGGAGGGGGAGGACTTAGGTGGAAGAAAGGGCTTAGATCCCCCCGGCTGAGCTTTAGCGGCTGGCTTGGGTTTGGGGAAGTTAAAGGCAGGTTTCTTAGAAGGGGTGGGACTGTGTTTAAAGGCCTGCGCCATATTAAACACCGTTCGCCACACGTCAGGGGACATTAAAGAGGGAGTAAGCACTGGTGACATGACCACCTGATTCGCAATGCGATCAGGCAGTTTGCGGACTAAAGACATTCTGAGGTCTTGTCTCGCTCGTACCGCCTCAAGCAAGGCGGTGCGGATGTCACCCAGAGATTGGATTGACGACTGAAGAAGCAGTCGCCGGGACAATTCAACCGATCGTCTGGCATCCGCGTCTGCGATTGCCTGAGTGGACCGGAGCAAAGACTTTGCTACCTGTTGAGACACTATGTATTGAGAGAACAGGCGAAAAGCTTTCCCCCTTAGCCTAAATTCTCGGTCTAGGTGAGTTGGGGTAGGGGTAGTGAAAGGGTCTTTTAGCTCACAAAGATTAATTTTAGGGGCAGCTAAGAAAGAAAACAAAGCTGAAGGGACTCCGCCGGCAGAACACACTGGCATGGAGAACCACGAATGAGTATCTTGAGGGATCTGGTGGGAAGTTTTGGAAGTAAATGTGGTCGCAAAGTTTTGAGCCTCTGTCTCCCAATCCACCCAAGGTCCTGGACCCAACTGCCCCACCTTCAAGACTGGATTAGCTGCTTCGTCTGTGACGGTTTGTAAATCAAGTTCTGGAGTGAGAGCTGACAGAGTCTTAATGTCATTAAACCCATCCAGCTTAGACCAGTCTGAAAACAATTTTGAAGCTGAGGCAGGGGGTAAAGCTGGCTTAGTAGCATACACAAAATAGTCTTGGTGATAATAACTAGGTATAGCCTTTATATTAACGTCTAGTACATTTCCCAAAGTATCCAAGGCCCTTAATTTCTTTGATTTATTGCCCTGGATGACCCACTCACGCGGTACTGGGAGTTCCCCTGACAAGGTAGGTTGGGCGAGCTCTGGTTTAGTGGGGGTCAAAAGGACCCATGACTCGTCTGGTCCGTAAAGCAAGGGCATAGCTACCTTTCTGAGAGGCGCCTTGTCTAGAGGGGGTGGATTGACATCCGTTATAACCCTTACATTCGAAGTGGTCAATGCCGCCGTAGCAGGCCTACTGATGGCCTACTGATGGTGACAGAGTGGGAGGGTGAGGGATCTTAGATAAAGCAATAGAAGTCATCAGAGGCCGTACCGTAGAACTTGTCGTGGGAGCTCCCAAGTCCACTGTGGGAGTTTCCTGTTGTTGGCCAAAATTTTTAGATAAAGCATGACTAAGTAGCCCATCAATTTCTTGCGCAGTGACAAATTGACTTGATGATGTACTCACTGGTGAATCATTAATATCCTGCGCGGCGTCTAAGCCTGAACCTGACTCTTGCCCTTCCATATCCGAAATTATTGAAACCTCGTCTTTCTCCTCCTGTTCCTCCTGAGAAGATCCCGCCGAAGCTGGGGTACCTTGTTGCCAAGATAAGTCAGGAATAGAGGATGGGATCGCCGCGTCCCTGTGGACGTCAGCTACTGTGTGGCTAGTTTGAGTCGGAAGTGGGTGGTCAGACCCCGGCCGAGAAAATCGCCAAACACCGAGGCCCTGGCCTACACTCTCTTGGGAGTCTGAAACACTCTCAATCACTGATCCCCCTGAACTCTCCAATTCCAGGGTTAAAATGTTAATGGGTAAATCATCTTTAGGTACAGGCACCGTACTGGACCCTTGAGACCTAACACAAACTCTGTCTGGGGTAGAGGTACGATGAGAAGCACTAGAAGCTGGCGAATGTAGGGAGGTCTTTCTTTTATGGGAATCCTTTTTCGAAGATTTATGGCTACGGTGTGACCGTGAACTACTCTTTGATTTGGAGGATTCATCGCCGTGACCACTGGTGGAACTTTCCGTCTTACTCTTCTTACTCGATGGTGAAGAGGCAAGACTAGATGGCTGGTGTCTGAGAGGTGACCTAGACCGAGATCTCTCCCGAGACGAGGAGGCGGTCGCCGGGGGTGTAGGCTCTCTTGGACGTTTCGGAGTAGCAGCAGAAGACACAAAACCCTGACCAGTCTCCGCCGGCTTATGACTAGTTACTCGAGAGGAACGTTTAGGGGGAGGGTGTTCGAAAAGCAGTCTATCCCAAAGAGGGACGTTGTCACATTGAAGTGGCTTATGAGCTACAATCGTAGTATATACTGACATCTGTTGCCTAACCTCTCTTAATGCGACCGCTGCGGTCGTATCATTGTCGCGGAGGACCTTGACACTTAATTGGGAGCAAAAGGAACAGTTGCGCATCACCCACAGACCCCTTGAACGGTCTAGACATTTAACACACTTGATGCAAAGAGTGTGCGCAAAAATAGGGATACCGGCACAGGTAGGGGTAGTGCATAAAGCAAAGACTGGGGCCAAGGTAGCCATGACAGAGACTGGTGGGGAAAACTACTGCCGGGTCTGTATTGGTCCGCCGGAGCCCAGCTCTGGAAAAAAAGAAAATTTCCAGGAATTAATGCTCATAAGGTTAACCCAACATGTTTGCACACAAGTGTTAATAACCCACCGGGTAACGAGATGTAATGACACAACGATCACAGCTCGCTACGCGGCGGGGTTCAGAATATCTAAACATATCTTTTTAAGAAAGTGAAGAATACCCTCTGACATAATATAATATAGTATATAGTATATAATATATTAATAGTCCATCAGGCGCCTGGCCCGGGGAGACGATTAATATGAAGGGTGTGCCTGGAAGTGTGGTGGGAGGGCTTGTCGCTTTGGCTCCGCTGCATGTCTGCCTGCCGAGATCAGAACCTCTCCTGGTGGTCAGGGGCCGGGGGAGTGCTGGAGCGACCTTGGTAACCCTGGTCTCTGGGTCTTCTCCTGGGTGACCTGGATGTGTGAGAGTTTGTGTTTTTTATCTGTGTTTATTTTTTGTTTTATGTTGTTTTTGTGTTTTCCCTGTTCTTGCTCTGTCTTGAGTCGGCTACCCCCAAAATGGGGATTGGGCCTGAGCATATAGATAGATAGATAGATAATATAACGGACCAGCATGGCGTTTATAGTCTTTCTGGTGGTGACTGTTTCAAGATTCAATTTTTTGGAAAAACAACCCCCCACAAAGACGCCGGCCCTTGAATTATTTTAGTAGAATAACACAGGGCAGGCTGATACGAGATCTGATTTCTAACGAATTGTCACAAAAAGATCGCCGTAAGTTTGAAGGCGGCGATACATAAACGTATCACTCAATTAAGTGGTTAATCGAAATTGAATTGTAAATTCCTTATTTCCTCCACCCAGGAGCACCCGCCGGGTGTAAAAACGATGTTAACCCTAATTGAACCTTCAATCGCCGTAAGTGTAAAGGCGGCGATACATATAGTATCACTAAAATGGATCGGTTAACTAACTGAATGACTTAGTTGTTCATCCCACCCTACCAAGGTACACCCGCCGGGTGAGATGTCAAAACGTTAACCCCATAAGTTCCTGTCCCCACTTCTTTGTAAAAGATCGCCGGGGAGGAAAGCCCTTAACAACAGCTAGGTTTTTCTGTGGTTTGTAAAACCGGGTAGAAAAACTTCATAACATATGTTCGCATGAACAATGTTAGATGGGTACAGCCACTCCGCCGGGAATCAAAGGGAGCCTGAAAACAGGCACCAACACAGAGACGCAGTCCTGGAGAGCCACAGACACCTCATCGCCGGGGACACAAGCCTGTGTTGAAACCACGTGTGGCCCAACACGGCTCTCGGCCGGGTTTTTTTCATGGTGAAACCGAGAAAAAACCCGCCGGAAGGTAACCCACCCCGTTCAGAAACCATCTGAACGTACATCGGACTCGAAGGAAAGCCAAGCACGACTAACCTAGGTCCACACAATAATCCGTGGAATTAGCCAATACACAACTAAACCAGGAAACAAACATAGTCCGTGGAATTAGCCAATACACAACTAAACCCGGATACACATGACACAGTAGGGCATATTTATAAAATAAACAATAACACTTGTACATACATACATACATACATACATAAAATTTTAAGACTGAGTGTTCCACACATAAGTGCAGTTTCAGTCTCTTGTCCTAATGGCGGCATTCCAGGCAACCCTGTTAAGGGCTGCTTCACTTGTCAAGTTCTTGGATTTGAGATCGGCGCGTATAGTCCGATCCCAGGTCTTCCTCGGTCCACCCCTTGGTGCAGCTCCCTCCACAATCACAGACCTGCATTTTTTCACCCAATTTTGTTCATCCATTCTCTCCACATGTCCATACCATCCCAGTCTACTTGTACGCATCACCTCGCTAATACTCTTTATACCTAAACGTCTCCTCAGCTCAACATTTGTTATTCTATCCTGTAGCCTGGCCCCACACATCCATCTCACCATTCTCATCTCATTACGCTCCATTCTGTTGACATCCTCTACTTTGACGGCCCATGTGTCTGAGGCATACGTCATTGCACTTCTAACACATGAGGCATACACCTTCCCTTCAGGGGAGAGGCATTCTTTTCATGGTCAGGATTGGCATCAATTCTCTGAACTTCCCCAGCCACACCTAATTCTAGCAACAGTGGCAGCCTCGGCCCCACCACCGGCAGAGATGGTATCTCCTAGGTAACAAAACTTGTTCACCAGCTCCAAAGACTCATTTCCAAACTACAGTCTCCCAGGATCATCACTTAACACAAGCTCGCCTTTGCACACTACGCACTCAAATTTCTCTATTTCTGACTTATCCTTCGGCAGGGGCCCCTTTATTCTACTACAGCGCTTACTCCCATGGTGTACCCAACATCGACAGATGCTACATTGAATTGAGTTAACGCCCACTCCCTTTCCACACACTGCACATGGGTATGCACCGCTCTT
Source organism: Paralithodes platypus (assembly GCA_032716605.1). Taxonomy (NCBI): domain Eukaryota; kingdom Metazoa; phylum Arthropoda; class Malacostraca; order Decapoda; family Lithodidae; genus Paralithodes; species Paralithodes platypus. Next base: position 19,810,147 of record CM064533.1, on the reverse strand, counting down.
TTCCACATTGCCTCGTCTCAAACTACAATGCATAACCTTGGTTTTGTTAATATTGACTCTTAAACCCTTGCTCGCCATGCCCTCTCTCCACTCTCTGAATTTGGCTTCAGCATCCTGCATACTGTCAGCTATTAGGACTAAATCGTCTGCATAAAACAGTTCCAACGGGAGTCCGCCTCTAAAAATTCTAGACAGCGCCTCCAAGACCATAATAAAGAGGAGGGGGCTTAACACTGAACCCTGATGGACTCCAACACGGACTGCGAACTCATCACTCAGTACACCCTTCACCCTCACCGAACTTCGCGAATCCTCATACATCTTCATTATCACACGCACCAGCCACTCTTCCACACCAAGTTTCCTCATAGCCCACTGTACAACATCTCTAGGTACCCTATCAAAGGCCTTCTCCAGGTCCACAAACACAAAGTAAAGATCCCTGCCTTTTAGTAAGTATCTTTCCTGTATCTGCCTGACTATGAAGATAGCATCGGTTGTACCACGTCCTGGCATAAAACCAAACTGCATATCATCAATAGAGATGCTTTGCCTGATCAAACCCTCAAGGACTCTCTCACAGACCTTCATGATTTGGTCAAGCATTTTCAGGCCCCTATAATTTCCTCTATCTAGCGCATCCCCTTTTCCTTTGTATATATTTACTATTACACTTTTGAGCCAATCCTCTGGGATTTTCTCATCTTTAATAATGGTGTTTATCAACTCAGTGACTAAGTTTACACCAATCTCCCCTGAGGCTTTTATCATCTCAGCGACAATGTCGGAGCAACCTGGAGCTTTACCGTCCTTCATTTTATTGATTGCGTCGCTCACTACAGCTGGTGCTATCAAAGGAGGGGGCCCAGATATTGGTTTTTCGATACTAAGCTGTTCCTTATCCCATTCAAACTCTACATTTAGCAATCGTTCATAGTGTACCTTCCATGCTTCTCTGATTTAATTTTCTGCATACACAATCTTCCCATTATCATCTCTAACACTGTTCACCTATAATATCCCTACTGTCATTTTTAACTCGCCTAGCTAGGTTGAAGATCCCATTGGATTGTCAGTGTTACACACTTGTTCGAGGACCAGTCTCTTAATGCGATTTTTAGCATTGTAAATAACTCTTTTGGCAGTTCGTTTAGCTGCCTGGTATTCCTCCCTGCTGCCACCTTTCTTCCATGCTTTGAAGCATCTCCTTTTCTCTTTCACAGCATGTTCTACCTCATCGTTCCACCACCAAGAGGTCTTATTCCTGGGGTGACCCTTTGTTTTCCCACAGACTTTGTCAGTGGCAGCGATAAGGCTATGCTTAAGAAAGTTCCATTGGCTATTTACATCGTTAGGCCTAGCTTCCTTATTTCTATTCATTTCCTCCAGTTCATTATGAAACCTATCCCTAACTTCCTTGTCCTTCAGCAGCCACACTTTCCTTTTGGGTATGTAAACCTTCTTGCGCTTAGGATCTCTGTATAAGCTCATGTCACACAAGTAGCTTATGCTGGGGGATACATTCTTCGCTCGGGATGACCTTTACATCTCGAACTAGTTTCCAGTCTTTCCTGTTAACCAAGAAGTAATCTATCTGGCTACTGGAGACCCCAGAGTTATATGTGATCAGGTGGCTCTGTCTTTTCTTGAACTTTGTGTTACACACAACCATGTTGAGTGCAACGCAGGACTCCAATATATATTCGCCTTCTAGATTTCTCCTTCCGTAACCAATTCCTCCATGTACCCCCTCGTATCCATCTGCAGATGCTCCCACGTGACCATTGAGGTCCCCCCCCACGATAGTTATTTCATTCTCCGAGAGGCCTGAAATGACACTGACGGTGTCATTCCAGAAGTCCTCTTTTATCTCTTTCTGTAAACCAGCCTGTGGGGCAAATGTGGCAAAGCTACGAGCGGCTGGCTAGGCCTAAGTAGACGGCATAAGAAATGTTGAAATATAAACAAAAAACACTGGAAATATAACAACAGGAACCACCGCCAACACACCACTGTAGCAAAACTTCCGGCAAAGGGAAGACTGACTCGGGACCCAGAAAAAACTTCACTAAGTGAAGAAAAATACGCTGGGAGCGTCAGTAAGCAACGCTTACCTCATCAGAAAGATAAAAGGCAGCATAATTAACGCGTAATGAAAGCCGCCTGCATCACAAGCTAACTCAACTGTGAAAAGATCACAAGTCCACAACAGGACCACGAGGGTACATCCGAAATAGATGCCCCAAACACACGACCCAAAATACACTGCACTGCGGGCAACCAGCCCAGGACACTCCTGCTACGCATATCCTAACCTTACTCGATACATCCCGGAGTAAACAAATGAGAAAAAACTCACTAGGGACGCAGCAAATGCGGAACCAGCGGAGCGTGGGGAGACACGTCCGGGCAGGCTGAGCGCAGAGCAGAGAAGGAAGAATGATGCCTGAATCAGCGTCTGGTCAAAGATCCACACAAGTACATCCACGATATGATGGAAAGCTTATTGGATAGTTATTCTTATTTTCTTTTTCTTTTTATTTTTACGAAGTTTTTTCGTAGTGAGAACCCAATTCATAATGACTGAAGCCATGAGTGAGGTCGCGTGCGCTCATGATGAAGGCTCCTCAGTTTTTAAATGCTCTGCGCGGTAGATTCAAAACTACGGCGGATTAGTGTTTGAAGAGGATGCCTTATGTAATAGGCATGTTCGTCAATGATGGAGGGGCCACTAATAAATTAACACAATGCAGCTAGAAGCTCCGTTCATAATCCCGTTAAATAGAAGATGTAGGTGTTTTCATAAAGCAAAAACACTTCACTATTCATTGAACAACAGTTCCACCATTTCAAATATGGCCGACACCGAGATGTTATAAACACCAAGGACGATAATAATAATGAATTAATGTGACGTCATAGAGGGATTGGGAAACAAAAGAGGCTCATTATATGGACTGATGTGTATTTCTATAGCCATTCAAATATCGCGAACATTTGTGACGTCACCGTCTAGACACCTGTACAGTGACGTACTCCCGCAACAGCCAATCATATCCCAACATCGTTCGTGATGTCACACCCAGTTTATTGACCAATAGAATATCAGTTTACAACTCGACTCGCCTCCACTCGTCGTCCATCAGCTGAGCTGAGAAATTGTAGAAAGTGAGTCCACAGATGCTCTCTAATTATTCATTTACCAAGTATATTTTCCATTTATAGTATACTACGAAGTAACATACATAATACATATATACAGTATGTACAGCAAATATCCTATAACACTGCCCAGTTCTTGAGATATAATGCATACTGTTACGCAGGAATTATAGGTTTGACTCCTGTAAGGAGATAAAGAAATCCTAATATTTAGTAGTGGCCCGTAATCATTGACGAACATGCCTATTACATAAGGCATCCTCTTCAAACACTAATCCGCCTTAGTTTGAATCTACCGCGCAGAGCATTTAAAATCTGAGGAGCCTTCATCATGAGCGCACGCGACCTCACTCATGGCTTCAGTCATTATGAATTGGGTTCTCACTACGAAAAAAACTAAATAAAAAACAAAAAGAAAATAAGAATAACTATCCAATAAGCTTTCCATCATATCGTGGATGTACTTGTGTGGATCTTTGACCAGACGCTGATTCAGGCGTCATTCTTCCTTCACTGCCATATCAAGTAAACCAAAATCCTTAATACATCAACGAATGGGAAGGGGATGGTCGGGAGGGCCCCAGTCGTCAATGATTACGGGGCCACTACTAAATATTAGGTTTTCTTTATCTCCTTACAGGAGTCAAACCTATAATTTATTAGTGGCCCCTCCATCATTGACGAACATGCCTGATTTCTAAGACTGGAGGGGGACATTCGTAATCATATCATAACTCTAGAAAAGCAGATAATCAAACAACCACATAGTATTCTTACTTTTGTAAAAAAGAGATATTCGGGTGCATAAACTTTATACAGCCTAAATCTTCAAAAAGGGGTACAAGCAGGAGCGTGCTTCAAAGAAGCCTGCTTGAAAAAGGGTTAACTCTGAGACTCTGAGCACAGATCTGCTAGTTAAGAAGGCACCCCACTTAAAGTAAGTGGGGAAAACTAAAAACTTATAAGTTTACATGTGCACATATAAACCCCATTAACTAGTGGATATATTCCTAAAAATATAACCAAACATAAATGAATTCTTGTACATTCGTAGAAGTACTGAACTCGTGTACTTATGCAGAAGTAATTACTGCAAAAGTAAAAGTCGTAGTTGTCACTACCGAGATTTCTCAAAAATCTATTGCTACACAGCCAAAGCTACTTACAACAAGAATTGTCGTAACACTACTATTGGCCTTTAGCACAATTTCCTGCAATGAATACTACAGAGAAATTTTATAATACAATGCCTACAACCAGTATCACAGCTCGTATGTTCCGAACACATACTCCGGAGGGGTCTAGGGTGTCCTATGTCACACTGACTGCACCCTCCCCCCCCTTTTTTCTTGAAATTAATCAAAACGTGACTAAAAGGGCCATCTAGACCCTCTGCCGTAAAGCTATACATGGCAAGGAAGGTTTGTCCAGAGCTACTGAAAGGTATCGAGGCAAAAACTCCTGATTAGAGGCCCACAACTGTGTGGACGTAATAACTTCCACCGAAAGATTATTAAGGAAACGTAAAGAGGCTGTCCCCTTGCGTAAATCGTGGGTCTTACCCACAACGCCGGGATGCTTCTCTTTAAAGTCCTCGACCAAGAGAGAAGCCAGTGTACGCTCCATCAATCGTTCACCCGGACTTGCGACCCATAAAGCACCCTGGTGATTTAGAGGTGCCACTCTTAAATATTTGGTTAGAGCTTGCACTGGGCAAAAAAGATGGTGCACCTTTCCCCTGTTTAACGCCGGCACCGTGAACTCTGAAAACACGTGTTCACTGTGCTCAATCTCGGCTATGAATCCTGGGAAAGGTGCAATGTGAATACACTCATGAAGCCTATCAAACCTGAGGCAATTAGGTGCGTTGCTCATCGCCGCCAGCTCAGATACTCTGTTCCCGGTAGCCAAAGCCATAAGGAATACAGCCCATTTGTAAAATCTTCAGTCTTTGGTACATACGGGAACGAGAATAACAACGATGCTTTGTCCAGAGACCATGTAGGCCTCAGCTGACGGGGAGGTGGGCGGAGTTTAAAACCTGCCCACATAAATCACTTTCAGATAAATGTTTCTGCATGAACAGAATTAAATAATAAACAACCAACGCCACCGAGGGCACAGTTTGTTTTGTTCGAAGAATCCGAGACGTAAAAGCTTTCCAATGCGATTGAAACTGTCGCTTTGTAGACTGGGTATATTGATTCGTGAATATCTTGGTCACGTCGCTACCATAAGGTGCTAGCCACTTGGCCTCCTGAATGTCCAAAATGAACAAGTCCGCGAGGTTTCTAGGTTGCCAATTGTGTTCTAAGTGGAACAACCCGACCAGGAGGGACACTGGGTGCGGGCACCACGTGTTCAAATGCTGGTACCACACTGCGCCGGCCACAGGGGCGCGATTAGCGAGACTACGCCTCGCTAATCCTGTAGTTTGTTGACTACGTGGCACATTAGAGACGCGTCTGGCGGCGGAAAAGAGATAAATGGAACTCAACCTGTTCTCGTCCGTCATTAGAGCGTCAGGTCCGCCCGCCGGCGTTATCATCCGGCGGGTGAGGTACGACTGTGAGTATCGCCATACACCTTGGCTGTGGCTGTCCCTCGCTTGCGAGCTCGGTATACTCCCTGAACGGGAGCCCTCGTCCGAGTCCCGTAAAGGTTTATGATAATTAAAAGCTCCCATAGCTCATTAACACATTGAAAGCAGAGCTGGTGAGCAAAATCATAAAGTATACTAATTAATTTAATTTATATTTAATTGTATTAAAATAAATTACTATAAATAAATACAATATTATCATAATATAATCATAGAAAATATATATGTTTATTATGATTCAGCTATTAAATTATTTCATTAACAAATAAAAATAAGATAGGGCTACCTGAGCTTACCGGCGTTGAACATACAGCAATGAGAGGTTCAAGTGCCGACACGACAGAGACTGGGGGAAAACTACCCCGCCCCCGGGAACTACCTGGTCACCTGGTGCAACACCGGTAATCCGCCCTGGAAAGAGAATTTTCCGGGGATTAATGCTCATAGGGTTACACCCAAAAAACGGTACAAAATATGTGCCTCAAAACCGCCGGTCAATGAACCGTAGCACTCCACCACTACTTTTCGTTGTTCTTTAGTATCATATTAAAGATTTCAGCATATCTTTACCTGTCCAGAAGATTTAAGCATATCTTCTGAATCCTCATAAAGATGAAGCATATCTTTATTAAAGATGAAGTCTTTCAAGTATCCCTTTACACTTGAAACACTAGTAAGATTCCGGCATCTTTTTATCCCATAAAAAGTCTAAGCCTATCTTAATCTCTAATCTGGCGTCACCCAGAAGCCCTCATAGATCGCTGTCTTGAAGGCCGTGATACCCTATTGTATCAATCAATTGTTTGGCAAATTATCGCGAATTGCAAATCAGTTAATATAACCACCCAAAGATACAACCGCCGGGTTTTATATGCAATGTCAAACCAATTGTACCTGCCCCAGACCTCTTTGTAAAAAGGTCGCCGGGAGGAAAAGACTAACCAAACAAACGTCATTGTTTCAATGGCTTATTAAAGATTTCAGCATATCTTTTATCTGTCCAAAAGAATTAAGCATAACATCTTAATCCTCATAAAGATGAAGCATATCTTTAGTAAAGATGAAGTCTTTCAAGTAACCCTTTACACTTGAAACACTAGTAAGATTCAGGCATCTCTTTATCCCATAAAAAGTCTAAGCCTATCTTAATCTCTAATCCGGCTTCTCCCAGAAGCCCTCATAGATCGCCGTCTTGAAGGCCGTGATACCCTATTGTATCAATCAATTGTTTGGCAAATTATCTCGAATCGCAAATCCGTTAATATAACCACCCGAAGGTACAACCGCCGGGTTTTATATACAAGGACCCCAATGGAAATACGCCTAACGGCCTTATTGGGCTATCCTTAGTTGGAATTATGCAAGGCTGGTACATGTCATATTTATAACATACTATGTGGTACCAACTCTGTAAATTGCTAACTGAATAAATATTATTATTATTATTATTATTATTATTATTATTATTAACCCGTTGAGCCCCGGCTAGTTATAATATTTTGTTCACCCCAGTCCCAAGCCATTTTCATTTCTTTTTTTTGTTTGCTAAAATGGAAGACAAGGATGAGCAATGAAAAAAAAACAAAAAAAAAATCACCTCGGATATTTTTTTTTGGGGGGGGGGGCCGGTGGGGGATTGGGGGGGAGCCTCAAAATTTTTTGTTGAGCCAAAATGGAAGAGAATGGTGAGAAATGAAGAAAAAAAAAATCACCTCGGTCATTTGGGGGGCGGGGGGGGGGTCGAAAGTTCGTCTCCCCCGCATGACCACCCGCCCGGGAGCACTAGGGTCAAAACTGAGTAAGGTATTGTACGGCATACATCCTAAGAAGTGTCTCACATAAATCTCAAGCCTCTAGCTCCCATACGACCGGAGTAATGAAGGTTCAAAGTGGCGGTGAACTAAGGGTGTAAAGTATCCCCACTAAGCCCATCACCACTGGCCGCGCGGCTGTCTTGGCCCGCTCACACCTACCGGCCCGGCTCCCACACACACTACGGTACCTCCCCCTCCTATTCTCCCGCCATTTCCTACCTTACGAGCCACGTAAATGATTTTAATATGCCGGACGCACGTGATGCGTCGCTGGGAGTTGGTGATAACAAACTGCCGACGCATCACGTGCGACGCTGGGTCTCAATGGGTTAATGTCAAACCAATTATACCTTCCCCAGACCTCTTTGTAAAAAAGGTCGCCGGGAGGTAAAGACCAAACAAACAGACAGCATTGTTTCAATGGCTATGAAAAGCAGAGAAAACCAAGGCCAACAGGTGTCAGCCTGATCACCTAGAAAACTGAGTGGAGCCCCCCTCGACTGGAATAACTCAGGAAGCCTGATCCCAGGCTCGACCATAGAAAACGCAGTTTCTGATGAGCCCTCAAGCGACCAAACTCGTCGGGGTAACTTACCTATTTTAGCCATCCTGACTAAAACTCGGTAAACAAAAACGGTGTTCTCGGAGCAATGAGAAAAACGCCGGAAAGGTAACCCACACTAAACTATACATTACAGGAGGGCGTAATGCATAAAGCAAGAATAACACAGGAAGCCTGCTCCCAGGCTCGACCACAGAAAACGCAGTTTCTTATGAGCCCTCAAGCGACCAAACTCGTCGGGGTAACTTACCTATTTTGAGCCATCCTGACTAAAACTCGGTAAACAAAAACGGCGTTCTCGGAGCAACGAGTAAAAAACGCCGGAAAGGTAACCTACACCAAAATTACTCCAGGTTCTGCATAGACCCGCCGGGACCCAGCTCTGGAAAAAAAGAAAATTTCCAGGAATTAAGACTCATAAGGTTAACCCAAACATGTTCGCACACAAGTGTTAAATAACCTGCCGGGTAACGAGACGTAATACTCAACGACGACAGGTCACTACGCGGTGGGGTTTCCCAAGTAAAAGATTTCAGAATATCTTAATTTGTCCAAAAGATTTATGAATACCCTCTGACATAATATATAAAGACCAGCATGGCGTTTATAACTGATGAAGTCTTTCCGGTGGTGTTTGTTTCAAGATTCAATTTTAGAAAACAAAAAACTAAAAAAGACGCCGGCCCCCGAATTATCTCATAGATCAAAAACTGGGAAGCCTGACAAATATACGAGATCTAACTTCTCCCGAAGTATCTTTTTAGATCGCCGTATGTTGAAGGCGGCGATACAAAACGTATCCCTCAATTGTCTGGTTAACTAACTGAATCGTAAATTCGTTATTCCCATCCCTCCAAGGAGCACCCGCCGGGTGTGAATATTAGTTTAAAAAAAACGTTAACCCCAATTGTGCACTAAAGCGCCGTATGTTGAAGGAGGCGATACACAATGCATCCCTCAATTGTCTGGTCAACTAAACTGAATTTTGCAAATTTGGGCATCCCACCCTTCCAGGTTGCACCCGCCGGGTGATTTAAAGTTTAAAAGTTAACCCCAAATGGTCCTAACCCCACTTCTTTGTAAAAGATCGCCGGGGAGGAAATACAATGATCGCGAATTGCAAATCAGTCAATATAACCACCTAAAGGTACAACTGCCGGGTTTTATATGCAATGTCAAACCAATTGTACCTGCCCCAGACCTCTTTGTAAAAAGGTCGCCGGGAGGGAAAGACTAAACAAACAAACGGCATTGTTTCAATGGCTTATTAAAGATTTCAGCATATCTTTCACCTGTCCAAAAGAATTAAGAATAACTTCTTAATCCTCATAAAGATGAAGCATATCTTTATTAAAGATGAAGTCTTTCAAGTATCCCTTTACACTGGAGACACTAGTAAGATTCAGGCATCTTTTTATTCCATAAAAAGTCTAAGCCTATCTTAATCTCTAATCCGGCTTCTCCCAGAAGCCCTGATAGATCGCCGTCTTGAAGGCCGTGATACCCTATTGTATCAATCAATTGTTTGGCAAATTATCTCGAATCGCAAATCCGTTAATATAACCACCCGAAGGTACAACCGCCGGGTTTTATATGCAATGTCAAACCAATTATACCTGCCCCAGACCTCTTTGTAAAAAGGTCGCCGGGAGGTAAAGACCAAACAAACAGACAGCATTGTTTCAATGGCTTTGAAAAGCAGAGAAAACCAAGTCCAACAGGTGTCAGCCTGATCACCTAGAAAACTGTGTGGAGCCCCCCTCGACGGGAATAAACCAGGAAGCCTGATCCCAGGCTCGACCCTAGAAAACGCAGTTTCTGATGAGCCCTCAAGCGACCAAACTCGTCGGGGTAACTTACCTATTTTAGCCATCCTGACTAAAACTTGGTAAACAAAAACGGTGTCCTCGGAGCAACGAGAAAAACGCCGGAAAGGTAACCCACACTAAACTATACATTACAGGAGGGCAGGCGGGTGCCCAACCCCGAAAGGGGTTGAAATAGGAGAGCTATCCCCCCGCCAAAGGCGGCTTTCTAGGGCCTTTCCTAGCTGATGCTGAGAAGATTGGGTTCTAGTCATGTGGTGATGGGCTGGTCTATCAGAGTGAGAGCTGAGCAATCTCTGCCATACCCATAGCTTACTCTGACTGTTCCTTTAACTTATATATTTTCTAGATCTCAAGTGACGGCGTCTCTTCCGTGGATTGACCTCCCAATCTACCAAGATTGGAAGCCAAAACGTCACATTTTTCCCTTGCCCCTCAACTTTCTCTTCATAATTGCTGAGGGGCACAGGGCCCTGGATGGGGCTTTAGTTTCCCGCGCGTTTCCGCACCCTCCTCAGCTCCCCGCCATGGAGTGGCTTCGGTCACCCAGGCTTTATTGTGGTCGGCGGGGAGGGTTCTGTGGGGGCACTCGGTTATGGCCTTGGAATTGCTCTGGGCCTTGGGGCTGTTCGGCCAGGCAGCTTGGGGAACAACAACAACAACAACAACAGGAGGGCGTAATGCATAAAGCAATGAATAACACAGGAAGCCTGATCCCAGGCTCGACCACAGAAAACGCAGTTTCTTATGAGCCCTCAAGCGACCAAACTCGTCGGGGTAACTTACCTATTTTGAGCCATCCTGACTAAAACTCGGTAAACAAAAACGGTGTTCTCGGAGCAACGAGAAAAAACGCCGGAAAGGTAACCCACACCAAACGAGACATTTTAACACATTTTATACAAAGGGTGTGCGCAAAAATAGGGATACCTGAACAGGAGGGCGTAATGCATAAAGCAAAAACCGGGGCAAAGGTAGCCATGACAGAGACTGGTGGGATACTTACTCCAGGTTCTGCATAGACCCGCCGGGACCCAGCTCTGGAAAAAAATAAATTTTCCAGGAATTAATGCTCATAAGGTTAACCCAAACATGTTCGCACACAAGTGTTAAATAACCCGCCGGGTAACGAGACGTAATACTCAACGACTACAGCTCGCTACGCGGTGGGGTTTCCTAAGTAAAAGATTTCAGAATATCTTAATTTGTCCAAAAGATTTATGAATACCCTCTGACATAATATATAAAGACTAGCATGGCGTTTATAACTGATTAAGTCTTTCCGGTGGTGTTTGTTTCAAGATTCAATTTTGGAAAAAAAAAAACTAAAAAAGACGCCGGCCCCCGAATTATCTCGTAGATCAAAACCTGGGAAGCCTGACAAATATACGAGATCTAACTTCTCCCGAAGTATCTTTTTAGATCGCCGTATGTTGAAGGCGGCGATACAAAACGTATCCCTCAATTGTCTGGTTAACTAACTGAATTGTAAATTCGTTATTCCCACCCTTCCAGGGAGCACCCGCCGGGTGTGAATATTAGTTTAAAAAATGTTAACCCCAATTGCGCCGTAAGCTGAAGGCGGCGATACAAAACGTATCACTCAATTGTCTGGTTAACTAACTGAATTGTAAATTCGTGATTCCCACCCTTCCAGGGAGCACCCGCCGGGTGTGAATATTAGTTTAAAAAACGTTAACCCCAATTGTGCCTTAAATTGCCGTATGTTGAAGGAGGCGATACACAATGCATCCCTCAATTGTCTGGTCAACTAAACTGAATTTTGTAAATTCGGTCATCCCACCCTACCAGGTTGCACCCACCGGGTGGTTTAAAAGTTAACCCCAATTGTTCCTAACCCCACATCTTTGTAAAAGATCGCCGGGGAGGAAATACAACAACAGCATAGTTTTATATTGGCTTTGCAAAACCGAAAAAACTACAAACAACACGTGTCCGTATGAACACTGTTAGATGGGTACACACACACACGAACCACCGACGAGACAACACCTCCGCACCCACGCTCCCGAAAATCAGCTGATCTAGCAAGCTGTTTACAGCGCTCGTCAAATAAACTCACCTAAACTTGAGTATAAGGATATTTTGTGTTGTCCTGTATTATAATGCAGTATTCAAATAATTTGAGATTAAAATCAAGTGAGGATATTTCGAGTGATAAAAATAATTCAAGCGATTGTGAATGCGAGTGGATGTAAACAAATATGGCTGACTTTGATGGATTTGAAGTCGGTGAGACCGAGGGCATTCTAGGGAAAATTATACGTGAGCTGAATTACATTAAACGGTGGAAGGAGGATATGCAGGAGTGGAAGGTGAGTGTTAGTTCACAGATTGAGGCTATATGTTCAATATGTGGTGCTCAGGCTGGGAACATCGAGCCTGGACAAGATTTGAGTCGGGCTAGCCTAAAAGAAATTCAAACTCATATGGGGCAACTCCGGGACGAAAATGAAGCTTTAAGATTGCAACTTGAAGAATACAAAGGGCAAACCAAGGAAATGAAAACACATGTGGAGGAGATTAAGGAGAAACACAATAAATGGGTTAATGACGAAGGAGGAAAAGTGAAGGAAGTGGCAATGAAGGAAATCATGGAGGAACAAAAGAAACAATCAGAAAGGGAAAATAAAGATTTAGAATCAGTGGTAGTAAAAGCTATGAGGAGAAATGAACAGGTCCTGCGTGAAAAAATAGATAGAAATAAGTGTATTATTGTATTTGGGGATATAGAGGAGCACATTATTGAGAGGAAAGCTAGGGATAAGGAAGAAATTAATAAGGTAAAAACATTGATCAAGCATGTCGATGAAGAAGGAAACAACTGGAGAGATGATATTGAAGAAGTTAGGAGAATGGGTAAATATAGTAAGGGAAACACAAGGCCAATGAGAGTGCAGTTTAGGTCTAGGGTAACAGTGGATGCAATAATGAACGTAACATGGAGACTTAACTTGACCAGCAAGTTTAAGAAAATTACAATTAGAAAAGACATGAGTATTGAGGATCGAAACATAAGAAAGGAATTGCAAACCGAGGCAAATGTAAAGAATGGAGAAAGGACGAAAGCAGACGAAAAGAAGTTTTTCTGGAGAGTGTGGGAGGGAAAACTCAAGAAATGGTATATAAAGCGAAGGGACGAAGTAGGGAGGGAAAAGGAGATGGTGCGGGTGACGGGGGAGAAGGCAGAGAGAGGGGAGGTGGAGATAGAGAGAGAAACAGTCCAAGTGGAGGCAGAGGGAGGGGAGGTGGAAACGGAGCGAGAAACAGTCCAGGTGGAGACAAGAGAAGAGGAGACAAGCTAGGAAATAAATTGGGAGGGGTACGTACAAAAAAGAAAGGAACGGGCAGGGACGAGAAAAATAGGGAAAATACTGGAAACGCTAAGTTCATGTATACAAATATTGATGGGTTAATCTCCAAAAAGATTGAGTTTGACGAATATGTAAAGAGAGAGAGGCCCGGGGTAGTATGTTTGACTGAAACTAAGCTTAACCAGGAGGTAGACACGAATATAATTAGTTGTGCAGGATACAGTACATGGAGAAGAGACAGGTTAGGAAAGCTAGGAGGAGGAGTGTTGATCATGGTAGATAATAAAATTACTGCTAAAGAATTAAAACTTGGTGATAGCATTGCTGAAGTGGTAGCAGTTGAAATTGAGGATAATGATAGGTCAAAATTGGACATTGTATCAATTTATTTACCTCCTAAGACTAAATCTTGGAGCAACGATGAATATAATGAATTAATTTTGGAAACCTTGCGTATGTTAGAAATTATTTGTAAAAGGAAAAATAGGCTTATTCTTGCAGGGGACTTTAATTGCGGGGAGGTGGATTGGGAATGTTTGGATGCGGGTTCAAATGAAAATACTTGGGGTAGCAAATTTCTTGAACTAACAATGGGGTATCTATTAACACAACACGTTATGGAAAATACAAGATTTAGAGGAGGTGATGAACCATCAAGACTCGACTTATTATTCACCAAAGACCCCCAAGAAATAAAGAACCTAACATATTTGAGTCCCATGGGAAAAAGCGATCATGCTGTGATTGAATTTGAATTGACAGTGGAATTTCTGGAAGGCAGAGAGGAGGAACATAGGGAATATAGACTAAATTATAGTAAGGCGGATTATGAATCATTACGAGGATACTTTGCAAATATAGATTGGTAATTTATTGAGCAAGAACAGAATATTCAGGTAAAATACACCATGTTACTAGACATTTACAGGGAGGGGGTAGATAAATATGTACCAACATTTTTTTTTGTTTTTTTTTTTTTTCAGAATATTTAGGTAAAATACACCATGTTACTAGACATTTACAGGGAGGGGGTAGATAAATATGTACCAACATTTTTTTTTTTTTTTTTTTTTTTTTTTTCTATGTGATTGAGGGAGGCAAAAGGCATAACTGCCTATAGCGAGTGCCTCCCCCATAGTTGAAAGAGTGACAGGGCCAAAATCAAGGGACGTTCGAGCCAAAATGTCTGGACACACGGAGTTTGAAGCAATTTAAGTCATAGGAAGAGGGAAAGACTGATTCTGGGAGAGAGTTCCAGAGCTCAGCTGTTGAGTAGAAGAAAGTTTGAGAGTAACGTTTCACTCTTGGGTTGGAGAGTTGCACAGAGTAGGGGTGGGATTGAGTTGCAAGACGGGTACCACGTGCCCTACGTAAAGGAGGTGGTATGCACTGGGATAGCTCTGAGGAATACTGATTATTATAGTAGCGATAGAATAGCGAGAGATGCAACATTGCGGCGGAGAGAGAGAGAGATTGCAGAGAGTTGGTGAGTGGACGGGAGTTAATGATACGAAAGGCCTTCCTTTCAACTTTGTCTAGGAGAGCAGTGTGAGAGGAACCTCCCCACACATGTGAACAATACTCAATACAAGGGCGCACTATGCCCCTGTACAGAGCAAGAAGCTGTGCAGGGGAAAAGAACCCCCTAAGGCGGTTGAGCACACCCAGCTTCTGGGAGGCTGCCTTAGCAAGACTGGTAATATGGTCCTTCCAAATGAGAGCAGAAGAAAAAGAGACACCAAGAATATTGAGAGAAGATGAAGGGTTGATTTTTGTATTGTTGAAGAATAAGGGATAGTCCGCTGGGAGATCCTGACGGGTAGATAGATGGAGAAATTGGGTTTTGGAAGCATTAAAGTTAACAAGGTTTTCTCTGCCCCAATTGGAAATAGTATTTAGATCAGAATTTAAGAGTTCTATGGCTTCATTACGTTTGTCGTTGAGGGATTGCTGGCTGGGGCGTTCTGAAAAACTAATGGAGTAGTGCAAGGTTGAGTCGTCTGCGTATGAATGGATGGGAATTAAGGTACAGTTAAGGAGATCATTTATAAAAATTAGAAAGAGAATAGGAGATAGGACAGAGCCCTGAGGAACACCGGAGTTTATAGAGTGAGGAAGTGAACAATGGCCGTCCACAACCGCGGCTATGGAACGGCCGGAAAGGAAATTAGAGACAAAGGCACAGATGGAGGGATAGAAACCGAAGGAGGGTAGTTTAGAAATTAAAGATTTATGCCAGACTCTATCGAAGGCTTTCGATATGTCTAGTGCAATAGAAAAAGTCTCACCGAAGTCCCGAAAGGAGGATGACCAAGAGTTAGTAAGATATGAAAGAAGATCACCAGTAGAGCGACCCTTAAGGAAGCCATACTGGCGATCTGAGAGCAGATTATGAGAAGAGAAATGCTTAAGAAATTTGGAAGCAAGAATAGTTTCAAAAACTTTAGAAAGACAAGAGATAAGAGCAATTGGACGATAGTTGGAGGGTTGAGAGCGGTCACCCTTCTTTGGGACAGGTTGAATGTGAGCAAACTTCCAGCATGAAGGGAAGACGTTAGAGGATAGACAGAGACGAAAGAGTTTGCCTAGGCAGGGAGTCAGCACGGAAGCACAGTTTTTGAGAACAACAGGAGGAACACCGTCCGGACCGTACGCCTTATTAGTGTTAAGCCCAGAGAGGGTAGAAAGTACATCTTTAGAAGAGATTAGGATATTAGGCATAAGTAAGAGAGAGGAGGGCGGAGAGGGAGGAATAGCACCGGAATCATTTAAGGATAGAAAGCTGGCTAAGGAGAAAGAGTGGTTTAACATGCGATGTCACATTGCCCAGAACAAAAAGGACTCTGCATGGAATAAAGTGAGAAGGAGACACACTGAGGAAAAATGGAATGGGTATAAGAATGCTAGAAACAACTATGTCAAGACTATAAGAGAGGAGAAAAAGAACTTTGAAAAAGATATAGTAAACAAATGTAATAAAGAACCCAAACTGTTCTATAGCTATATCAACGGCAAAACAAAAATAAAGGACAAAATAACAAAGCTTAGGGTAGAGGGTCAATTATATGAAGACACAGTGGGTATGTGTGAAATTATGAATGATACATTAACATCCGTGTTTGTGGAGGAGGATGACTATGTAGAACCTGTGGTGGAATTGAACGAGATACAGGGACTAGAGTCGATAGAAGTCAACAAGGATGAACTAAAATCATTGTTGGAAGAATTGGACGTGAGAAAATCTATCGGCCCAGATAACATTGCTGGATGGGTATTAAGAGAATGTTCTGAACAACTAGTGAGACCTATTTTTAATATTGTTCAACACTCATTAAACAAGAGGGAACTTCCCTTAGAATGGAAACAAGCAAATATAACTCCAATATATAAAAGTGGAAATAAAGAAGACCCGCTAAATTATCGACCGGTATCCTTAACGAGTGTTATATGCAAGCTTTGTGAAAAGATTATTAGAAAAAGATGGGTGGGTATGTTGGAGGAGAGGGAAATAATTTCAAGCAAGCAGTTCGGGTTCAGAAAAGGTCATTCGTGTACCACAAATTTGTTGAGTTACTATGATAGGGTAATTGACATTGTACAAGGGAGGGAGGGGTGGGTAGATTGTATTTACTTAGATTTCAAGAAGGCATTTGATAAGGTGCCTCATAAGAGATTGTTGTGGAAGCTCAGGACTGTGGGGCGGGTTGAGGGAGTATTATTAAAGTGGATGGAAAACTATTTAATTGGGAGGGAAATGCGAACAGTAATAAAAGGAAAGTTCTCCTCGTGGAAAAGGGTAAAAAGCGGAGTGCCTCAAGGATCGGTGTTGGCCCCAATCATGTTTTTGGTTTTCATCAACGACCTTCAAATGGGAATAGGCTCATATATATCTATGTTTGCTGATGATGCAAAATTAATGAAGCATATTACAAGTAGGAGTAGTTGTGAAGAATTACAGAGAGACCTAGATAAGTTATATGAGTGGAGTCAAACTTGGAAAGTGGAATTCAACACGAGTAAGTGTCAGGTTCTTGAGATGGGAAAAAGTAAATATAGACCTTCTTGGGGATATAAAATAGGAGATGAAATAATTAGTAAAGCTGTGAAAGCAAAAGACCTAGGGGTAGTTGTGGCAGACAGCTTGTCACCTGAACAGCATATAAATAAAATAACTGGTGAAACCTATGCAGTGTTGACTAACATGAGAATAGCTCTGAATTATTTAGATGAAGAGATGTTAGCAAAAATAATAGGGACAATAATATGACCAAGACTGGAGTATGCAGCAGTGGTGTGGTCTCCACACCTTATAAAACATAATAAAAACTGGAAAGAGTTCAGAGAGTTGCCACTAAGATGATAGCTAGCCTTAGAGACCTGCCTTATGAGGAGAGATTGGAGAGGCTAAAGCTGCCAACGCTGAGGGAGAGGAGAGAGAGAGGTGACATGATCATGATGTTTAAGTGTGTGAAAGGTTTTGAGAAGATCGACAAGGGAGATTTTGTGGTGAGGGACGAGGGAAGAACCATGGGTCATGATTGTAAGTTGAGGAAAGTTATATGTAAGTCTGATGTAAGAAAGTTCAGCTTCCCGTATAGAAGCATTGAGTGTTGGAATAAGTTGGATGGGGAGGTGGTGGGAGCAAGAAATATCCAAACTTTTAAAGCAAAATTGGATAAATGTAGAGAGAGAGACAGGACAACACGAGCTTAGGCTCAAATCCTGTATACTACAATTAGGTGAGTACAATTAGGTGAGTACAGCCAACCCGCCGGGAATCAGGAGCCTGAAACAGGCACCCCAGAGACGCAGTCCTGGGGAGCCACAGACACCCACTCGCCGGGGAAACAAGCCTGTTTTTAAACCACGCGTGGCCAAAACTCGGTAACCAGCCGGGTTTTTCATGGTGTAACCGAGAAAAACCCACTGGAAATAACCCACCCCGTCCAGATACCATCTGAACGCAACACAGGACCGAGGCGTAGCCAAAACACAACTAACGCCGGGCCCAACATAGTCCGTGGAATTAGCCAATACACAACTAACCCAGGACACATAAATAGTCCGTGGAATTAGCTAATACACAACTAAACCAGGACACACATCACACAGTAGTACATATTTAGAAAATAAATCAATAACACTTGTATATGTGGTAAAGCTACGAGAGGCTGGCTAGGCCTAGGCAGACGGATAATATTAACATGTCGGAATATAAACAAACAGCACTGAATTATATCACAACAGGAACCACCGCCAACACACCACTGTAGCAAATACTTCCGGCAAAGGGAAGAACTAACTCAGGACCCAGAAAAAACTTCACTAAGTGAAGAAAAATACGCTGGGAACGTCAGCAAAAATACGCTACCTCATCAGAAAGATAAAAGGAAGCAATAACGCGTAATGAAAGCCGCCTGCATCACAAAGCTAGCTAACTGTGACAAAGTTCACCTGTCCACAACCGGACCACGAGGGTACATCCGAAATAGATGCCCCAAACACACGACCCAAAATACACTGCACTGCGGGCAACCAGCCCAGGACACTCCTGCTACGCATATCCTAACCTTACTCGATACATCCCGGAGTAAACAAATGAGAAAAAACTCACTAGGGACGCAGCAAATGCGGAACCAGCGGAGCGTGGAGAGACACGTCCGGGCCGGCTGACCGCAGAGCAGAGAAGGAAGAATGACGCCTGAATCAGCGTCTGGTCAAAGATCCACACAAGTACATCCACGATATGATGGAAAGCTTATTGGATAGTTATTCTTATTTCTTTTTGTTTTTTATTTTTTACGAAGTTTTTTCGTAGTGAGAACCCAATTCATAATGACTGAAGCCATGAGTGAGGTCGCATGCGCTCATGATGAAGGCTCCTCAGATTTTAAATGCTCTGCGCGGTAGATTCAAACTACGGCGGATTAGTGTTTGAAGAGGATGCCTTATGTAATAGGCATGTTCGTCAATGATGGAGGGGCCACTAATAAATATACCGATTTGGTTAATGTACAACGTTTCCTAGAGCAAGTAAAGGAGTAGACTCTAGACGTTTTCTTTTTTAACCGCGGTTGGAATGACGACATAGCAGTCAAAATAGCAAGTCGTCATTGCAATTAAGGTTAATAGCCTTGACGTTAGATTTTCCTAGTAGGTTTTCCTATTTGGTAGGTTGGGAGGTACGTGAAACCTCCCATTCACTATGAAACCTATCCTTAACTTCCTTGTTCTTCAGCAGCCACACTTTCTTTTTGGGCATGTATACCTTCTTGCGCTTAGGATCTCTGTATAAGCTCATGTCGCAGACATGTAGCTTATGCTGGGGGATACATTCTTCGCTCGGGATGACCTTTACATCCTGAACCAGTTTCCAGTCTTTCCTGTTAACCAAGAAGTAATCTATCTGGCTACTGGAGACCCCAGAGTTATATGTGATCAGATGGCTCTGTCTTTTCTTGAACTTTGTGTTACACACAACCATGCTGAGTGCAACGCAGGACTCCAGTACATATTCGCCTTCCAGATTCCTCTTTCCGTAACCATTTCCTCCATGTACCCCCTCGTATCCATCTGCAGGTGCTCCCACGTGACCATTCAGGTCCCCTTCCACGATTGTTATTTCAATCTCCGAGAGGCCTGAAATGACATTCAGGTCCCCTCTTTCCGTATAATTATGTACTATGTCGAGACTCGTAAGTAACTTGACAGTTTAGGTTAAGTAAACATACTGGAAGTTCAAATTAGGCGGCAGTATTACGTTAAGTTATATATCTTTATAAAAGTTATGTACTATTTCGTATTAAGTTTCTATGGGTTTATTATCCATAAATATATCGGGTTATCATTATAATCAATCCGGTATATCTTTTAGTTAGTTAAATGACGCAGTGGTGGATTATAACTGCGCATGCGTCATTCTCGGGACTGGCGGGTTCATCGCCATAAGCCTCAGACTCGCTTTAGCTACGACCTCGAGAACACCTCCTTCTAGCGGCTAGCCGCTCCAATACAACCACCTGTTTCATGCTAAGTAACTCTAATTCTTAACTCTTAGTGGCCACTATATCTTCTATCTATTCCTAACACTATCCTTGAGCTATCCATCCCTATCAACAATAAAAGTAAGTTAACTCTTGTGAGTTTATAGGTAAATTTTGCTTTGTTTACTCTCGAATTCTCACAAAATGGTCCTTCGAACCTCTGACTTTGCCTTATGCTAAATTTTCTTCTTTGTATTTTCTTTCTTCTGCTTTCCTGTTGTCTACTATTTCCTAGCTATTCCTTCTTTCTGTTCCCTGTTTCTGCTTCCCTGGTGTCCCCTGTAGGCTTGTGGGCTGGTGTTTCTTGTCTGCGGCCTAATTTCCGCCGGGTCCCGCCTATTTTACCCGACCATATGAACCGCCGCCATGTGTTTCCGACTGGCGCCTTTGGCGGGGGGGTTGGGGAGGACTATAAGCGCGTAATTACTCACTACCCCAAATCTATTAGGAAAGTATCTATTTTGGGACATAGCTATGTCAAGGAGATTTATGTGGAAAAGCCTGTGTACCACCCATTTTTCCAGGTAAAAACTTTTTCCCAAGGGGGTGCTAGAGTGGACACGATCAAGTCCTCTGCAGCCTGGGAGAGCCACGTCCGATACCAGCCGGATCTGACCTTCTTAGTCTTGGGCGGTAATGACATCCATCCCGAGACTGATATCCGCTCTGTCGCCAACGCCATCCAGGACCTCGCGAAGAACTGTTCAAGAAGGTCGTGGCTACTGCCCAGGAGCACTTCAAACAAGCGGGAGATATTCAGGCTTTAAGGTACCAGTCGGATGAAGAATGGGAGGCGGCTACTTTCTCCAAAGTAGATCTGAGCAATAATTGGTAGGCTATAGGCTAGGTATAAAATTGCAACAATTAAATTAATGTAAAGTAGAATTATAAGGGTTAAATTGAATTTGTTCGGTCTTAACTAAATTTAAAGGGGGTAATTACCACAAACATTTTTGGTACCATTAGATGTTGGGCTAGCCTAGTTTAATATATGTTTACAATTTAAATTGGCTTGTTATACACCCTTTTGGCCTCCCCTTCCTTAGTGTACTCTAACAAAAAAAATCTGCATATTATGTAAGGTTAATTACTTTATTTTGTGAGTGGAGATAGTATAGGCATTCGTTAACTTTTATTATTGCGCTCTGCGTCTTATTTCCCTCATTATTGCCCTACACCAACAAAATTGCCGCATTTAATATAAGGTTTACCATTTAAATTTAAGTGTGGAGATATTTATGCGTTGTTCGTTTACTTTTATTATTGCGTTCCGCGCCATATTTCCAGCTTATTGCCCTACCCCGACATCACATTTTAATTAATTATTACGTTTAAGTCGGGGTTCCATATATCTTGCCTTTATTGACGTCAGCTAACTTTCTGAGTGTGCTTTACGTCCATATAGGTAAGATATATTAATATTTTATTCTATTTCCTGTGTATTGCCATCATGTCGTTGACACTGTCCCAGTACAAGCGACGCAAGGGGGGTATCAAGAGTGGTTTGACTAGGATCACCAAAGATATTGCTAAATTTTTAGTTGATGCAGATAATGATGCGATTGAGGCTAAATTGGCTTCGGTATTAAGACAGCTCGAAGATTTAAATTTATGTCGCCGCGAAATGGAAACGCTCTATGAAGATGACGCCGAGTATTTCGCGGACATAGAAGCAGATGTGGATTATATAGAGTGTCTTGGTAAAGTTATCATCCTCCTCAAAGGTAAGCTAAATCACAAGGAGCCAAATTGTGCTGCAGTTAACAGAAATGCCGGTATAAGATTGCCGAAAATAACCCTTCCTGTGTTTGACAGTGATCCCACTCTATGGTTGGGATTCTGGAATATGTTCCACTGTACAGTTGGTCCTTCGGTAACGCGGCCAATGTGTTCGGGTTACCTCCCGTGTTAGCAAAATCCGCGTTACCGAACCCATATGTTTACATATGGCACAAGGAAAGCACAAGGAAAATCACTGGATGTATTCCAGAACCGATTTCGAAGGACTACGGGATTTTTTCAAGTCACAAAATTGGGATCAGGTGTTATCTGAAAGTGAGGTAGACAAAAAACTCAAGGCATTCATGGAGATCTATGATACTGGTATAAAAACTTTTGTCCCTAAGTACATTAATAAAAGGAAAAAAAAGTAATCGCAAAGTATGGTTTAACCCTCCAGCCCCGGCTATGTATTATATATATATTCCTCGAAACCCGGGTGTTTTGGCCGAAAAACGTCTAGGCTAGGCTACCGTATATTCGTTAATCAGACTGCTTCCCGCATTCCCGCGCATCCCCAAGCGTAGCTGTGTTATTTACCTGTAGAATGGCATTAAGTAGAGCTCTCTAAGTCAACTGGTTGAGCTGTGATGATGATTTCATTGGAGATAACTTTATGGCCAAAACAGCCACTTTACACCACTTTTCGATACTTAACAACAACATACAGGCACACACGAACAAGCGACGCTCTCCTTCTTGTGGCCGGAGATGCGGGGCGTCGGTCCAGCCGGCTGTTGTTTACATGCGTCGGACCGACGCCTCGCACACGAAGCTCACAGGCTTTCAACCACTGGGCGTTCAAGAGGCCTTCCGGGTACCTGTTATATGCTTTTTTATGGGCGTTCAAGAGCCCTTCCGTGGTGAGAGGGTTAACCGCGAATGTAGGCAAGCACAGGAAGCAAAAAACAAAGCCTGGAAAAAGATGAGAAACTGGGATTCGGAAGATAACAGGCAAAAGTATAAAGAGGAGAGAAACAAATACACAGAAATGAGGAGGAGGTCAGAGGCAAACCATGAGAAAGGGATAGTGGAGAACTATGAAAAGAATCCAAAAATGTTTTTCAAGTTTGTAAACGGCAAAAGGAAGATAAAAGCCACGATCGTTAAGATTAAAAGTGGAAACAGAATCATAGAAGAGGATACAGAGATTGCGGAAGAACTAAATAGAAATTTTGCATCAGTATTTACAAAAGAAGGAGAATTCATTGCACCAGAAACCAATGAGATAGGTACAGAGGAAATGCCGGAAGTCACATTTAACAGACCAGAGCTCATAGACAAAATGAGTAAGGTGGATCCAAACAAAGCCGCTGGACCGGACGGAGTATCAGGCTGGATTATTAAAGAAAATGCTAAGGAACTGAGTATACCGTTATATGACATAATGACCAAATCATTGGACACAGGGATAGTACCTACAGAATGGAAAAGAGCAAACATTATTCCTATATTTAACCCTTCCAGCCCGGGTGTCATTTTAAAATGACACCAAAACAAAAGGGCCGGAACCCGGGTGTCATTTTAAAATTCTTGTGCTTGAAAGCGTGCTTCAAAATTTGCGCGGCCAATTTTGGCATGGTAGGAGCGACCGCAGCGCCACCAAGCCTCAACTACTAGTGTTATCAGTTCGTACGTGGCCGCCATAGCGAGTAATACTGAAGAAAAAAAAATCCGACGTGTCCGATTCGTTGCAACCTCCCGCGGGCCCCAGTGCTACCCCACTCGCAACTTCAACGCCTGTTCCAACCGAGAAGAGAGCTCAACAAAAGAAAGTTAAGCGTTTGTTGAGTGATAGCGCTATACAGCGACAACTTTTTGAAAGTGATGAAGAGAGCAGTGGCGAAAGCTTGGTGGACAAGGTACAATTTATAAGTGAAAGTGAAGACGATTTCGTGGGATTTGGAGACGACGATAATGTCGATTTATTTGAGGGGGGAGACAGTAGTGATGATCCTGATGTGGAAGTGTTTCAGGAAGGTGCCATTGAGCTTCCCAGTGTGCTGAAACCTAGGCCTACCCCCTCGCCATCTTTGCTAGGTCAGCCTAGGCCTAGCCCTAGCCCTACCCCAGGACCTTCCCCTTTGCCTGCCCGTACGCCCTTGAAAGTGGGCAAATATTTCTACAAACAATCATTGATCAAAAGTGCAGCTAAAAAAGCACCCAGGGCAGCCGCAGAAAAGCATAGGGAAGCTGAAGATAGCGATAATGACGCCGACCCTGGCCTAGCAACCACCCGCATTCCATTGTCCCGACGCCGCGTGGGTCACCCACAGCCCTCGCCTTCATCTCTCGTTCAGGATGACCAAAGGGCCTCTTCAAGTGGTATTGGTGATGTGCCACAGGCCTCAACACACCGCAGAGCATTATTTCCTGCTGAAAAGCCCTCGGCTCGCCGCAAAAGGAGCCCAACTCCCGAGGCCTCGGCTCCCATTCTTGAAGCTCCCGCAGCCTCCCGCGCCCCACACCGCCGACGCCCGGTCACTTCTTCACCAGAATTGTCTCCTGAGGAGGATGCTGACGACCCCAACATTGCCCCAGATGACCTGACGTCGCCTGAGGAGGAAGAGGAACAGGAACAGGAAGAGGAAGAGGATGTGCCGACAAATCGAGGGAGAGGGCGAGGTCGTGGACGTGGTCAGCCTGCCGACGCCGCTGCCCCTGGGCCTGGGCCTGGGCGTGGGCGTGCAGGGCGTCCGCCTGGGTGTCCGCATGGCCAAGGGCATGTGCCAGGGCGTCCAGGGCGTGTGCCTGCTGCAGCACGACCTCGAGCATCAGCATCCGACCTGTTTGTGTGGACAGATGGAGCTGATTTTGAGCCAGATTGTCCTGCCTTTGACGAGGTACAGATGGGTTCTGGGGTGTCACCAGCATATCCCTGTGGCCTAGATGCTACCCCCAGTGAACTTTTCTGTGGCTTCTATGACAATGAAGTCATGGAATACCTCGTCAAAGAGACAAATCACCACCATGCTATCTGTGCCAACTTTCTTGGGAGGAAGACCAGTGCCAAGATGGTGGCATGGAGAGATCTCACTGTGGCAGAACTATATGTGTTCTTGGCACTCACAATGCTGATGACTCATATAAGGAAGCACGTTCTGGCTGACTACTGGATCACTGGCGACATCATAACGACTCCATCATTTGGCAAATACATGTCCAGGGACAGGTACTTCGACATCGTCTCCTATCTCCACCTGACAAACAACATAGCAGTCCACCTTCCCGACTCATTATGGAAGATCAGGAAGCTGTATGACATGATACATCATCGGTTCACCACATACCTGATTCCTTTCCAGAAGATGTGCCTCGACGAGTCTCTGGTCCTGTTCCGTGGTAGGCTGCACTTCCGACAGTATATCCCGTCCAAGAGACACCGCTTCGGCATCAAGCTCTTCGTCCTCTGCGACTGCTTGACGGGGTATGTGCTGGACTTTATAGTCTACAGCGGCAAGGCTGGAGAAGTTGTGACTGACCCTCTCATTGGTTTTGGTGGCGCTGTAGTGAAGAAGATGATGGAGAGGCACTTCAATAATAACCACATCCTCTACACAGATAATTATTACACGTCGCCTCTCCTGACCAAGTACCTCCATGACCGCAAGACCGGAACTGTCGGCACAGTCAAGGGCAAAAGGAAGGGCATGCCAGGCTACCCAACCAAGACGAAGAAGGCGGACATCTTCCACAAGAAGAGTGGCCCCATCCTCTCCATCCACTGGCATGACCAGCGCAAGGTCAACCTCCTCACCACATGCCACAAGGCCCAGATGGTCGCCACAGGGAAGGTGGACCGAACAACCAAGAACCCCGTCCAAAAACCAGCTGCTGTCCTGGCCTCGTTGACAAGTCCGACATGCAGATGGGCTTCATCGACTGCCTGCGAACATCTTGCAGGTGGTACAAGAAGTTTATCCTGCATACGGTAGATATGTCGATCCTCAATGCCTACAACATCTACCGTCTGAGGACTCCAGGAGCCAAGAAGTACAAGTCCCTGCGGAAGTTCCACAAGCAGGTGCTACTTGAGCTCCTGGCTAAACATGCGGGTACACCAGGCAGGCCAATACAAGGACCAGGCCAGCTTGACAGAACGGGGTGTGCTGAATTCTTCAGGAAGCACCAGCTCAGCGCCCTTCCTTTCAAAGCACCAGGTAGTAACGCTAGGAGTCAGAAGAGGTGCCATGTGTGCAGCCACACAACTCGCAGACCCCGCAAACCCACAAAAACCACTTGGGAATGCCTCGAGTGTCAAGTTGGACTGTGTGCTGGCACCTGCTTCAACGACTTCCACACTCTAACAAACTTTTGAAGTGGAAGTGACAACAGTGAAAGTGACACTCAAATGTAGGCTAAGAATAATAATATAACTAAGTATAAGTGAAAAGGACACATAAGTAATAATAAGTGCCTTCAATAACAATATGAACAAGTGAAAGTGACACTAAAATATATATTTCTAACAATAAATAAGTGAAAATGGCACTCAATAAGCCTAGGCCAGTCAAAGTGACAGTATAATAATAATAAAACTAAGTATAAGTGAAAGAGACACACACAAGTAATAATAAGTGCCTTCATAACAATATGAATAAGTGACAGTGACACTATATATATTATTAGCTTACCTTTACAATACATAAAAGGGGAAATGACACTACCAATTATCAAAGTCCAGTGAAAGTGACACTAATAATCATAATAATAATAATAAAACGAAGTAATAAGTGACAGAGACACAAATAAGTTCATATAAATAACTTTGTTGAGTGAAAAT
This sequence comes from Paralithodes platypus, assembly GCA_032716605.1. Classification (NCBI taxonomy): domain Eukaryota; kingdom Metazoa; phylum Arthropoda; class Malacostraca; order Decapoda; family Lithodidae; genus Paralithodes; species Paralithodes platypus. The sequence goes on along the minus strand of CM064533.1, from coordinate 19,783,241 downwards.
AACATAACTATAATAAATGACAGAATAACCAATAAAACACTATCAAATCGCTTCCCGGCATAATTGCGGGTGGAGCGACGAGTGCAACTGGGCGTCGTAGCCGGGGCCGCGGTTGAGTGTTCGGACGCGCCGAGGTAAATACGCGGCAAAAGTTACCTCCACTTCCATCACCATCACTCCGGAACCAGTTGAGCTAGAGAGCTCTACTCAACGCCATTCTACGCAGGAAGGTAAGGCGCTCATTTCTATATAAGTTTGATTAATGTAGGTAATATATTAAGCGAGATTAGCCTTAGTTTACTTTTGTTGATATTCGACCAGATCGCCCGGATACGAGCTCCGTCATTAGGAGAGCCTGCCCGGGCCAGGAGGGTTAAGGGAGGAAGCAGAGATAAACCACTGAACTATAGACCTGTATCATTATTGAGCATCCTCATGAAGATTCTGGAAGGATTAATAAGGGACAAATGGGTGAACTACCTGGAATCCAAAAGATTAATTACTGACCGACAATTTGGATTCAGAGGAGGCAGATCATGTGTAAGCAACTTGTTGAGTTTTTACTCTAGAGTAATAGACACAGTGGACAAGAGGGAAGGATGGGTAGACTGTGCCTACCTAGACTTTAAAAAGGCATTTGACAAAGTTCCACACAAGAGATTGCTGTGGAAATTAAAACATGAGGGAAAAGTAGGAGACAAACTGCTGAAATGGATGGAGAGCTACCTTAGCGGAAAACAGATGAGAACAGCAGTAAGGGGGAAATCGTCAAACTGGACTCAAATTACATGTGGGGTACCACAAGGATCTGTCCTAGCCCCAATCATGTTTCTAATATTTGTAAATTACTTACCTGAGGGACTAACAAGCTACATGAGCATGTTTGCGGACGATGCTAAGCTGCTTAAAACGATCAGAACCCAGGAGGATTGCCTTGAGCTCCAAGCAGATTTGCAAAAGATCCATGAATGGAGCATCAAATGGAATATGGAGTTCAATGCAGGGAAATGTAAGACTCTAGAAATGGGTAAAAGCAAGTACAGACCTAGAAAAGATTATAAACTAGGAAACGAAGTGATTCCCAAAGCAGAAAAAGACTTGGGGATAGAATTTAAGGATAACATGTCTCCAGAAAGCCACGTAAATAAGATAGTGAGAGAATCACTAGCACTATTGGCAAATATCAGGATGTCTTTCAATTATCTTAATGAAAGCACCATGAAGCAAATAATAACGGCAATAATAAGACCCAGGATGGAATATGCATCTGTAGTGTGGTCCCCTCACATGAAGAAACATATCCACAAAATTGAGAGGGTACAGAGAGCAGCTACGAGGATGATCCCAGGTTTGGAAAATTTGGAGTACCAAGAGAGGCTCGAGAGATTGAATCTACCTACACTGGAACAGAGAAGGAAACGAGGACAGCAAATTCAGATATACAAATGTGTTAGAGGTATTGACAAAATCGACCAAGAAAACTTCATAGAGAGGGATGGAGGTGAGAGAACAAGAGGTCACAGCTACAAACTAAAAGTGCTTAATAGTAAATCTGATCTGAAAAGTAAAAGATTTCCTACCAACTCGATTAGTGGGTGGAACAAATTGCCAGCCGAAGTAGTCTGCACCATCAGTGCATAGTTTCAAAGCACATATCTTAGGAGGCGGGAATTAACGAGCATGCTCACTCCCGCAAATACAACTAGTGTAAGTACATGTTAAAGGTACCTTGGTGTTCTGGGGATTTCCACACAGTCCACTTTTTCTCCATAGAAGCCTATGTTATAATAATTAAATCAATTATAAAGGTTATTTGACATGTGCAATGAGTTGATTTGCCCATTGCAATAACTCTTACCTATGAATAAATATTTTGTTTAGGCTAGGCAGCTAGGCTAAGCAGAGAGAGTCACTGCAGTAGCCGAAATTTTTCGATCGAAGCTCTGAAATCCCTCCATCATATTTCTCACCTCACACAATAATTGAGGTAGATGTGCTGGAAAGTGTGAAAAGGAACAACTTGAGATGGTTCGGCCATATGGAACGTATGGAAAGCGAGAGAATGACTAAGAGGGTGTACGAGAGCGAGGTGGAGGGACAGAGAGGGAGAGGTAGACCGAATATGAGGTGGAAGGACGGAGTGAGGAACTACATGAATGAAGGCGGTGCTGGTTGGGGGGAGGGGCGTCGACTGACTGGGGACAGAGGTGCATGGGGGCGGTTCGTTCGTGGTTAGGCCATTTATTTGCAGAGATATGAGCATCGGTAAATTACGAAAATCGTAGCTTCGGAATTCCCGCCTAACTCGCCGTCTTATTATTTCTCACCTCGCACAATAACTAGACAATGTAGGGTGTTCTAGTCCTCACCCAATGCACAACAACGATCATATCTACCTCTGGTAGGCATAAACACTTGGTTAGGCCATATATTTGAAGAGATATGAGCTACGAAAGTCGGGAGTAAAGGTTCGGAGCCCAGCTGGACCCCGTGCCAGTGTAACTATTGACCGTGTTAGCAACATTTTGGATATTTGGGGTGTACCGCATGCCACCAAAACCGCGTTTCCAAAACACGTGTTACCGGAGGACCAACTGTAGTGTCCACAGCAATGCGGGGCTCAGTGACATCCAAAAATTCACCTACTTAAGAGGTCAACTGAATGGTGAGGCAAAACAACTAATTGAAGGTTTCGCAATTGAGGGAGCCAGCTACCAAACAGCGGTTGCCCTTCTACAGAAAACCTATGGGCACAGGGATAGAATTAAGGCGGCACATATAACTAACCTTACTACTTTGAATCCTCCCTCTTACAATGTCGAGGAACTAAAGGGATTCTATGCTAGTTTTGAAAGTACACTGAGATCAATAGAGACCCTACAAATTAACCTTCATGAAGCTAGTGTTGTAATTCTCATGAATAAATTGCCATCCCCACTAAAGGAAACATTAAAGAGAACTTTAGGTGAAGAAGGTCTGGACCTAGAAAGGTTTGTCCAGGCTTACCAGACAGAAGTTTTTAACATGGAAAGTGTAGCAGAATGGTCTACACCACGCATACCAGTTGCTTCAGCATCCTATGCGGTGCAGGAGGCCTCGGTGAGAAGTAAGGGTTGTAAGTTGTGCGAAGGGGCACACGTGTGGGTTCAAGTGTCTCAGATACAAAACCAGTGCTCTAAAAGTAAAACGTGCAAAGAAACTCAACCTTTGCACCGGGTGCTTATCTTCAACCTACGGGAGCAATGGTTGTGTGAACCCTGACATCCGCAACTGCAAATTCTGTCATAACGGACACTACCATATCCTCTGTCAGTCCAGATCTCATTGGGACGGTGCAAAGAAGGAGCAAAAACCTCAACAGGTAACAAAGACCAAGACGCAAACTACGACGATGTCTGTGTCTTCAAAGAAGACTAGTAATATCCTCCCAACTGTTATGCTGCCAACAGTGAAGGAGTCAAGAGGAACAGTCAAGATGCGTACACTGCTGGATCAGGGCTCACAGCGAACCTTCATTCTAAATTCCGCTCTGGACTCAATCCATTATGAAAAATTGGGTGTTGAAGAGCTAGAGTTGCGAGGGTTTACCGGAGCATGTGAGAGCAGAAAGTATCCAGTAGTGTCCTTCAAGTACAAGTTCCGGGGCAGAAACTATCCTCTACAAGCAGTTGTGGTAGAAACTCTCCCGGATCACAAAGGATCAGAATGCCTTGAAGCAGACATGAGAGTTTTGCGAAACAAGGGCTACAAATTAGCTGATCCTCTAATGACACAGACATCTCGACTGGACTTGTTGGTTGGTGCCGATTATTATTATGACTTAGTGCGGCCAAGGTACAAAAAGGAGGGTGACATAATTCTCTTACCCACTAAATTTGGCTATGCACTAAGTGGCTCCTGCCATAACGACAAGTCTAGCGCCCAAGTGGAGGTAGTTACAATTTCGAAAGTTGCGGTCACCCCGATGGATCAATATATATCCACAGAATCAAGTAATCCATGCCATAATGAATTAAAATGTATGTGGGAACTGGACCATCTAGGAATTTCTCCAAACGAAGATTCAAAGGAAAACATGACTGTGTTGGACATATACAAGGAGACAGTAACATACTCTGCACAGAATCAGCAATATGAAGTCAGACTGTCATGGAACCAACAAAAGGAGAAGTTGCCTTCTAATTATGGTTTAGCAGCGGGTCGCCTAAGGGGTCTGCAGAAGTGTTTCAAACAAGAACCTGTCTATTGTAGTCACTACACCAACGTTATCCAAAATCAGCTTCATCGTGATTTTATTGAAGAGGTTCCTTTCGGTGCTACTGAAAACAGTCATTATTTGGCACATCACGGGGTCACCAAGAATAGCACAACGACGCCCATTCGTATTGTGTACGACTGTTCCGCTAGTATTGGCAAGGGCAGACCAAGTCTTAATGACTGCCTTTACACAGGGCCATCACTAGTGCCGGATCTAGCAAAAATATTGCCGAGATTCAGGGTACACAAATATGCCTGGATAAGTGACATCGAGAAGGCCTTTATAATGTTGAGACTTCATGAAGAAGATCGTGACTACACCCGATTTCTGTGGCCAAAGGATCCCTTGGATTTATCTTCACCCTTACTTTTCTACCGATTTAAGGTAGTGTTGTTCGGGGCGACTTGCTCACAGTTTCTTCTTAATGCCACGATCTTGAAGCATCTTTCCATTATCAAAGAGGATCCCTAAGTTGTGGAGGCTATTAAGGAATGTTTGTACATTGACAACCTCCAGGGAACAGGCAGTGACGAAGAGACTGTCATTAAGCGTTACTTGGATGCCCAGAGAATAATGTCTCAAGCACATTTATATCTCAGAGAGTGGGCTACCAATAGTCCTCAACTACGTGACCTCCTGCAATTGGATGGTGTTGCTGCCAAGAATCAAGAGCGAGTGAAGACATTAGGACTCTTATGGTTACCTGACTCTGATCTGTTGACGTTCAATGCTAGTCTCCCAGAGACCAAAAAGGCAACCAAGAGAGAGTGCTTAAGAGTGACGGCACAACTGTTCGATCCACTCGGTGTACTACTGCCCGTTACAATAAGGTCCAGAATTTTCCTACAGCAATTATGGAGACTGAAACTAGATTGGGACGATCCGCTACCTGAAGACTGCGCTACCGAATGGTCTACAGTTACCAAGGACCTGCACCTCTGCTGTGACTTTACTTATCCTCGGAGGTCGGTATATGCTGACTCAGTGAAACTTCATGCGTTTAGCGATGCAAGTGGTGTCGCCTATGGCACTGCGATATATTTTGTGAGCCCGGTCATCGCTGTTTGGTCATCGCTAAAGCAAAGGTCGCTCCCATAAGATCCATAACAATACCAAGACTAGAGCTAACTGCTGCTTTGCTAGCCGCCAGATTAATCAAATTTGTAGAGGAAGCCTATCATAATACAGTGGAGCCCCCATCCTAGCTGCTAATCGGTTCTGCAGAAATAGAGCTAGGATTGAAACAGCCAAGATCGGGGCACTGTTCTTATGGGGAAAATTCAATCGGTTCCGTGCTCATGCCAAAATTTGCGTCTTTTTCTATTTTTTGCCTATGAAAACATGTTTTATTGTACACAAATTAAATTTTATGCATTATACTGTATCATATAGGCTAATACACCATAGAATAAGTTTTTAATAACTAGAAAAAAAAGGCCCAATATCTAAACAATTACCGCACTTTTTCCCAGTGTTAGGCTATGAAAACATGTTTTTTGTCTAGGCTACATCAAGTAGCCTAGGCCTAAATCTTATGCATTGTAAATAATAATGTAGACATGGCTAAATGACAGTCCTAACCATAAATACTGTAGATTGGGGCATTGTTTCTATCATGCAATTTTTTTTAGGCCTAGCCTAGGCCTAGGTTCTAAATTCGTCCAGCCACCCCTCAAGTACCAATTTCGCCCCAAATACATCCAATAAATACATATTATGAGGAAAAGACGTATAAATACGTATTATGAGAAGATTACTTGCCACACAGATTTTATTAGAAATTATTGTCATATTTAGCCTAGCCTAGGCTAACATCGTCTAGGCTAGGCATTTCAATCGCTTTCGTCCGACATGGACTGGTCTTTGCTCTGTGTTTTGAGCATGAAATTCCTTCATTGCTACCACCAGGCCAACCATCCCTATCACTAGATGTACTAGAAGTTATAATAAACGCGAGAGATAAGGGGTTCAGGCACAAAAAAACTTGCAAACGGTTGTTTTGTCAACACAGATACTAGCTAAACTGCAAGCGTCTGCTTAGTGATGACGTCATACAAAGATGGCGGCATCTTGTGCATTTGACGATCGGATCTCGGATTCACTCGGATTTCGTCTCTAAACGGCAAGCACCTGGCAGATTCTATTGTTTTTGTTTGTTTTCTAGTTTTATGTCGAGTTTTTCGTTATTTTTGCTATTTTTTCGGGTTTCGGCTGGGATTTTGATGCGAGAATTGAGGCTTTTGGCGCGAGAATTGAAATTGGGAATATTTGGTGTGTGGTGCGAGAATTGAATCAGCGAAGACCGGTGTAGCGAAAATGGGGGCTCCACTGTATTGTAAAAGTCAACAAAATTGTATTATGGTGCGACAGCCAGGTTACATTGCATTGGTTACGTAGTATGAAGAAGCTTCCTGTGTATGTCGCAAACCGTGTTGATGAAATCAAATCCCTTCTTCCGACTGTAGAATTCCGGTACGTGTCCTCTAAAGAAAACCCTAGGGACTTACTGTCTAGAGGTGTTTCGGCAAAACATCTGAAATCTTCTGCATTTTGGTGGGAGGGGCCCATGTGGCTCCGAAACAAAGACGAGTGGCCAGAAGACATATTACCAGATGACCCAACGCCAAAAGTAACTAGCCAAATCATTGGGACCAATGATGAACAGGACACACGGTTATGGAACTGGGAAAAATATGGCAGTTATGATAAATTCATTCGGGTAGTTGCATGGTTGTTGTTGTTGTTGTTGCTGTTCCCCAGGCTGTCTGGCCGAACAGCCCCAAGGTCTCAAGCAAGGCCAAGGCCACAAACGAGCGCCCCCACAAAATCGTCCCTGCTTATCACTAACAAAGCCCGGGTGACCGAAGCCACTCCAAGGCAGGGAGCTGAGGAGGGTGCGGAAACGCCCGGGAAACCAAAGCCCCACCCAAGGCCCTGTGCCCCTCAGCAATTATGAAGGGAAAGCTGAGGGGCAAGGGAAATATGTGACGCTTTGGCTCCCAATCTGCCAACTTCTAGGTTGGCAGTAGGGAGGTCAATCCACGGAAAAGATGCCGCCACTTGAGATCTAGAAGATATATAAGTAAAAGGAACAGTCAGAGTAAGCTATGGGTATGGCAGAGATCGCTCAGGTCTCACTCTGATAGACCACAGCCCATCATGGTTGTTTACTGTATATATGGATGGAGTCATGAAAGAAATACTATCAAGAGCAGCGGATGTTGGTGTATCGCTGAAAACGGAGGGAATTGAGTGGAAGTTACCTATACTGCTGTTTGTGGATGATACAGTTCTGATGAGTGGTAATGAATGGGAGTTGCAGGGTCTGGTAAATGAGTTTGGAACAGTGTGCGAAAAACGGAATTTGAAGGTAAATGCGGGGAAGAGCAAGGTTATGGTCTTCGAAAGGGGTGAAGTCACAGAGTGTGAGGTGAAGATGAACGGTCAGGCTATGGAGATCGTCAACTCTTTTAAGTATCTGGGCAGTGTGTTGAGTAAAGATGGGAGTATGGATGAAGAAGTGCGGGAGAGGGTACAACAGGGGAAGAGGGTTGTAGGAACGCTGAAAGCAGTAACAAGAAATAGGGTGGTCAGTATGGAAGTGAAGAAGTCCTTGCATGACAGTGTGGTAATCCCGACACTGACTTACGGAAGCGAAGCATGGACGTTGGTTGAGAGACTCAGACCAAGAGTGAGAGCAGTGGAAATGAATTACCTAAGAAGTGCGTGCGGAGTTACATGGAGGGTTAGACAGACTAATGAGGAAGTAAGAAGGAGGTGTGGTGTGGAGGTAGATGTGCTGGAAAGTGTGAAAAGGAACAATTTGAGATGGTTCGGCCATATGGAACGTATGGAAAGCGAGAGAATGACTAAGAGGGTGTACGAGAGCGAGGTGGAGGGACAGAGAGGGAGAGGTAGACCGAAAGAGAGGTGGAAGGATGGAGTGAGGAAGTATATGAACGAAGGCGGTGCTGGTTGGGGGGAGGGGGCGGTTCGTTCGTGGCCACCCCTTCGGGGATCACGGCGTCAGGCAATAGATAGATAGATAGAATAATTTGAAGGCTAAAATTAAAGGGACGTCTCCCACAGACTGTGCCCTCCTCAGCATAAAGGAACTAAAAGTAGCAGAAAAGATTATAGCTCAAAGATGCCAGCAGGAATGCTTCCCAAAGGAGTACGAGATGCTGTCTGGTGACAAGGGTACTCGCAATAATTTGGTAAACCAATTAGGACTTGTCATCAAAGGAGGTTTAATTGTATGTGAAGGTAGATTGAAGTTAGTGGCTCTTCCGGATACAAAGAAATATCCGATATTACTACCTTCCAAACATCCTTTCACTACCATGCTTATCAATATGTGCCATCGTGTCTGTTGTCACTATGGAGTTAATCACGTGGTCGCATATATACGGCAAAGGTGGTGGATTCCTAAGGTAAGACAAGCAGTAAAACAAGTGACCAGTAAGTGTATAACCTGTCGTAAAATACAGGGTAATACCTACGCGAAAGCCAGAGTACCTCCTCTACCAGACATCAGGACTACTCCTAGAGATCCCTTCGAGGTCATGGGGGTCGATTATACAGGAGCAATTCCTGTCCGGGACTCACACAACAACAAGGCTTATATGCTTTTATTTACGTGCGCTACTACAAGAGCTATTCACATTGAAGTAGTTAGCAATATGACCTGTGACAGCTTTATCCATGTGTTCCGGAGATTTTGTAGTAGGCAGGGATTTCCGCAGATAATGTTAAGCGACAATGCTGCTACATTTGTGGGAGCTTCCAGACACTTGGAAGACATACAAAGCGATCCCAGTCTTCGGGCTCATCTTGCCGAAATCCTATGTGAATGGCGTTTTATCCCAGCACGTGCGCCTTGGTTTGGAGCTATTTGGGAGAGAGCCATAGGTATTGTGAAGGTTGGGCTTAAAACAGTACTAGGTCGTGCTCTAGTCTCCTTTGAGGAACTAGCTACTGTCCTATTGGAGCTGGAGGCTACCGTGAATTATCGCCCTTTAACATATGTCTCGGGCGAACTGGAGGACCCTTGCCCTATTACTCCCCCTCCCCCTCCAAAGTCATGGAACGCCTAGTATTACAACTAATTACACCTGACCTACCCCTAGCTCCAACACAACATGGCTTTAGGCCACTGCACTCCACAAACACTCTTCTCACAGACCTTACACAAAGAGCTTTCGACGGCATCAATTCAGCTAGACCACCACACAGATCACTATTAGCCACACTCGACATTAGTAAAGCTTTCGATGCCATCCCCCGCCACAACCTAACAAACAAAATCTACAACACAAACATGCACAACAACACAAAACGGTGGCTGGCCAACTTCCTAGCAGGCAGATGTGCACACGTATCTTTTGCCGGTCAGTCATCTAAAATCAGAAACTTTCCAAACGGAGTCCCACAAGGATCCGTCCTATCGCCCGCACTCTTCAATCTGTACATGCACGATATAACTACACCCAATACGCCCCAAATAAACTTAGCCTCCTATGCAGATGACATAACACTCACATGCACACACCATGACCCAAAAAGAGCAACAGATCTCCTTCAACCCTATCTCAACACACTACATGGCTGGTGCACTACAAACAGACTTAATCTAGCCCCAGCCAAATCCACCGCAACCCTGCTCACAAGTTGGACAGGAGAACACGAATACATCCCTCAACTCACCATAAACAACACACCCCTAACACATACACACACACCCAAAATCCTAGGAGTAACATATGATACTCATATGACATTCAAACAGCACACCACAAACATTAAAAAGAAACTGACACCCAGACTTAACGCCCTCAGGTCACTTGCTCACACAAAATTTGGACACAACAAAGAAACTACCACCACAGTATATAAACAATACATAAGATCAGTGATGGAATACGCAAGCCCAGCCTGGGCTTCTAACCTAGCTGAAACACATCATAAGACCTTACAGACTATTCAAAACAAAGCCCTGAAGATCATTACAGGCTGCACAGCTACTGCACCCACAGATCACCTACATCAAGAAACCAAAATCCTCAAAGTCAAAGACCATCTGGACATGAGAGGCACTCAATTCCTGGCAGCAGCCTCCACGAACCAAGACCACCCACTAAACTACATGGCAACACACCCACAGACACCAAGAAATATCAAAACAACACCCAGCACACGGTATCACACACAATTATTGTCCTCTCTCCCTCCCTGCCCACCCCGAACCAACATCCAGAAGCACATCCATACTCATATCTCTCACCGATCCATCCACTCACTCACAGACAACACACAGCTGCATGCACGACCTCCCGAAATCCATCCTTCCGAATCCTCCCTTCCTCGCGAGGACAGAGTCCACCTGGCCAGGCTGAGATGCGGACACCATCCAGCTCTCCTGAGCTATCAGAAGAGACTGGATGACTCCGTTGTCGACGCCTGCCCGGGATGTAACACAGCACCCCATACCATTAAACACATCATAGAAGACTGCATTTCACACAACCACTTACGCCAACAACACAATCTACACTCAATGAGAGCTCTGTGGGAAAGCCCGATCGTGGCCATGGCCTTTCTCAGGGACTCGGGGCTGTTCGGCCAGGCAGCTTAGGGAACAACAACAACAACAACAACAACTCCATCCATGCTGCTTAAAGGTCGTAGACTTCGTGACTTCCCAAAGAACCTAATTCAGCTAGATGAGCTGCAGGATCCTAGTTACGATAGTAAAGCAGCGATACACAGCAGGTACAATTATATCAATAAATTGATCCGGGACCTATGGAGGCGTTGGTCTAGTGAATACTTGGCATCACTACGAGAAGCCTATAAGAATAAAGGAGGCTCATCAAGCAGTGTAAAGGTAAATTACATCGTGCTTATACATGACGAGGGACCTTGTGTCCTTTGGAAACTTGGTAGGGTAGTTAGACTCTATCCCGGACGAGATGATCTGGTTAGAGTGGTCCAGATTAGGACAAAAACTGGCCTGACCACTCGACCCATCGTCAAGTTGTATCCATTGGAACAGGAAATCGACAGCTTTTCGATCCCTCAACCGGCGGTCGCTGGTGGTGGTGTTAGCTCTCACGACTCCACCCCTATGTCACCAGCGGTCGCTGGACCATCTGCCAGTAACGATCCTGTTGGAAGACTACCTCTTCGCCGAGCCGCTGTTAGTTCTTCACAGCTTTGGAGATCTAACATCGCTGCGGGATTATTGTAGATAATGTATATATTGGTGGTGGGAATGTGTCGAGACTCGTAAGTAACTCGACAGTTTAGGTTAAGTAAACATACTGGAAGTTCAAATTAGGCGCCAGTATTAGGTTAAGTTATATATCTTTATAAAAGATATGTACTATTTCGTATTAAGTTTTTATGGGTTTATTATCCATAAATATATCGGGTTATCATTATAATCAATCCGGTATATCTTTTAGTTAGTTAAATGACGCATTGGTGGATTATAACTGCGCATGCGTCATTCTCGGGACTGGAGGGTTTATCGCCATAAACCTCAGACTCGCTTTAGCTACGACCTCGAGAACACCTCCTAGCCACTCCAATACAACCACCTGTTTCATGCTAAGCCACTCTAATTCTTAACTCTTAGTGGCCACTATATATTCTATCTATTCCTAACACTATCCTTGAGCTATCCATCCCTATCAACAATAAAAGTAAGTTAACTCTTGTGAGTTTATAGGTAAATTTCGCTTTGTTTACTCTTGAATTCTCACACTGACAGTGTCATTCCAGAAGTCCTCTTTTATCTCTTTCTGTAGACCAGCCTGTGGGGCATATGCAGATATCACATTCAGAATTCTTTCACCAACTTTCAACTTCAAAACAATCAGCCTTTCACTAACTCTCGTAATCTGAAGCACACTTTCCGCCAGCTCTTCAGCCACCAGAACACCCACTTCTTTCGCTTTATCAGTCTCCACCCCCATCCAGTGGATCCTATATCTTTTCTTTCTTCCAACAATCCACTGTACCCCAGGCTCTTTCCAGAGTGTTTCCTGGGCACAGCAGACGTCCATTCGCCTCCTCTCACACATCTAAGCCACTTCATTTGCACGCAGATTCAAACTACCAACATTCACACTAGCAAGTCTAAGATTGTGGGGGGCATTTGTCCTTATCCTGTGCAGTTTTGGATCATCGGACTTACGTTTTTTCTCTTTAGTTTTAGTCATATTCGGTAAATTTGGCTGGCAGATGCCGCCCCCCCCCCAGAACTCCGGCTCCAGTCTACCTCGGGGACCATTCCCAGCACCTTCCCCCAAGAGATTACAAGGGGGTAGGATCCAGTGGCCTCGGTTCGCCCCACCAGAACCAGCCGCAAGGATGCACCCCGTGCACGTACACGGCACTAGTTTTAAAAAAATCTCGAGCATACCTTGGGTAGGAACAGATAGCAGAGGGTCGGTTAACGATTGGCATACTATCTTAGGGCCTCTAGGAAATTCCCAGAACTCTGCTGGGACTGAATCCGAATCCAAAACATGAAAGGACGCAAAATGATGGTCCTCATCAGGGATTTTGTTAGGAGACAAATCAGTACAGCCTAAAGCAAACTTGTTTGATTATGCTACCCATTCCGTCCAGGGCCTATGACCTAGGTATGACACAGCTACCATAGGGATCTGGGATTCACTCACCTGAGTAACACAACCTGTCTTACCTAGGGTAGATAACAATTTAAGGGCATTATGGCCGTCCATCTTGTTAAAATCTGACCAAGGCTTAAATAATATACAGTATTTGAGGGCACTGCTGGTGCATGTTTGTATACAAAATATTTGGCATCATGAATGGAAGGGAAAGGGTTAATGATCACGTCCAAAACTCTGCCCTCGCTGTCCTTAGCTCTCAAGTGCCGATGCTTGTTAATATCAATTATCCAGTCCCGAGGGACCGGAAAACTGTCAGGAGACCCGGTCTCTGCATCAAGGGGGGTTTGGCACGGAACTCGTTGCCATTGCCTCGGTGGGCCATAGAGTAAAGGTAAAGGCTTTTGGGGAACCTCTGGGTCCACTTCAAGAGCCGTGGGTGTGATTTGTGAGATGAACAAATTGGGAGGGATAAGTGGCACAGGTTGGGCTGAGGTGCTAGAGGGAGCTTGGGACAGACTAGGGGACTGTGGCTTAGGTTGAATAGGAGCTGGTGCCAATGGAACTATAGTCACTACAGGTGTTTTCAGAGCTGAAGGATAGACATTCTTAAGATTAGACAAAACAGTATTAAGCTTATCGTCCATTAGTCGACTTATATTAGATTGCCACTTATCTAAAGTATCTTGCACTGCAGATAAAATATGTTGCAGAGGGGGTTCAGCCTGGTCAGAGATGGTAGACTGGGGCAAGGCTTTTCCTCATAAGAATTCTTGATCCCAAGAGTCAGGATAATAGATTTCTTCAGCATACTCGCCCTGATCCATGTCATACCCTTCGTCCAGGGTAAACTCTCCCTGAGATTCTACAGATTCATCATAAATATTAACCTCAACTGGAGATGCTGCCTCAGACACATTAGAGAGCTCTTCAACTGCCTCAAATAACACGGAGTCCAGACAAATGGGCATAGCCGAGTCATTATCATCTCTGATAGTCAATGGCACTATAGGTATCAGTGGTTTCTGAGGTGAATCGTTCGAGTGATGAATGTCTGCATGAATTGTTATAACTTCTGGCTGATCTAGCTGATCACTCTGCCTCTGTAAGGGGCATAACTCAAAGCCATGCAAAGAAGAGTGCAACTGCGCTAGTGACAACATGGGAGGAACTGAAATAGCAAGAGGGGGAGGAGATGTCAAGAAAGAAGTGCTAGCAGTAGCAGGGCTGTCTCACAGAGTTACTGTATCAGCTTTACTAGTATGGTTAAGTTGTTGTTGCTTCTGTACCCCAGGCTGTCTGGCCGAGCAGCCCCAAGGTTCAGAGCAAGGCCAAGGCCACAACTGAGCGTCCCCACAGAACCTTCCCTGCTTACCACTAATAAAGCCCAGGTGACTGAAGCCACTCAAAGGCGGGGAGCTGAGGAGGGTGCAGAAACACCCGGAAAACCAAAGCCCCACCCAAGGCCCTGTGCCCCTCAGCAATTATGAAGGGAAAGTTGAGAGGGAAAGGAAAAATGTGACGCTTTGGCTCCCAATCTGCCATCCTCTAGGTTGGCAGTAGGGAGGTCAATCCACGGAAAAGACGCCGTCACTTGAGATCTAGAAAATATATAAGTACTGTAAAAGGAACAGTCAGAGTAAGCTATGGGTATGGCAGAGATCGCTCAGTTCTCACTCTGATATACCAGCCCATCACCAGTAGTATGGTTAAGTTAGAAGGATTGGGAGAGGGATCGAAATTTAACCTCTTAGTTTGTTTTAAGCTTAGGGCTTGTGGAACGTTTACGTATCTTCTAAGACGCTTTACTAGCGCTAACTCGGAAAGTGGAACGACTAGATCGTTGGGAGGATGTAAGTTAAATATTTAGAAATTTAAAATATTCTTGATCATCTATGGAGGGGACTTTCTTGAGTGTTCTAGAAATATAAGACATCACTCTGTCCCATGCTGTCAAAAGCAACTGCTTTGCCATAGCTGAGTTCACACACTGGTCTGGCATATTATGTGCCAGAAAGCTTCCGTTCGGTTGATACAGGGGACGTGGAACAGGCAATAATAGATTAGGCTCTCACATAATTGACGGAGAGAACCACTACTAAATTATTGCGTTTCTAACAGCTGTTTGACTAATACACAGGGGAAGACCCTGCACTGGCTTCTCAACACTCAGGTGTTTCCTATCCCATTCAAACTCCACATTTAACAGCAGGTCATAGTGCTCCCTTCATGCATTCCTGATTTCCTCCTCAGTATGTACCACCACTCTGCATCATTTTTGATACATTGCTCACCTGCCACATTATTATTGCTATTTCTCATCTGTCTAGCTAATTCATATATGGCTTTTTTTTCTTAATTATTCACCCTATCTGAGATTGTTTTGTATAGCTTTCTCGCCTCTATGAACCTCCCTTCTAGCCCTGCGCCTACCCGCTAAGTATTTGTTTCTACTCCCTCACTTCCTCCATGCCTTAACCCTCCTGGCCCGGGCAAGCTCTCAAAATGACAGTGTGGGCTATACCCGGGCGATCTGGCCGAAAAACGTCTAGGCCTAGGCTACCGTATTTTTGTTTAGTTTAACTGCTAGAAATTTCCCACGCATCTATAAATGTAGTGCGGTTTCCAATCTGTAGACTGGCGTTGAGTAGAGCTCTCTATGTCAACTGGTTCAGTTGTGATGACGATTTCAGTGGAGAGCACTTGCAGGCGATGTTAGCAATATGACGATCTTTTCACTACTGAAACAACGACATACAGACATACAATAACAAACGAGTCTTCTCTTTCTTGTTTTCGGAGGTGCGGTGACGTAACGATCGGCTTTGTTTACATGCGTCGGACGCACGGCGTTCAGACCAAGCTGAATAGGCTTTCAAGCTTACAGATTTTAAAATGACACCCGGGCTCCTGCCCTTAATTCGTGGTGTCATTTTAAAATGACAACTGGGCCAGGAGGGTTAAAGAGTCTTCTTTTCTCCCTAATGGCATATTCTACTTTTTCATCCCACCACCAGGACACTCTATTTCTGAGGGGACCTTTAGTCATACCAAAGACTTTGATAATGATAAATATAGCATATCAATGGTAAATTAGACCTTTCCTTACCTTAAATTCTACACTTGATATGATCACAAACCCGAGAATGCGAGATAGCGTCACACAATATGGGGTAAAAAATGTCTGACTAACCAGCCTCCCTCCATGCCCAAGCTGCTCAAACATCAGTGATGCCACGAGTCAGGCAGGAAATTTATCGCACTGTACAAATTTTGGCCGCACTAATAGAAAACTCCCCGGATTTAACCCATATTGCCACCCGACTCGCATAAAAGATCGTATTTGCATTGGTTGATAATTTGGTGTTTAATATTTTCATTGCTCGTACTAATCAAAATTCACACTGTTTGAACTCGCTTTATACGGGACCGAGCTGTTATGTATGTAGATCCTTCTTAAACTGCACAAAATGTCTAAATATAGCTAGAATAAAATATAAAAGACGTCGTCGGTACAGAAGGGGCTAAGAAATTTTCCTACTTATAAGATGTTTATATCCAATTACTGTAGTAACCTATTCTGACCTACAGAAATACAGATCATAGGCTAACAATGAAAGTACAATCAACTTACTCTAAGAGGAAAGTATTGGTCACTGGTATGTCCCTGGCCCAGACAGCCGCCCGGGTTCTTGCCCCACGTGAACAGAGACCCATGGTTGTTGACTGCCGCAAAGTGGTTCACTCCACACGCTATACTCACAACCTGTAATGGGGGAGGGGGAGGAGACAGGAATTAAGGCAGTACATACATACATACATACATACATACATACATACATACATACATACATACATGTATGGAGATCTATGATACTGGTATAAAAACTTTTGTCCCTAAGTACATTAATAAAAGGAAAAAAAGTAATCGCAAAGTATGGTTTAACCGCGAATGTAGGCAAGCACAGGAAGCAAAAAACAAAGCCTGGAAAAAGATGAGAAACTGGGATTCGGAAGATAACAGGCAAAAGTATAAAGAGGAGAGAAACAAATACACAGAAATGAGGAGGAGGTCAGAGGCAAACCATGAGAAAGGGATAGTGGAGAACTATGAAAAGAATCCAAAAATGTTTTTCAAGTTTGTAAACGGCAAAAGGAAGATAAAAGCCACGATCGTTAAGATTAAAAGTGGAAACAGAATCATAGAAGTGGATACAGAGATTGTGGAAGAACTAAATAGAAATTTTGCATCAGTATTTACAAAAGAAGGAGAATTTATTGCACCAGAAACCAATGAGATAAGTACAGAGGAAATGCCGGAAGTAACATTTAACAGACCAGAGCTCATAGACAAAATGAGTAAGGTGGATCCAAACAAAGCCGCTGGACCGGACGGAGTATCAGGCTGGATTATTAAAGAAAATGCTATGGAACTGAGTATACCGTTATATGACATAATGACCAAATCATTGGACACAGGGATAGTACCTACAGAATGGAAAAGAGCAAACATTATTCCTATATTTAAGGGAGGAAGCAGAGATAAACCACTGAACTATAGACCTGTATCACTATTGAGCATCCTCATGAAGATTCTGGAAGGATTAATAAGGGACAAATGGGTGAACTACCTGGAATCCAAAAGATTAATTACTGACCGACAATTTGGATTCAGAGGTGGCAGATCATGTATTTACCTAATTGTATTTACCTAATTGTAGTTTACAGGAGTTGAGCTAAGCTCGTGTTGTCCCGTCTCTCAGTCTACTTTTTATCCAATTTTTTCTTGAAAATATGGATGTTCCTTGCCCCTACCACCTCCTCCTCCAACCCATTCCATTTGTCAATACATCTATAGGGGAAGCTAAACTTCCTGATATCGTTCTTGCAGGTAGGTCTTTTTACTTTGTAGCTGTGGCCTCTAGTTATTCCTGTATCCATAATTAATATATCCTCCCTATCCAGCCTCTCCAGCCCCCGGGTACATTTGTACATCATTATCATGTCTCCCCTCTCTCTCCTCTCTTTTAGACTCGGTAGATTTA
Source organism: Paralithodes platypus (assembly GCA_032716605.1). Classification (NCBI taxonomy): domain Eukaryota; kingdom Metazoa; phylum Arthropoda; class Malacostraca; order Decapoda; family Lithodidae; genus Paralithodes; species Paralithodes platypus. Next base: position 19,765,296 of record CM064533.1, on the reverse strand, counting down.
ATTTGTCTAGCCTCCCTTCATATGGCAGTTCTCTGAGACTTGGAACCAATCTAGTGACTGCTCTCTGGATTCTTTCTAACTTGTGAATATGCTTCTTTAGATGCGGGGACCACACCACTGCTGCATACTCCAATCTTGGTCTAATCATACTCTTCATAATTTTCGCTACCATGGTCTCATCCAAATAGTTCAGAGCAACTTTCATATTCCCGGCCATTGCATACATTCCGCTAAAGAGCTTGTTAATATGTTTCTCTGGCGACAAAGTATCTTGTATAATCAACCCTAAATCTTTTTCTTTTTCGGCCTTGCTAATTTTATTATCTCCCATCCTGTACTCCCAATTTGGTCTATTCACACTTCTTCCCATATTTAACACATGACATTTACTTATATTAAATTTCATTTTCCACTTGGTGCTCCATTCGTATATTTTATCTAAATCCCCTTGCAGCTCCTCACAACTACTTTTATTTGTTATTTGTCTCATAATTTTTACGTCATCTGCAAACATTGACATGTAAGAGTTTATGCCTATCGGCAGGTCATTCACGTACATAAGGAACATGAGAGGTGCCAACACAGATCCCTGCGGCACACCACTCTCAACTTTCCGCCACGATGAGTAAGTTCCTCTAATGTTGGTCCTCATTTCCCTATCTGTTAAATAGCTCTCCATCCATTTCAGCAAACTCCCCCTGACACATCCTAGCGTCTCAAGCTTAGATAACAATCTCTTATGTGGTACCTTATCGAATGCTTTGGAAAGGTCTAAGTAGACGCAGTCCACCCATCCGCCTCTTTCTTGGAGTACATCTATCACCCTACTGTAATAACATAGCAAACTGGTAACACAAGATGTCCCTTCTCTGAATACAAATTGCTTTGGGGTTATTATTTTCTTTCTCTCCAACATTTTCATCCATCTCTTCCTAATTAGCTTTTCACAAATCTTGCATACAATACTAGTAAGTGAAACTGGTCTATAGTTTAGAGGGTCCTCAGGGTTTCCATTCTTGTATATCGGAATGATATTAGCTCTTTTCCATTCAACAGGAACCTGTCCTTTATCTAAGGAAGCTTGAATTATGTCCCTCACTGGCTCCACTAATTGCTCTGCACACTCCTTTAAAACCCAGGCAGACACTTCATCCGGTCCCATAGCTTTCCTTACTTCAAGTCCTCTCATCGCAGATAACAGCTCATCTCTAGTTATTTCAATCTTACTAAGACCACTCTCCAGTACTCCCGTGTAAGCAACTTGTTGAGTTTTTACTCTAGAGTAATAGACACAGTGGACAAGAGGGAAGGATGGGTAGACTGTGCCTACCTAGACTTTAAAAAGGCATTTGACAAAATTCCACACAAGAGATTGCTGTGGAAATTAAAACATGAGGGAAAAGTAGGAGACAAACTGCTGAAATGGATGGAGAGCTACCTTAGCGGAAGACAGATGAGAACAACAGTAAGGGGGAAATCGTCAAACTGGACTCAAATTACGAGTGGGGTACCACAAGGATCTGTCCTAGCCCCAATCATGTTTCTAATATTTGTAAATGACTTACCTGAGGGACTAACAAGCTACATGAGCATGTTTGCGGACGATGCTAAGCTGCTTAAAACGATCAGAACCCAGGAGGATTGCCTTGAGCTCCAAGCAGATTTGCAAAAGATCCATGAATGGAGCATCAAATGGAATATGGAGTTCAATGCAGGGAAATGTAAGACTCTAGAAATGGGTAAAAGCAAGTACAGACCTAGAAAAGATTATAAACTAGGAAACGAAGTGATTCCCAAAGCAGAAAAAGACTTGGGGATAGAATTTAAGGATAACATGTCTCCAGAAAGCCACATAAATAAGATAGTGAGAGAATCACTAGCACTATTGGCAAATATCAGGATGTCTTTCAATTATCTTAATGAAAACACCATGAAACAAATAATAACGGCAATAATAAGACCCAGGATGGAATATGCATCTGTAGTGTGGTCCCCTCACTTGAACTAACATATCCACAAAATTGAGAGGGTACAGAGAGCAGCTACGAAGATGATCCCAGGTTTGGAAAATTTGGAGTACCAAGAGAGGCTCAAGAGATTGAATCTACCTACACTGGAACAGAGAAGGAAACGAGGACAGCAAATTCAGATATATAAATGTGTTAGAGGTATTGACAAAATCGACCAAGAAAACTTCATAGAGAGGGATGGAGGTGAGAGAACAAGAGGTCACAGCTACAAACTAAAAGTGCTAAATAGTAAATCTGATCTGAAAAGTAAAAGATTTCCTACCAACTCGATTAGTGGGTGGAACAAATTGCCAGCCGAAGTAGTGTCTGCACCATCAGTGCATACTGTAGTTTCAAAGCACGGTATGACAAACATATCTTAGGAGGCGGGAATTAACGAGCATGCTCACTCCCGCAAATACAACTAGTGTAAGTACAACTAGTGTAAGTACATACATACATACATACATACATACATACATACATACATACATACATACATACATACATACATACATACATACATACATACATACATACATACATACATACATACATACATACATACATACATACATACATACATACATACATACATACATACATACATACATACATACATACATACATACATACATACATACATACATACATACATATATATATATATATATATATATATATATATATATACATATATATATATATATATATATACTGTACAGTCGTGCTAATAAGTGATGTCCCGGCACCAAGTATGTTTTGATCAATATTGGGTATCAGCAATATCTAAGCTTCATTTCTTCATATCGAGTGAAATACACAAACATGTTCTTACACTTACCCACCCTATTCAACATCTGACAGACATTAATACAGCACAGAGCAAGCCAAATGTAATGACAGCTGGGACATGACTTATTAGTGCGACCGTACATAAATTTAAAGACCGAATGCTCCACACAAAGTGCTGTTCCAGTCTCACATCCTAATGGCATCCAGGCAGCCCTGTTCAGAGATACCTCACTTGTCAGGTTTTTCAATTCAAGATCAGACTGTAAGGTCTGATCCCACATCTTTCTTATAGTCTGCAAATTGAAGCAACTTCCTCCACGTTCATGGACTTGCATCTTTTCACCAACTTAGTTCATCCATCCTCTCTACCACAAATCATCCAAGCCCTCATCCTAGCATCTCATAACTAATACTCTTGATACCTAACCGTCTCCTTAGCTCTTCACTAGATATCCTATCTTTCAGTTTGGCACCACATATCCATTTCACCATTCTCATGTCGTTACATTTCATTCTGTTGATATCATCCTCTTTGACAGGCCACGTTTCTGAAGCATATGTCATTGCGCTTCTAACACATGAAGCGTACACCTTTCCCTTCAAAGGGAGATGGAGTCTTGTTGTGATAAATAAGTTTATTTGTTTATGTTTTTTCTATGTGAGTGAAAGAGACAAAAGGCAAAGCTGCCTGTAACTAGTGTCTACTCCAAAGTTAAAAGACTGACAGAGAGCCAAATTCAAGGTATGTTAGAGTTAAAATTCCTGGACACATGGAGTTTAAAGCAGTCTAAAGTCATAGGATGAAGGAAAGATTGATTGAGGGAGAAAGTGGCAACAGTTCTCTGAACTTTCCTCAGCCATATGTTATTTTATTATTCTGGTTATAGTGGTGGCCTTGGCCCCACCACCAGCATCTCCCAAGTAGCAAAACTTGTCCACCATCTCCAGTGCCTCACTGCCAAAGTTAACACTCAAGCCAGTCATTGAACACAAGCTCACCTTTCCAGTACAATACTACAAATTCAGTAAAAGAACTAATTGGATCAATTTGAGCGGCAAAGTTGACCAAGTTAAGCTAGGTTATTCTAGGCTAGTTTAGATTATAGTAAAATTGGTTTGGTTAGGCAAGGCTAATTTAGCTTGATCCTAAGCTTGGGGATGAAGGTCCTTTGCTCTGCCCTGAAGCAGAGTGCAATAAGAGTATTCCCCCTATATCCAACTACTTGTCGTAAGAGGCAACTAAAATAGCTTAGCCGGGAAAGGCGCATGGCCGTGAAGAATGCAACACTTTTGCCTCATTGCAAGTCTAAGCCACCATTGCACTGCCTCTTGGAAAACTGTCATTGGGCACACACAGGTCTAGCAATGCTATCGAGGACATAAAACCATTAAGTGGCGCTGCCCGTGATACATACCGTGATACACAGCGCTATTACACGTAATGCTTGGGATTATATATAGGAAACATTAATACTACTCTCATACAGGCCTAAGTAATATACTTGCAGTGGAAATAGTGTTATATACTACATATGAATATATTACTATCTATATCAATTGTGGTTCATACATTTATACTTAGGCTTAAAGAAATAGTAAGGGTGTGAAAGATAAAATGAGCGAGTGATAGCCGAGAAGCAAGAGAGCGTCAAATGATGGAGGGAGTACTTCAACGAATTGCTAAATGTAAGGAATGAAGCGCCAGCAAACATAGTTGGATGGGGTTTGGGAGGGAGAAGAAGAGAAGTAAGGGCGAGGAGGAGTTGGGGATCAGGTCAGAAGTGTGTGAAGCCATGAAAAGAGTGAAGATGGGGAAAGCATCAGGAATAGATAGAGTGTGTGGGGAAATGCTGAGGTATGGTGGTGAAATAGTGATAGACTGGGTATGGAAAATGTGTAAACTAGCATGGGAGAAGGGGAGTGCACCTGATGACTGGAAGACAGGCATAATAGTCCCCCTGTATAAGGGTAAAGGGGAAAGAGGAGTGTGTGGTAACCACCAAGGAATATGCCTCCTAAGCATAATAGGGAAGGTGTACAGTAGGGTAGTGATTGAGAGAGTGAGAGCGAGAACAGAGAAATGGATAGTTGACGAGCAGGGCAGGTTTAGGAAAGGAAGAGGATGTGTAGATTAGATTTTTACCCTGAAATGTGTTGTGGAGAAATATCTGTAGAAGCGACATAAGTTATATGCTGCCTATTTATTAGTGGCCCCTCCATCATTGACGATTATGCCTATTACATAAGGCTACCTCTTCAAACGCTCATAAGCGTAGTTTGAATCTACCGCCGCAGAGCTCAGAGGAACCTTCATCATAAGCACACGCAAAATCACTCATGGTTCGTCTTTATGATTGGGTTCTCACTACGAAAAACTTCGTAACAAATAAAAAATAAAAATAAAATAAGAATAACTATTCATAAGCTTTCCATATTCCGTGGATGTACTTTTGTGGATTCTTGGACCAGACGCTGACTAGCGCATCTATCCGCCTTCCTTGCTCTGCGTTCACCCCACCCGGACGTGTCCCCCACAGTGCTCCGTTTTGATTCCGCATTCTTGCGGAAGTGAGTTTTTTCTCATTTATTTACTCTGGGATGTCTGGAGTAAGGTTAGGATTAGCGTAGCAGAGATGTCATGGGTGGTTTTCTCGCAGAACAAGTGTATTTTGGGTCGTTTTATTGGGGCGTCTATTTCGGACGGACCCTCGTGGCCGAGTTGAGGACGCTCTCAAACTGTTTTACGTGTTTAGCCATCTTTAGTCCTAGCTTGTTAGGAGGCTTTAACTACGCGATGTCGGGCTTCTAGCTATCTTTCAGATGGAGTAGCCTATGTTGGTTTACTGACGTTCCTGGTGTTTTTTCTTCACGTACTGTAGTGGAGTTCTTTCTGGGTCCCGAGTCAGTGTTACCCTTACCCGGGTTTTTTCTACGATGTTGGTGTGGCAGTTGTTCCAGTTTTGGTGGGATGAAGTGCTTTTCGATTGTGTTTCGACGTCATTAAGTGTTTTTTCCGTTTTCACCAGGCCTAGCCAGCCACTCGTAGTTTTTCACATATGCAAGTGTTTTCATTGTTTATTATTATAAAAATGTATTCATGTGTCATGTGTGTCCTGGATTAGTTGTGATTGGCTGATCCAGGAGCTTCGGACTGTGTCTGATTATGTTTATCAGATTGCGTTCTGATTGGTGTGGGTTGCCTTTCCGGCGGTTTTTCTCGATTGCTCCGAGAAAGCCGTTTTGTTTACCGGGTTTTAGTCAAGTTGGTTAAAATCGGTTGTTACCCCGGCGAGTTGGGTAGCTTGAGGGCTCATCAGAAACTGCGTTCTCTGTGGTCGAGCCTATGATCAGGCTTCCTGTGTTTTCCCGGCGAGGTGGGCTCCACACACTTATCTCAGGTGATCATGCTGACACCTGTTGGATATGGTTTTCTCGGCTTTGCAAAGCCATTGAAACAATGCTGTTTATTTGGTCTTTCCCTCCCGGCGACCTTTTTACAAAGAGGTCTGGGGCAGGTACAATTGGTTTGACATTTAATATGAAACCCGGCGGTTGTACCTTCGGGTGGTTCTATTAACGTATTTGCAATTCGCTATGGTTTGCCAGACAATTGATTGATACAATAGGGTATCACGGCCTTCAAGACGGCGATCTATGAAGCCTTCTGGGAGAAGTCGGATTAGAAATTAAGATAGGCTTAGACTTTTTATGGTATAAAAAGATGCCTGAATCTTACTAGTGTTTCAAGTATAAAAGGATGCTTGAAAGACTTCATCTTTAATAAAGGTATGCTCATCTTTATGAAGACTCAGAAGATATGCTTAAATCTTTTGGACAGGTAAAGATATGCTGAAATCTTTAATATGAAACTAAGGGACAACGAAAAGTAGTGGTTGAGGGCTACGGTTCGTTGACCAGCGGTTTTATGACACATGTTTTTGAAACATTTTAGGGTAACCTTATGAGCATTAATTCCTGGAAATTTCTCTTTCCAGGGCGGAGTACCGGCGAGACGCCAGATGACCAGGTAGATCCCGGGGGTGGGTAGATTTCCGCCAGTCTCTGACATGTCGGCACTAGAACCTCTCATTGCTTTATGTTCAACGCCGTTATGCTCAGGTATCCCTATTTTTGCACACAAGCTGTGCATTAAATGTGTTAAATGCCTCGATAGGTCACGGGGGATATGGGTGACAAAAAATTGCACTATTTGTAACCTATTAAGTGTTAGAATTTTAATTCAAAAAGATAATACTGCGGCGGTGGCTTTGCAAGAGGTGAAACAACTTCTAGCTAACTATTCAACAAATGTAGCACATAAAGCATTACAATGTGATAACCTTGAGCTTTGGGAGCTATTAATTGTCAAACATGCCCCCCCTAAATCTAAGATACGTGCACGTAAGACCTCAGAGACTGGGCGGGGACAGGTTACCACTCCCTCCCCTGGCAAATCTAAGAGGCCTCGCTCGCCGTCTCCCTCGGCAACGGCGACGAGGTCCAAATCAAGGTCACCCCTGAGGAAGCAGGTGAAAGCTTCGGGCCACTCTGCTTCACCTCCAAAGAAGAGGAAAAAGGACGATAGTAGGGGGCCTAAAGACATTACTAGAACTAAACATAAGTCTAGTAGGAGTCATAAATCATCCAAAAGGGATCCTACGGCGCGAAGGGACTCACGGCTGTCGCCGGAGCCTGGTACCCCGCTTTCTGCCTCTACCCCCACCAAGTCTAACGTCCAATCTGACAGGTCGGGGGTGGAGTCAGAGAATGTGGTGGAGGATGCCCCGGCGGACATTTCATCACCTGATATTCATGCTTGTTCTACCAGGTCACGTGTGTCAGTCTCAGATTTAGAAGTATCTTATGGAACCTATAAACCTCTAGGGTGCTCGGGTGAGGGCTCCCAATTGGAGAGTTTACCAGGCTCGCAAGCGAGTAACAGCCATAGCCAAGGTGTATGGCGATACTCTCAGCCCTGGCAGGACAGCACACATCCTTTTGTGTCTCAAGTAGTGGCTGACGTCCACCGGGATGCCGATGTACCATCTTCTATCCCAGATTTAACATGGCGGCATGTGGAGGTCCCGGCTTCAGCGGGATCTTCCCATGATAGGCCAGACTTAAGGGATGACGAACAGCGTTCTCTGGTCTCAGAGATGGAAGTTGAAGAGTCAGGTCACCATCTAGATGACTCTCAGGGTACTGTCGAATCTCCACGGAGTTCGTCATCTGCTAGAGGATGAGTAACTGCAGAAGAAATTGATGGATTACTATTGAATGCACTTAATAAGTTCTTTGGCCCTACGCCGGAAACTCCTACAGTTGGTACGGGAGCTCCCGCGACGTCGACGAATGTGCGACCTCTGGCTACATCCATTGCTTTAGCTAAAATACCTAACCCTCCTCTTGTGTCAGACCCAATTTCAATTGTGCCAGGCACAGCAGCTCTCACTACTTCCAATGTGCGAGTCATATCAGACATAACTCCACCCACTTTAGACAAGGCCCCAGTCAAAAAAGGAGCTATGCCTCTTTTATACGGGCCTGATGAGTCATGGGTAGCAATGTTACCAACTAAGCCAGAGGCAGCACAAGCTACTATTTCGGGGGAGCTCCCTGTACCACATGAGTGGGTAATCCAAGGCAATAAGTCTAGAAAACTCAGAGCATTGGATAGTCAAGGAAATGTTTTAGATGTTCATACTAAGGCCATTCCAAGTTATTATAACCATGACTTTTTTGTGTATGCATCAACACCAGCCCTACCCCCTGCCTCAGCTTCAAAGCTATTTTCTGACTGGACTAAGAATGATGGCTTTAATGACATCAAGGCACTTACGGCTTTGACGCCGGAGTTGGATATGTTTCCGATCACAGACTCAGCCTCTAATCCAGTCTTGCAGGTGGGGCAGTTGGGTACGGGACCTTGGGTGGAATGGGAAACAGAGGCTCAAAATTTTGCCACTACTTTCACTTCAAAATCTTCTCACCAAATCCCTCAAGACCACCATACTTGGTTCTCTCTTCCGATTTTTAGTGCCGGAGGAGTTCCCTCTGCTTTGTTTGATTTCTTGGTTGCCCCTAAAATCAACTTGTGCGAATTAAAAGATCCTTTTAGTACGCCTTCCCCAGCTCACCTAGACCGCGAGTTTAGGTTAAGAGGAAAAGCGTTTAGACTGTTTTCACAATATGTTGTTACCCAGCAAGTAACAAAGTCTATGTTACGCTCTTCTCAGGCGATCGAAGATGCGGAAGTCAGGAAGGCCATTGAACTTTCCCGGCGCTTGCTTCTCCAAACTTCCATTCAGTCTTTAGGCGATATTCGGACGGCTTTATTAGAGGCAGTTCGAGCAAGGCAGGATCTAAGGATGTTCTTAGTAAAGAAACTTCCTGACCGTATTGCAAGCCAAGTAGTTCTGTCTCCAGTTCTAACTCCTTCTTTGATGTCTCCAGCAGTTTGGAAGACTGTTTTCAATATGGCACAAGCATTCAAACAAAGTCCCTCTCAACCTAAGAAGCCTACCTTCACTTTCCCTAAACCCAAACCAGTTTCGAAAGCTCAAGCTAGTGGGTCTAAGCCTTTTCATCAGCCTAAGTCCCCCTTCCACCCAGGATCAGGCTCAAGTCAGGTATAAACAGGGTAAATTCTCAGGTAAAGGCCACAGGTTTCACCAACGACCAGGTCAGGGCCCAACTCCAGCCAAACCCAGCCAGTCATCCAAGAGTACACCACCACCAGCAAAAAACTAAGGTCTCTCTCACTCCCGGGGCCAGTCACAGGCGTGTTGGATCAGAGAGTAGTCCAGCCGGCGAACACCAGTCTGCTAACTGGGTCATTCCGGGCGTGTCATCAGGCATGGCCATTAAGGACATGGGCGAGGACTGTGGTACGCAAAGGCATCACTTGGCAGTGGCTCCGGCGCCCTCGCTTACGTCAGCCGACAAAGGCCAATCATGTTTCTTTAGAGGTGGAGTCACTAGTTCAGGAGATGATTACCAAGAGTGTCATTATCCCAGTCCCCCCGACTTACCCGGTGTTTACATCCAAACTATTTCTAGTACCAAAAAGGGACAGTATTCAGATGAGACCGGTCGTGGACCTGTCTTATTTGAATCTCCACATTCACAACGTGTCCTTCAGGATGCTGACCGTGAATCAAATCAGGCTAACGCTAATGCCGGGAGGGTGGATGTGTTCATTAGACCTGACAGACGCGTATTGGCACGTCCCGGTAAACAAGAGATTTAAAAAATGTCTGGCTTTAAGAATAATGCATCAGACTTGTGTCTTTCAAAGGATGCCGTTTGGATTGAACCTAGCGCCACGCATATTCACAAAATTAGTCCGGCAAGCCCTGATGCCCATTTTAGAACAGGGGATCAGGATCTTGTGGTATCTGGACGACTGGCTGGTGGTGGCAGAGACAGAAAGTTATGCAACACTCATGTCAACATTACGTTAAACCATGTCAAATCTCTAGGATTCAAGGTCAACTTGGTAAAGTCAAACCTTGTTCCCTCACGAGTAATTCAGTGGATAGGGCTGGTCTGGGACACAGCGTCTCTCACTCTGAGTCAGAGTGTGGACAATCGAAACAGATTTCGCAAAAAAATGTTTATGTTTCTCCACAGTCTGACTACGACACGGAGACTCTGGGAATCTCTAGTCGGTTCTCTCAACTGGGTTCAACTAATTGTGAAGTTGGGCCGGTTGTAAGTCAAACGTTTAATCTTGGAGGGCAACAAATATTTCCCACTATTACCGGCGGGAACATTATGGCCTATCCCAACATTAATACACAGCTTACTAGCGGTCTGGGCGAAGAGGGAAGTGTTGCACTCAGTCATGTCATGGACCTCTCCTCCGCCGACGGTATGGGTGGACACGGATGCGTCAGGGACAATAGGTTGGGGCTTTCAGTCAAACCTCGGGCATCAGGGTCAAGGGCTTTGGTCCCATTCAGAAACCTCCCACATAAATGTAAAAGAATTACTAGTCCCCTTGTATTTCCTTCAAGTTCACGGCTCTACTTTACGGGAAAAATCGGTGGCTTTCAGGATGGACAATCTCAATGCAGTTCACTGCATTCAGAATCAAGGGTCAACGAGGTCTCGGAAGTTGCTAGACGTGTCAGAAAAGATTTTTGTTCTAGCCGACAAGCTGAACATTCATCTTCATGCATCATATCTCCCAGGCGTAGCATACGTCTGGGCATACGCTCTGTCTCGGAGACAGAGCACAACGGTAGAGTGGGCGTTCAAGAAGAACATTTTCGATCAAATGATTGCAGAGCCTTACCGTCCACAAGTGGATCTGTTTGCGTCAGAGGAGAATCACAAACTTCCTCGGTACCTCACACGCCGGACATTAACGCCGGCGGGGGGGCCCGACGCATTGGTGACGGATTGGAACATGTGGAGTTCCATTTATCTGTTTCCGCCACCAGACGCTTCTCTAATGTGCCACGTAGTCAACAAACTACAGGATTATCGAGGCGTAGTCTCGTTAATCGCGCCCCTGTGGCCAGCGCAGTTGTGGTACCAGCAATTGATAACGTGGTGCCCGAACCCGGTGTCGCTCCCGGCAATATCAATCTCATTGGCAGTCCTTTACTTCTTGGATAGTTAGAACAGAACAGCCAGTACCTTCGGTGGCTTTAGTTTTTAATTATTTAAACTATTTGTTTGAACAGAAACATCTATCTGTAGTGACTCTAAAAAATCACTTAACAGCTATCAGGGTGCCATTCTTTAACCATACAGGTCTAACCATACCACAAGCGGAAGAAACGGGTTTCATGAGGGCATGCTTCAAACTCCACCCACCCCCCGTCAGCTCATGCCTACCTGGTCTCTTGATAAAGCGTTATCTTTGCTTCATTCCCGTCTGTATCAGCATACGGCAGATTTTGAATTACTATTAAAAAAGGCTGTGTTCCTTATGGCTTTGGCAACTGGTAACAGGGTGTCTGAGCTGGCGGCGATGAGCAACACCCCTAATTGCATAAGGTTTGGTAGACTAAATGATTGCATTCATATTGCACCTTCCCCAGGGTTCATCGCCAAGAATGAACATAGTGAACATGTTTTCTCAGAGTTCACGGTGCCGGCGTTGAAACGGGGTAAAGTGCACCATAATTTGTGTCCTGTACAAGCTTTAACCAAATATATGAGAGTGGCACCTCTTCACCAACAAGGTGCTTTATGGGTATCGAGTACAGGTAAAAGATTAATGAAACGTAAAATGGCTTCTCTGCTAGTAGAAGTCATTAAAGAGAGTAATCCCGGCGTAGTGGGTAGGGCCCACAATTTACGCAAATGGGCAGTATCTTTACGTTTTCTAAAAAAAAATCTGTTGAAGACATAGCTACTACTCAACTATGGGCTTCAAATCATACTTTTTTGACTCGATACCTGTCGGTAGCACTAGACAAACCATCAATGCCATGTATAGCGTTACGGCAAAGGGTCTAGATGGGTCTCTAAGTCACTAATTGTTTAGGTTAAGAAAGAGGGGGGGGGGGGGGGGGGGGGTGCAGTCAGTGAAACATAAGACACCCTAGACCCCGCCGGAGGATATGTACAGAGTATACGAGCTGTGATACAATGTATAAGTGTTGTGATTCAAATTTCTCTGTAGTAATGCCTACGGGAAATGTTGTTGAGGTACAGTAGTACAACAATGGTTTCTTTCAGTGGGATACACTGTTGAAGCAATCTAATTTTAAGAGTTCTCGGTAGTTGTAACTACGAGTAGCATTTTAGTAAGTACATCTGCGATAGTACAAGAATTTATTCTATTTTTGTGTCTAATTTTAAGGAATATACACATTAGAATAATGGGGTTTATATGTGCACATGTAAACATAAAGTTTTATTTTTCACCACTTACTTTAAGTGGGGTGCCTTTAACTTTCAGATCTGTGAACAGATTCTCATAGTTACCTTTTTTCCTCAAGCAGGCTTCTTTAAGCACGCCCCTGCTTGTACCCCTTTTTATATGTTGTATAAAGTTTATACATAAATATATATTTTTTACAAAGTAAGAATACTATGTGGTTGTTTGATTATCTGCCTATTCTATTTGCAATGGTTATGATATGATTACGAATGTCCCCCTCCAGTCTTAGATATCAGGCATAATCGTCAATGATGGAGGGGCCACTAATAAATTATAGGTTTGACTCTTGCAAGGAGATAAAGAAAACCTAATATTTAGTAGTGGCCCCGTAATCATTGACGACTGGGGCCCTCCCGACCATCCCCTTCCCATTCGTTGATGTATTAAGGATTTTGGTATACAGTACTTGATATGTCAGTGAAGGCGGATAGATGCGCTAGTTAGCGTCTGGTCCAAGAATCCACAGAAGTACATCCACGGAATATGGAATGCTTATGAATAGTTATTCTTATTTTATTTTTATTTTTTATTTGTTACGAAGTTTTTTCGTAGTGAGAACCCAATCATAAAGACGAACCATGAGTGATTTTGCGTGTGCTTATGATGAAGGTTCCTCTGAGCTCTGCGGCGGTAGATTCAAACTACGCTTATGAGCGTTTGAAGAGGTAGCCTTATGTAATAGGCATAATCGTCAATGATTACGGGGCCACTACTAAATATTAGGTTTTCTTTATCTCCTTGCAGGAGTCAAACCTATATTATGAACTTGGAGAAGGCCTATGACAAAGTTGATAGAGAAGGTTTGTGGAAAGTACTGAGAATATACAGAGTAGATGGCAAGATGCTGAAAGCAGTGAAGAGCATGTATGAGGGTGCAATGGCGTCAGTACATGTGGAGAATGAGCAGAGCGAGTTTTTTTATCTGAATGTTGGGTTGAAACAGGGGTGTGTGATGTCCCCATGGTTGTTCAATATATGTATATACAGTATGGATGGAGTCATGAAAGAAATACAAAGAAATAGAGTGGATATTGGTGTACCGCTGATAAGGGAGGGAAACGAGGGGAAGTTGCTTGTACTGCTGTTTGCCGATAATACAGTTCTGATGAGCGATAGTGAATGGGAGTTGCAGGGTCTGGTCTATCTATCTATCTATTGCCTGACGCCGTGATCCCCGAAGGGGTGGCCACGAACGAACCGTCCCCAGTCAGCCGACGCCCCTCCTTCCAACCAGCACCGCCTTCATCCATATACAGTAGGGTCTCACATAAAACGAGTTTATGGTCGATAAACGAGGGCGTTTTATGCGATTTCGTTTTATGTGAACACAGCATTTTGGTGGCGCAATATCGTCAATGTTCACTGTAAGCGAAAAATTTTCGTACAAAGCGAACGATATTTCGTACAAAGCGAACTATATTTCGTACAAAGCGAACGACATTTCATACAAAGCGACGATATTTCGTACAAAGCGAACGACATTTCATACAAAGCGACGATATTTCGTACAAAGCGAATTTTAGGTCGGTCGTTTTAATCGAGACTCGTTTTATGCGAACACGTTTTATGCGGGACCCTACTGTACTTCCTCACTCTATCCTTCCACCTCTCCTTCGGTCTACCTCTCCCTCTCTGTCCTTCCACCTGGCTCTCGTACACCTTCTTAGTAATTCTCTCGCTTTCCATACGTTCCATATGGCCGAACCATCTCAAATTGTTCCTTTTCACACTTTCCAGCACATCTACCTCCACACCACACCACCTTCTTACTTCCTCATTCATCTGTCTATCCCTCCATGTAACTCTGCACGCACTTCTTAAGTAACTAATTTCCACCGCTCTCACTCTTGGGTCTGAGTCTCTCAACCAACGTCCATGCTTCGCTTCCGTAAGTCAGTGTCTGGTAAATATGTTTAAAACAGTGTGTGAAAATGAAATATGAAGGTAAATGCGGGGAAGAGAAAGGTTATGGTCTTTGAAAGGGGTGCAGCCACAGAGTGTGAGGTGAGGTTGAACGGTCAGGCTATGGAGAATGTCATTAGCTCTTTTAAGTTTTTGGGAAGTGTGTTGCGTAAAGATGGGAGTATGGATGAAGAAGTGCGCAACCGGGGAAGGGGGTTGAACGAACGCTGAAAGCAGTAACAAGAAATAGAGTGGTCAGCATGGAAGTAAAGAAGTCCTTGCACAACAGTGTGGTAATTCCGACATTGACTCAGTGTTGCCAGATTCTAAATGCAGAATTATCGTATTGTGACCACAAAATTATGGAATTTGCACCAAAATTATCGTACACACTAATATATATATATATATATATACTGTATATATATATACAGTATATAGGGAATGTTGTTAACCATTTTTTAATTTAATTCGTAATGCCCAAAATAGATTCAACATAAAGAGAAGATCTATCTATCTATCTATCTATTGCCTGACGCCGTGATCCCCGAAGGGGTGGCCACGAACGAACCGCCCCCATGCACCTCTGTCCCCAGTCAGTCGACGCCCCTCCCCCCAACCAGCACCGCCTTCGTTCATGTAATTCCTCACTCCATCCTTCCACCTCTCATTCGGTCTACCTCTCCCTCTCTGTCCCTCCACCTCGCTCTCGTACACCCTCTTAGTCATTCTCTCGCTTTCCATACGTTCCATATGGCCGAACCATCTCAAGTTGTTCCTTTTCACACTTTCCAGCACATCTACCTCCACACCACACCTCCTTCTTACTTCCTCATTAGTCTGTCTATCCCTCCATTTAACTCCGCACGCACTTCTTAAATAATTCATTTCCACTGCTCTCACTCTTGGTCTGAGTCTCTCAACCAACGTCCATGCTTCACTTCCGTAAGTCAGTGTCGGGATTACCACACTGTCATGCAAGGACTTATAAAGAGAAGAGATAATAATAATAATGGTTTACAGGTCTAATATTATTACTTTAATACAAATGAATAAGTACTTCTTAAGAAACGATTACAAAATTTTATCTAGTAGGCCTATTGATCTAAATCATTACGAACTATTCTTCCTAATCCTCGGTTGTTCAGATGTGTTATATAGTTCTCTTTCCAATTCTGATTAATTCCTTACTCCCATTATTAATTTATTAAATATATGTATGAAACAATGTGATTATCAAAGAGATTTATTTGGATGTTCAATAATTCTCTGAACTCTCTCCCAATTTATGTTGCATCTTGGTTTAATTCATATAATAATATAGTATTTTTGTTGAAATCGTAAAATTATAGGACAAAACGTACGATAATGAGAAACACTATCGTACATCGTACTAAGGGTCAAATTATCGTACATGTACGATAATTATCGTACGTATGGCAACACTGCATTGACTTACGGAAGCGAAGCATGGACATTGGTGAAGAGACTCAAACCAAGAGTGATAGGGGTGGAAATGAGTTACTTGAGAAGTGTGTGCGGAGTTACATGGAGGGATGGAAAGACAAATGAGGAAGTACGAGAGAGGTGTGGTGTGGATGTAGATGTGCTGGAAAATGTGAAAAGGAACACCTTGAGATGGTTCGGCCATGTGGAACGTATGGGAAGCGAGAGAATGACTAAGAGAGTGTACGAGAGTGAGGTGGAAGGACAGAGAGGGAGAGGTAGACCGAGTGAGAGGTGGAAGGATGGAGTCAAGAAGTATATAAGCGAAATTGGTGCTGGATGGGAGGAGGGGCGTCGACTGACTGGGGACAGAGGTGCATGGGGGCGTTTCGTTCGTGGCCACCCCTTCGGGGATCACGGAGTCCGGCAATAGTTATATAGATAGACTTATATATTTGCATGTAGTTGCTATATATATCTACTCTGCATCAATTAATATTTAGTAGTGGTTCTCCCCGTCAATGACGTGAGTCTTACCCATTATAACCAAAGGGCTCCCCGGAGAATGCTTAACCCTCTCACCACGGAAGGGCTCTTGAATGCCCATAAAAAAGCATATAACAGGTATACACCCGGAAGGCCTCTTGAACGCCCAGTGGTTGAAAGCCTGTGAGCTTCGTGTGCAAGGCGTCGGTCCGACGCATGTAAACAACAGCCGGCTGGACCGACACCCCGCATCTCCGGCCACAAGAAGGAGAGCGTCGCTTGTTCGTGTGTGCCTGTATGTTGTTGTTAAGTATCGAAAAGTGGTGTAAAGTGGCTGTTTTGGCCATAAAGTTATCTCCAATGAAATCATCATCACAGCTCAACCAGTTGACTTAGAGAGCTCTACTTAATGCCATTCTACAGGTAAATAACACAGCTACGCTTGGGGATGCGCGGGAATGCGGGAAGCAGTCCGATTAACGAATATACGGTAGCCTAGCCTAGACGTTTTTCGGCCAAAACACCCGGGTTTCGAGGAATATATATATAATACATAGCCGGGGCTGGAGGGTTAATGCAACCCGAATAATAGAAAAATAACATCCCAGGGGATACCCCTTACATAGTTCCTAGGGAACGTCATCGAATCAGATACCACTAAGAAAGAAAAATATAATAATAATATAGTAAGGTTGTTCGAATCTGGCGCCGACACAATGGCAGGCTTCCCATGCACAGTCGCTCTGCGCCACCTGGCGTGTACATTCTTACATTCTGCCTCAAAAAGGAATAACAAGTTGTGCATGTGCATGGGAAGGGGAAGGTGGGAGGGCAGTAGACGTCATTGACTACGGAACCACTACTAAATATATGGTTTTCTTTCCTTCCCTTCGGGTTGTCAAACCCACAATATAGTAGTGGTTCTCTCCGTCAATGACGTGAGAGCCTAGAATACCACAACCGGTGGCCGGGACATCATATGCCGAACGTCAAGAATAAGAGAACACACTAAATTACAATTAGGCGCAGAATTCAAAAGAGTAATAAAAAGTAATAAGGCTGGATATCTGATTAAGCCTTAAGGAAAAATAGAAAAGCAAAATAAAGTAGATTATAACAAAAAGGTGGATAAAAACAAAAGTCTAGATTTCTAGATGCATACGTATTCTCACATATAAATTCCAGTACTCATCCCTCTGTTATCATGCCTAATTAGTGCCGCTATAACAAGAATCGCGATAATGGAACTTAATAACTTATAGGAAAAATAAGTTAGTTTCCAGGTCCCAACTTTTCGCCCCCAGATTCGTCCAAACAGTCACCAAAGTACCCATATTTAATAGTGGCCCCTCTATCATTGACGATATTGCCTATTAATACTGTATAATAGTCTCCCTTTAACACCCGCGGCAGCAGTTTTGAATATCCCGCGCGGAAGGGTCAGGGAGTACTCTCATAAGTGCACGCTTAATTCTCTTATGGAATCGTCTCTTATGATCGGGAAAATCAAAAAGAAAAATTAACTTAATATCTGTTATATTATGGCTTTCCATGCGTGGATTTCTTGTGCGCAGCGCCCAGGCGCAGGCCCCCTAGCGGCCATCTTTCCTTCTTCTCCCTTCCGCGCTCGTGCCTGTCGGGCGGGTGTCCTAGTGCTCCAGCTTCATTCGTCATTCCTGCGCTTCTCGTGAGTCCTTACTCATTTGTATACATCTGCGTTGTACTGAACAGAATTTAGATTAGCTAGCACGGGCTGCCCCATTGGCACGACCGCAGTAGGGTGTAAATTAGGGTACTTTTGTAACAAGGCACCTCCGTATCCCAAGATCCGCGCGCCACGTGTGTTATTATTGTGTTGTGTTTTGCGCCTTTAGCTTTCGATATTATAGCTAGGAGGCTACCATTCTGCAAGATTATGCTTCAGGCCGTCACTTTGAGGCAGTTGCATATTAATTTTGTTTATTATTAGCAAATGCTCTGGTTCAAGGGTGGCTGCACGTGGTGCGGAGCCTTCTGGAGTTTGTATTTGCTTTTGGGCCCCACTCGCGGGCCTCCCATCTGCTTGCTGCTGCTGCTGGTTCATCGGAGCGTCAGTTCATCCTGTGGTATTCCTCGGGCCCCGTGGCCAGCCTCAATAGGGGTCTCCAATGTAGGCTACAGGTAATCTAGGATTGATAATTCTATGTTGTTTGTGATTATGCCTATGTCTGCCCCATTATTGTGATACATGTGTGCATTGCATGTAATTTGTGGGCCATTGGGAGATGTCCCCTATTTATTCTTTATATGTGGGGTTTTGGTAGGGGGAATTTTGCCACATAAGTTCCCCCCGCTAAAATTTTTGGTTGTTTTTCTCCGGCGGCTTTTTTTCAAAGCCCCTGTTTTCTCGTCTAGTTGACGAGTTAGGGAACAACCAAATGTCCCGGCGTGGTGCGCTGAACCACAATCCTTCCGGCGCAATATGCTAATTCCTACGGGAGCAACCTCGGCCCGCCGAGTAGACTCGCCCTGACCGAGTTGTCATACGACAAGACTTCCTTCGCCCGGCGTGACAGGCTAGTGTGCAGGTGTTATGATACGTCATGAAAGCACGTTATTTATCTTTCTATTCTCAATAGTCACAGATAATTAAAACATGTAAGGTCACTAGGACCAGTGACATTTTGTCACAGGTAAGCAGTCCAATCAGCTTAAAATGGAGAAATCCCAGTGTTTTCCATGGTCGAGTCCAGCGGAAGGTTAGAGTAGCTGTGGCTATAGCTAATTTTCCGGCAGACTTGAGATAGGATGTCTTTACACCTCGCAGGTTATCCTTATGAGCATTGATTCCTGGAAATTTTATTTTCCAGATTGACCTAAGACTGTAGTTGCAACACGCCCAGCGGCTGGTGGGTGGCTGATTCGGGGGGGGGGGGGGGGGGGGCCTATTTCTTTTATCATGCCTCGCTTTGAGCTATGCGCTACACCCTCTTGCTCATTATTACCGGTATTTGCTCACAAACTTTGCATCAAGTGCGTTAAATGTCTCGATCGTTCTCGCGGCTTGTGGGTGTTTAAAAAGTGTTCAGTATGTTCTGAGTTAAAGACGGCTCTTATCACTAAGAAAGACTTATCGTGCCTAGCGGCATTGCAAGAGATAAAGACCATTTTCAACTCCTATGCAAAAGATACTGCCCATAAGACACTTCACTGTGATGATGATGATATCTAATGGGAGAATTTAGTTATTAAGTCACCTTTGGTCAAGTCAGCCTCCAGCAAATCTACTAAATCCAAAGCTAAGAAATCCCTTTCTAAAGAGGTAGTGAGTAGCTCAAGTAGTAATGAGAGTGACATCACTGAGGCTATCCCCCCCCCCCGACCGACCAAAGCGGAGGCGGTCGCCTTCCCCCCGGCGACGGTCAAGGTCACGGTCGAGATCCCCCAGGAAGCAGTCTAGGCACTCATCGGCGGAATCGTCCAGGTCGACCAAACGCCGGAAGGAGGAGGTGACATCAGCCACGGCAAGACACAGTACTAGCCGGGCAGTTACCGTACGGCCACCTCCCTCGACCCCTACCTCCAGTACACCAACCGTCCAATCCGGCGACTCTGAGATGGGGGTGGAGACCATTGAATCTAGCCCTCACCATGAACAATCTCTAAGTGTACCACCGGACTTTGTGTTTGCAATCCCAAAATTAGCTCAGGTACCACGTAAGGCCCCTACGGCTGGACCGAATAGTGTTAGCTGACCAGTACAGAGGTTTCCCTTCAAGTTCTCAGTCTTTTGACAGCTCTCAGGTTATACAGGACTCTCAGCCACCCACGGCGAATGAACGAGGGTGCTGGAGAGTGGGCCAAGGAACAGAAAAGGATAGTATCCATAGTGAAGTGTTACCATCATCTGTTCCTGATTTGGTTTGGCCACCGGCGGAACAAACGCCGGAAGAGCAACAGGACATTCCAGAATTGTTAGAGTTTGAGGTTAATGAAGAGCCGGAGGAAGTGAATGTTCCCTCGGCTCAAGTTTCAATGTGTATAGAGTCAGAGGCAAGTTCCCAATCTTCTAGGGGTTCCCATAGTAAGTGTGTAACCACAGAGGAAATAAGTAATATTATTCTTACAGTTTCTTACAGTAGATCCTCTGGAAAAAGGCAAACTAGGCCTGTGTATCCAGCTCAGTGCCAGTACTTGCACTACTGCGGTCGTTCACTGTGTTGGCGGCGGCGGTCCTCTCGTTCTTGTTCCCTCCCGCATCAAGAAGATACCTTCACACACATCCTCATCATACTTTCCTGACACTATCTTAAAAGTCTCTATCATATCCCCTCTCTTTCTCCTATGCCGGTACAGGAAAGGCCGAAAAACGGGAGTGTCGCGTACGGTTGTAGCCACAAAACGAACAGACGGAGCCAAAGTAACTGACCCAAGGACGGGAGAAAACGGAAGCAAGGCCGGGTCTTAGACATGGCAGCCATCTTCGAGACGCCGTCACCCGCCGCCAAAGCCAGAAGGAACAGTGTCATGGCATGGAAGTGTTCGCCAGTGGAGAGGATTTGACAGTCAAAGAACGACTAAACGTCGGCAGCCACCCTGCCTCACAAACATCCACGATGTGAAGACCAACGAGGGCCCGAGGCCACCAATCGATCCCAAGTGGAAATCGGGGAACGATAGGGGAACAGGACTCGGGCGCCACCGCCACAGCTGAGCGGACCAGGCGTGTGCCGGCCAATTGGAAGTGAACAACCAAACAAAGTTCATTTACCCACTCAGCCTGCGGAGGACTTTGCACATCAAAAAGGGCGTCGGGTGGCGGAAACACATCGAATACGGTGTGTTGGAAAGACCAAACTACCCGGGTGCTCTGTCCCATCGACAGAGCAACCGCCCATAGGTCGGCAGTCCCGGGTAGGCAGGGTACACGCAGTGCGACGGTGGAAAGGAGGGCGTGGCAAAATAGGTACCCCGCCAGGTCCTGAAGAACGAAAAGACTACGCAGTCACCCGACTCAGGGTGACAGGCGTGCTCGACCTGTCCCAGTCGAGGCCCGCCCACGGCACATCTTGCGACGGTGGAAGGCAGGACTCGGGAACGGCGACTAGGAATCCGAACCGAGGAACGAGGAGGAACAAGGAGAGCGGCGTGCACACAGTGTGCGGGAGAGTTCGCGGAGAAGGTCCCACCCACCAAGGAAAAGAGGAGCGGAAGACCCCGAGTGAACAGGGGAGGCAAGGCCAGTCCGACGAGGGTCGTAAAGACACGAGGGGCGACATGGAGACCGAAGGGTAAACCGCCGAACGTGACATAATGAGAGTCATCATTACGAGGCACGACAGGTCGACCACCAGTCACAACACCTCACTGTCCGTCACGGAGACCAGAAAGACATGCGACAGGAAGTCCCGCTGGTGAGGCGAGACTACCCGAATAATCCCATGGACAGAATAACAGAGGCGACGTCCGGGGAGACAGGCCGAGGTCACGCAGGTCGCCGGAGCGGAAACGTGGACCGGCACCCCGAGGACAGACCCCGCCGTATTACCCGGCGTGCCCACGAACGGCGAAGCAAAACCGAGAGTGGGGACGCAAGAGCCGGTAGGGGCCCCGAGTCTGGCGGCCTCGTTACGAGCCAGCCTGCCGACCCCAACGAAGAGGAAGCGGTTGAGGAGGGTCGGGACATCCCAGGCGGACGGGGAGTGAAGAGCCCCGCAGCAGCAAAGAGGGAAGACCCCTGCCATGCAGGAGCAGAGAAGAGCCCCTCCGGAGGGAGCACAGAAAGCAACAGCGACGTGCTGACCTCAGCCGGCGCCAGTGTACAGAAGGAAAACCACAGACTGGCGACAACGCGCAGCCTCATGGAAGGGACACTGCAGGAAGCCGACGGAGGCGAGCCGCAGTTGCAGATGCCCGAATTGGGCCCCACCCTTCCCGAGCACCCTAGTCGGTGGAGCTACAATAAGCCTGAGGGGAAGCCGAGCTAGGTGCAGACGCTCGAAGAGGGTGGAGAGCATGCGAGCAGTGCGCCGCCAGGGCTTGCGAACACGTTCCAGGGCACCCTTCTCTGGTGGCGTGAAGGAACAGGGCACACGTTCAGAAAGATAACGTAGGGGCTAAGAACCAGGCCCAAAATGGAGGTAATAAATGCTGGTGTTCCCAGGGATCAGTTTTGGCCCCAACTCTGTTCCTCATTCATATCAATGATCTCATATCTACCACTCATAATCCAATACATTCCTACGCAGATGACTCAACACTCCACAGTTCCTTCACATTTACCAATTCTTTCACCCAACCCGATCTTATAAATTCAAAAATAAACACTGCAATTTCTCTGAACCAGGACCTTTCTAGAATTAATGAATGGGGACAAGAGAATCTAGTTTCCTTTAATGCACAGAAAACCAAGTACATTCAATTTTCTAACCGACAGAATCTCACTGACTCCCATATATTTTTTAATGATGTAAATATTCCCACTTCCCCTAGTATTGACATTCTCGGTGTAACATTAACTACTAACTTGAGCTGGACACATTATGTTAGAAGCATTGCTAAGAATGCCTCTAAAAAACTGGGACTCCTGTACAGAGTTCGAGAATTCTTCACTGACGAGCAGTTGGCCGTAATATATAAAAGTCATGTGCGCTCTCAGATGGATTACTGTTCACCTCTGTGGGGTGGAAGTGGAGTGGTTGCATTGAGGCAGTTGGACAAAATTCAAAATAAAGCTATTAGATTAATCAATAACCCTGCAATCACACAGGACCTTCCTACATTAGCCATACGAAGAAACGTTGCATCCCTTGCATTATTCTACAGATATTTTCACAGAAATTGTTCCGAGGAACTTGCTTCAATTGTGCCGCCTCTCCACATCTTTCCCCGTAGAACTAGGGCAGCTGAGAGCGCCCATGAATTTACACTTTCTCCTCCACAATGCAGAACTTCTGCTTATCAGAATTCATTTATCCCCAGAGCTACTACTCTTTGGAATTCACTTCCCTCGAATTGCTTTCCACAAACTTACAATCTACAAATGTTTAAATCCAGTTGTTACAAACATTTTATGAATGGAGGATGCCTTTAGGCACATGGACCTTTTTGTTTTATCTGTGTTTTTCCTTCCTCCGTTCATTGTCTCTTAAAAAAAAAAAAAAAAAAAAAGGTGAAACCCCGGATGAAGGCATGACGAGGCTCGACACGGAGGAGCAGCCGACAGGAGGGAGTGGGGAAGAACCCATCTCCGACCGAACCCTGAAGCCGACGCCCTCCGTCAGCCACAAGGAACAGTAAAAGAGAAACTATGGAAAGACACAACTGAAACTCATACGACGCCGACAGAGTGGGCGCGTCGACATGTACGTCGCGTTGAGCAAAGGCTTCGAGCTGTACCTGCCAACTCGAAAGGCACCGGGCGCACTCCTTGTGCATGTGGAAGAGCTCGTTCCGGGAGGGATGCCGCCACGTGCCCCCACGATGACGGCTTCCCATAAAGGGAAGGGAAGCGACGTCCGTTAGGGACCGGAAACGTCCCGAGGGACGGAACGTGGACAGGCCGACCAACCAACCCCAGGCTACACGCAGGGAGCATGACTAAAGAAGTCGATGCCGCCTGGGAGCGAGTGGGAGGATGGACAACCAGAGCAGCAACCACAGGTAGAGCTGGTTACGTAGGCAAGAACACCGCCCAGTACGGAAGCACGCCCGGAGATCGTACAGGGGAAGAGACAGGGCGGAGTGGAGCCGTAGACCGTCGGCGACGTGGTGAAGGAGAGCGGCGTCTCCCCTACGACCCGGCGTCCTCGGAAACAGTAAGGACGTCCGAACGAGGCACCGGGGGAAAAGCGTTCAGGCGCCAGGGAGACAGCAGAGGAAAGGGGAAGCATGGCACGCACCCCTTCGTTGAGGAAGCGCGGAAACCGTCGGAGGCGGTCCGTGACAGAGAGAGCGAAACCCCGAACATGGAGTGCAGAGGCAAGACCTTGCCTCTACAGCGTCCGGGAATGTAGGACGAGACCCAAAGGTCAAGATCAACGAGACACGGTCTACACCTCCGAGGGTTAAACCCATCGCGGTTGGAGCACGAGACATGGGTAGGACTCTCCATATCCCAATGGGCATGGCAGGACGGGAACCCCCACGGTGTGCACAGGGAGGAAAGTAAGATTGAAATAACTAGAGATGAGCTGTTATCTGCGATGAGAGGACTTGAAGTAAGGAAAGCTATGGGACCGGATGAAGTGTCTGCCTGGGTTTTAAAGGAGTGTGCAGAGCAATTAGTGGAGCCAGTGAGGGACATCATTCAAGCTTCCTTAGATAAAGGACAGGTTCCTGTTGAATGGAAAAGAGCTAATATCATTCCGATATACAAGAATGGAAACCCTGAGGACCCTCTAAACTATAGACCAGTTTCACTTACTAGTATTGTATGCAAGATTTGTGAAAAGTTAATTAGGAAGAGATGGATGAAAATGTTGGAGAGAAAGAAGATAATAACCCCAAAGCAATTTGGATTCAGAGAAGGGACATCTTGTGTTACCAGTTTGCTATGTTATTACAGTAGGGTGATAGATGTACTCCAAGAGAGAGGCGGATGGGTGGACTGCGTCTACTTAGACCTTTCCAAAGCATTCGATAAGGTACCACATAAGAGATTGTTATCTAATTATTATGTTCCTTCAAACAACCAACCATACTCCTAAAATCGATTAATGAAATTTACAAACACATGTGGCAGTCCGTGGATTCGAACTCAGGATGCTCACACCGAAAATCAACACCTTATACATCGCACCACGAAGACAGTTAAAGGTTGGTGGACACTGCCTACGATTTATTATGCAACTTCGAATCCTGCATATCAATCTAAGCATGTACACACATCCCAACTGCAACTCACGTAGGCTATGCATATGTGAATGGAAAGAGCAATTAATGGGGCCTTAACCACTTAGGGAAGTCCTCTCGATAAATTACTCCTGAACCAATATCAATTATTATGTTCCTTCCAACAACCAACCATACTCCTAAAATCGATTAATGAAATTTACAAACACATGTGGCAGTCCGTGGATTCGAACTCAGGATGCTCACACCGAAAATCAACACCTTATACATCGCACCACGAAGACAGTTAAAGGTTGGTGGACACTGCCTACGATTTATTATGCAACTTCGAATCCTGCATATCAATCTAAGCATGTACACCATCCCAACTGCAACTCACGTAGGCTATGCATATGTGAATGGAAAGAGCAATTAATGGGGCCTTAACCACTTAGGGAAGTCCTCTCGATAAATTACTCCTGAACCAATATCAATTATTATGTTCCTTCCAACAACCAACCATACTCCTAAAATCGATTAATGAAATTTACAAACACATGTGGCAGTCCGTGGATTCGAACTCAGGATGCTCACACCGAAAATCAACACCTTATACATCGCACCACGAAGACAGTTAAAGGTTGGTGGACACTGCCTACGATTTATTATGCAACTTCGAATCCTGCATATCAATCTAAGCATGTACACACATCCCAACTGCAACTCACGTAGGCTATGCATATGTGAGTGGAAAGAGCAATTAATGGGGCCTTAACCACTTAGGGAAGTCCTCTTGATAAATTACTCCTGAACCAATATCAATTATTATGTTCCTTATTAAGCTTGAGACGTTAGGATGTGTCAGGGGGAGTTTGCTGAAATGGATGGAGAGCTATTTAACAGATAGGGAAATGAGGACCAACATTAGAGGAACTTACTCATCGTGGCGGAAAGTTGAGAGTGGTGTGCCGCAGGGATCTGTGTTGGCACCTCTCATGTTCCTTATGTATTTACCTAATTGTATTTACCTAATTGTAGTTTACAGGAGTTGAGCTAAGCTCGTGTTGTCCCGTCTCTCAGTCTACTTTTTATCCAATTTTTTCTTGAAAATATGGATATTCCTTGCCCCTACCACCTCCTCCTCCAGCCCATTCCATTTGTCAATACATCTATAGGGGAAGCTAAACTTCCTGATATCGTTCTTGCAGGTAGGTCTTTTTACTTTGTAGCTGTGGCCTCTAGTTATTCCTGTATCCATAATTAATATATCCTCCCTATCCAGCCTCTCCAGCCCCCGGGTGCATTCGTACATCATTATCATGTCTCCCCTCTCTCTCCTCTCTTTTAGACTCGGTAGATTTAATTTGTCTAGCCTCCCTTCATATGGCAGCTCTCTGAGACTTGGAACCAATCTAGTAACTGCTCTCTGGATTCTTTCTAACTTGTGAATATGCTTCTTTAGATGCGGGGACCACACCACTGCTGCATACTCCAATCTTGGTCTAATCATACTCTTCATAATTTTCGCTACCATGGTCTCATCCAAGTAGTTCAGAGCAACTTTCATATTCCCGGCCATTGCATACATTCCGCTAAAGAGCTTGTTAATATGTTTCTCTGGCGACAAATTATCTTGTATAATCAACCCTAAATCCTTTTCTTTTTCGGCCTTGCTAATTATATTATCTCCCATCCTGTACTCCCAATTTGGTCTATTCACACTTCTTCCCATATTTAACACATGGCATTTACTTATATTAAATTTCATTTTCCACTTGGTGCTCCATTCGTATATTTTATCTAAATCCCCTTGCAGCTCCTCACAACTACTTTTATTTGTTATTTGTCTCATAATTTTTACGTCATCTGCAAACATTGACATGTAGGAGTTTATGCCTATCGGCAGGTCATTCACGTACATAAGGAACATGAGAGGTGCCAACACAGATCCCTGTGGCACACCACTCTCAACTTTCCGCCACGATGAGTAAGTTCCTCTAATGTTGGTCCTCATTTCCCTATCTGTTAAATAGCTCTCCATCCATTTCAGAAAACTCCCCCTGACACATCCTAGCGTCTCAAGCTTAGATAACAATCTCTTATGTGGTACCTTATCGAATGCTTTGGAAAGGTCTAAGTAGACGCAGTCCACCCATCCGCCTCTTTCTTGGAGTACATCTATCACCCTACTGTAATAACATAGCAAACTGGTAACACAAGATGTCCCTTCTCTGAATCCAAATTGCTTTGGGGTTATTATCTTCTTTCTCTCCAACATTTCATCCATCTCTTCCTAATTAGCTTTTCACAAATCTTGCATACAATACTAGTAAGTGAAACTGGTCTATAGTTTAGAGGGTCCTCAGGGTTTCCATTCTTGTATATCGGAATGATATTAGCTCTTTTCCATTCAACAGGAACCTGTCCTTTATCTAAGGAAGCTTGAATTATGTCCCTCACTGGCTCCACTAATTGCTCTGCACACTCCTTTAAAACCCAGGCAGACACTTCATCCGGTCCCATAGCTTTCCTTACTTCAAGTCCTCTCATCGCAGATAACAGCTCATCTCTAGTTATTTCAATCTTACTAAGACCACTCTCCAGTACTCCCGCCTGTGGTTCGTCAAAACCTTCCTCTCTAGTAAAAACTGACCCCAATTTGTTATTCATTACCTCGCACATGTCCGATACATTTTCATACGTCCTAGCATCAACTCTTAATTTAGTAATTTGTTTCTTTACCTTCAACTTACTGTTTATATATTTATAAAATAATCTAGGATCACTTTCACATTTATTTACTATGTTCTTCTCATAGTTCATTTTAACTTGCCTAATTATGTTAACATATCTATTCCTCTCCTGTTTATATTTATTCCGATTACTCTCAGTGTTCCTTCTTCTTAATCTAGCCCAAGCTGCATCACGCCTACTCAAAGCTCTTTTGCATTTCAAATTAAACTAATCTTTCTGCTTAGTAAAATTTCCAGTTTTATATCTTGGGACAAACAGATTGGTTCCTACTCTATAAATTTCGAGGAATCTACTATATTTACCTTGTACGTCCTGTTCCTTCAAAATAAGATCCCAATCTACTCCCTCTAAATATCTTTTCAAGGATACATAATCAGCTTTACTATAATTTAATCTGTCATTTATGTAGCTATTGTCTAATCTATTGGCATTACTCGAGGTCAACTTCCATTTTAGTAATAGGTGATCACTTTTACCTACAGGACATAGATAGTTTATATCACTAATTTTGTGAGGATCCTTTGTAAAAATCAGATCGAGTTTAGAAGGTTCGTTATTACCCCTCATTCTTGTATTTTCCTTCACATGTTGTGCAAGTACATTTTCCGTAACCAACTCCACTAGCCGACTTCCCCAAGATCTCTGATTTGGCCCTGCATCTCCCGATTCCCAATCAACCTCACTACAGTTGAAATCTCCTACCAAGATCAATCGATTCTTCCTTAAAAGCAATCTTCTCAACGACTGAATCATATCCTCGACCATCTCCTCAAAACTCCAACTCCCTCCATGCTCTGGTCTTTGGTGGCATGTAAGCTACTGCTATGTCTAGCTTTTTTCCTTCTATATCATTGAGTTCAACTGCCATTATTTCTGCCTTGTCATTATTTAACTCCACTTGCTTTGCTGTCATAGGGTTCTTAACTAATATTGCCACTCCACCTCCCATTTTTCCCTTTCTATCATATCTCCATATATTGTATCCTTCACTAAACACTATTTATTAGTGGCCCCTCCATCATTGACGAACATGCCTATTACATAAGGCATCCTCTTCAAACACTAATCCGCCGTAGTTTGAATCTACCGCGCAGAGCATTTAAAAACTGAGGAGCCTTCATCATGAGCGCACGCGACCTCACTCATGGCTTCAGTCATTATGAATTGGGTTCTCACTACGAAAAAACTTCGTAAAAAATAAAAACAAAAAGAAAATAAGAATAACTATCCAATAAGCTTTCCATCATATCGTGGATGTACTTGTGTGGATTTCTGACCAGACGCTGATTCAGGCGTCATTCCTCCTTCTCTGCTCTGCGCTCAGCCTGCCCGGACCTGTCTCCCCACGCTCCGCGGGTTCCGCATTTGTTGCGTCCCTAGTGAGTTTTTTCTCATTGGTTTACTCCGGGATGTATCGAGTAAGGTTAGGATATGCGTAGCAGGAGTGTCCTGGGCTGGTTGCCCGCAGTGCAGTGTATTTTGGGTCGTATGTTTGGGGCATCTATTTCGGATGTACCCTCGTGGTCCTGTTGTGGACAGGTGAATTTTTTCACAGTTAAGCTAGCTTTGTGATGCAGGCGGCTTTCATTACGCGTTATTGCTTCCTTTTATCTTTCTGATGAGGTAGCGTATTTTTGCTGTCGTTCCCAGCGTATTTTTCTTCACTTAGTGAAGTTTTTTCTGGGTCCCGAGTCAGTTCTTCCCTTTGCCGGAAGTGTTTGCTACAGTGGTGTGTTGGCGGTGGTTCCTGTTGTGATATAATTCAGTGCTTTTTGTTTATATTCCGACATGTTACTGTTATCCGTCTGCTAGGCCTAGCCAGCCTCTCGTAGCTTTATCACATATACAAGTGTTATTGATTTATTTTCTAAATATGTACTACTGTGTCATGTGTATCCTGGTTTAGTTGTGTATTGGCTAATTCCACGGACTATTTATGTGTCCTGGGTTAGTTGTGTTTTGGCTAATTCCACGGACTATGTTGGGCCCGGCGTTAGTTGTGTTTTAGCTACGCCTTGGTCCGGTGTTGCGTTCAGATGGTATCTGGACGGGGTGGGTTTTTTCCGGCGGGTTTTTCTCGGTTTCACCTTGATAACCCCGGCTGGTTGCCTAGTTTTGGCCACGCGTGGTTTAAAACAGGCTTGTTTCCCCGGCGAGTGGGTGTCTGTGGCTCCCCAGGTCTGCGTCTCTGGGGTGCCTGTTTCATCCCGGCGGGTTGGCTGTACCCATCTAACAGTGTTCATACGGACACGTGTTGTTTGTAGTTTTTTCGGTTTTGCAAAGCCAATATAAAACTATGCTGTAGTTGTATTTCCTCCCCGGCGATCTATTTCAAAGAAGTGGGGATAGGAACAATTGGGGTTAACTTTTAAACTTTATTCACCCGGTGGGTGCAACCTGGAAGGATGGGATGACCGAATTTGCAAAATTCAGTTTAGTTGACCAGTCAATTGAGGGATGCTTTGTGTATCGCCTCCTTCAACATACGGCGCTTTAGGGCACATTTGGGGTTAACGTTTTTTAAACTATTATTCACACCCGGCGGGTGTTTCTTGCACGGATGAGAATAACGAATTTACAATTCAGTTAGTTAACCAGACATTTGAGGGATACGTTTTGTATCGCCGCCTTCAACATACGGCGATCTAAAAGATACTTCGGCAGAAGTTAGATCTCGTATATTTGTCAGGCTTCCCAGTTTTTTATCTACGAGATAATTCGGGGGCCGGCGTCTTTTTTAGGGGGTTTTTTCCAATATTTAATATGGAAACAAACACCACCGGAAAGACTTAATCACTTATAAACGCCATGATGGTCTTTATATATTATGTCAGAGGGTATTCATAAATCTTTTGGACAAATTAAGATATTCTGAAATCTTTTACTTAGGAAACCCCACCGCGTGGCGAGCTGTGGTCGTTGAGTATTACGTCTCGTTACCCGGCGGGTTATTTAACACCTGTGTGCGAACATGAGTGGGTTAACCTTATGAGCATTAATTCCTGGAAATTTTAAATTTTCCAGAGCTGGGTCCCGGCGGGTCTATGCAGAACCTGGAGTAGTTTCCCTCCAGTCTCTGTCATGGCTACCTTTGCCCCGGTTTTTGCTGTATGCATTACGCCCTCCTGTTCAGGTATCCCTATTTTTGCGCACACACACTTTGTATAAAATGTGTTAAAATGTCTCGTTTGGTGGGGGTTACCTTTCCGGCGTTTTTCTCGTTGCTCCGAGAACACCGTTTTGGTTTACCGAGTTTTAGTCAGGATGGCTAAAATAGGTAAGTTACCCCGACGAGTTTGGTCGCTTGAGGGCTCATCAGAAACTGCGTTTTTCTGTGGTCGAGCCTGGGATCAGGCTTCCTGTGTTATTCATTGCTTTATGCATTACGCCCTCCTGTTATGTCTCGTTTGGTGTGGGTTACCTTTCCGGCGTTTTTTCTCGTTGCTCCGAGAACACCGTTTTTGGTTACCAAGTTTTAGTCAGGATGGCTAAAATAGGTAAGTTACCCCGACGAGTTTGGTCGCTTGAGGGCTCATCAGAAACTGCGTTTTCTGTGGTCAAGCCTGGGATCAGGCTTCCTGTGTTATTCCCGGTGAGGGGGCTCCACACAGTTATTTTGTTTGGTCTTTCCCTCCCGGCGACCTTTTTTACAAAGAGGTCTGGGGCAGGTATAAGTGGTTTGACATTGCATATAAAACCCGGCGGTTGTACCTTCGGGTGGTTATATTAACGAATTTGCGATTCGCGATAATTTGCCAAACAATTGATTGATACAATAGGGTATGACGGCCGTCAAGACGGCGATCTATGAGGGCTTCTGGCAGAAGCCGGATTAGAGATTAAGATAGGCTTAGACTTTTTATGGGATAAAAAGATGCCTGAATCTTACTAGTGTTTCAAGTGTAAAGGGATACTTGAAGGACTTCATCTTTAATAAAGATATGTTTCATCTTTATGAGGATTCAGAAGTTATGCTTAATTCTTTCGAACAGGTAAAAGATATGCTGAAATCCTTAATAAACAATTGGAACAATGTTGTTTGTTTGTTTAGTCTTTCTCTCCCGGCGACCTTTTTACAAAAAAGGTCTGGGGCAGGTACAATTGGTTTGACATTGCATATAAAACCCGGCGGTTATACCTTCGGGTGGTTATATTAACTGATTAGCAATTCGCGATCATTTGCCAAACAATTGATTGATACAATAGGGTATCACGGCCTTCAAGACGGCGATCTATGAGGGCTTCTGGGAGAAGCCGGATTAGAGATTAGGATAGGCTTAGACTTTTTATGGGATAAAAAGATGCCGGAATCTTACTAATGTTTCAAGTGTAAAGGATACTTGAAAGACTTCATCTTTAATAAAGATATACTTCATCTTTATGAGGATTCAAAAGATATGCTTAAAAATCTTCTGGACAGGTAAATATATCCTGAAATCTTTAATATGAAACTAAAGGAAAACGAAAAGTAGTGGTGGAGTGCTACGGTTCGTTGACCGGCGGTCTTGTGACACATATTTTGTACCATTTTTTGGGTGTAACCCTATGAGCATTAATCCCCGGAAAATTCTCTTTCCAGGGCGGAGTACCGGTGTTGCACCAGGTGACCAGGTAGTTCCCGGGGGCGGGGTAGTTTTCCCCCAGTCTCTGCCATGTCGGCACTTGAACCTCTCATTGCTGTATGTTCAACGCCGTTAAGATCAGGTATCCCTATATATTATTTTCATTTGTTAATGAAATAATTTAATCACTGAATAATAATAACCATATATATTTTCTATGATTATATTATGATAATATTGTGTTTATTTATAGTAATTTATTTTAATACAATTAAATATAAATTAAATTAATTAGTATACTTTATGATTTTGCTCACCAGCTCTGCTTTCAATGTGTTAATGAGCTATGGGAGCTTTTAATTATCATAAACCTTTACAGGGCTCTCTTTTAGAGTGTATACCGAGCTCGCAAGCGAGGGACAGCCACAGCCAAGGTGTATGGCGATACTCACAGTCCTGGCAGGACAGAACACATCCCTTTGTGACTCAACTAGTGCTGACGTCCACGGGATGCCGATGTACCATCTTCTACCCCAGTTTTAACATGGCAACATGTGGAGGTCCCGGCTTCGGCGGGATCTTCCCATGATAAGCCAGACTTAACGGATGAAGAACAACGATCTCTGGTCTCAGAGATGGAGGTTGAAGAGTCCAGTCACCTTTTAGGCGACTCTCAGGGTACTGTCGAATCTCCACGGAGTTCGTCATCGGCTAGGTATGTACCGGCGGAAGAGATTGATGGACTACTATTGAATGCACTTAATAGGTTCTTGGGCCCTACGCCGGAAACTCCTTCTGATACGGGAGATCCCGCGATGTCGACGAATGTGCGACCTCTGGCTACATCCTTTGCTTTAGCGAAAATACCTAGCCATCCGCTTGTGTCAGGCCCAATTTCCAATGTGCCAGGCACAACAGCTCTCACTACTTCCACTGAATGCAGTTCACTGTATTCAGAAACAAGGGTCAACGAGGTCAAGGAAGTTGCTACTCGTGTCGGAAGAGATTTTTGTTCTAGCCAGCAGTCTAGATATTTATCTTCACGCATCTTATCTCCCAGGCGTAGCGAACGTCTGGGCAGACGCTCTGTCCCGGAGACAGAGCACGACAGTAGAATGGGAGCTCAAGCAACCCATTTTCGACCTAATGATTGCGGAGCTCTCCCATCCACAAGTGGATCTTTTTGCGTCCGAGGAGACTCACAAGCTCCCTCTATACCTCACCCGCCGGGCGATAACGCCGGCAGGGGGCCAGACGCCCTAGTGACAGACTGGAACAGATGGAGCTCCATCTATCTGTTTCCGCCGCCAGATGCGTCACTAATGTGCCACGTAGTGAACAAACTACGAGTTTATCGAGGCTTAGTCTCGCTAATCGCGCCCCTGTGGCCGGCGCAGGTGTGGTACCAGCAATTAATAATGTGGTGCCCGGACCCGGTATCGCTCCCGGTCGGGTACTTCCACTTAGACACGATTGGCAACCTAGCGACCTCGCTGACTTTTGCATTATGGACATTCAGGAGGCCAAGTGGCTAGCACCATACGGTAGGGATGTGACCAATAAATTGCTCAATCAATATACTCAGTCTACTAAGCGACAATATCAATCACATTGGAAAGCTTTTACTTCTTGGATTGTTAGAACGGAACAAACTGTACCCTCAGTGGCATTGGTTTTTAATTACTTGAACTATCTGTTTGAGCAGAAACGTTTATCTGTGGTAACTTTGAAGAATCACTTAACTGCGATTAGAGTGCCCTTTTTCGACCTTACAGGTCTATCCATACCGGTGGCGGAGGAAACAGGATTTATGAGAGCGTGTTTTAAACTCCGCCCACCTCCCCGTCAGCTCATGCCTACTTGGTCTCTGGACAAAGCTTTGTTTTTACTTCATTCTCGTCTGTATCAAAATACTGCAGACTTTGCTTTAATCTTAAAGAAGGCAGTTTTCCTTTTGGCTTTGGCCACCGGAAACAGAGTGTCTGAGCTGGCGGCGATGAGCAACACACCTAATTGTCTTAGGTTTGGTAGACTTAATGATTCAATTTCCATTGCACCCTCCCCGGCGTTTGTAGCCAAGAATGAGCATAGTGCACACGTGTTTTCTGAGTTCACGGTGCCGGCGTTAAAAAGGGGAAAAGTGCATCATAATTTATGTCCAGTGCAAGCTCTAACCAAATATTTGAGAATAGCTCCTCAAAACCCCCAAGGTGCTTTATGGGTAGCGAGTACGGGTAAACGCTTACTTAAACGGCGATTAGCCTCTCTTCTGGTAGAAGTCATTAAAGAGAGTAATCCCGGCGTTGTGGGTAGGGCCCACGATTTACGCAAGTGGGCGGCCTCTTTACGTTTCCTGAAAAACTTTTCAGTTGAAGATATTGCGTCCACACAGTTGTGGGCGTCTAATCATACGTTTCTCTCTAGATACTTGTCAGTTGCTCTAGACAAACCTTCCTTACCATGTATAGCTTTAAGGCAGAGGGTCTAGGTGGCCCTGCAGTCACTTATGTTTACTTTCACGGAAGGGGGGGGGGGGTGCAGTCAGTTGACATAGGACACCCTAGACCCCGCCGGAGTATGAGAGCTGTGATACAATTTAAGGTTAAAATGTGATATGAAAATTTCTCTGCGAGAAATTGTGCTAGTACAAGGTTTAGTACAAAACAACGGTGTTGTTATAGTAGTTTTAGCTGCGAAAGCAATGTAATATTAGTTCAATGGAGTTCATTTGCAATTGATCTCCACATGTATTTTGGGGTTTATAATGTGCACATATAAACTTATAACTTATTATTTTTGTCACCACTCGTTGAGTGGGGTGCCTTTTGTAACTACAGATCTGTGTTCAGAATCTTCAGGGTTACCCATTTTTGTCGGGCAGGCTTCTTTGAAGCACGCACCTGCCTGAACCCCTTTTTCTTGTATATTTCCGGCCTACGCCGTATTAAATACATTTTTCAAAAGTAAGAATACTATGTGGTTGTTTTTATTATCTGCTTTTCTAGAGTTATGATATGATTACGAATGTCCCCCTCCAGTCTTAGATATCAGGCATGTTCGTCAATGATGGAGGGGCCACTAATAAATTATAGGTTTGACTCCTGTAAGGAGATAAAGAAAACCTAATATTTAGTAGTGGCCCCGTAATCATTGACGACTGGGGCCCTCCCGACCGTCCCCTTCCCATTCGTTGATGTATTAAGGATTTTAGTTTACTTGATATATCAGTGAAGGAGGAATGACGCCTGAATCAGCGTCTGGTCAGAAATCCACACAAGTACATCCACGATATGATGGAAAGCTTATTGGATAGTTATTCTTATTTTCTTTTTGTTTTTATTTTTTACGAAGTTTTTTCGTAGTGAGAACCCAATTCATAATGACTGAAGCCATGAGTGAGGTCGCGTGCGCTCATGATGAAGGCTCCTCAGTTTTTAAATGCTCTGCGCGGTAGATTCAAACTACGGCGGATTAGTGTTTGAAGAGGATGCCTTATGTAATAGGCATGTTCGTCAATGATTACGGGGCCACTACTAAATATTAGGTTTTCTTTATCTCCTTACAGGAGTCAAACCTATAATATTGCTGTCAAAGTCCTGGTTCAGCTTTGTCTCCATCAAACAGACTATCTGTGGTTGATCCTTTCTTAATATATCATCCAATTCTACCTTTTTACTGTTTATTCCATCTATATTAGTGTAGTAGCACAGTATATTGGAATCCTCCTCCTTGTTTCTCTTCCTTCCCTGCCTCCCATCAGGTTCACCTCCTCTTCCATCCCCTCCCTGACCTACCTCCACATTCCCTGCTAGTTCTATTCTCCCCCCCCCCCCCCCCTCCACAATCTCCTGCCCCTCCCTCACCATCTCTCCGTCCTCGGGCTGATCCACTACCTGACTCACCGTCTCCATCCCCTGCTCCTCCCTCACCATCTCTCTGTCTTCGGTTTGATCCACTACCTGACTCACTGTCTCTATCTCCTGCTTCTCCCTCACTATCTCCTTGTCCCCGATTTGATCCACTACCTGACTCACTGTCTCCTTGTTCATTTCTCCTCGTATTTTCCGTTCTTTCTGACTCTGAGTGTACCACTTCTTTAGTTTCCCTTCCTTTATTCTCCAAAAAAAAATCCTTTTCTCCTCATCTGACAATTTTCGATTTTCATCGTCAGCCCTTGCTTGAACTTCTCTCAACTTTTCCCTTTCCTCTATGCTTAAGTCCTTTTTCACCCTAATATGTTTCATTCCAGTACAACTATTTAGCCTCCAGCTTACAATGGTTAATGCTTCAACCACTGACCTAGATTTAAACTCTGCTTTTATCGGTCTCATCTCACCCTTTTTATATCTTCCTAGCCGTCTTACTTCGTCCAGTTCTCTCCCCCAATCACAGCCTTCGTCTAGACACTCCAATATTTTCTTTACTTTGTCCTCATCCCTTCCCCTTCTCTCCCTCATATCTGCTAAATGTTCTTCAATGTCTCCAAAAATTATTATGCTTTTACCTCTATCTACTGTTTCCCTCACTACCTTTTCCTTGCTCTTCAAAACCTGCACTACATTCTTCTCAAACTCTCTTTTCTCTTTTTCTCTCTCTTCCACCTGCTCCTTCATGATTTCTTCCAATGCATCCACCTTAGCATTCCCCACCCTTGTCCACTCATTTTTCTCCTCACTTATTACTCCATTTACTTTCTCACTTAAATGGCCCTCATACTCCTTTAGCTGCTCCTTGAGTGCCATGTTCTCTGCCTCCAGCTCATCTACTTTCCTTATCACAGCATCTAGGTTAGCAATTAATGGCCCATCTGCAGTTGCCACTGAACTGGCTCCACATATTTCTGTCAGTGACTCCACCTTCACACCTATATCTCTCCTCCAATTCTCCATAACTCCCTTCCATCTTAACAGACCCATCATCTGTCTCTTCACCACAGTCAATTGATCCTCCACTTCATTACCCTCTGCCAGAAATCCCTCAAATTCATAGCTCTCTTCATCTCCCAATAAACTCTGCCTCCGTTTGCCTTGGCCGGCCATTGTTCATATTTATGTAGCCTACAGTTAAAAATATACAAAACACTTAATAAAATTACAGTAAAATTAAACTACTACCTGGGATAAACCCAGGTAGCGCCGCCCCCGTTTGTGTCACCCTATCTTGAAAAAAGAACAAATGGAAAAAATAAATAGAAATGGGTGTTTGCGAGGTCACCACGAGCAGGTGGGGTACGACTTGATTACCTTCCTAAGAAGGTAACCCAACCGAGGTGTCGCAAGTACTAGGCAAAGATGAAATTGAAAACTTTAACCGTGTTTTGGGCCTTCAGCAGTAGCAGATACGTCACTCGGAAAACTAAACCTCATTGGTTACGATACTGCCACTGCGCAAAGCATGTACGTGAATGACCTGCCGATAGGCATAAACTCTTACATGTCAATGTTTGCAGATGACGTAAACATTATGAGACAAATAAAAGTAGTTGTGAGGAGCTGCAAGGGGATTTAGATAAAATATACGAATGGAGCACCAAGTGGAAAATGAAATTTAATATAAGTAAATGCCATGTGTTAAATATGGGAAGAAGTGTGAATAGACCAAATTGGGAGTACAG
Organism: Paralithodes platypus; assembly: GCA_032716605.1. NCBI lineage: Eukaryota > Metazoa > Arthropoda > Malacostraca > Decapoda > Lithodidae > Paralithodes > Paralithodes platypus. The sequence continues at coordinate 19,727,016 of CM064533.1, read as the reverse complement.
GATGGGAGATAATATAATTAGCAAGGCCGAAAAAGAAAAAGATTTAGGGTTGATTATACAAGATAATTTGTCGCCAGAGAAACATATTAACAAGCTCTTTAGCGGAATGTATGCAATGGCCGGGAATATGAAAGTTGCTCTGAACTACTTGGATGAGACCATGGTAGCGAAAATTATGAAGAGTATGATTAGACCAAGATTGGAGTATGCAGCAGTGGTGTGGTCCCCGCATCTAAAGAAGCATGTTCACAAGTTAGAAAGAATCCAGAGAGCAGTCACTAGATTGGTTCCAAGTCTCAGAGAACTGCCATATGAAGGGAGGCTAGACAAATTAAATCTACCGAGTCTAAAAGAGAGGAGAGAGAGGGGAGACATGATAATGATGTACAAATGTACCCGGGGGCTGGATAGGGAGGATATATTAATTATGGATACAGGAATAACTAGAGGCCACAGCTACAAAGTAAAAAGACCTACCTGCAAGAACGATATCAGGAAGTTTAGCTTCCCCTATAGATGTATTGACAAATGGAATGGGCTGGAGGAGGAGGTGGTAGGGGCAAGGAACATCCATATTTTCAAGAAAAAATTGGATAAAAAGTAGACTGAGAGACGGGACAACACGAGCTTAGCTCAACTCCTGTAAACTACAATTAGGTAAATACATCCTCACTGCAACCAGAAAGGAAAAAGATACCGATGGCCCATGTATAAAGCGCCCCAGGCAGAGCAGGGGAAGAAATCAGGCGGGCCACAAAGAGTTACCACAGGTAAATAGGAGGGACGGTAGTATAGTGTCCCAAGAATACCGCCATGTACATAAGCATGGGGCGGATGGAGGCAAAACCGATCAGCGGTGGCCTCCTGAGCCTTGGGTGGAGCCACATGGACGGCCTGAACCGGACAGAGGAGTCGGAGATCGTCGGCGGGATGGGGAAGGAGAGCGACGACCCACCTTCGTTGCGGAGTCCTCGGAAACAGCCAGGACGCCCGAACGAGGCACTTGGAGGAAAGGCGATCTGGCGCCTTGAAGACTTCCGACGCGCACAAGGAGGAAGTGACATCCACATCGCTATTGGAAAGTAAAAGATACTGATGTCCCATGTATGAAGCACAGGAAATGTGTTTTTTTTTTTTTTTTTTTTTTTTTTATATTCCAACTTACTTCCTCTCGGGCATAGGCTGAGAGCCTTAACATTCACCGCTTTACAATGAACAGTGAAGCCCGTGAGGTCTTGTTCCAGTCTAGGGAGTGAGACATGTGAAGCACGTAGAGTACAACGAGCACCTGCCATCTTGCCTTCACATGAGGCACGGTGCTCACTCATGGCCCGAAACGACCCCATCTCTGAAGCCATCTCGTTCCCATGCTTCACTGTCTCATCCCCTACACTCGGACTCTCACACTTACACACACACAACGCCACCTGTTGAGCAGATAACTCACCAGGCATTGCACCCCTATAGCATATTTTGAATATGGGAATATTCATACAGTGCTATTTAATCAGGGAACAATGAGGGTATGTTTATTGACGTTTCGGTGGGCTTGTGGTAATGCACTGATACTAGGTACAGCACAAATTCCATCCCAATAATATCTTCCCATTGATACATCGGGATTTGAACCCGGGACCTTTGGATTACCAGGCCAGTGGCAAGACCACTCCACCACACCTCCCCTTGCAGGCACAATATTGGTAAAAAACCCTTGAATCCTTGATAGGAGAGTACCTCCTTCCCCTGTTGAGGCAGGGAAGGACGAAAAAGGGGGGCCCTTCGAAACAGGCACGAGGGCAGAAAAACGCACAAAAGTGGCCACTACACCCTGCAAATGGAGCACCTTTCATGAAAGTGAGTATCCCCCCCCCCCCCTTGTGCATGGTGAGGGGTGAAGAGGGACCCCCCATGCGGAGGGTCAGGGAGAGACCAGGCGAACCAGCAAGTGCAAAGAACCCCGTGCAAGTCCCGAGAAGGAAGGCATGAAAAGCCTTATAAAGGAAGAGGATAATAATAATACCCAAAGGTTGAAGGTACTGAAGAGAAGAAGATGCCCAAGGGTACCATCAGAGTAGAGTGGGAGCACAATCTGATGAAAAGGAGAAGTCAGTGAACTACTGCAACCGAATCCCTATACAGAGGCAAAGCAAAGCACCCTAGCACCGACCCAGAGAGGAGTGGACCAGAACGGGCCGCTCCGCTCGGGGGCGGAAATCCGCTCTGGAGCGGAATGTAGGATGTAGGACGAATGTAGGATGGGTGGAACTCACCACCCGGTGAGGAACCCGTGGCGAGAGCAGAGCGAAGTAGACATACTACACTGGAACCCGAAGAAAAAAACCCTGTGAAGACCCTGTGTAGGCCATGGGAAGGCATGCATGTATGTCATCGACAGGAACAAGAATAAAGCCTGTTTGTAAGCACCATGAAAATAAAGGCCATGGCAATGCACGCATGTATGTCATTGGCAGAGACAAGATGAAAGCCTGGTCGGAAGCACCACGAAAAAACCACTGAAAGTCGATGAATCCTTAAGAAGGCCAAAGAGTGCCCCCGAAATGGGAGGCCAGGCAGGAGTATCAGTCATGAGGTCATGCACAAAATAAAGATCAGAGATCCCAGAATAGGCGACAGGCACCAGGTCAGGGAGTAGCCTAAAAGCTCGCCCTAGGCCTGGAGACTGGAGTCCCGTCCAATGAAGGAGAGTGCCCCCCCCCCCCCCCCATGTTCCCCTGGAAGTTAAAGCTGAAGAGAACCCTCCAAAAGGAGGATCAGGAAGGCCATAGGGGAACCAGCAACAGGCCAAAGAGCCCCAAACCCCAGGTCAGAAAAAACCAAGGGGTAGGCTCAACCCTCTGAAGAACTGAAGGAAACCCCACCCCAAAATATAATGGAGACCAATACCTTAAGGCCGGTATCAGTGAAGAGGTCCTGTAGGTCAGAAAGCACAGCCTGGTAAAAAGGAGGATTAAAATATGTCTTAATGGAAGTGCAGGACGAATAGTCTAGGCCTAAACCGAGGCAAAAGTAGCGCGACCGTAAACGGCAACGTCCGTTCGAGAGCGGAAAAGTACCGACATCGAGCGGGAACGTCCGCGTTCCAAGGCGGGCGGAATCGTCCGTATACGGACTCGTACGTTTAGGCGCGGGAAGTGGTATGAGACGGCAGTAGTGCGTGAGGGAAAAGGCCCGTCCGAGAGCGGAGAGGCCCAGATGGGCCCCGCCGTAAGCCGAGGACCCAGGAAAGGTAGCCTGGCAAGGCACAGCAGACGTGGGAGGGTCTGTGGGTAACAGACAGCGTGAAAACAAGACCTCTGACATAGAACGGAAAGTCCCGTTCTAGAGCGTCTGTGGGTATCAGTCAGTGTGAAAACAGACCTCCGACATAGAACGGAAAGTCCCGTTCGAGATCGGAGGGGCCCAGGGAGACCATGGGACCATAAATGAAAGGTCCGACCTAGAGCGGGGAGTACCCGACCCAGGGCGGCAACCCATCGGTACGTCTGAGAGGTCTGTGGCACCCAGGAAGGTGGAAGACCAGTAAAATAAAAGTCCCTTCCAAAAGTGGAGGGGCCCAAAGGTAACCCTCCTAAAGTCACATCAGGCGCGGGAGAGCCTGTGGGTAATCAAGTGCACGACCGTAGTGGGGGGCAGTAGACAGAATAAAAACTTGTCAGAGGAAAACACATCAGAACGGGCTACGTTCGCGGTTTTGTGGGACTGAGGCCAGGTAGACAGAGCACTGGAGCCGTCAATCAAAAAGTGAGCATTGTATGCCAGATTGAGGTTGCCACAGTGTTGAAAGCCAAACGCCCCCCCCCCTAGGCTAGGCCAAAACTCGGAAGTTAGCCTATTCGGCACTTGAGTCAGTAATATATGAAATTACAGGGAGCCACTAGGTACCGTACCCTTGATGAGGGTAAGCAACAAGGTATTTTAGCGACAGGAATACAGAGCACTGGGGCCGCCGATCAATACAGGGGCATTTATGCCAGATTGAGGAGGCCACAGAGTTGTACACCAAACGCCCCCCTTCTAGGCTAGGCTAGGCTAAAAGAGTTAGCCTATTCGGTACATGAGTTAAAAATGAATTGGAATAGGCTAGGCGAAAATACGGAAGTTAGCCTATTTGGTACCAGAGCCAGTAATATATGAAATTACAGGGAGTCACCAGGTACTGTACCCTTGATGAGGGTAAGCAACAAGCGACCGAAGCGTCAGGTAGACAGAGCACTGGGGCCGTAATATCAATACAGGGGCAGAGTATGCCAGATTGAGGAGGCCGCAGAGTCGCAGTCTAAACCAAAACGCCCCCCATCAAGGCTAGGCTAAAAACGGAAGTTAGCCTAATCGGTTCTGGAGCCAGTAATATATGAAATTACAAGGCGCCACCAGTTACTGTACCCTTGATGAGGGATATAATCAATACCGTAGGAGGGGGAGTAGACAGAACAAAAACTGTCAGACAAAAACTCATCAGAACGGGCTACGTTTGCGGTTTTGTGGGACCGTATCCAGGGAGACAGAGCACTGGATCCGTCAATCAAAAAGTGAGCATTGTATGCCAGATTGAGGTTGCCACAGTGTTGAAATCCAAACGCCCCCCCCCTAGGCTAGGCCAAAACACGGAAGGTAGCCTAGGCGGTACTTGAGGCAGTAATATATGAAATTACCAGGTGCACTAGTTCCTGCACTCTTGAAGAGAGGCAGCAACAAGTAAAAAGACCACCAAAAGGGATCGGCCCTACAAGGGTCAGCGCCCCCCTTCCAACCAACGAGAAGGGCACAAGTAAGCCTAGGCCTAATTTAACGAAAAGAAAAGCAAAAATAAAGGCAGTGACAAAAAACTATAATGACAAGAAGCTTACTAAAGACAAAACTAAAGCCACCACAAGTGAAATGAATACAAAAGGCAAAGCCTAAATGAACGAGGGTCGCCCAAGCGGCGACGCATGCGCAGATGGCAAAAAATGAAGTAACCTCCAGTTTCGATGCTACACTCCAAGAAAAACACATGTGAGCCCATTTTTCAGTGTGCCTACAGCATGTATCATCTGTCTAGAAGCACAGGTACCTTAAATAAGGCCCACAACTCCCCCAAAGGGGAGGTGACAGGAGTTGCAGGCACAAAAACAGAGCACCAGAAAAAGTGTGTGCGTCATAGAGTGTAGCGCGAAAAGGAATGATCTAATGAACCCGGTCGGGTTGTGCGGTGGACCCGTGACAACGGCTTAAGGAGCCAGATAGGATGGACAATGTTCTGCAATTTTATCTTTTCTTTCTCATCAATATTTTAATTTCCTTTAAAATAGTAGCCTCAAGAGTGTGTACAACGTACCTAGTAGAGAGAGTAAGGTGCTACTCTAGATGTTATCGATTTAATCGCGCTAGTGATTACGATAATTGTCCGCTCCAGAGCGGAACGGAATTATACGGTAGGTATATAGCTCTACGTTGGAGACGTAGAGGCTACTACTAAATGCAATTATATGTTAATTTCTTAAATAGAAAGAGTTTGCTTGAAACCAAATGGAGCAACAAAGTTTCCTCCAGTGCAAGAGCACCAACACAATTATGTGTTAATTTCTTAAAATAGAAAGAGTTTGCATGTAAACAAATTGAGCAACAAAGTTTCCTCCAGTGCAAGAGCACCAACTAACCCTATACAATTGCATGCTTCGAGTCCCGGAATCGGCGGGACTCCTGTGTCCCTCCGTTCTCTCCGGGTCTCAGGGTTTTAGACCTCCGGGTACTAAATGGTTTCAAGGAAACCGAGGAACAATAAAGAAAAAAAAAAAAAAAAAAAACAACGATGCACAAAGAAGTTCCGGTTAAATGGAGAAACAAAGTTTCCCTCCAGGTGCACAAAACACCAACAAAACCAAGGAACCAAAAGGTTCAGGTTAACTTAAAGGAACGAGTGCTTCCTCCGGGTAGGCTACTCCGGGTACTCCGAGTAATACAAAAACCAAGGAACCAAAAGTTCAGTTTAAATTAAGGAACGAGAGCTTCCTCCGAATACTCCGGGTACTCCGGATACTACTGAAAACCAGGGAACCAAGAAGTTCAGGTTAAATTTAGGAACAAGTCTTCCTCCAAGTAGCCTACTCCGGGTACTAGGGGTACTCAGGGTACTCCGAGCAATACTGAACTCCGGGTACATACTGAAAACCCAGGAACCAAGAGGTTCAGGTTAAAATTAAGGAACAAGAGCTTCCTCCAAGTACTCCGGGTACTCCGGGTAAACACTGACAACCCAGGAACCAAGAGGTTCAGATTAAAATAAGGAACGATAGCTTCCTCCAAGTACTCCGGGTAAACACTGACAACCCAGGAACCAAGAGGTTCAGATTCAAATAAGGAACGATAGCTTCCTCCAAGTACTCCGGGTACTCCGGGTATTCCGGGTAATACTGAAAACCAAGGAACCATGAAGTTCAGGTTAAATTAAGTAACGAGAGTTTCCTCCAAGTACTCCGGGTACTCCGGGTACTCTGGGGGGGGGGGGGGGAACAATGTTTTCCTTCAGAAACAAACATCCGATGTACCAAATGGTTCCGGTTAAATTAAAGACCAACGTTTCCCTCCGAGTTCTCAATGTAGAACAATGAATGGAAAAAGAAGGAAGGAGAGTACTCCAGTGGCATTTATGATAGCCTATAGACTATCCCACTTAAATCCATTCTTATATACGATGTAGCGAATATGCTACCCTACTCTAAATTCTTTAAAACATTCATAGGGCCAGCAGGCTACTCGACATTACATGAGCCTTATACATATGGAACTGGTACGTGCTTTGGTTCTTTGCTCTTATATTATGTAACATTGATTCTTGTCCTTTTTCTGACAGGTGGGCTATAGCTCTCCTCAGTAATCTCCGCCCCCTCACCTGAGCCACAACTGACGAGGTATGTACGCCAGATGTCTTGTGTGAATCGTACATTGACTAAGTGGGGGCCAATGGTTCCGATATTGTTGACCTATAAGGAACAATGTTCCTCCGGATACTATTCCTATTGTTAAGCCAAATATTGACTCGATATTATGAAGTTTTCTCACGCTCGTCACATCGAGCGTGGAAGTGGCCAATAGGCTATAGCTCAGAGCCTCACTCTACTGAAAGTTACAGCACAAGAGATAGATTGGTATCTTCCTAGACATAAGTATTATATGAAGTTTTTCGGTGGATTTACTTCATTTGTCAATAGAAAAGCTGGGGGCCAATGGTTCCGCTATTATCGAACTATAAGAAACACCGTTTCCTCCGGGTACTATCCCTATTATAAACCAAATATTGACAGTATATTAACCCAGTGAGACCCAGCGTCGCACGTGATGCGTCGGCAGTGTTTGATCACCAACTCCCAGCGACGCATCACGTGCGTCCGGCATATTAAAATCAGTTACGTGGCTCGTAAGGTTGGAAATGGCGGGAGAATAGGAGGGGGAGGTACCGTAGTGTGTGTGGGAGCCGGGCCGGTAGGTGTGAGCGGGCCAAGACAGCCGCGCGGCCGGTGGTGGTGGGCTTAGTGGGGATACTTTACACCCTTAGTTCACCGCCATTTTGAACCTTCATTACTCCGGTCGTATGGGAGCTATAGGCTTGAGATTTATGTGAGACACTCCTTAGGATGTATGCCGTACAATGCCATACTCAGTTTTCTCTTCCATTTTGGCTCAACAAATTTTTTTGAGGGCCCCCCCCCAAAAAAAAATATCCGAGGTGATTTTTTTTTTTTTTTTCATTTCTCATCCTTGTCTTCCATTTTAGCAAACAAAAACAAGAAGTGAAAATGGCTTGGGACTGGGGTGAACAAAATATTATAACTAGCCGGGGCTCAACGGGTTAAGAGTTTTTCGAGGGATTTACTTCATTTTTCAATGAATAAGCTGGGGACCAATGGTTCCGCTATTATTGGACTACAGTAAAAGTCCTTTAATCCGACGACCGATGATTCGAATCTCCCAATAGTCCGAATTTTTCAATTTGAGGCCAAATCCGAATTCACCCGATGGTCCGAATTTCAAGAAGTCCCAAAGTCCCCTTTTTGAGGCATTAGTCCACTCAAATGACACATAATGGAGCACACACATATCATATGTTCATGAATTCACTTTAAAAGTTTACCATTGTCATTGTAGCCTATTACCTACTTCAAAACATTCAGATTAATGGTCAAAGGAAGCTACTGATATAAACGTAAACACCACATCGTCTGCTAGAGAGTTTGTTTTGCTCTTGAACGCATCCTTGGGACGCTCCGATGCGCTACTGGCTTGCACCGCATTTTCTGCAAGCGCATTCAGTCTTAAGCTTGAAAACGCACCTTTGGACGTTCCGATACGCTACTATTTATAGTTCAGTGATCGGAGCGTCTCAAGGGTGCTTTCAAGATAACAAGACAAGGGTTCTTTCAATACAATATACAGTAAACTTCCGTTAATCCGACGACCGATAATTCGAATCTCCCAATAGTCCGAATTTTTCAATTTGAGGCCAAATCCGAATTCATCCAATAGTCCGAATTTTTCAATTTGAGGCCAAATCTGAATTCACCCAATAGTCCGAATTTTTGAATTTCCCGGGCGCGCGATATTTCCAAATATCGGCCCTCTAGCGGCCAGGCCGGGCTAAACAGTCTGCCGTTGTCGGTCTACCTGAAACGTTGTTTATCCCGTGTTTATCCTGTGATATAGTGACTTAGTGATGGGTCCCACAGCAAGTTCAGGTGCACGAGGGAGGAATGACAAGAACAAACATAAGAGGAAGCACGTAACTCTGTCCATAGCTGATAAATTGCGAGTGATAGCGATGGTAGAGAAAGGCAGTGATCGGCGTAAATTTATGGAAACTTTTAATATCGGTGCCTCCACAGTTTCAAACATAGTGAAGGCAAAGGCTAACTTATCGAAGTTTGTTGCCTTTGGAAAGTCAAGTTACACGGGTGATGTGAGAAAGACAATGAAAAAACCAAAACATGAAAAACTTGACGAGGCAGTGCATAAGTGGTTTACGGCCAAGCGGGCTGAGGGCAAGCCTATCTCAGGGCTTATGATAATTGAAAAGGCCAAGCAATTCCTGCGTGATATGAATATGGAAGACGATATAAAATTCTCCGATGGCTGGTTGAGAAACTTTAAAATTAGGCATGGAATTAGGGTCCTAGATGTCGCCGGAGAAAAGAATTCTGCCGACAAAGAGGCCGCCGATCGGTTTGCACACATATTTGCTACCATTGTTCATGATCACCAGCTGACCCCAGACCAAATCTTTAACGCCGACGAGACAGGGCTATATTGGCGCTGTTTGCCAACAAGGACATTAGCTGGTAGAGGAGAGAAGGCTGCACCCGGATTCAAGATGAATAAAGAACGTCTCACAATCCTGCTGAGTGGGAATGCTTCCGGTAAATGTCGCAATCGTTTGTTTGTTATCGGCAAGGCTAAGAATCCCCGTGCTTTCAAGAACATGCGAGGGAAGTTGCCAGTGATCTATGATGCACAGAGCAATGCATGGATGACTGCCCAAGTATTCCATGATTGGTTCTTTAAGCACTTTGTTCCCGAAGTCAAGGCCTACTTCAAGTCGATTGGCCTTTCTGAGGACACCAAGGCTGTCCTATTCCTGGATAACTGCAGAGCACATCCCCTTGCCCACGAACTAGTGTCTGGAAACATCTTTGTCACCTACTTGCCCCCTAATGTGACTAGTCTGATACAACCAATGGACCAGGGAGTGTGCCAAAAGTTTAAGCAGAGCTACAAGTCCTCATTTGCCCGCAAGCTGATTAACTCTGATGCATCAGTAAAAACTTTCCAGTCAAGTTTTTCCATCAAGGATGCCATATATGATGCTGCCCTAGCCTGGAAGGATGTTTCGGAGGTAACCCTGAAGAAATGTTGGAACAAGCTGTATGCCCAGGTTGATGACCCTGAAGAGGTTGAAGAAGATGAGCACGATTTCGAAGGCTTTCTTGGGCGTCGCAGGGAGGCAATCAACGAAATCCGAGGCCTGATGGATACCGTGCCGGCCAACGACCCCAAGAGGATGACTGAAGAGGATATTGAGGAGTGGGTTGATGTGGATGGTGACCTGCAGGGCGAGGAAGAGGTGACAGATACAGAAATTATCCGGAGTGTTGTGGAGCCAGAATATGTTGAGGAGCACTCGTCTGAGGAAGAGGAAGAGGCAGATGACGATGGCAAAGTAACCTGGAAGGAAGCTGCTACCTATTTCGATGGTATGGTCAAATTTGTGGAACAGTCTAGCCAATATAATGGAAGTGAAACAATCGATTTCCACATCCTCCGTAATGAGTTCTATGAGAAAAGGGGCAGGGCAGTCAAGCAGGCAGACATCAGGGACCTGATGAAAAACATGCACCAACGGGGCCGCCAATCAGATGAACCAGACAACCCTAGACCTGCAACAATGCCTCTCACAGACGACTCGCGTACCAGCTCACCTGAACCTCTTACCACACCAGAACCTATGCCTCCTGCTGATTTTGAAGGCTGGGAGGACCTAGCATCCCCTGTGAAGGCCACTCCTGAGGTAGCCCCAGCCGCCCCTGTGGTAGCTCCTGCCAGCCTAGCCGCCCCTGTGGTAGCCCCAGCCACCCCTGTGGTAGCTCCTGCCAGCCTAGCCACTCCTGAGGTAGCCCTAGCCCTAGCTCCCCCTTCAGATATTGAAGGCTTGGAGGATATGGCTGTGGAGTAATAATCAGTGAAGTGTAGTAGATTTAAGGACCCCCAAAAAAATATAAAACCAGCAAAATACAAAAAAAAATAAGTCTTTTTAAGTTAATTTTACATTAAAGTACACTTACAGTGCAGAGCAGTGATTATAAGTTACTAATATGGGGCTAGGGGGCTAGTGGCTGGTTGGGGGCTGGGTTGGGGCTGGTGCTGGGGCTTATCTTCAATGCTACACATCTCTTCTCTTCATATAAGGTGAGTTAAAGTCATGATTAGTCATTATTATCATTATTATCATGTGTTTGTGTCTTGGTTTGGGTCTTCAAAAAAAAGTCGGGGGGGGGGGGGACGTCCGATAATCCGAAAAATCCACTAATCCGAACGAGGGCCGGTCCGCTGCCCTTCGGATTAACGGAAGTTTACTGTATAAGGAAATCATTTCCTCTGGGTACGATCCCTATTGTAAACCAAATATTGAATGTATATTAGGAAGTGGTTAGTGAGATTTCCTTCATTTTTCAATTTATAAGCGGGGTGCCAAGGGTTCCACTGTTGTTGAAGGCTAAGGACCAACGCTTCCTCTGGGTACTATCCCTATTATAAGCCAAATATTGACTTTATAATTCGAAGTTTTTCCATGGATTTACTTCATTATTCAATGCATAAGGGGGCCAATGGTTCCGCTATTGTTGAACTATAAGGAACAATGTTTGCTTCGGATCCTATCCCTATTATAAGCCAAACATTAACGTTATAGTAGGAAGAATTTCGTTGGATTTACTTCATTTTTCAATGTATATGCTGGGTGCCAATAGTGTGGGCTATTATTGAACTATAAAGGAAAAGTTTCCTCCGGGTACTATCCCTATCATAAGCCAAATATTGAAATTATATTATGAAGTTTTTCGATGGCTTCACTTCATTTTTCAATATATAAGCCAGGTGCTAAAAGGTTCCTGCTTACTTATGTTATCACTTCTGACATGGAAATAGTTCGGAAACTTCGAGCCCTGGAGTCGACGGGACTCCTGTGCCCCAGTGGGCTATTAGGGACAGATGAGGAGCAAAGCTTCCTCCGGATACTATCACTATTATAAGCCCAATATTGAATTGATATACACGGACTAACCAATGGTGTCCGGGTACCGGGTACCCAACGGACCTCCGGTGACATTGATAATCTACTGATTATTATTATTATTTTTATTATTATTCCATTGTTATAACTTAAGTTACTGCAAATTGCAATTACAGTCTCTCGAATTGAATTGAACTGAAATAGACCTTGACTCTTAGCTACGGTCCACTCTCTCCGGTTCCGTATTCCCGATCGGGTTGCTATGAAGGTCTTCGGGCTTCACCTCCATCTCCGGGTGCTGCCCAACGGCGTGTCTTTCCGGGTCAATGATAAACATCTTTCCCATAGGTTCTCAATGGAGGACAATGAATTTATATAAGAGATAGCAGATACGCTACTCTACTCTAACCTCTGTTACGGCATTCATATAGCCAATAGGCTATTGACCGCCAGGTGTTGCCCAACGTAATTTCTTGTTGAGTCGCTGTTAAAAGTCTTCACCTTGGGTTCTCAATGTAGAACCACGAATGAGAGAAAGGGGGGGGGGGGTACTCTAATCATATTAATGATAACCATCGACTATCCCACTCTAATCCATCTTTATATAAGATACAGCTGATATGCTACCCCATTCTCACTTCTTTTACTGCATCCATATAGCCAACAGGCTACTCGGCATTCCATAGGCCTTATGCATGACGAGCCGGTACATGATTTTGTTCTTTGCTCTAGTATTATGCAGAGCTGGGCACTTTAGCCAATACTTCCGCAAATAGCCAATTCCGCCATGGCGGAAGTGTCATTTTGTTGGCGAATTAGCGTTGGCGTCAAAATGGCTGCCTATTTGCGGGTTTGAAGCTCTGGAAAGTACCTCCATGTTGCAAACCTCGAGTCCGCAAAATTAAAATTCCAGCCGCCAGCCAGCCCTGGGCCGCTCCTGCAGCTCCCGCCAAAAAAAGTCACGTGACCAAGCCAACTACCTGTGTTCTGGAATCTAGGCCTATACATCGGCTGTTCACGTTTGTTCACTTACTTAGTAGCAAGCGTCGAGCTAACATCTACAACACACAGCAGTCCAAGAGTTCCAACCTGCTAGCACTTCAACTTTGTTTATATTTCGGCCTATTGAAGTGAACATGGAGTCTACCATCATGCCTACCGCAGCTGCCAACAGCATGGGGAGCAGTTCACCACCATCATCTGACAGTGATGCTGCAGAGCATGCAGAAATCGAGGACCTAAGCCACCCCTGGCCCCACCTAGAAACCTTCTATGGGCCTGTAATTACCAAGAAGATGTCTCTGGAGAAGGGCTTTATAACTTTATAATCTAGCCTAATTTAAGATTATAAAGTTAGGCTATCGTTAATTTGATTGATAGGCTGTTAATTTTTAACCTAAACTAATGTTATTAGGCTAACCTAATCCCATCAAAATGCCTCAAAGCATGTAGGCCTAGGCTAAGTCTAACTTCTATATAGGCTAGCCTATATAGCCTAGGCCTAGGTCTATAATCACTAATCCCATCAAAATGCCTCAAAGCATGTAGGCTAAATATTGCATGTTCTAACTTCTAAATATAGCCTAGGCCTATAGGCTAATTACTAATATAAGTAATTTTATTAGGCTAGGCCTAGGCTACCCTAATCCTATCAAAATGCCTCAAAGCATGTAGGCTAAATAATATTGCATTTTCTAACTTCTATATATATAGGCTAGCCTAGGCCTAGGTCTAGGCTATAATCAGTCAATCACTAATTCTATCAAAATGCCTCAAAGCATGTAGGCTAAATATTGCATGTTCTAACTTCTATATATATAGCCTAGGTCTAGGCTATAATCACTAATTCCATCAAAATGCCTCAAAGCATGTAGGCTAAATATTGCATGTTCTAACTTCTATATATAATATATAGTTGTTGATGATAGCCTAGGTCTAGGTTATAATCAGTCACTAATTCCATCAAAATGCCTCAAAGTATGTAGGCCTAGGCTAAATATTGCATGTTCTAACTTCTATGTATAGGCCTAGGCCTATAATCACACTCATTTTATTAGTGTCAAGTAGAAAGTGTTAATTTTGAAAGTATCATATAGGCCTAGACTAAATTTAGCCTACAATAAAATTTTATTAAATTTTGATCTGAAGCTAGGCCTTTATTCTGAGCATTAAAATTAATAGGCCTAGGCTACTTTCTATTAAATTACTTAATCTATCTAAAGTAGACCTATCTAGGCGTATATAGCCTATTGCCATTCCCAAAGGGGGGACCACGAATAAATCGCCTCCTTGCACCTCTGTGATCCGGCGTACCTCCTTCTGAATGTTGCGGAATTGCGAATACTGATTATTATTGAAGCACTCTCCCCATAAACAAGTTTCCCCAACGTTTTACTGCCCATGTGGACAAACTAAGTGGCCTATGCTATAATATATTAACCCTTTCACTGCAGGTGACGTTCTGGAATGTTTTGGCAATTTACAGCAATTTCCAGGCTTTAAAAGCCTGTATGTATATCCTTGAGTCCATGGAAGTTGGGCAACATTATATTTAAGTAAATATATATATTTATTGACATTAGAGATTGAATTTATTGATTTACCCTTGATTCTGTAATTTAAATTTAAAATTAATAAAAAATGGTTTGTGTTTGCATATTTGCATTTGAGGACTAGAAATTTCACAAGGTTTGCACATTTGTATTTGCTGAAGTTATGTTCTGGGTTTGCTGATTTGTGTTTGCTGACTTGACTCTTTGTTTGTGGTGCCCAGCTCTGGTATTATGTAACATTAATTCTTGGGTGGAATGGTGAGGAGGGTGGAGAGGTTGCAGGAGGAGGAAGTCAGGGAGGAGTACAGGAGAGCAGTGGAAAGACGACTAGGTGGGTTCGACCTGGAAGTTATGGAGGAAGTGGAGGAGATGAGCAAGGTGTTTAAGGATGAGATCTGTGCAGCATGTGAGGAGGTGTGTGGAGTGAGGAGAAGAGGGAGGGGAGTGAAAGGTACAGCATGGTGGACAGAAGAGGTAAGAATAGCTGTGGAAGAAAAGAAGAAAGCATATAGAGAGTGGTTGGGTAGTAGAGGGAATGAAGATTCCGAGAGACAGAAACGAGCGAGGTACGTGGAGAGTAAGAGGGTGGTGAAGAGAGTAGTGAAGGAAAGTAAGAGAAGAGTAGATGAGGAATTTGGAAGGAATCTGAGTGTAAAATGGAGGAGAGTAAGAAACTGTTCTGGAAAGAAGTCAAGAAAGTTAGGGAAGGTAGCAAGGGAAACAGTAAGGGTGTGAAAGATAAGAATGGGAGAATGCTAGCCGAGAAGCAAGAGAGAGTCGAAAGATGGAGTACTTCAGTGAGTTGCTAAATGTAAGGAATGAAGAGCCAGCAAACATAGCTGGATATGGTATGGGAGGGAGAAGAAGAGAAGTAGTGGAGGAGGAGGTGGGGATCAGGTGGTCAGAAGTGTGGAAGCCATGAAAAGAGTGAAGTTGGCGAAAGCACCAGGAACAGATGGAGTGTGTGGGGAAATGTTGAGGTATGGTGTGAGATAGTGATAGAATGGGTATGGAAAATGTGCAAACTAGCATGGGAGAAGGGGAGTGCACCCGATGACTGGAAGACTGGCATAATAGTCCCCTATATAAGGGCAAAGGGGAAAGAGGAGTGTGGTAACCACCGAGGAATATGTCTTCTAAGCGTAGTAGGGAAGGTATACAGTAGGGTAGTGATTGAGAGAGTGAGAGTGAGAACGGAGAAATGGATAGGCGACGAGCAGGGAGGTTTTAGGAAGGGAAGAGGATGTGTAGATCAGATTTTACCCTGAATTGTGTTGTGGAGAAGTATCTGGAGAAGAAACAAAAGGTGTATGTTGCCTTTATGGACTTGGAGAAGGCCTATGACAGAGTGGATAGAGAAGGTTTGTGGAAAGTACTTAGAATATACGGAGTAGAGGGCAAGTTGCTGAAAGCAGTGAAGAGCATGTATGAGGGTGCAAAGGCGGCAGTACGTGTGGAGAGTGAGCAGAGCGAGTTCTTTGACCTGAATGTTGGTTTGAAACAGGGGTGTGTGATGTCCCCGTGGTTGTTTACTGTATATATGGATGGAGTCATGAAAGAAATACTATCAAGAGCAGTGGATGTTGGTGTATCGCTGAAAAGGGAGGGAATTGAGTGGAAGCTACCTATACTGCTGTTTGCGGATGATACAGTTCTGATGAGTGATAATGAATGGGAGTTGCAGGGTCTGGTAAATGAGTTTGGAACAGTGTGCGAAAAACGGAATTTGAAGGTAAATACGGGGAAGAGCAAGGTTATGGTCTTCGAAAGGGGTGAAGTCACAGAGTGTGAGGTGAAGCTGAACGGTCAGGCTATGGAGATCGTCAACTCTTTTAAGTATCTGGGCAGTGTGTTGAGTAAAGATGGGACTATGGATGAAGAGGTGCGGGAGAGGGTACAACAGGGGAAGAGGGTTGTAGGAACGCTAAAAGCAGTAACAAGAAATAGGGTGGTCAGTATGGAAGTGAAGAAGTCCTTGCATGACAGTGTGGTAATCCCGACACTGACTTACGGAAGCGAAGCATGGACGTTGGTTGAGAGAATCAGACCAAGAGTGAGAGCAGTAGAAATGAATTACTTAAGGAGTGCGTGCGGAGTTACATGGAGGGATAGACAGACTAATGAGGAAGTAAGAAGGAGGTGTGGTGTGGAGGTAGATGTGCTGGAAAGTGTGAAAAGGAACAACTTGAGATGGTTCGGCCATATGGAACGTATGGAAAGCGAGAGAATGACTAAGAGGGTGTACGAGAGCGAGGTGGAGGGACAGAGGGGGAGAGGTAGACCGAATATGAGGTGGAAGGATGGAGTGAGGAACTACATGAACGAAGGCGGTGCTGGTTGGGGGGAGGGGCGTCGACTGACTGGGGACAGAGGTGCATGGGGGCGGTTCGTTCGTGGCCACCCCTTCGGGGATCGCGGCGTCAGGCAATAGATAGATAGATAGAATTCTTGGCCTGATGAGCAACAGCTCTCTCTTGTAATCGCCACGACCATTGTGCAGTGGTTCGGGTTCACAAGATGCAACAAATTCCCCCTTCTTGGGCGTACGAAGTATGTACGCCACCTGTCTTGTGTTGATTGTACGCTAGCTAGTGGGCTACTAAGAAGTGTACAAACTGTGCACCCTTTGTGAAACATCACAATCTGATTGGCCACATAACTGCGGCTGCCTTAGGTTTTGCTCAATATTTGGAGTGATGTAAAAGGTACATATCCTAAGTCCAGACATTATCCATAATGCCTACGTGAGTTTCCTAAACATTCTTTTGCCCACGTCCCAATGAAGTTGGAGACCCTGTTCCAAACAAAGGTTCTAGCAGCAATTAAGTCCAAGTTTAGTCAGAGACAAGAGTCTCTGACTCCCCAGGTTAGGCTGTCCTCTCAGCTAATGCCTCTATGCCCACCTGTTCCTTTACAACCTGTCCTTATATGAATAAAGACCACCACACCGCCTCGTCCCTCAGGGTCAATTGGTCCTAGTGTTCCCTAACCGGTGAATCAGTAGCGATTCCCACCCTTGACAGGTGGGGCTATTCCTAACCCCTTCACTCCGGGTGCCCTTGAGGAGGATGAGGAACATAGATTTGGTGCTTGTCATATGTGATCTGCACAACAATACAATGATACTTTTACCAAACATCATAGAAGTAATCAAAGAATGATTAAAGCCGATGGTATTAGTGCCAGTTCTAAAAGGAACCACAGTTTTCCTATCCCGCACGTTTCTTGTTCCCAAACGAGACAGCTTAACCCTTCCAGCCCGGGTGTCATTTTAAAATAACACCAAAAAAAAAGGGCCGGAACCCGGGTGTCATTTTAAAATCCTTGTGCTTGAAAGCGTGCTTCAAAATTTGCGCGGCCAATTTTGGCATGGTAGGAGCGACCGCAGCGCCACCAAGCCTCAACTACTAGTGTTATCAGTTCGTACGTGGCCGCCATAGCGAGTAATACTGAAAAAAAAAATTCCCACGTGTCCGATTCGATGCAACCTCCCGCGGGCCCCAGTGCTACCCCACTCGCAACTTCAACGCCTGTTGCAACCGAGAAGAGAGCTCAACAAAAGAAAGTTAAGCGTTTGTTGAGTGATAGCGCTATACAGCGACAACTTTTTGATAGTGATGAAGAGAGCAGTGGCGAAGCTTGGTGGACAAGGTACAATTTATAAGTGAAAGCGAAGACGATTTCGTGGGCTTTGGAGACGACGATAATGTCGATTTATTTGAGGGGGGAGACAGTAGTGATGATCCTGATGTGGAAGTGTTTCAGGAAGGTGCCATTGAGCTTCCCAGTGTGCTAGAACCTAGGCCTACCCCCTCGCCATCTTTGCTAGGTCAGCCTAGGCCTAGCCCTAGCCCTAGCTCAGGACCTTCCCCTTTGCCTGCCCGTACGCCCTTGAAAGTGGGCAAATATTTCTACAAACAATCATTGATCAAAAGTGCAGCTAAAAAAGCACGCAGGGCAGCCGCAGAAAAGCATAGGGAAGCTGAAGATAGCGATAATGACGCCGACCCTGGCCTAGCAACCACCCGCATTCCATTGTCCCGACGCCTTGAGGGTCACCCACAGCCCTCGCCTTCATCTCTCGTTCAGGATGACCAAAGGGCCTCTTCAAGTGGTATTGGTGATGTGCCACAGGCCTCAACACACCGCAGAGCATTATTTGCTGCTGAAAAGCCCTCGGCTCGCCGCAAAAGGAGCCCAACTCCCGAGGCCTCGGCTCCCATTCTTGAAGCTCCCGCAGCCTCCCGCGCCCCACACCGCCGACGCCCGGTCACTTCTTCACCAGAATTGTCTCCTGAAGAGGATGCTGACGACCCCAACATTGCCCCAGATGACCTGACGTCGCCTGAGGAGGAAGAGGAAGAGGAAGCAGCACGACCTCGAGCATCAGCATCCGACCTGTTTGTGTGGACAGATGGAGCTGATTTTGAGCCAGATTGTCCTGCCTTTGACGAGGTACAGATGGGTTCTGGGGTGTCACCAGCATATCCCTGTGGCCCAGATGCTACCCCCAGTGAACTTTTCTGTGGCTTCTATGACAATGAAGTCATGGAATACCTCGTCAAAGAGACAAATCACCACCATGCTATCTGTGCCAACTTTCTTGGGAGGAAGACCAGTGCCAAGATGGTGGCATGGAGAGCTCTCACTGTGGCAGAACTATATGTGTTCTTGGCACTCACAATGCTGATGACTCATATAAGGAAGCACGTTCTGGCTGACTACTGGATCACTGGCGACATCATAACGACTCCATCATTTGGCAAATACATGTCCAGTGACAGGTACTTCGACATCGTCTCCTATCTCCACCTGACAAACAACATGGCAGTCCACCTTCCCGACTCATTATGGAAGATCAGGAATCTGTATGACATGATACGTCATCGGTTCACCACATACCTGATTCCTTTCCAGAAGATGTGCCTCGACGAGTCTCTGGTCCTGTTCCGTGGTAGGCTGCACTTCCGACAGTATATCCCGTCCAAGAGACACCGCTTCGGCATCAAGCTCTTCGTCCTCTGCGACTGCTTGACGGGGTATGTGCTGGACTTTATAGTCTACAGCGGCAAGGCTGGAGAAGTTGTGACTGACCCTCTCATTGGTTTTGGTGGCGCTGTAGTGAAGAAGATGATGGAGAGGCACTTCAATAATAACCACATCCTCTACACAGATAATTATTACACGTCGCCTCTCCTGACCAAGTACCTCCATGACCGCAAGACCGGAACTGTCGGCACAGTCAAGGGTAAAAGGAAGGGCATGCCAGGCTACCCAACCAAGACAAAGAAGGCGGACATCTTCCACAAGAAGAGTGGCCCCATCCTCTCCATCCACTGGCATGACCAGCGCAAGGTCAACCTCCTCACCACATGCCACAAGGCCCAGATGGTCGCCACAGGGAAGGTAGACCGAACAACCAAGAACCCCGTCCAAAAACCAGCTGCTGTCCTGGATTATAACCTCAACATGCGCCTCGTTGACAAGTCCGACATGCAGATGGGCTTCATCGACTGCCTGCGAACATCTTGCAGGTGGTACAAGAAGTTTATCCTGCATACGGTAGATATGTCGGTCCTCAATGCCTACAACATCTACCGTCTGAGGACTCCAGGAGCCAAGAAGTACAAGTCCCTGCGGAAGTTCCACAAGCAGGTGCTACTTGAGCTCCTGGCTAAACATGCGGGTACACCAGGCAGGCCAATACAAGGACCAGGCCAGCTTGACAGAACGGGGTGTGCTGAATTCTTCAGGAAGCACCAGCTCAACGCCCTTCCTTTCAAAGCACCAGGTAGTAACGTTAGGAGTCAGAAGAGGTGCCATGTGTGCAGCCACACAACTCGCAGACCCCGCAAACCCACAAAAACCACTTGGGAATGCCTCGAGTGTCAAGTTGGACTGTGTGCTGGCACCTGCTTCAACGACTTCCACACTCTAACAAACTTTTGAAGTGGAAGTGACAACAGTGAAAGTGACACTCAAATGTAGGCTAAGAATAATAATATAACTAAGTATAAGTGAAAAGGACACATAAGTAATAATAAGTGCCTTCAATAACAATATGAACAAGTGAAAGTGACACTAAAATATATTTCTAACAATAAATAAGTGAAAATGACACTCAATAAGCCTAGGCCAGTCAAAGTGACAGTATAATAATAATAAAACTAAGTAAAAGTGAAAGAGACACACACAAGTAATAATAAGTGCCTTCATAACAATATGAATAAGTGACAGTGACACTATATATATTATTAGCTTACCTAACAATACATAAAAGGGGAAATGACACTACCAATTATCAAAGTCCAGTGAAAGTGACACTAATAATCATAATAATAATAATAAAACGAAGTAATAAGTGACAGAGACACAAATAAGTTCATATAAATAACTTTATTGAGTGAAAATAACATAATAACTATAATAAATGACAGAATAACCAATAAAACACAATCAAATCGCTTCCCGGCATAATTGCGGGTGGAGCGACGAGTGCAACTGGGCGTCGTAGCCGGGGCCGCGGTTGAGTGTTCGGACGCGCCGAGGTAAATACGCGGCAAAAGTTACCTCCACTTCCATCACCATCACTCCGGAACCAGTTGAGCTAGAGAGCTCTACTCAATGCCATTCTACGCAGGAAGGTAAGGCGCTAATTTTTATATATGTTTGATTAATGTAGGTAATATATTAAGCGAGATTAGCCTTAGTTTACTTTTGTTGATATTCGACCAGATCGCCCGGATACGAGCTCCGTCATTAGGAGAGCCTGCCCAGGCCAGGAGGGTTAAAGATGAGACCAGGCAGAGACCTCTCCTCACTCAAAATTACAGATTTTGCATGCTCACAGTGCCTCGGATACGGCTACTCCTTCATCAGGACGTGTGACTGATAACGTTGAACCTCAAGGATGCCTTTTGGCACATTCCGTTCTTCACAAAAGATCAAAGATTTCTTACGGACACCTTATCCCGGTGCAAGTGCAAGTCAGTGGAACGGGCACTCACACAAGAAGCTTTCAGCAAGCGGATTCACCCCTACATTTCAGCCTAGTACCTCCCGGGAAGGGCCAACCTTTGGGATGACACCTTATCCCGGGGCAAGAGTAGGCTACTCCAGTGGTATGGGCACTCAAACAGGAAGCTTTCGCCAAGCCGACTCTTCCTTCCCATCCACAAGTAGACCTTTTGGCATTCCACACATTAGCAAAGACCCCTCACTCTATAACCCGGTGGTCAATAACCCTGGCGCAGGGACTGGCCGCCTTTGCGGTCAATTCTCCCTACCACCAATTCCTTGAGACCTCTGGTGGACGCTTCGGAACTAGCGCCAGAGCTACGACTGTAGACATCACTATACCAAACACCTATAGATGTACAGTTTCTCTCAAGGTTTGTGTGATTCTACACAATTTTCTTGTACAGTATACGACTACACTACGTTCTTGTATAGTATAGTAATAAAGGGAAGGTCCATATGCAGCCGATAATGACTACAAACATAATTGTAAGCTGATTATAAACAATTATCAATTATTAATTGACAAAATTGGAAGGCAAATATCTGCTAACTTTGTATTGCATATATATGTTATGGGTGATTTTAAATATATAAAACAAAGGTATGCATAGGCCAAAGTATGTGTCAGCTACAGAACACAGGGTCGTCCATCTACCTGTTCCCTCCCCCAGGCACGACCCTCAGATGCACAATCAGACAAGGGTCTAGTGTGTCACTTTGCGCCAATTTGGCCCACACAAGAGGGATACAACCACCTGAGCCTATAGTGCCCGTCTCCAGTGGAATTTCCAATCTCTCATTTCCTCTTGGACCAAGCTCGAAGCCTTCAGATTTCTCTAACTTTTGCATTATGGACGTTTTCTGGGCCAAATGGCTAAGAGAAAAATACGATCCTATCTTTCACCCTAAATCGAAGGCCTAATAGTCGGTAACCACTATCAGGCAATAGGCGTCACACTGAAAGAGTTTTACTTCCATGACTAAGTAAGAAGACAAAGGATTTTTCTTCTATAGTAAATAGTACGAGTTGTATGTACTGCATGAGTCTGGTTCTCCTTTCCTCCTTCGGAATCTCCAAAAAAAAAAAAAAAAAAGGGGGGGGGAGGTAGAACATAAATAAGTATACGAAGACACAGAGTTTTCTTCTATAAGGAATAAGTACGAGTTGTATGTACTGAAAAAGTATGAACAAATAGTTAATTTTTTGGTTTTTATACCAATGCAAGCAAGAAATGTGCTTGCTAACTTGTTGCACAGCTTCAGGAGCATTATAGTATGAGATGCTTTGACATTAAAGCATCCGTTCATACACATTTTTACATCTTGTTCTCCTCAACACATTTTAAGTTATGACTATTCTTCCATCTTTCCTTATTTATGAGGCTTCCCAGTATACCCGCCTCTTCATTCTCTAATACAGTAATTTGAATTTCTCCCGGTGTCAGCCAATCTGTTAATTGGTTCTCTCTGGATACGTTGAGCATCTGATGTCCCACCTCCGGTCGTCGTATTCTAGGCTCTTCGTCATTGACGAAGGAACCAATACTAAATTACGGGTTTGACAACCCGTAGGGAAGGAAGGAAAACCTTCTATTTAGTAGTAGCCTCTACGTTCCAACGTAGAGCTTATACTATGACGATGTAATCTGCTTCGCTCTAGAGTGGCAATTATCGTATACACATAGCGCGAATTAAATCGATAACATCTAGAGTAGCACCTTACTCTCTCTACTAGGTACGTTGTACATACTTTTGAGGTCTCTTTAATAGAAAATTGAAAAGAGAAACGAGAAAGAAAAGAAAAAGTTGTCGACTAGGCCATTCCATCTGGCTCTTCACGCCGCTCTCAGGGGCGTACCTTAACCCGTTCCGGATTAAAGGGCATCTCTTTCGCGCTACCACTCGGGTGCTCACGTGTTTCTGGTGCTCCGTATTTTGGTGCCTTCCACTCCTATCTTCGTCACCTTTTGGTGAGTTTTGGGCCTTTATTTGGCGCCTGGATTTATAGATAGATGATCCGTGTTGTAGGCACAACGTAAAATGGGCACTCAGGTATTTAATTTGAGTGTTTGCGTTGAAAGTAGAGGTCTCTCATGTTTTCAGCCCTCTGCGCATGCGTGTCATTGGACACCGCTAATGTTTGTAAGGCCTTATTTGCCTTATTTTGCTTTTAGCCTTGCGGTGACTTTAGTTTAGGTTTTGATAGGTTCTATTCATTTAGGGCTTCTTGTCACTACCTTAGTTCTGACTTACGCGAGTTTTTTTCAGTGGCTAGGCTAACTTCGGTTTTTCGGGTGATGTTATGGTGGGGGGCGCCGACCCGGGATGTCACTTGCCCCATGATTGGTCTTTTAATGTCGCACTCACACCTCTTTGGGTGTGCGGTTGCTAGTGGCGTCCTTCTTTTTATTTATTCCTATCACCTAGTGCCGATTAGGCTAACTTTTTGTTGGTACCCTAGCCTACAGGGGGCATTTTGTCGTTCGATTCTGTTGCAACCCCTGGGGATGTCCCTTGACCACCCTTATTATATTTTGTGGGGTTCGCACCAGTTATCTGACTACCTCTGGCTTTCCAGAACCCCAAATTTGTGTTCTGCTATCTACCTTACTTTTGCCACCTTAGGGCCTTGTGATTAGGCTCTGTCTTCCTCTGTTCCTCCCTGTTTGTGGGTCACGTCCCACGCCAGGTCGATCTTTGGTTGGCGTTCCTTTTCTGAGTCCCTGGGGTGCCTATGCTTAGCAGACGAACACATTATTTATATGTCCTTAAGTGTCATCGGTGAGTGACGCTTCGGTCCTCTCTCACTTGGACCTGCTCGCCGCTACGCCCTGGAGCGTCAGTACTCCCGCTCCAGGGCGAGCGTCTGGCGCTTCTCACCTGTCTTCTTTCACTTACCCTGGCCCTCAGACTATTAATAGGAGGTCGCCGCTCCGCCCTGGAGCGTCGGTATTACCGCTCCCGGGCGTGCGTCTGTCGCTTCGGCGCTGTTCACCTTCTTTGGTGCCGCTCTGGACCGAGCGTGAGACCGCTATATCGTCCTCCCGCTCAAGCGTGGCCACCCCGCCCTGGAGCGCTGGTTTTTCACGCTCCAGGTCGGTTTGTTTGTTTTTTCGGCTCCCTCTCTTCATGGTGTCTTCACCCGCCCTGGTGCGTGGGTTCTTCCCCCGCTCTGGGTCGGTCCTAATTATCTCTGAGGGGCTTTGATCAGTTTCTGGTGGCTGTGGCCCGCTCTGGAGCGTCTTGGGACCGCTCCAGATCGTGTTTACCCCGCCCTACGGCAGCGTGTGTTTCCCGCTTTTTTGGCTGTCCTGTTGTCCCGCCCCCAACCGGAGGGTACCTTGATGGTCCGCTCCTCTCTGGGTTTGGGTTGGGGAGTGCAGTGCTACTTGTCCATGCCTGTTGATGCATCAGTTCTGGTGGTTACTCCTTTATGAGCGTGTGACCGCTATATCGTCCTCCCGCTCAAGCGTGGCCACCCCGCCCTGGAGCGCTGGTTTTTCACGCTCCAGGTCGGTTTGTTTGGTTTTTCGGCTCCCTCTCTTCATGGTGTCTTCACCCGCCCTAGGGCGTGGGTTCTTCCCCTGCTCTGGGTCGGTCCTCCTTGTCTCTGAGGTGCTTTGGTAGGGTTCTGGTGGCTGTGGCCCACTCTGGAGCGTCTTGGGACCGCTCCAGGGCGTGTTTACCCCGCCCTACGGCGGCGTGTGTTTCATGCTTTTTTGGCTGTCCTGTTGTCCCGCCCCCGACCGGAGGGTGCCTTGCTGGTCCGCTCCTCTCTGGGTTTGGGTTGGAGAGTGCATTGCTACTTGTCCATGCCTGTTGATGCATCGGTTCTGGTATTTCATGCTCTTCTCCCGTTTCCCAGGCTGTGATCCGCTCCACTTTGGATGCTCTCCTGTGCCTCCCTCGCCTCCGCCTAAGGCCTACAGGTACTGTCGCCTTATTTGTTCACCTGCTTGGGGTTTACATTGGGGGGGGCGGGATCTCGTTTCGCGAAGTGCTGTCACACTATCGGAGTTTTCCTAGGCTAGGCTATCTTCATGTCTGAAGGGGGGGGGGGGGGGGGCACAGTCCTCTCTATCTCTTTCATTTAGCCTCCTCATAGGGTTCCCTTCCCTATTGGGGTCTCTTCCTGGCCCATAGAGGCCTAGTGATGAGCCCTGGTTACCTCCGTTAGTGGGTCGCTCTTCCGACTGTTGGCGGGGGAGTGTTCGTGGCCTAGCCTTCGTCGATGGGGGGCTGTTGCTAACTCTTCATACTATTACCAATTCGGTCCGGCATGTCATGCACGGCTCCTGCAAAATCTCAGAAATGTGAAACCTTCTTCTTGTTTTTTTTGGGGGGGTTGGCAACAGTGTCTGAGTTCTTTCTCTGGTTCGTCTGCCGCATACCCCAGGATCCCCGCACATGCGGTCTTCGTTGATCCTCTGATTGTTTGGCCGCTCTCTGCCGTCCGACATACTGGTCGTGCTAACATTCCTGCACAACCGCGGTTTTGCAGTGGGCTCTACGTTCCGACGTCGAGCTTCTTTTTTCCCTGCCCCTCTTTAGGCTAGGCCAACTTTTCGCTTAGCCTAACTTTTTTTTTGGGGGGGGGGGGGGTTTGATGTCAGACACTGTTGCCTCCTAGGCCTGCTCTTGCTTGCCTGTCTACGGTTTTTCTAAACCATCTTGGGGGCACCAGTTTCGTCTGATTCCAGCTCCTGAGACTCGGTCTTCCCCTACCTTGAACTCACCACTACCTTGAGTTCCTGGGACGCTGTCTTCACCTATTTTGGACTCACCAATGCCTTGAGGTTCCTGAGCCACCAATGCCTTGAGGTTCCTGAGCCACGGTCTTAACCTACATTGTGCTCACCGGTACCTTGAGAGGTTTTTTCCTTCCACCCTCACCGGTGCTGCGGGTCTCTAGGACGGGCTGCAATCGGCTCGCTCCGCCCTGGTGCGTGGATGACTCCCGCTCCAGGTCGGTCCTCTGACTCGACACCTTCTCTTACCGGACCGCTCTATTACGAGCCTCTGGCATCTGGGTTAGGGCCTCCCGGGGCCCGTTCCGCCCTCGGGTGGGTTCTATCCTACTCTAGGTCGGGCCTATGCTTTGCCTCTCTTCTCTTTTCCCACGGACGCTCCCACGTCAGCTGTGATGCTAGACAATTCGGTTGGGACGCTTGGATGTAGATATCTGATGATTTTACTGGCTTTTCCCCTTTACTAAGGTCAACTGCCTACTGGCCCAGCAACCCCTGTGGTGGCGGCCGCGGCTCTGCCTGCGCCAGCCCCCTCTCCGGCTCCTTCACCGTCTTTCGTCGTGCTGCCTGGGTGCAGGCTGGGGATGGTTGGCCAGCCCGTTAGTGTTCCCCCACTGTCTATGTTTCAGATTCCCAAACGTGTCCTCCCTTCTTTGTATGGCGAGCCTGCGTCTTGGCAGAATGTGGTGGCTACTCACCCGGAACGTGCCGCCACTCATGCACGGGGGGAACGGCCAGTTGCTGAGAATTGGAATATGCAGATTAGTGCGCTGGGTATCTTCCGGGCACTGACTCCGGACGGCCTAGTCCCAGAGGTGGATATCCGGCCTCACTCCAGTAGGTCGGATTTGCAGTTTTTCTACATACCGTCCTAGGGTATGTCCCTCTGGGTCTACACGTTTCTGGTCGGACTACACCCGCCGAGACATCTTAGCTGATGCTCCCGCTCTGTCAGCCATTGCCGGTCTTCCTCTGGTGAAGAGTGCTCGCGATGCTGCAGGCAACGTCATGCTCGAGCTCATCAATCCTGAGGACGGGCCTTGGGATCGGTGGCTGGCAGAGGGGGTTGGTTTTGGCGTCAGGTCTGCTGTGGGCTTTATTTCTCTCACGCCACCTGACAACACTTTTGTGTCTGGGCTAGTCCTGTCATCGTCCGGGGTCTCTCCCACATATTGGTCATGGCTGAATACCCCTAACATTGTGTTCGACCAGTTGCCCACGTCTTTCTTCGTGCTATCGGAGAAGAGTGCCCTCGATCGAAATCACCGGCTCCGGCAACGCACCGCTCGCTTGCTCTCCACCCTCCTCCTGCTGTTCCATATGGCGAGGATTCACCTCCGGGTTCTTGGAGCCGAGCCTGCTGGTGACCTCAAGAAGGGTTGGGAGACCTTGCGGCGCGTGCAGCTGCAGCTCGCCCTGACCTCAGTGGGTGACCTTCCGGGTGCCGTCCATGAGACTGCTAAGTGTAGACCGTCGCTGAGGGTGGCCTTCTGTAAGAAGGCGTCCGCGGAGATCAGGACGAAGCTGCTCCTCTCTGAGCTCGCAACTGAGGGTCTCTTCTCGGATGGTGCGTGGCAAGAGACTTTCCTCTTTGCGACTGCGGGACATTTCGCACCCCGTGTTTCTGAGGCGTCGCGGCCTCCCGCAGCCGCTTCCTCCCAGGGTCGTGGGAGGAAGGCCGGCCTTGGCGAGGTGCCATCGATGGGTGACGCCAAGGGGGTAGGGGACGGGCAATGCACCCTTCTGTACGCCGCTCGTCTCTTCGCCCATCTCGTCCGCTCGCCATTGAGGCGTCCTCGCGGCGTACCGACCAGAGGCAGGTGCATCACCGCCCTGCGCAGGATCCTCCGCGCAGGTTTTAGGGACGCGGTCGCTACGGGGGAGGGGGTGCCCGTGGTGGTCAGTCTCGCCGCGGCACAAGACTGCCGACTATGCTGGCTCAGCACACCGCTAGTTCCTCCTGGGTTTTTTCCCCCTTCTCTCCCGACCGCCTCCCCGCACGAGTGTTGAGGCTCACACAAGGGGCCCCTCCCGACTTCTTTTACCCCCACTATCGGCAATGGCCTCGCCGATTGTGGGCGCGTCGAGTTGTGGTGCGGGATCTTTCCTGGAGGGGGCAGTCTAGGCCCCCTCTCAGACGTCCTCCCCGACATCGGCACATCTCTCCAGACGTGGCCACAGTTATCATGTCAATGCTCGAGCATGGGATTGTTCGGGTAGTCTCGCCACTCAAGCGGGTCTTCCTCTCACATGTGTTTCTGGTCCCGCAGAAGGACTGCGATGCGATGAGACCGGTGGTTGACCTGTCGTGCATCAATTTGCATATCGTGAACGACCGCTTTCGGATGCTTACCATTAGTCAGGTGCGGTTGGCGCTCTGTCCCGGCTGCTGGGTGATATCCCTGGATCTCAAGGACGCATATTGGCATGTGCCGCTTGCACCTCGGTTCCAGTGCTATCTGGCGCTCCAGCTGCACGCAATGGTGTTCACGTTCGACAGGCTGCCCTTCGGTCTCAATATCGCACCAGGAGTCTTTACATAACTCGTCCAGCAGGCTCTGACTCCCCTGCTCCGTCAGGGGATTCAGCTCCTGTTTTACTTGGATGATTAGCTCATCTCCGCAGACTCTCCCACTCAATGTGCACAACACACTCTCCTTGTCATCCACCACGTCACAAGTTTAGGTTTCACGATAAACGTTCCCACGGCGTGCCTCACTCCGTCACAAGACGTGACGTGGGTAGGCCTGGACTGGGACATGGCGAGCACGACCGTCGGACAGAGTCGGGTGAACGCCTCGCAGATTCGAAGGAAACTTTTACTGTTTTTTTTCTCCATTACCGGGTAACTCTGGGACTCGTTGATCAGGTCGCTCCATTGGGCGTGTCTGACCATTCCCCTAGGGAGGCTCGGGATCAAAACGCCTGATTCAACTGGGCGACAAAGCATTCCCACTGTTGCCTCCACGTCGGCTTTGTCCGATTCCGCGCTAGTTCCATTTACTTTTGACACACTGGGTTGTTCGGGGCAAGCTCGCGAGAGCTGTGCCTTGGACTTCGCCCCCACCGACCATCTGGATAGCCACCGATGCGTCGAGCGAGGTGGGATGGGCTCCCAGTCCAACATGGGTCACCAACACCAAGACAAGTGGTCAGGTCTCACTCCCTTACACTTAAACGTCTTGAAACTGTTGGTCCCGTTGTTCTTCCTGCGGGGTCATGGACAAGCCCTTCCCGGCAGGTCGTTGGCCTTCCTGATGGACAACATAACTGCAGTTCATTGCATACAGAAACTGGGCTCCTCCAGATCCGCGGTGTTTCAGGGTCTGGCGGAGGAACTGTTTTTTCAGGCAGTTCGTTACAACATTCCGCTGCATGCATCCTACCTGCCCGAGTCTGCAACCTGTGGGCAGATGCTCTGTCTCGGGGACAGAGCACCTAGGTAGCATGGTCATTCCAACGAACCGTATTCGACGACCTGGCAGCCTCCTGGGGTGTTCCACAGGTCGCCTTGTTCGTTTCTCACGAGACGACCAAGTTACCTGTGTTCCTGACCCGCTGGATTCGCACTCCAGCGGGGAGACCGGACGCTTTCAGCGAGGAGGACTGGACCAGATGGCAGTCACTGTACGTGTTTCCGCCACCCGACGCACTTTTGTTGTGCAAGGTCCTCCACAGGCTGAGAGAGTACCAGGGCATAGTTTGGTTGTTCGCGCCCCTATGGCCGGCCCAAGCCTGGTAGGCTCAGCTGAAACGATGGTGCCCGGATCCCGTGCCCCTGTTGGTCTCGAGCTTCCACTTGGGGTCGAATGGAGACCTAGGGACCTCGTTGGCATTCGCAACGTGGATGTTTGTGAGGCAGGGTGGCTCCCCTTGTTTGGACGTTCATTACCTACCAAATTCACTCTACTTTGGACGCCATCTACATGGAAGATATATGACTCTCCCTGGCGCTGCTGTACTTGTTGGTTACACAACTCTTCACAGGCACCTCCGTCAGTGGCGCTTGTGTTTCACTCCCTCAATTGTATATTTGGGAAGCGTCCCTACCTGTCCAACACATTTCGGACCCGCCTATCTGCCATTCGCGTGCCTTTTGAGACCCTCACGGGGTTGGTCGTTCCTCAGAATGAACTGGAGTTCTTCATGCAAGCCTGCTTTCGGCTCGGACCACCCCCGCGTCAGATTCCCCCTCAGTGGTCTCTGGCGGCGGCTCTCAAATGGCTCTCGTGTGCGGCCTACACTCTTCACCCCACACCTGACAGATTCCTTGGCAAGCCACTGTTTCTTCTAGCTTTAGCTACGGGTCAGAGGGTATCGGAGTGGGCTGCCATGTCTCGGGGCCCAGAACTGCTTGCGGTTTGCTCCCATCCTCCGGTCGGTAACTTTGGTTAAGTCTGTTCATTTTCTTGCTAAGAACGAACGAGAGGCACACGTGTTTAAGCCTTTCCCGGTCCCCGCTCTTAAGCGCGGCCGTCGTCGTCACACGTTGTGCCCTGTTCTTTCGCTTCATTCATTTGTTCATTCCACTGTGCCGGCGTCGGGGTTGGCGCTCTGGGTGGCGCCTAAGCCCGGTAGGAGGTTGACCAAACGTGCTGTGGGACTACGCCTGTGTCGCGTCGTTAAGGATAGCAATCCTCTGGTTCGGGGATCGGCGCATGACCTTCGGTCTTCTGCGGCCACGCTCTGCTTCCTTCCCAATCACTCCCTCAGGGATATTGCTGACACAGGGCTGTGGTCTTCCCCCGACACGTTTGTCTCCTCCTCTCTGTCCATGTCCACAGACAGGCCGGGGTGTCCTTGTGTTGCGTTGGGCCAAAGGGTTACTTAGGGGTATTCCTCTATACTTGTCCTTCCCCCCACTGTCTTTCTCCTATCCTGTCCGCCCCACTTTTGGGGGGAGGGGACTCTGGGTTGCATGTATATGTATGTAATGTCACCTAGGGTTAAGGACCTTCCCTAGGCTTATGGATCTTGTTTTTCATTTCCTTCATTACTACGTTATATGTTTGAAAGGTAGATGTTACTGTATGTTTCATTACTTTCTTCCCGTCATCACATTCTGTTCGTTATGCATCACCCGCTTGTGTCATGCTCATGCATTGTCATTGGGGTGTTTGTCCTACTGTTTTCTAGTAGTCCACAGAATTAAGTGTTCAGTCCCTTATCTACTGGGTGTCACTTCTCACCTCCGGCACTTTTTTCATTGTGCGCGGTGCTGTTAGCGATGTTTACACTTGGTCTTATCCGGTGTAGTACTTCCTACTTTACTCCATATAAAGGGGGGGGGGGATCCTGTCTTCCATATCCACCATTATGATATGTAACATTCATACGATTAGGTTAAGATCTAAAAGAACATGACATGACTGTACGTGGCCTCTCTTAATATGCACCTGTCCGTACGCTCTTTATATAAACTCTCTTGTTTAACCCGCTGAGTGCCAGGGACGTATATATACGTCCTAGGGTGTTGTCACGCCCAGTGCCAGGGACGTATATATACGTCCTCGCTGAAAAAAAATATCGTAGCAGCGAAACGACTGCACCTATGGCTTTCATATTTTTACCACATGTACCTTACCCTTTTGGCTACCCACCACACAAATTCCAAATCCCTCCTCCCACCCACTCGCTGACTGTCGGTCCCGTCAGAAGGAAAAAAAAAGGAAAATCTGTGGCGGCGAAACGATTGGACCAATCGGTTCCATATTTGTGTGACAAGTCTCTTACCCTTCTGCCTTCCCTCCACCACACCCCCAACCACCTCCCACCACCCACTTCCAGCGTAGAAAGGAAAAAAAGGAAAAAAAAAGGAAAATCCGTGGTGGCGAAACTACTTCACCAATCGGCTTCATATGTGTAACACAAGTCAATTACCCTTCTACCTTCCCCCCACCAACCCCAAAACCATCCTCCCACCCATACATTCCGATACCATAAAAGTCTCTGTAGTCTATAGTGTCTTTTCAGCTACTTTCGGGACCATCGGGGACCTGATTTCTGGCAAAAATGGACAAGGGGAGTGTTTTTTTTACCATTATCCTTCCTTTCTCTCCCAACTTGATAGATTTAGCCAAAAAAAAAAAAAAAATCTGGCACTGGCAGAAGCACACCGTCAAAATTGGCTGGCACTCAGCGGGTTAAGTCTGCCTTTTCTTTTATCATGGTCCTTAACTAATTGCTGATGTTTGAGTTTTCTCGGCTTGGATGTCCGCCTCCGATTTTGGTACTCTAAGCTCTACGTTAGAACGTAGAGGCTATTACTAAATTGGGAGGTTTAACGACCCTCCCAATACCAAATGAGGTAAACCTCCTATTTGGTTGTAGCCTCGGCGTATGCAACGTCATAGTCTCCCTCCCACAGACTGTACCCCTGCCCATCCAATCTTGCCTCTTTTGTAGCTTGATATCGAGATGCCCTTTAATCCGGAACGGGTTAGAAGGTACGCCCCTGACAGCGGCGTGACGAGCCAGATGGAATGGCCTAGTCGACAACTTTTTCTTTTCTTTCTCGTTTCTCTTTTCAATTTTCTATTAAAAAGACCTCGAAAGTATGTACAACGTACCTAGTAGAGAGAGTAAGGTGCTACTCTAGATGTTATCGATTTAATTCGCGCTATGTGTATACGATAATTGCCGCTCTAGAGCGAAGCAGATTACATCGTCATAGTATAAGCTCTACGTTGGATACTCCGAGGCTACAACCAAATAGGAGGTTTACCTCATTTGGTATTGGGAGGGTCGTTAAACCTCCCAATTTAGGAGTGGTTCCGTAGTCAATGACGCAAAGGTTCCCTCCCACCTTCCCCTTCCCATGCACATGCCCAACTTGATATAACATTTGAGGCAGATAAACACGCTAGAAAGTCTGGCATCACGTGCAAGGGAAGCATAACGACAGCACAGCTGGGGGGCTGAGGCACCGGAAGGTTTGAAATGATAGATTCTTCTTTAAATTTTATTTCTAGTGGTATTCATTTTCAATGACGAGCCCTTGGTAAGATTTAATGGGTATTAACCAAGGATTGTTTTTATACTATATACGCAACGGTTGTGATAAGAACTCCGGGGAATCCCGAACGGGTCCCGGAATCTCAGCCTATATATAGTACAGTTAGTCCTCCATTAACGCGGCCAATGTGTTCTGGTTACCGCCCGTGTTAGCAAAATC
Organism: Paralithodes platypus; assembly: GCA_032716605.1. NCBI lineage: Eukaryota > Metazoa > Arthropoda > Malacostraca > Decapoda > Lithodidae > Paralithodes > Paralithodes platypus. Next base: position 19,693,743 of record CM064533.1, on the reverse strand, counting down.
CGCGTTACTGAACCCATATGTTTACATGTTAAAGGTACCTTGGTGTTCTGGGGATTTCCACAAAGTCCACTTTTTCTCCATAGAAGCCTATGTTATAATAATTAAATCAATTATAAAGGTTATTTGACATGTGCAATGAGTTGATTTATTAGTGGCCCCTCCATCATTGACGAACATGCCTATTACATAAGGCACCCTCTTCAAACACTCATCCGCCGTAGTTTGAATCTACCGCGCAGAGCATAACAAATTTGAGGAGCCTTCATCATGAGCGCACGCGACCTCACTCATGGCTTCAGTCATTATGAATTGGGTTCTCACTACGAAAAAACTTCGTAAAAAATAAAAACAAAAAGAAAATAAGAATAACTATTCAATAAGCTTTCCATCATATCGTGGATGTACTTGTGTGGATCTTTGACCAGACGCTAATTCAGGCGTCATTCTTCCTTCTCTGCTCTGCGCCCAGCCTGCCTGGACGTGTCTCCCCACGCTCCGCTGGTTCCGCATTTGTTGCGTCCCTAGTGAGTAAGGTTATCGAGTAAGGTTAGGATAGGCGTAGCAGGAGTGTCCTGGGCTAGTTGCCCGCAGTGCAGTGTATTTTGGGTCGTGTGTTTGGGGCATCTATTTCGGATGTACCCTCGTGGTCCTGTTGTGGACATGTGAACTTTTTCACAGTTAGCTAGCTTTGCGATGCAGGCGGCTTTCATTACGCGTTATTATTGCTTCCTTTTATCTTTCTGACGAGGTAGCTTATTTTTGCTGACGTTCCCAGCGTATTTTTCTTCACTTAGTGAAGTTTTTTCGGGGTCCCGAGTCAGTTCTTCCCTTTGCCGGAAGTGTTTGCTACAGTGGTGTGTTGGCGGTGGTTCCTGTTGTGATATAATTCAGTGCTTTTTGTTTATATTCCGACAGGTTACTTTTATCCGTCTGCCTAGGCCTAGTCAGCCTCTCGTAGCTTTGCCACATGTACAAGTGTTATTGATTTATTTTATAAATATGTACTACTGTGTCATGTGTGTCCTGGTTTAGTTGTGTATTGGCTAATTCCACGGACTATTTATGTGTCCTGGGTTAGTTGTGTATTGGCTATTTCCACGGAATATTTTGGGCCCGGCGTTAGTTGTGTTTTGGCTACGCCTCGGTCCTGTGTTGCGTTCAGATGGTATCTGGACGGGGTGGGTTTTTCTCGGTTACACCATGAAAAACCCGGCTGGTTGCCGAGTTTTGGCCACGCGTGGTTTTAAAAACAGGCTTGTTTCCCCGGCAAGTGGGTGTCTGTGGCTCCCCAGGACTGCATCTCTGTGGTGCCTGTGTCAGGCTCCTTATGAATCCCGGCGGGATGGCTGTACCCATCTAACAGTGTTCATGCGGACACGTGTTTGTAGTTTTTTCAGTTTTGCAAAGCCAATAAAAAACTAAGCTGTTGTTGTATTTCCTCCCCGGCGATCTTTTACAAAGAAGTGGGGATAGGAACAATTGAGGTTAACTTTTAAACTTTAAATCACACCCGGCGAGTGCAACCTGGAAGGGTGGGATGAACAAATTTGCAAAATTCAGTTTAGTTGACCAGACAATTGAGGGATGCATTGTGTATCGCCTCCTTCAACATACGGCGATTTAGGGCACAATTGGGGTTAACGTTTTTTAAACTAATATTCACACCCGGCGGGTGCTCCTTGGAAGGGTGGGAATAACGAATTTACAATTCAGTTAGTTAACCAGACAATTGAGGGATACGTTTTGTATCGCCGCCTCCAACATACGGCGATCTAAAAGATACTTCGAGAGAAGTTAGATCTCGTATATTTGTCAGGCTTCCCAGTTTTTGATCTACGAGATAATTCGGGGGCCGGCGTCTTTTTAGTTTTTTTTTTCCAAAATTGAATCTTGAAACAAACACTACCGGAAAGACTAAAATCAGTTATAAACGCCATGCTGGGCTTTATTCTATGTCAGAGGATATACGTAAATCTTTTGGACAGCTTAAGATATTCTGAAATCTTTACTTATGAACCTCCCGCGTAGCGAGCTGTGATAGTTGTGTATTACGTCTCGTTACCCGGCGAGTTACCCTTACCCAGGTGTTTTCTACGATTTTGAGGTGGCGGCTGTTCCAGTTTTGGTGGGATGGAGTGCTTTTCGATGGTGTTTCGACGTCATTAAGTGTTTTTTCCGTTCTCACCAGGCCTAGCCGGCCACTCGTAGTTTTTTCACGTATGCAAGTGTTCATTGTTTATTATTATAAAAATGGATTCATGAGCCATGTGTGTCCTGGATTAGTTGTGATTGGCTGATCCAGGAGCTTCGGACTGTGGGTCTGATTATGTTTATCAGACTGCGTTCTGTTTGGTGTGGGTTACCTTTCCGGCGTTTTTCTCGTTGCTCCGAGAAAGCCGTTTTTGTTTACCGAGTTTTTAGTCAGGATGGCTAAAATAGGTAAGTTACCCCGGCGAGTTTGGTAGCTTGAGGGCTCATCAGAAACTGCGTTTTCTGTGGTCGAGCCTGGGATCAGGCTTCCTGTGTTATTCCCGACGAGGGGGGCTCCACACAGTTATCTAGGTGATCATGCTGACACCTGTTGGATATGGTTTTCTCGGTTTTTTAAGGCCATTGAAACCATGCTGTCTGTTTGTTTGGTCTTTCCCTCCCGGCGACCTTTTTTACGAAGAGGTCTGGGGCAGGTACAATTGGTTTTGACATTGCTTATAAAACCCGGCGGTTGTACCTTCGGGTGGTTATATTAACGGATTTGCAAATTCGCGATAATTTGCCAAACGATTGATTGATACAATACGGTATCACGGCCTTCAAGACGGCGATCTATGTGGGCTTCTGGGAGAAGCCGGATTAGAGATTAAGATAGGCTTAGACTTTTTATGGGATAAAAAGATGCCTGAATCTTACTAGTGTTTCAAGTGTAAAGGGATACTTGAAAGACTTCATCTTTAATAAAGATATGCTTCATCTTTATGAGGTTTCAAATCTTTTGGACAGGTAAAGATATGCTGAAATCTTTAATAAGCCATTGAAACAATGCTGTTTGTGCGTTTGGTCTTTCCCTCCCGGCGACCTTTTTACAAAGAGGTCTGGGGCAGGTACAATTGGTTTGACATGATATATAAAACCCGGCGGTTGTACCTTTGGGTGGTTACGTTAACGAATGTGCAATTCGCGATAATTTGCCAAACAATTGATTGATACACTAGGGTATCACGGCTTTCTATTAAAGATATACTTCATCGTTATGAGGATTCAGAAGATCGGCTTAAATCTTTTGGACAGGGAAAGATATGCTGAAATCTTTAATATGAAACTAAAGGAAAACGAAAAGTAGTGGTGCGGTGCTACGGTTCGTTGACCGGCGGTGTTGTGGCACATGTTTTGTACCATTTTTGGGGGGTAACCTTATGAGCATTAATCCCTGGAAATTTCTCTTTCCAGGGCGGAGTACTGGCGTGGCACCAGGTGACCAGGTAGTTCCCGGGGGCGGGGTAGTTTTCCCCCAGTCTCTGTCATGTCGGCACTTGAACCTCTCCTTGCTGTATGTTCAACGCCGTTAAGCTCAGGTATCCCTATATTATTTGTATTTATTAATGAAATAATTTAATAACTGAATAATAATAAACATATATATTTTCTATGATTATATTATGATAATATTGTGTTTATTTATAGTAATTTATTTTAATAAAATTAAATATAAATTAAATTTAATTAGTATACTTTATGATTTTTGCTCACCAGCTCTGCTTTAAATGTGTTAATGAGCTATGGGAGCTTTTAATTATCATAAACCTTTACGGGACTCGGACGAGGGCTCCCATTCAGAGAGTATACCAAGCTCGCAAGCGAGGGACAGCCACAGCCAAGGTGTATGGCGATACTCACAGTCCTGGCAGGACAGAACACATCCCTTTGTGACTCAAATAGTGCTGACGTCCACCGGGATGCCGATGTACCATCTTCTATCCCAGTTTTAACATGGCAACATGCGGAGGTCCCGGCTTCGGCGGGATCTTCCCATGATAAGCCAGACTTAACGGATGAAGAACAACGATCTCTGGTCTCAGAGATGGAGGTTGAAGAGTCCAGTCACCTTCTAGGCGACACTCAGGGTACTGTCGAATCTCCACGGAGTTCGTCATCGGCTAGGTATGTACCGGCGGAAGAAATTGATGGACTACTATTGAATGCACTTAATAGGTTCTTTGGCCCTACGCCGGAAACTCCTACAGTTGATACGGGAGATCCCGCGATGTCGACGAATGTGCGACCTCTGGCTACATCCTTTGCTTTAGCTAAAATACCTAACCATCCTCTTGTGTCAGATCCAATTTCCAATGTGCCAGGCACAGCAGCTCTCACTACTTCCAATGTGCGAGTCATATCAGACATATCTCCCCCTCCTTTAGACAAGGCGCCAGTCAAAAACAGGAGCTATGCCTCTTTTATACGGGCCTGATGAGTCAGGGGTAGCAATGTTACGGAAATGTTTTGGATGTTCATATTAAGGCCATTCCAAGTTATTATAACCATGACTTAATCTTCCCACCAAATCCCTCCAGAACACCATTCTTGGTTCTCTCTTCCGGTTTTTGGTGCCGGCGGAGTCCCCTCTGCTTTGTTTGACTTCTTGGCTGCCACCCCCCAAATAATCAATTTGTGCGAATTATAAGATCCCTTTAGCACGCCTTCCCTAGCTTACCTAGACCGCGAGTTTAGGTTAAGAGGAAAAGCGTTTAAACTGTTTTCGCAATATATGGTTCCCAGAAAGTAACAAAGTCTCTGTTACGCTCTTCTCAGGCAATAGAAGCCGCGGAAGTCAGGAAAGCCATTGAACTTTCCCGGCGCTTGCTTCTCCAGACTTTCATCCAAGTCTTTAGGAGATATTCGGACGGCCTTATTAGAGGCAGTTCGAGCAAGGCAGGATCTGAGGATGTTCTTAGTGAAGAAACTTCTTGACCGTATTGCAAGCCAAGTAGTTCTGTCTCCAGTTCTAACTCCTTCTTTGATTTCACCAGCAGTTTGGAAGACTGTTTTCAATTTGGCACAAGCATTCAAGCAAGGTTCCGGCAAGCCCTGATGCCCATGTTAGAACAAGGGATCAGGGTCTTGTGGTATCTGGGCGACTAACTGGTGGTGGCAGAAACAGAAAAGTTACGCATCATTCATGTCTACGTTACGTTAAACCATCTCAAATCTCTAGGATTCAAGGTCAACTTAGTAAAAGTCAAACCCTTGTTCCCTCACGAGTATTTCAGGGGATAGGGCTGGTCGAGGACACAGCTTCACTCACTCTGTGTCGGAGTGTGGACACTCGAAACAGATTTCGCAAAAACTGTTTATGTTTCTCCACAGTCTGACTACGACACGGAGACTTTGGGAATCTCTAGTCGGTTCTCTCAACTGGGTTCAGCTAACTGTGAAGTTGGGCCGGTTGAAAGTCTAACGTTTAATCTTGGAGGGCAACAAATTTTTCCCACTATTACCGGCGGGGATAGTATGGCCTATCCCAACGTTATTACACAACTTACTAGCGGTTTGGGCGACGAGAGAAATGTTGCACGCAGTCATGTCATGAACCTCTCCTCCGCCGTCGGTATGGGTGGACATGGATGCGTCAGGAACGATAGGTTGGGGCTTTTAGTCAAACCTCGGACATCAGGGTCAAAGGTTTTGGTCCCATTTAGAAATCTTCCACATCAATGTCAAAGACTTACTAGTCATCTTTAATGCCTATCCCTTCAGGCTCACGGCTCTGCTTTACGGGGCAAGTCGGTGGCCTTCAGAATGGACAATCTGAATGCGGTTCACTGTATTCAGAAACAATTAAGGGTCAATGAGATCTCGGAAGTGGCTAAACGTGTCAGAAAAGATTTTTATACTAGCCAACAGGCTGGACATTCATCTTCACGCATCTTATCTCCCAGGCGTAGCAAACGTCTGGGCAGACGCTCTGTCTCAGAGACAAAGCACAACAGTAGAATGGGCGCTCTTGCAATTGCGGAGCATTACCATCCACAAGTGGATTTGTTTGCGTCTGAGAAGACTCACAAACTCCCACTGTACCTCACCCGCCGGACGATAACGCCGGCGGGCGGACCAGACGCTCTGATGACGGACGAGAACAGGTTGAGTTCCATTTATCTATTTTCCGCCGCCAGACGCGTCTCTAATGTGCCACGTAGTCAACAAACTACAGGATTAGCGAGGCGTAGTCTCGCTAATCGCGCCCCTGTGGCCGGCGCAGTGTGTACCAGCATTTGAACACGTGGTGCCCGCACCCAGTGTCACTCCCGGTCGGGTTGTTCCACTTAGAACACAATTGGCAACCTAGAAACCTCGCGGACTTGTTCATTATGGACATTCAGGAGGCCAAGTGGCTAGCAACATATGGTAGCGACGTGACCAAGATATTCACGAATCAATATACCCAGTCTACAAAGCGACAGTTTCAATCGCATTGGCAAGCTTTTACGTCTTGGATTCTTAGAACAAAACAAACTGTGCCCTCGGTGGCGTTGGTTGTTAATTATTTAATTTATCTGTTCATGCAGAAACATTTATCTGAAAGTGATTTATGTGGGCAGGTTTTAAACTCCGCCCACCTCCCCGTCGGCTCATGCCTACCTGGTCTCTGGACAAAGTATTGTCGTTATTTTCGTTCCCGTATGTACCAAAGACTGCAGATTTTACAAAAAGGGCAGTATTCCTTATGGCTTTGGCTACCAGGAACAGAGTATCTGAGCTGGCGGCGATGAGCAACACACCTAATTGCCTCAGGTTTGATAGGCTTCATGAGTGTATTCACATTGCACCTTCCCCAGGATTCATAGCCAAAAATTAGCACAGTGAACACGTGTTTTCAGAGTTCACGGTGCTGGCGTTAAAAAGGGGAAAGGTGCACCATCTTTTTTGCCCAGTGCAAGCTCTAACCAAATATTTAAGAGTGGCACCTCTAAATCACCAGGGTGCTTTATGGGTAGCAAGTCCGGGTGAACGCTTGATGGAGCGTACACTGGCTTCTTTCTTGGTCGAGGACTTTAAAGAGAAGAATCCCGGCGTTGTGGGTAAGACCCACGATTTACGCAAGGGGGCAGCCTCTTTACGTTTCCTTAACCCCTTCAGACATATATGACGCAGAGGTTGCCAGATTAGCAATAAGAAATAGAGTTCTCTCACTCTTATAATTACCTCTCCAAAATTAGTTTTCTGCCCACATCTAACTCAAAGACAACTGCAGAGGTTGAAGTAACTAAAATAAAGGTTTGTAAAAAACCCTGATGGTAATAAAGGCTTTAAAGTATCCCTAATAGGCTCAAAATTGCGTCATATGTCGGAGAGGGTTAATAATCTTTCGGTGGAAGTTATTAAGTCCACACAGTTGTGGGCCTCTAATCAGGAGTTTTTGACTCGATACCTTTCAGTAGCTCTGGACAAACCTTCCTTGCCATGTATAACTTTACGGCAGAGGGTCTAGGTGGCCCTTTTAGTCACGTTTTGTTTAATTTCAAGAAAAAGAGGGGGGGGGGGGGGGGGGGGAGGGTGCAGTCAGTGTGACATAGGACACCCTAGACCCCTCCGGAGTACTGTATGTGTTCGGAACATACGAGCTGTGATACTGTTTGTAGGCATTGTATTATAAAATTTCTCTGTAGTATTCATTGCAGGAAATTGTGCTAAAGGCCAATAGTAGTGTTACAACAATTCTTGTTGTAAGTAGTTTTGGCTGTGAAGCAATAGATTTTTAAGAAATCTCGGTAGTTGCAACTACGACTTTTACTTTTGAAGTAATTACTTCTGCATAAGTACACGAGTTCAGTACTTCTACGAAAGTACAAGAATTAATTTATGTTTGGTTATATTTTTAGGAATATATCCACTAGTTAATAGGGTTTATATGTGCACATGTAAACTTATAATTTTTAGTTTTCACCACTTACTTTAAGTGGGGTGCCTTCTTAAGAGGGTGGTGAAGAGGGTAGTGAAGGAAAGTAAGAGAAGAGTAGATGAGGAATTTGGAAGGAATCTGAGTGTAAAATGGAGGGAGAGTAAGAAACTGTTCTGGAAAGAAGTCAAGAAAGTTAGGGAAGGTAGCAAGGGAAACAGTAAGGGTGTGAAAGATAAGAATGGGAGAATGCTAGCCGAGAAGCAAAAGAGAGTCGAAAGATGGAGGGAGTACTTCAGTGAGTTGCTAAATGAAAGGAATGAAGAGCCAGCAAACATAGCTGGATATGGTATGGGAGGGAGAAGAAGAGAAGTAGTGGAGGAGGAGGTGGGGATCAGGAGGTCAGAAGTGTGGGAAGCCATGAAAAGAGTGAAGTTGGGGAAAGCACCAGGAACAGATGGAGTGTGTGGGGAAATGTTGAGGTATGGTGGTGAGATAGTGATAGAATGGGTATGGAAAATGTGCAAACTAGCATGGGAGAAGGGGAATGCACCCGATGACTGGAAGAATAGTCCCCCTATATAAGGGCAAAGGCGAAAGAGGAGTGTGTGGTAACCACCGAGGAATATGTCTTCTAAGCGTAGTAGGGAAGGTATACAGTAGGGTAGTGATTGAGAGAGTGAGAGTGAGAACGGAGAAATGGATAGGCGACGAGCAGGGAGGTTTTAGGAAGGGAAGAGGATGTGTAGATCAGATTTTTACCCTGAATTGTGTTGTGGAGAAGTATCTGGAGAAGAAACAAAAGGTGTATTTATTAGTGGCCCCTCCATCATTGACGAACATGCCTATTACATAAGGCATCCTCTTCAAACACTAATCCGCCGTAGTTTGAATCTACCGCGCAGAGCATTTAAAAACTGAGGAGCCTTCATCATGAGCGCACGCGACCTCACTCATGGCTTCAGTCATTATGAATTGGGTTCTCACTACGAAAAAACTTCGTAAAAAATAAAAACAAAAAGAAAATAAGAATAACTATCTAATAAGCTTTCCATCATATCGTGGATGTACTTGTGTGGATCTTTGACCAGACGCTACTGCAGGCGTCATTCTTCCTTCTCTGCTCTGCGCTCAGCCTGCCCGGACCTGTCTCCCCACGCTCCGCGGGTTCCGCATTTGTTGCGTCCCTAGTGAGTTTTTTCTCATTTGTTTACTCCGGGATGTATCGAGTAAGGTTAGGATATGCGTAGCAGGAGTGTCCTGGGCTGGTTGCCCGCAGTGCAGTGTATTTTGGGTCGTATGTTTGGGGCATCTATTTCGGATGTACCCTCGTGGTCCTGTTGTGGACAGGTGAACTTTTTCACAGTTAGCTAGCTTTGTGATGCAGGCGGCTTTCATTACGCGTTATTGCTTCCTTTTATCTTTCTGATGAGGTAGCGTATTTTTGCTGTCGTTCCCAGCGTATTTTTCTTCACTTAGTGAAGTTTTTTCTGGGTCCCGAGTCAGTTCTTCCCTTTGCCGGAAGTGTTTGCTACAGTGGTGTGTTGGCGGTGGTTCCTGTTGTGATATCATTCAGTGCTTTTTGTTTATATTCCGACATGTTACTGTTATCCGTCTGCCTAGGCCTAGCCAGCCTCTCGTAGCTTTATCACATATACAAGTGTTATTGATTTATTTTCTAAATATGTACTACTGTGTCATGTGTATCCTGGTTTAGTTGTGTATTGGCTAATTCCACGGACTATGTTGGGCCCGGCGTTAGTTGTGTTTTAGCTACGCCTCGGTCCGGTGTTGCGTTCAGATGGTATCTGGACGGGGTGGGGTTTTTCCGGCGGGTTTTTCTCGGTTTCACCTTGATAACCCCGGCTGGTTGCCAAGTTTTGGCCACGCGTGGTTTAAAACAGGCTTGTTTCCCCGGCGAGTGGGTGTCTGTGGCTCCCCAGGTCTGCGTCTCTGGGGTGCCTGTTTCAGGCTCCTTCTGATTCCCGGCGGGTTGGCTGTACCCATCTAACAGTGTTCATACGGACAAGTGTTGTTTGTAGTTTTTTCGGTTTTACAAAGCCAATATAAAACTATGCTGTAGTTGTATTTCCTCCCCGGCGATCTGTTTCAAAGAAGTGGGGATAGGAACAATTGGGGTTAACTTTTAAACTTTAATTCACCCGGTGGGTGCAACCTGGAAGGGTGGGATGACCGAATTTGCAAAATTCAGTTTAGTTGACCAGTCAATTGAGGGATGCTTTGTGTATCGCCTCCTTCAACATACGGCGCTTTAGGGCACAATTGGGGTTAACGTTTTTTAAACTATTATTCACACCCGGCGGGTGTTTCTTGCACGGATGAGAATAACGAATTTACAATTCAGTTAGTTAACCAGACATTTGAGGGATACGTTTTGTATCGCCGCCTTCAACATACGGCGATCTAAAAAGATACTTCGGCAGAAGTTAGATCTCGTATATTTGTCAGGCTTCCCAGTTTTTTATCTACGAGATAATTCGGGGGCCGGCGTCTTTTTTAGGGGGTTTTTTCCAAAATTTAATATGGAAACAAACACCACCGGAAAGACTTAATCACTTATAAACGCCATGATGGTCTTTATATTATGTCAGAGGGTATTCATAAATCTTTTGGACAAATTAAGATATTCTGAAATCTTTTACTTAGGAAACCCCACCGCGTAGCGAGCTGTGGTCGTTGAGTATTACGTCTCGTTAACCGGCGGGTTATTTAACACCTGTGTGCGAACATGAGTGGGTTAACCTTATGAGCATTAATTCCTGGAAATTTTAATTTTCCAGAGCTGGGTCCCGGCGGGTCTATGCAGAACCTGGAGTAAGTTTCCCTCCAGTCTCTGTCATGGCTACCTTTGCCCCGGTTTTTGCTGTATGCATTACGCCCTCCTGTTCAGGTATCCCTAATTTTGCGCACACCCTTTGTATAAAATGTGTTAAAATGTCTCGTTTGGTGGGGGTTACCTTTCCGGCGTTTTTCTCGTTGCTCCGAGAACACCGTTTTTGTTTACCGAGTTTTAGTCAGGATGGCTAAAATAGGTAAGTTACCCCGACGAGTTTGGTCGCTTGAGGGCTCATCAGAAACTGCGTTTTCTGTGGTCGAGCCTGGGATCAGGCTTCCTGTGTTATTCATTGCTTTATGCATTACGCCCTCCTGTTATGTCTCGTTTGGTGTGGGTTACCTTTCCGGCGTTTTTTCTCGTTGCTCCGAGAACACCGTTTTTGTTTACCGAGTTTTAGTCAGGATGGCTAAAATAGGTAAGTTACCCCGACGAGTTTGGTCGCTTGAGGGCTCATCAGAAACTGCGTTTTCTGTGGTCAAGCCTGGGATCAGGCTTCCTGTGTTATTCCCGGTGAGGGGGGCTCCACACAGTTATTTTGTTTGGTCTTTCCCTCCCGGCGACCTTTTTACAAAGAGGTCTGGGGCAGGTATAAGTGGTTTGACATTGCATATAAAACCCGGCGGTTGTACCTTCGGGTGGTTATATTAACGAATTTGCGATTCGCGATAATTTGCCAAACAATTGATTGATACAATAGGGTATCACGGCCGTCAAGACGGCGATCTATGAGGGCTTCTGGCAGAAGCCGGATTAGAGATTAAGATAGGCTTAGACTTTTTATGGGATAAAAAGATGCCTGAATCTTACTAGTGTTTCAAGTGTAAAGGGATACTTGAAGGACTTCATCTTTAATAAAGATATGTTTCATCTTTATGAGGATTCAGAAGTTATGCTTAATTCTTTCGAACAGGTAAAAGATATGCTGAAATCCTTAATAAACAATTGGAACAATGTTGTTTGTTTGTTTAGTCTTTCTCTCCCGGCGACCTTTTTACAAAAAAGGTCTGGGGCAGGTACAATTGGTTTGACATTGCATATAAAACCCGGCGGTTATACCTTCGGGTGGTTATATTAACTGATTAGCAATTCGCGATCATTTGCCAAACAATTGATTGATACAATAGGGTATCACGGCCTTCAAGACGGCGATCTATGATGGCTTCTGGGAGAAGCCGGATTAGAGATTAGGATAGGCTTAGACTTTTTATGGGATAAAAAGATGCCGGAATCTTACTAATGTTTCAAGTGTAAAGGGATACTTGAAAGACTTCATCTTTAATAAAGATATACTTCATCTTTATGAGGATTCAAAAGATATGCTTAAAATCTTCTGGACAGGTAAATATATCCTGAAATCTTTAATATGAAACTAAAGGAAAACGAAAAGTAGTGGTGGAGTGCTACGGTTCGTTGACCGGCGGTCTTGTGACACATATTTTGTACCATTTTTTGGGTGTAACCCTATGAGCATTAATCCCCGGAAAATTCTCTTTCCAGGGCGGAGTACCGGTGTTGCACCAGGTGACCAGGTAGTTCCCGGGGGCGGGGTAGTTTTCCCCCAGTCTCTGCCAGGTCGGCACTTGAACCTCTCATTGCTGTATGTTCAACGCCGTTAAGATCAGGTATCCCTATATATTATTTTTATTTGTTAATGAAATAATTTAATCACTGAATAATAATAACCATATATATTTTCTATGATTATATTAGGATAATATTGTGTTTATTTATAGTAATTTATTTTAATACAATTAAATATAAATTAAATTAATTAGTATACTTTATGATTTTGCTCACCAGCTCTGCTTTCAATGTGTTAATGAGCTATGGGAGCTTTTAATTATCATAAACCTTTACAGGGCTCTCTTTTAGAGAGTATACCAAGCTCGCAAGCGAGGGACAGCCACAGCCAAGGTGTATGGCGATACTCACAGTCCTGGCAGGACAGAACACATCCCTTTGTGACTCAACTAGTGCTGACGTCCACGGGATGCCGATGTACCATCTTCTACCCCCGTTTTAACATGGCAACATGTGGAGGTCCCGGCTTCGGCGGGATCTTCCCATGATAAGCCAGACTTAACGGATGAAGAACAACGATCTCTGGTCTCAGAGATGGAGGTTGAAGAGTCCAGTCACCTTCTAGGCGACTCTCAGGGTACTGTCGAATCTCCACGGAGTTCGTCATCGGCTAGGTATGTACCGGCGGAAGAGATTGATGGACTACTATTGAATGCACTTAATAGGTTCTTTGGCCCTACGCCGGAAACTCCTTCTGATACGGGAGATCCCGCGATGTCGACGAATGTGCGACCTCTGGCTACATCCTTTGCTTTAGCGAAAATACCTAGCCATCCGCTTGTGTCAGACCCAATTTCCAATGTGCCAGGCACAACAGCTCTCACTACTTCCACTGTGCGAGTCATATCAGACATATCTCCCCCTCCTTTAGACAAGGCGCCAGTCAAAAAACAGGAGCTATGCCTCTTTTTACGGGCCTGATGAGTCAGGGGTAGCAATGTTACGGAAATGTTTTGGATGTTCATATTAAGGACATTCCAAGTTATTATAACCATGACTTATTCTTACCACCAAATCCCTCCAGAACGCCATTCTTGGTTCTCTCTTCCGGTTTTTGGTGCCGGCGGAGTCCCCTCTGCTTGGCTGCCATTAGCACGCCTTCCCCAGCTTACCTAGACCGCGAGTTTAGGTTAAGAGGAAAAGCGTTTAAACTGTTTTCGCAATATATGGTTCCCAGCAAGTAACAAAGTCTCTGTTACGCTCTTCTCAGGCAATAGAAGCCGCGGAAGTCAGGAAAGCCATTGAACTTTCCCGGCGCTTGCTTCTCCAGACTTCCATCCAAGTCTTTAGGAGATATTCGGACGGCCTTATTAGAGGCAGTTCGAGCAAGGCAGGATCTGAGGATGTTCTTAGTGAAGAAACTTCTTGACCGTATTGCAAGCCAAGTAGTTCTGTCTCCAGTTCTAATTCCTTCTTTGATTTCACCAGCAGTTTGGAAGACTGTTTTCAATTTGGCACAAGCATTCAAGCAAGGTCCCCGCAAGCCCTGATGCCCTTGTTAGAACAAGGGATCAGGGTCTGGTGGTATCTGGGTGACTAACTGGTGGTGGCAGAAACAGAAAAGTTACGCATCAGTCATGTCTACGTTACGTTAAACCATCTCATATCTCTAGGATTCAAGGTCAACTTAGTAAAAGTCAAACCCTTGTTCCCCCACGAGTATTTCAGGGGATAGGGCTGGTCGAGGACACAGCTTCTCTCACTCTGAATCAGAGTGTGGACACTCGAAACAGATTTCGCAAAAACTGTTTATGTTTCTCCACAGTCTGAATACGACACAGAAACTTTGGGAATCTCTAGTCGGTTCTCTCAACGGGGTTCAGCTAACTGTGAAGTTGGGCCGGTTGAAAGTCTAACGTTTAATCTTGGAGGGCAACAAATTTTTCCCACTATTACCGGCGGGGATAGTTTGGCCTATCCCAACGTTATTACACAACTTACTAGCGGTTTGGGCGACGAGAGAAAGGTTGCACGCAGTCATGTCATGAACCTCTCCTCCGCCGTCGGTATGGGTGGACATGGATGCGTCAGGCACGATAGGTTGGGGCTTGTAGTCAAACCTCGGGCATCAGGGTCAAAGGTTTTGGTCCCATTTAGAAATCTTCCACATCAATGTCAAAGACTTACTAGTCCCCTTATCTGTCCTTCAGGCTCACGGCTCTGCTTTACGGGGCTAGTCGGTGGCCTTCAGAATGGACAATCTGAATGTGGTTCACTGTATTCAGAAACAAGGGTCAATAAGATCTCGGAAGTGGCTAAACGTGTCAGAAAAGATTTTTATACTAGCCAACAGGCTGAACATTCATCCTCATGTATCTTATCTCCCAGGCGTTGCAAACGTCTGGGCAGACGCTCTGTCTCAGAGACAAAGCACTTCAGTGGAATGGGCGCTCTTGCGTGTGCGGAGCATGATCATCCACAAGTGGATTTGTTTGCGTCTGAGAAGACTTGCAAACTCCCACTGTACCTCACCCGCCGGACGATAACGCCGGCGGGCGGACCTGACGCTCTGATGACGGACGAGAACAGGTTGAGTTCCTTTTATCTATTTTCCGCCACCAGACGCGTCTCTAATGTGCCACATAGTCAACAAACTACAGGATTAGAGAGGCGTAGTCTCGCTAATCGCGCCCCTGTGGCCGGTGCAGTTTGGTACCAGCATTTGTACACGTGGTGCCCGCACCCAGTGTCACTCCCGGTCGGGTTGTTCCACTTAGAACACAATTGGCAACCTAGAAACCTCGCGGACTTGTTCATTATGGACATTCAGGAGGCCAAGTGGCTAGCACCATATGGTAGCGACGTGACCAAGATATTCACGAATCAATATACCCAGTCTACAAAGCGACAGTTTCAATCGCATTGGCAAGCTTTTATGTCTTGGATTCTTAGAACAAACCAAACTGTGCCCTCGGTGGCGTTGGTTGTTAATTATTTAATGTATCTGTTCATGCAGAAACATTTATCTGAAATTGATTTATGAGGGCAGGTTTTAAACTCCGCCCACCTCCCCGTCAGCTCAGGCCTACATGGTCTCTGGACAAAGCATCGTAGTTATTCTCGTTCCCGTATGTACCAAAGACTGCAGATTTTACAAAAGGGCAGTATTCCTTATGGCTTTGGCTACCGGGAACAGAGTATCTGAGCTGGCGGCGATGAGCAACACACCTATTTGCCTCAGGTTTGATAGGCTTCATGAGTGTATTCACATTGCACCTTCCCCAGGATTCTTAGCCAAGAATGAGCACAGTGAACACGTGTTTTCAGAGTTCACGGTGCCGGCGTTAAAAAGGGGAAAGGTGCACCATCTTTTTTGCCCAGTGCAAGCTCTAACCAAATATTTAAGAGTGGCACCTCTAAATCACCAGGGTGCTTTATGGGTCGCAAGTCCGGGTGAACGCTTGATGGAGCGTACACTGGCTTCTCTCTTGGTCAAGGACTTTAAAGAGAAGAATCCCGGCGTTGTGGGTAAGACCCACGATTTACGCAAGGGGACAGCCTCTTTACGTTTCCTTAATAATCTTTCGGTGGAAGTTATTAAGTCCACACAGTTGTGGGCCTCTAATCAGGAGTTTTTTGACGCGATGCCTTTCAGTAGCTCTGGACAAACCTTCCTTGCCATGTATAGCTTTACGGCAGAGGGTCTAGGTGGCCCTTTTAGTCACGTTTTGTTTAATTTCAAGAAAAAGGGGGGGGAGGGTGCAGTCAGTGTGACATAGGACACCCTAGACCCCTCCGGAGTATGTGTTCGGAACATACGAGCTGGGATACTGTTTGTAGGCATTGTTTTATAAAATTTCTCTGTAGTATTTATTGCAGGAAATTGTGCTAAAGGCCAAAAGTAGTGTTACAACAATTCTTGTTGTAAGTAGCTTTGGCTGTGAAGCAATAGATTTTTGAGAAATCTCGGTAGTTGCAACTACGACTTTTACTTTTGAAGTAATTACTTCTCCATAAGTACACGAGTTCAGTACTTCTATGAATGTACAAGAATTCATTTATGTTTGGTTATATTTTTAGGAATATATCCACTAGTTAATGGGGTTTATATGTGCACATGTAAACTTATAAGTTTTTAGTTTTCACCACTTACTTTAAGTGGGGTGCCTTCTTAACTAGCAGATCTGTGTACAGAGTCTCAGAGTTAACCCTTTTTCAAGCAGGCTTCTTTGAAGCACGCTCCTGCTTGTACCCCTTTTTGAAGATTTAGGCTGTATAAAGTTTATGCACCCGAATATCTCTTTTTTACAGGAGTAAGAATACTATGTGGTTGTTTGATTATCTGCTTTTCTAGAGTTATGATATGATTACGAATGTCCCCCTCCAGTCTTAGAAATCAGGCATGTTCGTCAATGATGGAGGGGCCACTAATAAATTATAGGTTTGACTCCTGTAAGGAGATAAAGAAAACCTAATATTTAGTAGTGGCCCCGTAATCATTGACGACTGGGGCCCTCCCGACCATCCCCTTCCCATTCGTTGATGTATTCAGGATTTTGGTTTACTTGATATGTCAGTGAAGGAAGAATGACGCCTGCAGTAGCGTCTGGTCAAAGATCCACACAAGTACATCCACGATATGATGGAAAGCTTATTAGATAGTTATTCTTATTTTCTTTTTGTTTTTATTTTTTACGAAGTTTTTTCGTAGTGAGAACCCAATTCATAATGACTGAAGCCATGAGTGAGGTCGCGTGCGCTCATGATGAAGGCTCCTCAGTTTTTAAATGCTCTGCGCGGTAGATTCAAACTACGGCGGATTAGTGTTTGAAGAGGATGCCTTATGTAATAGGCATGTTCGTCAATGATTACGGGGCCACTACTAAATATTAGGTTTTCTTTATCTCCTTACAGGAGTCAAACCTATAATGTTGCCTTTATGGGCTTGGAGAAGGCCTATGACAGAGTGGATAGAGAAGGTTTGTGGAAAGTACTTAGAATATACGGAGTAGAGGGCAAGTTGCTGAAAGCAGTGAAGAGCATGTATGAGGGTGCAAAGGTGGCAGTATGTGTGGAGAGTGAGCAGAGCGAGTTCTTTGACCTGAATGTTGGTTTGAAACAGGGGTGTGTGATGTCCCCGTGGTTGTTTACTGTATATATGGATGGAGTTATGAAAGAAATACTATCAAGAGCAGTGGATGTTGGTGTATCGCTGAAAAGGGAGGGAATTGAGTGGAAGCTACCTATACTGCTGTTTGCGGATGATACAGTTCTGATCAGTGATAATGAATGGGAGTTGCAGGGTCTGGTAAATGAGTTTGGAACAGTGTGCGAAAAACGGAATTTGAAGGTAAATACGGGGAAGAGCAAGGTTATGGTCTTCGAAAGGGGTGAAGTCACAGAGTGTGAGGTGAAGCTGAACGGTCAGGCTATGGAGATCGTCAACTCTTTTAAGTATCTGGGCAGTGTGTTGAGTAAAGATGGGACTATGGATGAAGAGGTGCGGGAGAGGGTACAACAGGGGAGAGGGTTGTAGGAACGCTAAAAGCAGTAACAAGAAATAGGGTGGTCAGTATGGAAGTGAAGAAGTCCTTGCATGACAGTGTGGTAATCCCGACACTGACTTACGGAAGCGAAGCATGGACGTTGGTTGAGAGACTCAGACCAAGAGTGAGAGCAGTGGAAATGAATTACTTAAGGAGTGCGTGCGGAGTTACATGGAGGGATAGACAGACTAATGAGGAAGTAAGAAGGAGGTGTGGTGTGGAGGTAGATGTGCTGGAAAGTGTGAAAAGGAACAACTTGAGATGGTTCGGCCATATGGAACGTATGGAAAGCGAGAGAATGACTAAGAGGGTGTACGAGAGCGAGGTGGAGGGACAGAGGGGGAGAGTAGACCGAATATGAGGTGGAAGGATGGAGTGAGGAACTACATGAACGAAGGCGGCGCTGGTTGGGGGGAGGGGCGTCGACTGACTGGGGACAGAGGTGCATGGGGCGGTTCGTTCGTGGCCACCCCTTCGGGGATCACGGCGTCAGGCAATAGATAGATAGATAGATAGCCTTCTTAACTAGCAGATCTGTGTACAGAGTCTCAGAGTTAACCCTTTTCAAGCAGGCTTCTTTGAAGCACGCTCCTGCTTGTACCCCTTTTTGAAGATTTAGGCTGTATAAAGTTTATGCACCCGAATATATCTTTTTTACAAAAGTAAGAATACTATGTGGTTGTTTGATTATCTGCTTTTACTAGAGTTATGATATGATTACGAATGTCCCCCTCCAGTTTTAGATATCAGGCATGTTCGTCAATGATGGAGGGGCCACTAATAAATTATAGGTTTTGACTCCTGCAAGGAGATAAAGAAAACCTAATATTTAGTAGTGGCCCCGTAATCATTGACGACTGGGGCCCTCCCGACCATCCCCTTCCCATTCGTTGATGTATTCAGGATTTTGGTTTACTTGATATGTCAGTGAAGGAAGAATGACGCCTGCAGTAGCGTCTGGTCAAAGATCCACACAAGTACATCCACGATATGATGGAAAGCTTATTGGGGAGTTATTCTTATTTTCTTTTTGTTTTTATTTTTTACGAAGTTTTTTCGTAGTGAGAACCCAATTCATAATGACTGAAGCCATGAGTGAGGTCGCGTGCGCTCATGATGAAGGCTCCTAAAATTTTAAATGCTCTGCGCGGTAGATTCAAACTACGGCGGATGAGTGTTTGAAGAGGGTGCCTTATGTAATAGGCATGTTCGTCAATGATTACGGGGCCACTACTAAATATTAGGTTTTCTTTATCTCCTTGCAGGAGTCAAACCTATAATTGGCACGTATCGGTAAACAAAAGATTTCAAAGGTTTCTGGCCTTACGGATCAGGCATCAAAATTTTGTTTTTCAGAGGATGCCATTCGGTTTGAACCTGACACCTCGATTATTCACAAAATTAGTCCGGCAAGGCCTGATGCCGTTGTTAAAGCAAGGAATCAGAGTTTTGTGGTACCTAGACGACTGGCTGGTGGTGGCAGAGACAGAGCAATTATGCATCAAACATGTCAACATAATTTTAAATCATGTCAAAACTCTAGAGTTCAAGGTAAATCTGGTAAAGTCAAACCTTGTTCCCTCACGAGTATTTCAGTGGATAGGGCTGGTTTGGGACACAGCTGCTCTCACTCTGAGTCAGAGTGTGGACAATCGAAACAGGTTTCGCAGGAAACTGTTCATGTTTCTTCACAGTCTGACTACGACACGAAGGATCTGGGAGTCTCTGGTCGGCTCTCTCAACTGGATTCAACTAACTGTAATGTTGGGCCGGTTGAAAGTAAAACGTTTAATATTGGAGGGGAACAAATATTTCCCACTCTTACCGGCGGGAAAATTATGGCCCATCCCAAAATTAATCCACACCTTACTAGCGGTCTGGGCGAAGAGGGAAATGTTGCACTCAGTAATGTCATGGACCTCTCCTCCGCCAACGGTATGGGTAGACACGGATGCGTCAGGCACAATAGGTTGGGGGTTTCAGTCAAACCAGGGGCACCAGGGTCAGGGTCTTTGGTCCCACTTAGAAATCTCCCACATCAATGTCAAAGAATTACTAGTCCCCTTGTATTTCCTTCAGGCTCACGGCTCTACTTTACGGGGCAAGTCGGTGGCCTTCAGAATGGACAATCTGAATGCAGTTCACTGTATTCAGAAACAGGGGTCAACGAGATCACGGAAGTTGCTAAACGTGTCGGAAGAGATTTTTACTCTAGCCAACAGGCTAGACATTTATCTTCACGCATCTTATCTCCCAGGCGTAGCAAACGTCTGGGCAGACGCTCTGTCCCGGAGACAGAGCACGACAGTAGAATGGGAGCTCAAGCAACCCATTTTCAACCTAATGATTGCAGAGCTCTACCATCCACAAGTGGATCTGTTTGCGTCCGAGGACTCACAAACTCCCTCTATACCTCACCCGCCGGACGAAAACGCCGGCAGGGGGGCCAGACGCCCTGGTGACAGACTGGAACAGATGGAGCTCCATCTATCTGTTTCCGCCGCCAGACGCGTCACTAATGTGCCAAGTAGTGAACAAACTACGAGATTATCGAGGCTTAGTCTCGCTAATCGCGCCCCTGTGGCCGGCGCAGTTATGGTACCAGCAATTAAAGACGTGGTGCTCGCACCAGGTGTCGCTCCCGGTCGAGTATTTCCACTTAGACACGATTGGCAACCTAGCGACCTCGCTGACTTTTGCAATATGGACATTCAAGAGGCCAAGTGGCTAGCACCATATGGTAGAGATGTGACCAATAAATTAATCAACCAATATACTCAGTCTACGAAACGACAGTATCAATCACATTGGCAAGCCTTTACTTCTTGGATCATTAGAACAGAACAGACTGTGCCCTCAGTGGCATTAGTTTTAATTATTTGAATTATCTGTTTGAGCAGAAACGTTTATCTGTGGTAACGTTAAAAAATCACTTAACTGCGATTAGAGTGCACTTTTTCGACCTTACAGGTCTCTCCATACAGGTAGCGGAGGAAACAGGTTTTATGAGAGTACTGTATGTTTAAAACTCCGCCCACCTCCCCGTCAGCTCATGCCTACATGGTCTCTGGACAAGACATTGTCTTTACTTCACTCTCGTCTGTACCAAAATACTGCAGATTTTGCATTACTCTTAAAAAAGGCTGTATTCCTTTTGGCTTTGGCCACTGGTAACAGAGTGTCTGAGCTGGCGGCGATGAGCAACACACCTAATTGCCTTAGGTTTGGTAGACTTAATGAATATTTATTAGTGGCCCCTCCATCATTGACGAACATGCCTATTACATAAGGCATCCTCTTCAAACACTATTCCGCCGTAGTTTGAATCTACCGCGCAGAGCATTTAAAATCTGAGGAGCCTTCATCATGAGCGCACGCGACCTCACTCATGGCTTCAGTCATTATGAATTGGGTTCTCACTACGAAAAAAATTCGTAAAAAATAAAAATAAAAAGAAAATAAGAATAACTATCCAATAAGCTTTCCATCATATCGTGGATGTACTTGTGTGGATCTTTGACCAGACGCTGATTCAGGCGTCATTCTTCCTTCTCTGCTCTGCGCTCAGCCTGCCCGGACGTGTCTCCCCACGCTCCGCTGGTTCCGCATTTGCTGCGTCCCTAGTGAGTTTTTTCTCATTTGTTTACTCCGGGATGTATCGAGTAAGGTTAGGATATGCGTAGCAGGAGTGTCCTGGGCTGGTTGCCTGCAGTGCAGTGTATTTTGGGTCGTGTGTTTGGGGAATCTATTTCGGATGTACCCTCGTGGTCCTGTTGTGGACATGTGAACTTTTCACAGTTGAGTTAGCTTGTGATGCAGGCGGCTTTCATTACGCGTTATTTATGCTGCCTTTTATCTTTCTGATGAGGTAAGCGTTGCTTTCTGACGTTCCCAGCGTATTTTTCTTCACTTAGTGAAGTTTTTACTGGGTCCCGAGTCAGTCTTCCCTTTGTCAGAAGTTTTTGCTACAGTGGTGTGTTGGCGGTGGTTCCTGTTGTTATATTTCCAGTGTTTTTTGTTTATATTTCAACATTTCTTATGCCGTCTACTTAGGCCTAGACAGCCGCTCGTAGCTTTGCCACATGTACAAGTGTTATTGTTTATTTTATAAAAATGTCCTACTGTGTCATGTGTATCCGGGTTTAGTTGTGTATTGGCTAATTCCACGGACTATGTATGTTTCCTGGTTTAGTTGTGTATTGGCTAATTCCACGGATTATTGTGTGGACCCTAGGCTAGTCGTGCTTGGCTTTCTCTCAGGTCCTTTGTGCGTTCAGATGGTTTCTGAACGGGGTGGGTTACTTTCCGGGGTTTTTTCTCGGTTACACCATGAAAAACCCGGCCGAGAGCCGTGTTGGGCCACGCGTGGTTTCAACACAGGCTTGTGTCCCCGGCGATGAGGTGTCTGTGGCTCTCCAGGACTGCGTCTCTGTGTTGGTGCCTGTTTCAGGCTCCCTATGATTCCCGGCGGATTGGCTGTACCCATCTAACATTGTTCATGCGGACATATGTTATGAAGTTTTTCTACCCGGTTTTACAAACCAAAGGAAAAACCTAGCTGTTGTTGAGGGCTTTCCTCCCCGGCGATCTTTTACAAAGAAGTGGGGACAGGAACTTATGGGGTTAACGTTTTTACATCTCACCCGGCGGGTGCACCTTGGTAGGGTGGGATGAACGACTTGGTCTTTCAGTTTAGTTAACCGATCCATTTTAGTGATACTATATGTATCGCCGCCTTCACACTTACGGCGATCGAAGGTTCAATTAGGGTTAACACCTTTTTCACAAATTGTTCACACCCGGCGGGTGCTCCTGGGAGGAGGAAATAAGGAATTTACAATTCAATTTCGTTAACCAGTTAATTGAGAGATACGTTAATGTATCGCCGCCTTCAAACTTACGGCGATCTTTTGTGACAATTCGTTAGAAATCAGATCTCGTATCAGCCTGCCCTGTGTTATTCTGCTAAATAATTCAGGTGCCGGCGTCTTTGTGGGGGGTTGTTTTCCAAAATTGAATCTTGAAACAGTCACCACCGGAAAGACTATAAACGCCATTCTGGTCCTTTATATTATGTCAGAGGGTATTCTTAACTTTCTTAAGACATGTTTAGATATTCTGAAATCTTTATAGAATCCCGCCGCGTACCGAGCTGTGATCGTTGTGACATTACGTCTCGTTACCCGGCGGGTTATTAACACGTGTGTGCGAACATGTTGGGTTAACCTTATGAGCATTAATTCCTGGAAATTTTCTTTTTTCCAGAGCTGGGCTCCGGCGGACCAATACAGACCCTGCAGTAGTTTTCCCACCAGTCTCTGTCATGGCTACCTTTGCCCCAGTTTTTGCTTTATGCATTACCTCTACCTGTGCCGGTATCCCTCTTTTTGCGCACACTCTTTGCATCAAGTGTGTTAAATGTCTAGACCGTTCAAGGGGTCTGTGGGTGATGTGCAACTGTTCCTTTTGCTCCCAATTAAGTGTCAAGGTCCTCCGCGACAATGATAAGACCGCAGCGGTCGCCTTACGAGAGGTTAGGCAACAGATGTCAGCGTATACTACGATTGTGGCTCATAAGTCACTTCAATGTGACAACGTCCCTCTTTGGGATAGGCTTCTTTTCGAGCACCCTCCCCCTAAACGTTCCTCTCGAGTAACTAGTCGTAAGCCGGCGGAGACTGGTCAGGGTTCTGTGTCTTCTCCTGCTGCTACTACGAAACGTCAAAGAGAGCCTACACCCCCGGCGGCAGCCTCCTCGTCTCGGGAGAGATCTCGGTCTAGGTCACCTCTCAGACACCAGCCACCTAGTCTTGCCTCTTCACCATCGAGTAAGAAGAGTAAGACGGAAAGTTCCACCAGTGGTCAAGGCGATAAATCCTCCAAATCGAAGAGTAGTTCACGGTCACACCACAGCCATAAATCTTCAAAAAAGGATTCCCATGATAGAAAGGCCTCCCGACATTCGCCAGTTTCTAGTGCTTCTCATCGTACCTCTACCCCAGACAGAGTTTGTGTTCGGTCTCAAGGGTCCAGTATAGTGCCTGTACCTGAAGATGATTTACCCATTAACATTTTAACCCTGGAATTGGAGAGTTCAGGGGGCTCAGTGATTGAGAGTGTTTTGGACTCCCAAGGGAGTGTAGGCCAAGGCCTCAGTGTTTGGAGATATTCTCGGCCAGGGCCTGACCAC
The DNA here is from genome assembly GCA_032716605.1 of Paralithodes platypus. Classification (NCBI taxonomy): domain Eukaryota; kingdom Metazoa; phylum Arthropoda; class Malacostraca; order Decapoda; family Lithodidae; genus Paralithodes; species Paralithodes platypus. The sequence continues at coordinate 19,669,738 of CM064533.1, read as the reverse complement.
CCACTTCCGGCTCAAACTATTCACACAGTGGCTGACGTCCACTGGGACGCGGCGATCCCATCCTCTATTCCTGACTTATCTTGGCAACAAGGTACCCCAGCTTCGGCGGGATCTTATCAGGAGGAACAGGATGATAAAGACGAGGTTTCAATTATATCGGATATGGAAGGGCAAGAGTCAGGTTCAGGCTTAGACGCCGCGCAGGATATTAATGATTCACCAGTGAGTACATCATCAAGTCACTTTGTCACTGCACAGGAAATTGATGGGCTACTTAGTAATGCTTTATCTAATTTGTTTGGCCAACAGCAGGAAACGCCCACAGTGGACTTGGGAGCTCCCACGACAAGATCTACGGTACGGCCTCTGATGACTTCTATTGCTTTAACTCAGATCCCTCACCCTCCCCCCTCTGTCACCATCAGTGGTTACTAGGCCTGCTACGGCGGCATTGACCACTTCGAATGTAAGGGTTATAACGGATGTCAATCCGCCCCCTCTAGACAAAGCGCCTCTCAGAAAGGTAGCTATGCCCTTGCTTTACGGACCAGACGAGTCATGGGTCTTTTTGACCCCCACTAAACCAGAGCTCGCCCAACCTACCTTGTCAGGGGAACTCCCAGTACCGCGTGAGTGGGTCATCCAGGGCAATAAATCTAAGAAATTAAGGGCCATGGATACTTTGGGAAATGTACTAGATGTCAATATAAAGGCTATACCTAGTTATTATCACCAGGACTACTTTGTTTATGCTACTAAGCTGGCTTTACCCCCTGCCTCAGCTTCAAAATTGTTTTCAGACTGGTCTAAGCTTGATGGGTTTAATGACATTAAGACTCTGTCAGCTCTCACTCCAGAACTTGATTTGCAAACCGTCACAGACGCAGCAGCTAATCCAGTCTTGAAGGTGGGGCAGTTGGGTCCAGGACCTTGGGTGGAATGGGAGACAGAGGCTCAAAACTTTGCGACCACATTTACTTCCAAAACTTCCCACCAGATCCCTCAAGATACTCATTCTTGGTTCTCCATGCCAGTGTGTTCGGCCGGCGGAGTCCCTTCAGCTTTGTTTGCTTTCTTAGCTGCCCTAAAATTAATCTTTGTGAGCTAAAAGACCCTTTCACTACCCCTACCCCAACTCACCTAGACCGGGAATTTAGGCTAAGGGGGAAAGCTTTTCGCCTATTCTCTCAATACATAGTGTCTCAACAGGTAGCAAAGTCTTTGCTCCGGTCCACTCAGGCAATCGCAGACGCGGATGCCAGACGATCAGTTGAATTGTCCCGGCGACTGCTTCTTCAGTCGTCAATCCAATCTTTGGGTGACATCCGCACCGCCTTGCTTGAGGCGGTACGAGCGAGACAAGACCTCAGAATGTCCTTAGTCCGAAAACTGCCTGATCACATTGCGAATCAGGTGGTCATGTCACCAGTGCTCACTCCCTCTTTAATGTCCCCTGACGTGTGGCGAACGGTGTTTAATATGGCTCAGGCCTTTAAACACAGTCCCACCCCTTCTAAGAAACCTGCCTTTAACTTCCCCAAACCCAGCCCAGTCGCTAAGGCTCAGCCGGGGGGATCTAAGCCCTTTCTTCCACCTAAGTCCTCCTCCTCCCCTGAAGGTCAGTACAGGCATAGACAGAGTAGGTTTTCAGGTCAGAGAGGACGCGGCCATAATAAGCCTGGTCAGGGCCCGTCTTCGGCCAACGCCAGCCAGCCGGCGAAGCGTCCACCACCACCAACTCCACCACCATCAAAAAACTAAAGTCTCTCTCACTCCCGGTGCCAGTCTTAAGGCCGACGGATCCGAGGGTAGTACATCCGGCAAACCCTTGTCTGCTAATTGGGTCGTCCCGAACGTGTCACCAAGCATGGCCGTTAAACACTTGGGCACGGATGGTGGCACGCAAAGGCATCACTTGGCAGTGGCTCCGGCGACCTCGCTTACGTCAGCCGACAACGGCGAATTTTGTTTCTTTAGAGGTGGAGTCACTGGTCCAGGAAATGATTGCCAAGAATGTCATCATCCCGGTCCCCCCAAATTACCCTGTATTCACGTCCAAGCTATTTTTGGTTCCCAAAAGGGACAGTGTTCAGATGAGACCAGATGAGACCGGTCGTAGACCTGTCTTATCTTAACCTTCACATTCACAACGAGTCATTCCGAATGTTAACAGTACACCAAATCAGGTTAACACTTCCGCCGGGAGGTTGGATGTGTTCCCTAGACCTGACAGACGCCTATTGGCACGTATCGGTCAACAAAAGATTTCAAAGGTTTCTGGCCTTACGGATCAGGCACCAAAATTTTGTTTTTCAAAGGATGCCATTCGGTTTGAACCTGGCACCTCGATTATTCACGAAATTAGTCCGGCAAGACCAGATGCCGCTGTTGAAGCAAGGAATCAGAGTTTTGTGGTACCTAGACGACTGGCTGGTGGTGGCAGAGACAGAGCAATTATGCATCAAACATGTCAACATAATTTTAAATCATGTCAAAACTCTAGGGTTCAAGGTAAATCTGGTAAAGTCAAACCTTGTTCCCTCACGAGTAATTTAGTGGATAGGGCTGGTCTGGGACACGGCTGCTCTCACTCTGAGTCAGAGTGTGGACAATCGCAACAGGTTTCGCAGGAAACTGTTTCTTCACAGTCTGACTACGACGCGGAGGGTCTGGGAGTCTCTGGTCGGCTCTCTCAACTGGATTCAACTGACTGTTATGTTGGGCCGGTTGAAAGTAAAACGTTTAATATTGGAAGGCAACAAATATTTCCCACTCTTACCGGCGGGAAAGTTATGGCCCATCCCAAAATTAATCCACACCTTACTAGCGGTCTGGGCGAAGAGGGAAACGTTGCACTCAATAATGTCATGGACCTCTCCTCCGCCAACGGTATGGGTAGACACGGATGCGTCAAGCACAATAGGTTGGGGATTTCAGTCAAATCAGGGGCACCAGGGTCAGGGGCTTTGGTCCCACTTAGAAATCTCCCACATCAATGTCAAAGAATTACTAGTCCCCTTGTATTTCCTTCAGGCTCACGGCCCTGCTTTACGGGGCAAGTCGGTGGCCTTCAGAATGGACAATCTGAACGCAGTTCACTGTATTCAGAAACAGGGGTCAACGAGGTCAAGGAAGTTGCTAAACGTGTCGGAAGAGATTTTTACTCTAGCCAACAGACTAGACATTTATCTTCACGCATCTTATCTCCCAGGCGTAGCAAACGTCTGGGCAGACGCTCTGTCCCGGAGACAGAGCACGACAGTAGAATGGGAGCTCAAGCAACCCATTTTCAACCAAATGATTGCAGAGCTCTCCCATCCACAAGTGGATCTGTTTGCGTCCGAGGAGACTCACAAACTCCCTCTATACCTCACCCGCCGGACGAAAACGCAGGCAGGGGGGCCAGACGCCCTAGTGACAGACTGGAACAGATGGAGCTCCATCTATCTGTTTCCGCCGCCAGACGCGTCACTAATGTGCCACGTAGTGAACAAACTACGAGATTATCGAGGCTTAGTCTCGCTAGTCGCGCCCCTGTGGCCGGCGGAGTTGTGGTACCAGCAATTGAAGACGTGGTGCCCGCACCCGGTGTCGCTCCCGGTCGGGTATTTCCACTTCGACACGATTGGCAACCTAGCGACCTCGCTGACTTTTGCATTATGGACATTCAGGAGGCCAAGTGCCTAGCACCATACGGTAGAGATGTGACCAATAAATTATTAAATCAATATACTCAGTCTACGAAACGACAGTATCAATCACATTGGCAAGCCTTTACTTCTTGGATCATTAGAACAGAACAGACTGTGCCCTCAGTAGCATTAGTTTTCAATTATTTAAATTATCTGTTTGAGCAGAAACGTTTATCTGTGGTAACGTTAAAAAATCACTTAACTGCGATTAGAGTGCCCTTTTTAGACCTTACAGGTCTCTCCATACCGGTAGCGGAGGAAACAGGTTTTATGAGGGCATGTTTTAAACTCCGCCCACGTCCCCGTCAGCTCATGCCTACTTGGTCTCTGGACAAGGCATTGTCTTTACTTCACTCTCGTCTGTACCAAAATACTGCAGATTTTGCATTACTCTTAAAAAAGGCTGTATTCCTTTTGGCTTTGGCCACCGGGAACAGAGTGTCTGAGCTGGCGGCGATGAGCAACACACCTAATTGCCTTAGGTTTGGTAGACTTAATGAATGTATTCACATTGCACCTTCCCCGGGATTTGTAGCCAAGAATGAGCACAGTGCACACGTTTTTTCTGAGTTCACGGTGCCGGCGTTAAAAAGGGGAAAGGTGCATCATAATCTATGTCCAGTGCAAGCTCTAACCAAATATTTGAGAGTGGCTCCTCTAAACCCCCAAGGTGCTTTATGGGTAGCGAGTACGGGTAAACGCTTACTGAAACGGAGATTAGCTTCTCTTCTGGTCGAAGTCATTAAAGAGAGTAATCCCGGCGTTGTGGGTAGGGCCCACGATTTACGCAAATGGGCAGCCTCTTTATATTTCCTGAAGAATTTTTCAGTAGAAGATATTTCGTCCACACAGTTGTGGGCGTCTAATCATACGTTTTTGACTAGATACTTGTCAGTTGCTCTAGACAAACCTTCCTTACCATGTATAGCTTTAAGGCAGAGGGTCTAGGTGGCCCTTCAGTCACTTTTGTTTACTTTCAAGGAAAAGGGGGGGGGGGGTGCAGTCAGTGTAACATAGGACACCCTAGACCCCGCCGGAGTGTAAGAGCTGTGATACAATTTATGGTTAATGTGATATGAAAATTTCTCTGCGAGGAATTGTGCTAGTACAATGTTAGTACAAAACAACGGGGTTGTTATAGTAGTTTTAGCTGTGAAAGCAATTTAGTATTAAACAGTGGAGATCTTTTGCAAATTATCTCCACGATTATTTTGGGGTTTATTATGTGCACATGTAAACTTATAACTTGTTATTTTTGTCACCACTCGTTGAGTGGGGTGCCTTTGTAACTACAGATCTGTTCACAGAATCTTCAGAGTTACCCTTTTTTGTCAAGCAGGCTTCTTTGAAGCACGCACCTGCCTGAACCCCTTTCTTGTATATATATGGGCTGCGCCATATTTAAATATATTTTCAAAGTAAGAATACTATGTGGTTGTTTGATTATCTGCTTTTGATTACGAATGTCCCCCTCCAGTCTTAGAAATCAGGCATGTTCGTCAATGATGGAGGGGCCACTAATAAATTATAGGTTTGACTCCTGTAAGGAGATAAAGAAAACCTAATATTTAGTAGTGGCCCCGTAATCATTGACGACTGGGGCCCTCCCGACCATCCCCTTCCCATTCGTTGATGTATTAAGGATTTTGGTTTACTTGATATGTCAGTGAAGGAAGAATGACGCCTGAATCAGCGTCTGGTCAAAGATCCACACAAGTACATCCACGATATGATGGAAAGCTTATTGGATAGTTATTCTTATTTTCTTTTTGTTTTTATTTTTTACGAAGTTTTTTCGTAGTGAGAACCCAATTCATAATGACTGAAGCCATGAGTGAGGTCGCGTGCGCTCATGATGAAGGCTCCTCAGATTTTAAATGCTCTGCGCGGTAGATTCAAACTACGGCGGATTAGTGTTTGAAGAGGATGCCTTATGTAATAGGCATGTTTGTCAATGATTACGGGGCCACTACTAAATATTAGGTTTTCTTTATCTCCTTACAGGAGTCAAACCTATAGTATTCATATTGCACCTTCCCCGGGATTTGTAGCCAAGAATGAGCACAGTGCACACATGTTTTCAGAGTTCACGGTGCCGGCGTTAAAGAGGGGAAAGGTGCACCATAATCTATGTCCAGTGCAAGCTCTAACCAAATATTTGAGAGTAGCTCCTCTAAACCCCCAAGGTGCTTTGTGGGTAGCGAGTACGGGTAAACGCTTACTGAAACGGAGATTGGCTTCTCTTCTGGTCGAAGTCATTAAAGAGAGTAATCCCGGCGTTGTGGGTAGGGCCCACGATTTACGCAAATGGGAAGCCTCTTTACGTTTCCTGAAGAACTTTTCAGTAGAAGATATTACGTCCACACATTTGTGGGCGTCTAATCATACGTTTTTGACTAGATACTTGTCAGTTGCTCTAGACAAACCTTCCTTACCATGTATAGCTTTAAGGCAGAGGGTCTAGGTGGCCCTTCAGTCACTTTTGTTTACTTTCAAGGAAAAAGGGGGGGGGGGGTGCAGTCAGTGTAACATAGGACACCCTAGACCCCGCTGGAATGTAAGAGCTGTGATACAAATTATGGATAATGTGAAATGAAAAATGTTCTGTTCTATTCAGGGCGAGAAATTGTGCTAGTACAATGTTAGTACAAACAACAGGGTTGTTATAGTAGTTTTAGCTGTGAAAGCAATTTAGTATTAAACAGTGGAGATCTTTTGCAAAATATTTCCACGAATATTATGGGGTTAATATGTGCACATGTAAACTTATAACTTGTTATTTTTGTCACCACTCGTTGAGTGGGGTGCCTTTGTAACTACAGATCTGTTCACAGAAATCTCCAGAGTTACCCTTTTTGTCAAGCAGGCTTCTTTGAAGCATGCACCTGCTTGAACCCCCTTTTTAGTATATATATGGGCTGCGCCATGTTTAAATATATTTTTCAAAGTAAGAATACTATGTGGTTGTTTGATTATCTGCTTTTCTAGCGTTATGATATGATTACGAATGTCCCCCTCCAGTCTTAGAAATCAGGCATATTCGTCAATGATGGAGGGGCCACTAATAAATTATAGGTTTGACTCCTGTAAGGAGATAAAGAAAACCTAATATTTAGTAGTGGCCCCATAATCATTGACGACTGGGGCCCTCCCGACCATCCCCTTCCCATTCGTTGATGTATTAAGGATTTTGGTTTACTTGATATGTCAGTGAAGGAAGAATGACGCCTGAATCAGCGTCTGGTCAAAGATCCACACAAGTACATCCACGATATGATGGAAAGCTTATTGGACAGTTATTCTTATTTTCTTTTTCTTTTTATTTTTTACGAAGTTTTTTCGTAGTGAGAACCCAATTCATAATGACTGAAGCCATGAGTGAGGTCGCGTGCGCTCATGATGAAGGCTCCTCAGTTTTTAAATGCTCTGCGCGGTAGATTCAAACTACGGCGGATTAGTGTTTGAAGAGGATGCCTTATGTAATAGGCATGTTCGTCAATGATTACGGGGTCACTACTAAATATTAGGTTTTCTTTATCTCCTTACAGGAGTCAAACCTATAATGTTGTCCCTATCCCGTGATTCTGATGACCTTCCGTTGACTGATAGACCCATTCTATCAGACTCGAGGTGTCTGTGTCCACCCATAGACTGGGAGGTGGATCTGACCAATGTGTCACTGATCCCTTTACCTGAGGTTTTACCACAACGACAGGGGGTGTAGAATTCTCTTTGGGATGAAGAGAGGGGAATTGTGAGGTGTTAGAGGGAAGGCTTTGTTGTCTGGCCAGATTAGTTCCTTCAACCTGAGGGAGCCTAGGGGCCTTGTAATTTTTAACCCAATTTAAAGGGCCTATCGGAGATTCCCAAAGTTTCCAGGTTATAGTCTTGGTATGCAATACTCTGAACAGTTTTATTTGAAGACGTTTGGCATTGGTTGGACTTTGTTCTATAGTCTGAAGTTGTGTATCCCAGATTAATGCTACTCATTCTGCTGATTGTGTAGGAGTGAGATTTTGATTTTTCTAAATTTACTCTGAAAACCAACTTTGTCACATGTTGCATGACTATCAAGGTTTGTTGTTGTTGTTCCCCAAGCTGCCTGGCTGAACAGCCCCAAGGCCCCGAGCAAGGCAAAGGCCATAACCGAGCGCCCCCACAGAACCTTCCCTGCCGACCACAATAAAGCCTGGGTGACCGAAGCCACTCCATGGCGGGGAGCTGAGGAGGGTGCGGAAACGCCCGGGAAACCAAAGCCCCACCCAGGGCCCTGTGCCCCTCAGCAAATATGAAGAGAAAGGTGAGGGGCAAAGGAAGAATGTGACGCTTTGGCTTCCAATCTTGGTAGATTGGGAGGTCAATCCACGGAAGAGACGCCGTCACTTGAGATCTAGAAAATATATAAGTAAAAGGAACAGTCAGAGTAAGCTATGGGTATGGCAGAGATCGCTCAGTTCTCACTCTGATAGACCAGCCCATCACCACATAACTAGAACCCAATCCTCTCAGCATCAGCTAGAAAAGGCCCTAGAAAGCCGCCTTTGGCGAGGGGATAGCTCCCCTATTTCAACCCCTTTCGGGGTTGGGCACCCGCCAAGGTTTGTTCTTGGTAATGGCGTGGGGAAGATCACAGAATCATCCAATCTTGAAGGTAAAACAGTATTTTTACACTGTCTTTGAGTAGAGGGAGGAGAGATTGTTTCACTATCTTGGTGAGAAATTCTGGGAGCTATGTTCAAGCTGAAAGGAATTCTGGTGAACATCGCCGCTTTGATTCTGAATGGGATAGCTAGGAACTTTTGGTACGTCTTGCTATTGGGATGTGCCAGTAGGAATCTTCTATAGCTAGAGTAATTATTCAGACCTTTGGTTGTAGAATTAGCTTTACTTGGGAAATAGTTAACATCCTGAACTTCATATTGTGAATTGATTTGTTGAGGAGGAACCTGTCTATCGTAGGCTTTAGTTGTAGACTGTCCCTTTTTGGGGAGAGGAACATGTGTGATAGAAAGGCTGGCATGACTTCTGGCACCTAAGTCACAACATTGTCTGTCAACATTTGGTTCATTAATGTTTTTTAACTCTTAGAGATAGTTGTCCATTGTTGGACTGAGCTCTGAGGAGGGGTTAGCTGGTTTGCCAGAAACTGCCCAAACATATCCCTCTGAGGGCTTAGCAACAGAGCATGAACCTCATTCCAGGTCGTTTGGGGAATCAATCTGCATGTGAATTGAGGTGAAAAGAGAGCCGGAGTAGCAATATCTTTGGGCATATTCTTGGACAATTGGGTGAGTGGATACTGTCTAGCTCTAGTTGCCTCAAAAATTGCAATCTTGACATTCCCAGTGGTCATCCGAGAATTACCACGTGAAGCTCTTCTGATAAAATGAAGTGCAGACCTGGAGTTTTGTTCAGGGATAGAATCTGCTACTTGCCTCATGGCTTGTGCAAGTTGTTGTTGTGTGATAAAATTTGACAGTAACCTATGGGTTCTTTGATGTAGTTTAAAGTCATTGTAAGTCTGTGCAGGGTAGGTGTATTAATCATGGAGTCAACTAGTTGGTTTACAAACTATTGTTGGAGATCTGAGATATTTCCAGAACTCCTGGGGAATAGAGTCGGAGTTGTATATATGCATAGTGGTAAATTTATGATTACGTCCAGCAATCGGTCTTGTGCATCTTTGTATGTAGATGCCTAAGCTCTTCCGTTTTAATAATCCACTCATTTGGTATTGGCACCGAGTCTGAATGACCTGTGTCAGCATTAGTAGGTGCTACCCTGGTAAATGTTTCCAGTATCGAGATTCACCAATTAGTAGAGGGGGAGGCTTCTTGAACATTTCATGAGCAGGTTGTTTAGGCTGGACAGGTAAATGAGACAGTGGAACTGTGTCTGGTATGGCATGTTGTAACATGGGTGGAGCAAGAGACCTACTTTGTAGATCTCGGATAGCCTTATCTAAAGACGTAAATTTCTGTTCAATTTTGTCTGTCAACTCATGCATAGATTTAAGAAAATACCTGAAGTTCACCAACCAAGCCACCAGGCGGGCTCTGAGTAGGGACTATATCAGGAAACTCTTCTTCACTTTGTTCTAATGGAGAACCATGGTACAGTAAACCCTCGCTATCTCGGACTAATTGGGGGGAGACCCAGTCCGAGATGACCGAAAATCCGAGATGTCCGAAGTCCAACTTATGTCCGACTTAAGAGAGGGAAAATTCCGAATTAGAAGAAGAAAGTCCGCGTCACCAGAGAAATTGAGATTTTTTTTTTTTTTTTTTTTTTTATATATCTATTCAATGCATCTATCTCCCTTATACATATATATAACTATGTCTTATTTGGTCTTTTTTTAATCTATGAATCAATTCTAATACGATGGAATTGAAAACAATATTACCCTTCTAACACACAAATAATAAAATGAAAAAGAGAGTAAATAAAAATTTCTCCTTTGTCTCAAGAAACATAAGTCCGTCTCGTATATGTTAGTATTTTATCGCTCGCTCGCCCCTAGCCACTCTCTCTCTATCTATTTATCTCTCTAATGCATCTAACTAACTCTCTTATACATTAACATAACTGTCTTATTTGGACTTTTTGTAATCTATAAATAATTTCTAATGCGATGGAATTGAAAACAATATTATCCTTCTAGCACACAAATAATAACATGAAAAAGAGTCAATAAAAATGTCTCCTTTGTCTTTTCAGAACCAATTAAACCGTCTCATAATAGTTCGTGTTTATCGCTCACTTCCCCTTCTGCAACTCTCTGTCTATCTATCTATCTTGTCTTTTCAGAACCAATTAAGTCCGTCTCATAATAGTTAGTGTTTATCGCTCACTCCCCCTCTGTAACTCTCTTTCTATCTATATCTCTCTAATGCATCTACGTAACTCCCTTATACATTAACATAACTATGTCTTATTTGGACTTTTTGTAATCTTTGAATAATTTCTAATGCAATGGAATTGAAAACAATATTATCCTTCTAGCACACAAATAATAACATGAAAAAGAGTCAATATAAAAGTCTCCTTTGTCTTTTCAGAACCAATTAAGTCCGTCTCATAATAGTTTGTGTTTATCGCTCACTTCCCCCTCTGCAACTCTTTCTATCTATCTTGTCTTTTCAGAACCAATTAAGTCCGTCTCATAATAGTTCGTGTTTATCGCTCACTCCCCCTCTGTAACTCTCTCTTTCTATCTATCTATCTCTCTAATGCATCTACGTAACTCCCTTATACATTAACATAACTATGTCTTATTTGGACTTTTTGTAATCTTTGAATCATTTCTAATGCAATGGAATTGAAAACAATATTATCCTTCTAGCACACAAATAATAACATGAAAAAGAGTCAATATAAAAGTCTCCTTTGTCTTTTCAGAACCAATTAAGTCGTCTCATAATAGTTCGTGTTTATCGCTCACTCCCCCTCTGTAACTCTCTCTTTCTATCTATCTATCTCTCTAATGCATCTACGTAACTCCCTTATACATTAACATAACTATGTCTTATTTGGATTTCTTGTAATCTTTGAATAATTTCTAATGCAATGGAATTGAAAAATATAATATCGGACATTTTCCGAATACTTATAAAAAGTCCCACAACGTCAGAGACTGTCGGAACGATGACGGAAATGTCCGAAATACCGAAGTGCATGTCCGAGAGGCCATAGCCAGTCCGACTAGTACGGGTTTCCGACTTCTAGAGGTCCGAGATGGCGAGGGTTTACTGTACTCATTCTCACTCCAACCCTCCTCGGTATGGTTACTGGTTTCCAAATCATACCACCCTACCATAGCATTGCTTATGACCAAAGGTTCTGGGGTATCCTTAGGAAGTACTTTTTTCCGTATTGCCCCAACCGTATTGTAACCAAAATGTCTGGAGCTGCCAGAGAAGGATCAAAACGAACAGGTAAGTCCGTAGAAGGCTGAACAGGTGAGTAGTGTATGGGTTTATGTACTTCAGCTTCAATATTCACCTGAATCAGTTTAGGGTGCCTTAATGTGGGTGGAGCAAGCAACTGGGTTTATTCAGATTGCTGTTCAATAGTATCAGCTAACTGTACTAGGGAAAGTGGAGGGGGACTGATACCCTCAGAACTTGGGTCCATGAAGGAAGTAGATGAGACAGGTAATTTATGTTTTTTGATGTAATAGGGTTAGCATGGTGACTGACTACATTAGACAATGTCAAAAGTCTGAGGGTATGTGGTGTAGAATGCAGGATTTTGAAATCATGACTGCGAGTCGAGTCGGGGAAGTTTGGTACTTAGCAGGTCGTGTTTTAGTTTGAGATTTGCTCACTTTCTTCTGTTTATTTACTGGAAGACTTTGAGCTGGCCGACCTATGTCTTTTCCTGCTAGATCCAGACATTTTCTTGTCAGGAGATGGGGAGGAGCTAGGGGTTCTAGAAAAGGATATTTCTAAAAAAGCTTACATACTTTGCCTCCATAATACCTGGAGATTTTGTTTAAGGTACCTGAAATGTAAGACTTTACCGAACCCCACACAGATAATTTAGTATTGGTTCCTTCGTCAATGACGAAGAGCCTATACTATATATAGGCTGAGATTCCGGGACCCGTTCGGGATTCCCCGGAGTTCTTATCACAACCGTTGCGTATATAGCATAATAAACAATCCTTGGTTAATACCCATTAAATCTTACCAAGGGCTCGTCATTGAAAATGAATACCACTAGAAATATTTTTTTTAATGAAGAATCTATCTTTTCAAACCTCCCGGTGCCTCAGCCCTCCAGCTATGCTGTTGTCATGCTTCCCTTGCACGTGATGCCAGATTTCCTAGCGTGTTTATCTGCCTCTTTACGGTTGTGATCCAGGCGAGTTGGACGTGTGCCCCCTTGCTTTGGGCGTCTCGGTGTTTGCCTAGCTTCCTCACTCCTACCTTACCTTAGGTTACCTTAGGTTGTGTTCGCCACTCTTCTAGCAGCACCGAGGAGCGCGTCGCCCCTCGTTGTGGGTAGTGAGTCCTTGTTATATATTATTTGAGTTAGGTCCAAAGATGAATTGAGTAATCGCCTGTATGTTTCAGAGGGCCTCCGTCCATGCCTGTCCACACCGAAAGTATATGGGTACCGCTTCGCCATTCTTAATATGTGTTATTCGTCGTAGTAAGTGATTATTGTTATAATAGGCTATATCCTATACAATGCTTGCATTTAATTATTTACTTATTGTAGGCTATTATTCACCTTATTCGTGTGCCCTCAGGCTACACGTAGAACTCTTAAGATATTATTAATTCAAAGTTTTCTTTGTCGTAAAGTAGCCTACATTATTCCCGAAATTCTACTTGTATTAAATTTTCAAGGTCACTTCGCTTTTATAGTTTGCTTGCTTCTAACATTTTATAGTTTGCTTGCTTCTAGCATTACTTCGAGCTGATAGATTCTTAGCTAGACTTATTGATTCCCTTATATGTCACATGCTCGTAACAGTTACTTATTTATAAGGCCATGCTTGTTCGCCACTTCGAGAAAGTGTCCACGAGGCGGCCAATAGGCCTAACCAGCTCGGCTTTCCTCTACTGAATTTTACATAGATCAATTGTTGTCTTCCTATACGAGTGTTATGTTATGAAGTGCTTCAGATTTCTACGCAATTATGTGTTAAATTTTTAAAAAGAAAGAGTTTGCATGAAAACAAAGTTTCCTCTAGTGCAAGAGCACCACTAACCCTATACAATTGCATGCTTCGAGTCCCGGAGTCGGCGGGGCTCCTGTGTCCCTCCGTTCTCTCCGGGTCTCCGGATTTTAGACCTCCGGGTACTAAATGGTTTCAAGGAAACCGAGGAAAAAAAAAAAAAAAAAACGATGCACAAAGAAGTTCCGGTTAAATGGAGAAACAAAGTTTTCCTCCAGGTGCACAAAACACCAACAAAAAGGAACGAGTGCTTCCTCCGGGTACTCCGAGTAATACAAAAAAACAAAGAACCAAAAGTTCAGGTTAAATTAAGGAACGAGAGCTTCCTTCGAATACTCCGGGTACTCCGGGTATTAACAAAAAAAACAGGGAACCAAGAAATTCAGGTTAAATTAAGGAACAAGGCTTCCTCCAAGTACTCCGGGTACTCCGAGCAATACTGCAAACCAGGGAACCAAGAGGTTCAGGTTAAATTAAGGAACAAGAGTTTCCTCCAAGTACTCCGGGTACATACTAAAGACCCAAGAGGTTCAGGTTAAAATTAAAGAACAAGAGCTTCCTCCAAGTACTCCGGGTACTCAGGGTAAACACTGACAACCCAGGAACCAAGAGGTTCAGATTAAAAATAAGGAACGATAGCTTCCTCCAAGTACTCCGGGTACTCAGGGTAAACACTGACAACCCAGGAACGAAGAGGTTCAGGTTAAAATTAAGGAACGAGTTTCCTCCGGGTACTCCGGGTACTCCGGGTACTCTGGGGGGGGGGGGGGGGGGAACATTGTTTTCCTTCAGAAACAAATATCCGATGTACCAAAAGGTTCCGGTTAAATTAAAGACCAACGTTTCCCTCCGAATTCTCAATGTAGAACAATGAATGGAAAAAGAAGGGAGGAGAGTACTCCAGTGGCATTTATGATAGCCTATAGACTATCCCACTTAAATCCATTCTTATATAAGATGTAGCGAATATGCTACCCGACTTAAAAAAAACAAAAAACAAAAAAAACATTCATAGGGCCAACAAGCTACTCGATATTGAATGGGCCTTATACATAATGAACTGGTACTGTACATGTTTTTGTTCTTTGCTCTTATATTATGTAACATTGATTCTTGGCCTTTTCTATGACATGTGGGCCATAGCTCTCCACAGTCATCTGCGCCCCCTCACCCGAGCCACAACTGTGATCAGCTCCAGGAGTCACCCACGTCCTGGATTGCCGGACAGGCGCGTGGCCCTCTCCAGTGGGATCGGAGAGTGGCTTCTCAGGTTTTTCTACACCTGAGAGGATGTCGGGACCCAAAACGACGACTTCAGCCTCGACCATGGTGCAGTGGTGCGGGGTCACAAGATGTGACAAATTTCCCCTTCTTGGCCATACGAGATGTGTACGCCATGTGTCTTGTGTGGATCGTACATTGGCTAAGTGGGCTCCTAAAAAGTGTACAAATTGTGCACTCTTCATGAAACACTACCACAATCCGAGTGGCCATATAACAGCAGCGGGTGCGACTCAGGTATTGCTGAACATTTGGGATGAGGTAAGAGTTTATTTTCTTACAGTTTCTTACAGTAGATCCTCTGGAAAAAGGCAAACTAGGCCTGTGTATCCAACTCAGTACCAGTACTTGCACTGCTGCGTCATTCACGGTGTTGGCGGCGGCGGTAGCAGACGCAACATTTTTACTATTCTGTATTTTTGTTTTATAATCAAACTTCAAATCTTGTCTTCCCCATGCTTTATCAAGATTATTCTCAAACTCCCTTATTGATTCGGAATCGACTACACACTGGGGCAGTGCGTTCCACTCATTTACCACTCTATCACAAAATGAGTTCTTTGCCTTCTCAAGCATATTTCTTCCTTTGTAAATTTTCTTAGAGTGTCTTCTCGTTCTTGTTCCCTCCCGCATCAAGAAGATACCCTCACACACATCCTCATCGTACTTTCCTGACACTATCTTAAAAGTCTCTATCATATCCCCTCTCTTTCTCCTATATGCCAGTGTCGGAAGCCCCAGTGTCCTCAACCTCTGCTCATAGCCTGCGTTCTTCAACATTGGTACCAGCTTGCTAGCTCTCCTCTGCACTTTCTCCACTGCTTCTATATCCTTTACCATATATGGAGCCCACACCTGGTTCGCATATTCCAGGTGCGGCCTAGCCAGCGCTGTATAGAGATTCCTGAAGATTTCTTCGTCAAGTGACACAAATGTCCTCCTTATCAGCCCTACAATTCTATTGGCTTTGTTTATCTTTTCCGCTAAATGTTCTGAGAAATTTAACTTATTGTCTATCACTACTCCTATATCCTTTTCTGCATTCACTTCCTCCATCGCTTCATACATACTGTATCCTACCTTGTCTATCTTGCTTGTCCCAATCCGCATGTACTTGCATTTTTTTTGGATGAAAAGGCATTAACCAATGCTCAGACCATCCCTTCATGCCCTCCACATCTCCTTGAAGCAAACCCACATCTTCCTTACTCCTCACTCTTCTATACAGCTTAGTGTCATCCGCATACAGGTATACCTCACTTCCATTAGTTATAACTTCAGGTAAGTCGTTGATTTATATATCATCAACTTTGAAAAAAGTCCTACATTGCCAGTAGAGACTATATTTATTTCTTAAACATTCCAGAACACACGTCCCAATGCTCTCGAAGCTCTGTGTCTTCCCCAGCATCCTCTAAAAAGAGGTCTATACCTACAAAATCAAAAGACACTTCCCTCCCTCACTGTCTTCTCCCCAAACGTGTTAAGCTTGACCTAGATAAAGATGTGTCATTTAGTAGCACTGCTGATACGGTGCACCTCTCAACAAGTCCTACCCCGCCACCTTATACCACTGCCGAGGTCCATCACTCTCAATCATCCCCAGTGGGACAAGTGTTTTCAGAGTTTATTGAACAGGCCCTTCCCATACAACTAGAACCACAACAACCCCAGCCCGATCCCTTTCAATCGGAAACGTCAGGTAGTGTGGAGGAGGAGGTGCCTTACGATGATTTTAATGTGAACTACAGTCAGGCCTTCCAATACGCGAGTATATGGGCGACACGCGCCCTCGCGGAATTGATATTCGCGTATTGGAAATATAGCTTTAAATGGGAATAAATTAATAGGGGCGGCACGGCCTAAATTAGGCCTATTTAACACCGTTAATTGCCACAAAAGGTACATTTATGTATACATAAAGATCCAAATCATAAGAAAATATAACAATAATAATAAACTCACCTTAAAATTAACAGTATGAAGGCTAGATATGAATGGTGGGGGCTCCGAGGCAGGGCGAGTTCAGCTAAAGTGCCCCGGCCCCGTCCCCGGCCCCGTCCCCAGCACCATCATCGTCCGAAGAACTGTCCCTGTCACCAATCACTCTGTTGAGGGCCAGGCGCCTTTGCTCCACCTGAACCTCCCTCATAAAGCCACCAAAATCCTCTGGCACGTCATCTTGAGCACCCGAGGTCGAAGGTTGTGGATCGTCAGGATCGTCTTGTGGTTCTTGGCGGCGGGCAAGGAATTTTGTCATCAGTGTTTGCCTTCTCTTGTTGATTTCTTCACGGTGTTTGTCAATATAGAAGCGGAATACACCGTCAACGTTCATCAGGACTTCTTGTTTTCTCACAGGGCACTCTTCCATTGACCGAAAGCTTGACAAGCCAGTCATTGACATTGACAAGCCAGTCATTGACATTGACAAGCCAGTCAGACATAATGGCACTGGTCATCCACCCATTAGCAGACTTGTACCAGTAAGTCCCAGTGTCATCCATGTCACGTAGATTCTTGTAACATCTAGGGTGGGCAGCTGTGTGCACCACTACAGGGCGCATCTTGTGGGTGCCGGAAAGGTTCACAGTAAACATGACAGTGAACCTTGACTTATCTATCTTGCGGCCCCTTGCCTGTTTCACCGATTTTGCAAGATAGGTAGACTTTGGCATGCACTTGTACTGCAGGCCACTTTCGTCCACATTGTAGATTTGGTCTTTCTTGTAGTCACCATCCTCGATTATGGTCTTCAGCACCCCAGGAAACTCGTTGGCTGCCGCGACGTCTGCAGATCCTCGTTCCCCTGACACCTTGATGTTCCTCAAGTCCTTGCATTTCATAAAGCCAGACATCCAACCGTTGGATGCCTTGAAATGAAAATTCTGTCCAGATTTTGTCCTAGCACATGCGGTGGCGTAGAACAGTTTAGCCTGTTGCTTGATGTAGGCCTTATCCACCGGGATTTGCTCTCAGTATTTACGGGCTAAGAATGTTGCCAGGTATCGCTCCATCACCACCATAGCTGGGTTATTGGTCCTGCAACGCTTGTCCATCATGGCGGCACCATAGGACTTCACGATGGTGTTGATCTTTTCCCTGTTAGCCCATATCGTCCTCACTGTTGACTCTGCTAGCCCCATTGCTCGACCGATGGCTGAGTTTCCTTCTCCCTTTTGTTTCCTTTGGATGACCTCCAGCTTCATTTTGTGTGTGATAAGTTTATTCTTGCGAGGCATGACGGCGGTGGGCACACTGTGTAGACTGGCGTATCCCACAATGCCCTGGTCCGTCTGCCTACGTCACTGCCCTGCGCAGTTGGATGCGCGGAATGGCAGGGTGGGCTAGCGTACTAGGCGGACTCCCCGGAATTGCCCCTATATCGGCTCCGGAAACGCATTTTAGAAGTTCACTTCGCGTTTTCAAAATTTTGGGTATGATTCGACCCCCCCCTCGCGTATAAGGTGATTCGCGTATTGGAAGCTCGCGTTTTGGCAGACCTGACTGTATATAGATGATAGCGAGGGACAGGATGGGACAGAATACCTCGGAGAGATGGGGGCTCCGGTTCTTTCCGACCCGGAGGACAGGGGGCACCATGCCTCTGATCCTTCCCCAGCTTCCTGTGAGGAGCAACCAGACCTGCCCTCCGACACTGAAATTCTATCTTTTGACGAACTTGTAGAAAGGGCGGCCGTAGCCACGACTGATAAGCTTACCTCCAGGTTAGAAACTTTGTTCCAAACAGAAGTGCTCAATGCAATTGATTCTAAATTTAGTCAGATACAAGAGTCTCTGACGTCCCAGGTTAAGCTGTCGTCTAGGTTGGTGCCCCCTACGCTGCCAACTATTCCCTTACAACATGTCCCTGTACAATTTAAGACCACCACGCCGCCTCGCCCATCAGATTCAATTGACCATAGTGCTCCTAAACCAATGAATCCAATAATTTCCACCCTTGACAGGTCGGGGCTATTCCTAGCCCCGATCACTCCAGTTGCCCTGGAAGTGAACCCAGAGTTGCCCAAAAAACCAATGCCTTTGCTGTACGGCCCTGCCCGAGTTTGGCAACCAGTCACTGGACCTTTGACACCAGAAGGTGCGGAAACGGGGATCGCTGAGCTTTACCCGGTACCTCCATCATGGGTCGTTGAAGTGAATGAGTTAAAACAACTGCGGGCAAAGGACTCTGAGGGACGAGTGCTGGACGTGGTCGTGTCTCGTTTCCCTTCCATGCCTGATATTCAATTTTTCATGTACAAACCTTCTCCAGTATTTTCTGCCATGAAATCCTTGAAGCCTTGGTCTGATTTCTCGAAGCTTGACGCTCATAATGCCATAAAGTCACTTTCCTCAGTGTGTCCTACAAAGATAGAAACTGTTCCTACGGACCCTCAGTCTCCCATGTTTAACTTAGAAGGTGTGGACCAAGGTCCGTGGGTGGAATGGGCAGCAGAGGCTGCCAAATTTGCTTTATCCCTGACTGACAGATCCACTGGTAAGCTTCCAAATGAGGACCATAAATTTGCTTCTTGTCATATAAGATCTGACGATTCACTACCAGCTAGCTTCTGGGAGTTTCTACGGGGCCCCAAAATAATTTGTCGTCCGCTAACTGATCCTCTGCTGTCTACCCCCTCCCAGTTTCTTCTTGAGAAGGACCTGAAAGCACGTCAAAAGGCCCATAGGCTTCTTTCTAATTTTCTACTAAATAGACACCTGCCTGAATGTATGAGAGTAGTGGGGGATTCCATTACTAATAGTGATTCTAGAGCCGCTTTAACTCTCGTCCGAAAAGCTCAATTAGCAAATTCACTTATGCTGGGGGGAGACATTAGATTATCCCTGTTTGATGCTGTCAGAGCGAGACAAGACCTTCGGCTACAACTCTCTCGTAACCTACCTAAAGATATTAAAGCACACATTCTTTCTTCCCCCATCTTCTCTAACAGACTCATGTCAATTGACACATGGCAGGAAGTTAGTACACTCCTCATGTCTCCCGCTTCTGCTGCTTTCAGAGCTAACTTCATTCAATATCAACCTCGGAAACCTAAGCGGGACTGGCCCCCACGCAGTAGAGGATGGAAGCCCTTGGCTTCCGTTGAGACGCCCCGAGGGGCGAGCCAGATGCCCTTTCGAAGTAGAGGGCGAGCCAGAGGCAGGGGTAACTATGGGCAACAAAGTCGGGTTAGAGGCTTCACGCCTTCAGGCTCCACGTATGTTGCCCAACCCCAGGCAGGCCGAAGCCAGCCTAGCCAGGCTCCGCCCTACCAAAAACAACAAACACGACAGCCCTACCAACAACTACAAACACGACAGCCATACTACCAACAACAACACCGGGGTCAGTCTAATAAGCCTCCCCAGCAGAAACAACAACAACAGCAGCCAAGGAAGTTTCACTCAAAAAACTAATACCCGTCTGGGACTCCCTCACTACCCTCCTCTCACAAGCTCAAACAGGCAATTTCCATGTGTGTTTTCAGAATTGGCCGACCCGGACCTGGGCGCACCGGGTAGTAAAGAAAGGGTTGTCCTGGGCGTGGGCTCACCACCCTCCACTCAGAGACCCAACAAATACAATTATCCTTTCACCAAATGTCTTAGAAGTAATCCAGGAACTATTGAAGTCGAAGGTATTAGTGCCAGTCCCAAAAGACACAAAGATTTTCCTTTCCCGCATGTTCCTTGTTCCCAAACAAGACAGCTCAAAAATGAGGCCAGTCATAGATCTTTCATTACTCAATCAATACATTCAGAATTTCAAATTTCGCATGCTCACAGTGTCTCAGATACGGCTAATCCTTCGTCAGGACGTGTGGCTGATAACGTTGGACCTCAAGGATGCCTATTGGCACATTCCGATCTCAAAAAGATACCAAAAATTTCTTGCCATACCCTTCCAGAATTCAGCAGTAATGTTCACCCGCCTTCCATTCGGGTTAAATTTAGCTCCCCGAGTGTTTACAAAGATTGTGAAACAGGCCCTACTCCCTCTGGCCAAGGAAGGTATAACCGTTCTCACTTATCTCGACGATTGGGTCATAGTGGGCAACTCCCCGGACCAATGTATCAGCCACACGCTCCGAGTATGTCAACATGTAATAAATGTAGGATTTCAAATAAATGTAGACAAATCAGGCCTGATTCCAACTCAGAGGGCGGAATGGGTACGTCTGATATGGGACACCCAACTTCTCACGTTGCAACTAAATCCCTCCAATGCACGGCGCCTTCGGGCAAAGTTGTTCCGCGTTCTACACTCCTTCAATATAACACGGAGAATTTGGGAGTCCCTTATCGGCTCCCTCAACTGGATGCAATTAACAATCCCCTTGGGGCACCTCAAGCTAAAGAGGTTGATAATACTAGGCAACATGTTTTTCCCCCCTCAATCACCTCACATTTTACACACCATTCCCCCCATCATACACAAACTTCTCAGTTTCTGGGTCTCTCCAGAGGCTTTGAAGTCAGCCATGCCCTGGTCCACGCCTCCTCCCACAATGTGGATAGATACGGATGCAGCGACATCCAAGGGATGGGGCTACCAATCATCCGAGGGGCACCAGTCAGGGTTCTTGGGCACCCTCCACACACCACCACATCAATTACCGGGAGTTGTCAGTACCTCTGTTCTTCTTAGAAGCTCATGCTCATTCACTAACAACCAAGTCCATCGCATTTCGCATGGACAACACCACAGCAGTAGCATGTATCAACAAGCAAGGCACAACACGATCTCTCACCCTTCACCGTCTAGCCGAAAATATTCACAAGCTAGCACACTACCATTCAATCACGATACAAGCCTCGTACCTCCCGGGAACGGCCAACCTTTGGGCGGACGCCTTATCCCGGGGCAAGAGTACGTCAGTAGAATGGGCACTCAAACAGGAGGCCTTCAACCAACTCATACTTCCTTACCATCCACAAGTAGACCTTTTTGCATCCCACACATCAGCAAAGACCCCTCAATATCTGACCCAGTGGTCTGTAACCTACCTGGGTCCGGACGCCTTTTCCGTCAATTGGAACATGTGGTCGTCCATCTACCTGTTCCCTCCCCCGGACACGACCCTCATGTGCAAAGTCATCAGTCACCTCAGGTCATACAAAGGGCGAGTGTGTCTCATTGCACCAGTTTGGCCCACACAGGCATGGTACAGCCAGCTGTGCCTGTGGTGCCCATCTCCAGTAGAAATTCCAATCTCTCAATTCCACTTGGACCAAATTATAGGTTTGACTCCTGCAAGGAGATAAAGAAAACCTAATATTTAGTAGTTGTGCCATATTGAAAACAGTCTTCCAAACTGCTGGTGAAATCAAAGAAGGAGTTAGAACTGGAGACAGAACTACTTGGCTTGCAATACGGTCAGGAAGTTTCTTCACTAAGAACATCCTCAGATCCTGCCTTGCTCGAACTGCCTCTAATAAGGCCGTCCGAATATCTCCTAAAGACTGTATGGAAGTCTGGAGAAGCAAGCGCCGGGAAAGTTCAATGGCTTTCTTGACTTCCGCGGCTTCTATTGCCTGAGAAGAGCGTAACAGAGACTTTGTTGTGTTGTTGTTGAAGACGTGTTTAATTTAAACTAGCCCTCTGGGCCGAGGCCCTCATAAGGCTAGTGGTCGGCGGGGGGATAGTAAGTCAAGTCATATAGGTCACTGGTCAGATTTCACCGTAGAGATTAAGAGCTGCTAAGAAATGACGGATGGCTATGAACGAGAATGAATCTGAGTCAGAAAGGATGTCTTTTAAAGAGGTGTGTCGCAAGAAGCGACGTCTTTCAGGGCCGTACATGGGACAAACGCATAAAATGTGAGGGATAGTAAGAACTGTGTGACAATGGTGACATTCTGGCGGAGGACTACGGGGAGTGGTCATTAGATATCCATGAGTGAGTCTCGTGTGTCCTATGCGTAATCGAGTTAAGAGGGTTTGGTCAGCGCGACAGGGGCTGAGTGAAGAGGGCCACATGTGAATGTCGTCTTTGATGGAACGAAGGTGACCTCCCAAAGGTTGATCCCTCCATTCTGAGTGCCACTTTTCATGAATATGCCGTCGAACTACAGGAATTAGGTCATCCGATCTGAGGACAGTGGATGCCGGAGCACCTAGACAGGCCTGTTTAGCAAGGGCGTCAGCACGTTCATTTCCCGCAATGCCTACATGAGCGGGGATCCAACAGAGGGTGATGGATCGAGAGCTGCATTTTAATTCGTGGATTTTCAGGATAACATCGATGATCAATGGGTCACGTGGGGCGTACTCTCCCAATGCTTGCAACACACTTTTTGAGTCACTGCAGATAACTATGTGAGGAGGATTGTTTGGAAGTGCAGAGATGAGGGTCAGGGCACCATGAATAGCCCACAACTCTGCAGTGAAAACGGTGGAACAAGGATGTAGGGAGCTTTGATGGATACCATGCTCAGAAACCGCTGCACTACCGACGGCATCCGGAACCTTCGAACCATCAGTGTAGATGAAGGCAGCTGGAACATGACTATCAAGATGTTGTAATGCTAAAGTACGGCGTTGGACTGGAGTCACAGCCTCTACTTGGTCAGTCAAATGGAAACAAACGTCAGGGTGTTTAAGGATCCAGGGGGTAATTGAAATACAGGGGAGGGGCGAATGAGGTGTTGGAATATTGTAAGATGCGAGGAATTGGCGGGAGAGGAGGGTAAAAGGCAAGGTAGTAGTAGGAGTAACACAAAAATCTTGGGAACGGAAAGGTCCTTCAATGTGGGATCCTGTTGGAGACGGATGGCAGTTCGCAGCTGAACCAGCTGACGATGATACGTTAATGGCAGGACCCCAGCCTCACTGAGCACACTGTACACACGAGAGGACCGGAAAGCTCCTGAGCTAATACGTATGCCAAGGTGATGAACGGAGTTAAGTGTCTGCAATGTGGATGCCGAGGCAGTGCCATATACCGGGCAACCATAATCTAGGGCAGATAGAATGGTGGATCTATAAAAGAGTAGTAACGTAGATCGGTCAGCACCCCAATGAACACGTGCCACAGACTTGAGGACATTCATGCGCTGAAGGCACCGAGCCTTCAGAGTGGCAACATGGGATTTCCAATTTAGGTGGGTATCAAAGATAAGGCCAAGGAATTTAGTGGAGGCAAGGAATTTAATCTTGGAAGAACCCATAGAGAGGGTGATGGACTGCTTACGCAAGTGTCTAAGGTCACGATAGAAAACGACAGCATTGGTTTTGTCAGTCGAGAAGCGGAAACCAGTTGAGGACGCCCAAGCTTGTATGGAATGAAGAGCAGTGTTTAGACGACGTTGAATGTGTGTTAAACTAGGAGACGTATAATAAATAGCTAAGTCATCCACATAGAGGCTATGAGAGACATCAGGAGGGAGGCATTGTGTAACACTATTTATTGCAATATCATAGAGTACACTACTTAGGGAACAGCCTTGGGGTATTCCATTAGTTTGAGGTTTTATTGCAGATAATATACCGTTGTTTTTAACCTGAAATGTGCGGTCAGAGAGAAAGTTCTGGAGGAATTGGGGAAGGGAGCCCCGCATACCAGAGCTATGGAGGATTTTTAGAATGCGATAACGCCAAGTGGTATCATAAGCCTTCGCAATGTCGAAGAAAACTGCCACTGTGGGTTGTTTCTTCGAAAATCCTTCACGTATTTGGTGCTCCAGGTGGATGAGAGAGTGTAATGTAGAGTGGCCGGGACGTGAACCATGTTGATACGGGGATAATAAGTCATGCGCCTCTGCATAATGAAGAAGGCGTGGATTGATCATTTTTTCCATAAG
Source organism: Paralithodes platypus (assembly GCA_032716605.1). Classification (NCBI taxonomy): domain Eukaryota; kingdom Metazoa; phylum Arthropoda; class Malacostraca; order Decapoda; family Lithodidae; genus Paralithodes; species Paralithodes platypus. The sequence continues at coordinate 19,645,270 of CM064533.1, read as the reverse complement.
TTTACATAAACATGAGGTGAGCACTATGGGCCTATAGTTTGTCGGAAAACTATGATCTTTGCCTGGTTTTGGGACGGGTATGGTATACGCATGTCGCCAATTTGGTGGGAAATAATGTCTATCCCATAATTGATTATAAAGTTGCAAAAGATAATTTAGTGCACGTGGATGAAGATGACGAATGAACGCATAGGGAATGGCATCAGGACCCGGGGTGGAATCCGAGCAGTGGTCAATGGCATGTTGAAGTTCAGGTAATGAGAAAGGAGCGTTATAGTCATGAGTGCGACCTCCGGAAAACGTGATCGGGTGGGACTCCTTCTCTTGTTTCAAGCGGAGGAATTGTTGAGGTAAAGATAGGTTAGAGCTAACTTCACTGAAATGGTTTGCATGCATAGCAGTGATGACGTGGGGATCATGGGTTAAAGAGTCCGAATCAGCGTCCCGTAATGGAGAGAGTTGGGGACGGACAGTTCGCCCGTCAACACTACGAAATTTTCTCCACAGAGTAGAGATAGGGGTGCGACTAGTGAAGGACGAGATGTATGAGCGCCACGAAAGCACTTTACTTCGGATGATATTGCGTTTGACAATAGCGCAGACTTTATTATAGAAAGTTTTGAGGGCAAGTTTTTCAATGGTGATGGTGATGAAACGGAAGCATTGAGGATGAGTAGCAAGATTGGAGAGGGAGGTTTTAATTCTCCGTTGCTTATCACCCACCCTGGTGAGAAGGCGCTCTACCCTGTGTTTGAATTTGATCATGCTAGCCAGTTTGGGTGACCACCAAGGGACTCGTCGAGGATGTTGCAAGGAGGAGGTGAATGGTATGTGATGCTGTGCAGTAGAGGTTAAGAAAGACATGAAATATTCAAAGTTAACTTTGGGGGTGATCATATCCGAGAAATCCGCAATATCAGCTGTGGATTCTGTGTATGTCAGCCAATTAGCTTTGGAGAGATTATATTGAGGTAGTTGTGTAAAGGGTTCAGGGGATAAGTAGTTTAAAAGAATCGGGCAGTGGTCGCTGGAGAATCGTTCCTGCAGAACCGACCACTCAAATAAAGGGGCGGCGTCAGTCGAAGCAAGTGAAAGGTCTATCGCAGAGAACGAGTTGTGTGCTGCAGACCAAAATGTAGGGGAATCTAGGTTCAAACAGCAGAGTTGTGAGTCAAACAGAAGGTTTTCGATATGTTTACCCGGGGTGTCTGTAAATGGGCTTCCCCATAGTGGGGAATGTGCATTAAAGTCACCAAGAATGAGGTAAGGAGGAGTTAGTTGTTGTGTGATACGGAGAAGATCAGCCGTGTCATCTTTACAAGAGGGTTGATTGTAGGACGAACAAATAGTGAGGGATGGAAGCTGTGGGAGGGAGATGGTAACTGCAGAAGTTTGAAATGGATTGGGATTGAGGGTGACGGGAAGAAAAGGATATTGGTAATGAACAAGAATTGCTGTACGATAGTGTGGGGGGTAATCGGAGAACTAACAGCGACAGAGTAATGTCTGGGGGGGATCACAATATTGCCTACATGCTGTAGGCATATGCAGATGGGAGAGTATAAGCGAATGAGTCTTTGTAATTCTCCCATATGAAGGCGAGCTTGGTATCCGTTAATGTTCCACTGGACAATATTATGAGGCATTGTGTACAGAGGGGGGCACATCTGTATTGGGTGTGATATCGTTTAAGGAGTCAGGCGAAGAACGGGGAGGGATAGTTGCTTGCGGGATTTGAGACGTAGGGGCAGATGAATTGGGTAATTCATCGTCATTTATTGCAGAGAATTGTTTTACGAGTTTGGGAACAAGTGTTGGAGAGTGAAGGAGCTTTAGCTGTAATGTATGTATAAAGTCCGGCGGCGAAGTAGTGGCAGTATCTGTGTTAGGGGGGAGAGTACGTGCAATGACGAAGGCGTTTGCTCGTGCAAGTATTTGAGAATCTGGCTCAGAGAGATGGGGTGATGTACTCCCGAAAACATCCAGAGCATCCGCAGGCACCAGGGGGAATACCCTTGCTGCAGATCAAATGGGGGTTATCAGAGGAGGGTGGCACAGGGGTATCCAGATGCATAAGTTCTTCAGTCACGCTTTCCGTATGAGTGGCAAGAGGAAGCGGAGTATTTGGAATTGGGGGGTGTTCATCAGGGTCTGAAGCACAGGGAGCGTCCTTTGTGAGGAGACGTTTACGAGTACCACACATTTCGTGAGGAGTTGGGGTAACGGGTGTCGTCGATTGATGGACATCAAATGCAGACCGTGTGAGTACCATTTCGGTCAGATCGGAGTCAATGAGATTATTGTCCTTCAGGAATTGCGTCATTACGTCTGTGGGTGGAAGGTCAGGGTGGTGGATATGAGAGACACAATAGCAAGGGGGTTTGTGATGTTGCTTATTGTTGATTGGACTACGAGAGGATACAAAGTTCCTTAAATGGTCTTCGAAGGCTCTAGGATTGGAGGTTTTGTGCCGGAGGAGAAAGTATTTGCCGCAGTCGTGACATCCACAGTCTGGATCGTGATTAGGCATGGTCCACAGTTGGGTGGGTGAGTCGTTGACCGAATCACGAGAAAGGGGCCTAACTGGTATGGCAATCCTGCGTTTTTTAGAAGCCTGCGTCCTTAGTAGTTGAGGTTGTGGCGAAGGAGCATTTACGTGGTCAGGGGTACGTCGCACGACCTCCTCCACCGTAGGCATTGACCAAAATTCCATATCTTCCGAGATGCTGGTAAAGCCCTCGAATCTATTGGAAGTGGACAACCCAGGAGAAGAGAGATTAGCGAGGCGAAATGTTTCACTGGAGGGAAAACGTCGAGGACTGTGTTGCGATGTAGATGGTCCCTTCGGACGGAGAGTAGCAGCTGTTGCGGGAGGTCCATATCTCCGGTAGGGAGGAGCTTTGCCTTCGTCCCTGAGTTGCGTTTCGGCCGCCCTGAGTGGGAGACCCGTCGAGGCCTGTAGGTGTAGTATCTCCCGTTGGAATTTGTAATGTGGGCAGTCCCTATTGTTAGCTTCATGGCATCCGTCACAATTTGCGCATCTGGCCTCCTTTGACTGGCAGTGTTCCAGATCATGGAGCTCAGAGCCACAAATTGGCAACGAGGACAGCGTGCTCTGCACCGTGCAGTAGTGTGACCAAAACGCCAGCATTCTGTACATTGTCTAGGTCTATAAACGTAGCGACGTACTGGCAGTTGTCGTCCAGCTAGTTTGACATGCATGGGGAGGACGTGCCTCTTAAAGAATACCTTGACAATACGCAAACTGGGTCGATTATAGCGTTGGGGCACAACATAAGTGTCGACTTTGACGATGGAGGGGTCTGTATTTTTCAATAATTTCAAGATGCGTGGGGCCGAGTCTTGAAAGCCTTGATCAGCAATTTCGAAGTCCGAGGGGAGGGCCACTGTACCTATGCGCTGATTAAGGTATTCGTCTTCCTTGCCTGTATACCTGCCAACGTGGGTGAGAAAATGGTCTTGTAAGGCTTCTGATTGTTCTTGTGTGGCAGCCTCAATCATGCGTTTTCCTTTCCCGACAGTGTGTACGGTGAAATCACCGAAGGTCGAAGCAAGAGAATCATAAAGATCAAGATCGTCCATGGGGTCACCAGTGACCTCGAAGAATCGAGGCCAATCAGGGGGACGAAACATGGCGTCTAGGGTTGGTTGTGGGACTGGGGTATATGTGGTACGACGACCTTTGTTCCGTGTGCGCTGAGGAACATGCGGCTTGAGGGTTTGCACAGTAGATGTAGATCCTTTATGAGAGGAAGGAGGAGTGGATGTGTCGGTAGATTGTGAGGGCAGAGTTGAATCAGTGGTCGTAGGGGCAGGATGCACAGTATGGGCAGTTGAATTCCCTTCAGTACCGGTACTCAAGGTATGCAACGGCCGAGGGTCAGTTAATGTGACAGTAGGCCTTTGAGATCGTGGAGTACAGAAGCAGGTTTGATGGAGGTAGCAGATCCAGCATCCTGAGGTAAGATGGTAACAGATGTAGTCGTAGACTTATCAGGGATACACGAAGTATCCGTAAGGGTGTCAGCGGAGGGCATCCGAGCTTCATCATTAAGGTCCTCGACTGAATGAATAGGGAGTCTAAGGCTAGGATCATGATCGGGTAATTTAGAAGTTAAGGTTGAGACCGTGGGGTTGTCATCGCTAATCTTGGTCACAGCGGCAGCACTTTGCATTGGAAATGATGCCGGGGGGACCAACTGATCGATCTCTCTATCCGACGATGGAGAATTCGTCACATTATCAGTAGAAGGCTTGCCAAGGTCAGGGAGATAGGGGGGGGTCCATAGAGAGGGGTGAGTCCAAGGACGGTGCAGGGGCCGGTAAAGAATCCGGCATAGTGCCACCACCATCCGAGAGGATGATGGTCAAGGAAGGTGAATCAGTCTCAATATCCATATCCATGCCAGTGCCGGTGATCAAGGGTTCAGAGGAAGTCTCCATATGACGAAGGTATTATGATTCGTCCGGGATAAGCTCCATACCCACCACGGAGCCTATAATTAGAGGACTTGGTATTTGCCCTAGGAGTCAAACCCTGATATACATCCCTACCCCCAGTGCTTATAGACGGTCAACTCGTCAGCTTCGGGTCCAGCACAGAGAGCGAGATTTGACGATAAAAGGTTCCCCTCGTGCGTGCACGTCAGGTACTCCAGTTCTACGGGTGGAAGGGAACGCCGTCCACACCCACCCTCCATCAATTAAATAGAGTAGTCCAGTCGTCAACGACAGAAGAAGGGGAAGCAAAGAAAAGGACAAAGTGAGAGAGGGAAAAAGACAGAAAAGTGGTACCTTGCAGGCCTCTGGAAACCTACGAGGAGGGAGGTCTTGGTCCACGAGGGCGGCGGAGCCTCGAACATAAGAAGGTCTGTCCCCCCTATGAACAGAGTCCACCGGCCAAGCTTCAAGCCCCGCCACCGCGACACGGTGACTCCCTAACGGCGGGGCCACAGAGACTTTGTTACTTGCTGGGTAACAATATATTGCGAAAACAGTCTAAACGCTTTTCCTCTTAACCTAAACTCGCAGTCTAGGTGAGCTGGGGAAGGCGTGCTAAAAGGATCTTTTAATTCGCACAAATTGATTTTAGGGGCTGCCAAGAAATCAAACAAAGCAGAGGGGACTCCGCCGGCACTAAAAACCGGAAGAGAGAACCAAGAATGGTGTTCTTGAGGGATTTGGTGGGAAGATTTTGACGTGAAAGTAGTGGCAAAATTTTGAGCCTCTGTTTCCCATTCCACCCAAGGTCCCGTACCCAACTGCCCCACCTGCAAGACTGGATTAGAGGCAGAGTCTGTGATCGGAAACATATCCAACTCCGGCGTCAAAGCAGAAAGTGCCTTGACGTCGTTAAAGCCTTCATTCTTAGTCCAGTCAGAAAATAGCTTTGAAGCTGAGGCAGGGGGTAGGGCTGGTGTTGATGCATACACAAAATAGTCATGGTTATAATAACTTGGAATGGCCTTAATATGAACATCCAAAACATTTCCTTGACTATCCAAAGCTCGAGTTTTCTAGACTTATTGCCTTGGATTACCCACTCATGTGGTACAGGGAGCTCCCCCGAAATTATAGGTTTGATTCCTGCAAGGAGATAAAGAAAACCTAATATTTAGTAGTGGCCCCGTAATCATTGACGATTATGCCTATTACATAAGGCACCCTCTTCAAACACTTATCCGCCGTAGTTTTGAATCTACCGCGCAGAGCATAACAAATTTGAGGAGCCTTCATCATGAGCGCACGCAACCTCACTCATGGTTCAGTCATTATGAAATTGGGTTCTCACTACGAAAAAACTTCGTAACAAATAAAAAACAAAAAGAAAATAAGAATAACTATTCATAAGCTTTCCATATACTCGTGGATGTACTTGTGTGGATCTTTGACCAGACGCTGACTCAGGCGTCATTCTTCCTTCACTGACATATCAAGTAAACCAAAATCCTTAATACATCAACGAATGGGAAGGGGATGGTCGGGAGGGTCCCAGTCGTCAATGATTACGGGGCCACTACTAAATACAGTAAAAGTCCGTTAATCCGACGACCGATGATTCGAATCTCCCAATAGTCCGAATTTTTCAATTTGAGGCCAAATCCGAATTCACCCGATGGTCCGAATTTCAAGAAGTCCCAAAGTCCCCTTTTTGAGGCATTAGGCCACTCAAATGACACATAATGGAGCACACACATATCATATGTTCATGAATTCACTTTAAAAGTTTACCATTGTCATTGTAGCCTATTATCTACTTCAAAACATTCAGATTAATGGTCAAAGGAAGCTACTGATATAATCGTAAACACCTTCGTCTTCTTCTTCTTCCACATCGTCTGCTAGAGAGTTTGTTTTGCTCTTGAACGCATCCTTGGGACGCTCCGATGCGCTACTGGCTTGCACCGCATTTTCTGCAAGCGCATTCAGTCTTGAGCTTGAAAACGCACCTTTGGACGTATTAGTCTTGAGCTTGAAAACGCACCTTTGGATGTTCCGATACGCTACTATTTATAGTTCAGTGATCGGAGCATCCCAAGGGTGCTTTCAAGACAACAAGACAGGGTGCTTTCAATACAATATAATATAACAGAGCACGTCACAAAAGGAAAATCACAAAAGGAAAATTACAAGAACCTCTCAGGGAAGTGCCGTTGTTAAGGCATTACTTCCCGAACCACATCTGATCTTCAAGAGCAAGACAAACTCGCTAGTAGACGGAAGAAGAAGAAGACGTTTATATCAGCAGATTCCTTTGACCATTAATCTGAATGTTTTGAAGTAGTTAATAGGCTACAATGACAATGGTAAACTTTTGAAGTGATTTCATGAACATATGATATGTGTGTGTGCACCATTGTGTCATTTGGGTGGCCTAATGTCTCAATGTTTTCGTCATACACAGGTTCATAGGGGTAAAGTCCGATAATCCGAAAAATCCACTAATCCGAACGAGAGCCGGTCCGCTGCCCTTCGGATTAACGGAAGTTTACTGTATTAGGTTTTCTTTATCTCCTTGCAGGAGTCAAACCTATAATTTATTAGTGGCCCCTCCATCATTGACGATTATGCCTGATATCTAAGACTGGAGGGGGACATTCGTAATCATATCATAACTCTAGCAAAGGCAGATAATCAAACAACCACATAGTATTCTTACTTTGTAAAAAAGATATATTTGGTGCATAAACTTTATACAGCACAACTATAGAAAAAGGGGTACAAGCAGGAGCGTGCTTCAAAGAAGCCTGCTTGATAAAAAGGGGTTAACTCCGAGATTCTGAGAACAGATCCGCCAGTTAACAAGGCACCCCACTTAAATTAAGTGGTGAAAAAATAAAACTTATAAGTTTACATGTGCACATATAAACCCCATAAAATTAGTGGATATATCTTGCAAAATATAACCAATGCTTAAATTAGATTGCTTCTCAGCCCAAAAACTACTTACAACAACACTGTTGTTTGTACTATAATTGTACTAGCACAATTTCCTGTAATGAATAGTACAGAGATATTTACATATCACAACACCCATAAAAATTATCACAGCTCTCATACTCTGGCGGGGTCTAGGGTGTCGTATGTTACACTGACTGCACACCCCCCCCCCCCTTTTCTTGAAATTAAACAATAAGTGACTTAGGGGCCACCTAGACCCTTTGCCTTAAAGCTATACATGGCAAGGAAGGTTTGTCTAGAGCTACTGAAAGGTAACGAGTCAAAAACGTATGATTAGAGGCCCACAACTGTGTGGACGTAATATCTTCAACAGAAAAATTCTTAAGGAAACGTAACGAAGCCGCCCACTTGCGTAAATCGTGGTCCCTACCCACAACGCCGGGATTACTCTCTTTAATGACCTCGACCAAGAGAGAAGCCAGTCTACGTTTCATCAAGCGTTTACCCGTACTTGCTACTCATAAAGCACCCTGGTGATTTAGAGGTGCCACTCTCAAATATTTGGTTAGAGCTTGCATTGGACATAAATTATGGTGCACCTTTCCCCTTTTCAACGCCGGCACCGTGAACTCTGAAAACACGTGTTCACTGTGCTCATTCTTGGCTATGAACCCTGGGGAAGGTGCAATGTGAATACACTCATTAAGCCTACCAAACCTGAGGCAATTAGGTGTGTTGCTCATCGCCGCCAGCTCAGATACTCTGTTCCCGGTAGCCATGGCCATAAGGAATACTGCCCTTTTTAAAAGTAATGTAAAGTCTGCAGTATTTTGGTACAGACGGGAATGAAGTAATGACAATGCCTTGTCCAGAGACCAGGTAGGCATGAGCTGACGGGGAGGTGGGCAGAGTTTAAAACATGCCCTCATAAAACCTTTTTCCTCCGCAACTGGTATGGAGAGACCGGTAAGGTCCAAAAACGGTATCCTAATCGCTGTTAAGTTATTTTTTAACGTTACTACAGATAAACGTTTCTGCTCGAACAGATAATTTAAATAATTAAAAACCAAAGCCACCGAGGGCACAGTTTGTTCTGTTCTAAGAATCCAAGAAGTAAAGGCTTGCCAATGCGATTGATACTGTAGCTTAGTAGACTGGGTATATTGATTCATGAATTTATTGATCACGTCTCTACCATATGGTGCTAGCCATTTGGCCTCCTGAATGTCCATAATGCAAAAGTCAGCGAGGCCTTTAGGTTGCCAATTGTGTCTAAGTGGAAAAACCCCAGGTCCGGGCACCACGTCTTCAATTACTGGTACCACAACTGCGCCGGCCACAGGGGCGCAATTAGCGAGACTACGCCCCGATAATCCTGTAGTTTGTTTACTACGTGGCACATTAGAGACGCATCTGGCGGCGGAAACAGATAAATGGAACTCCACCTGTTCCAGTCTGTCACCAGTGTGTCTGGCCCGCCCGCCGGCGTTATCGTCCGGCGGGTAAGGTACAAAGTACAAAGGAGTACAAAGGAGTACAAAGGAAATCAAGCAACAACAGATCTAGTGACCCTTCTAGGCTGCTTGTCCTCCAAAACACTGAGGATCAAGTGTCCAAACAGTGGTTTAGAGTGGGTAAGGGAACATTGGAAAGGGAACTACTGCCCTGCCACTAACGTGGCAGGACTAGGAAGTTAGTAGGGGACATATGGGTTAGTAACTGAGGGGAGGATAAAATAAAGTTATTCATTTACAAACGCAGTCAGTCGCGGGTTTGATGCGAGATATTTGTCTAGGCGGAATTTAAATGAATCAACGGTGCTGCAGTCTATAACGTCTCGGGGAAGCCCATTCCAAGTTGACAACTCGATTGAAGAAGAAATTCTTAGAATCGTGTGAGTTAAAAGATTTACCAATAATTTTGCAACCGTTTCCCCGCATGTAATTAGATTGGTCGATAGTGAAGTACTTACTACAGTTCATATTGTCGATGCCTTTGATGATTTTGAACACTTGAATTAAGTCACCTCTTAATCTGCGCTGGGTTAAAGGAAATAGATTTAATTCTCTAAGACGCTCTTCGTATGGTTTGTTCTTTAGGCTAGGTATCATTTTGGTAACTCTACGTTGAACTCGTTCTAGCTTGTTTATGTCTTTTTGGTAATAAGGGCACCAGCATTGAACGCAGTATTCCAGAAGAGGGCGGACTAAGGAATTGTAAAGGGTTAGGATTACGTCTTTGGATTTATGCTCAAATGATCTGCCTATAAAGCCAATTATTTTGTTTGCCTTCTTAACAACTTCTGAACATTGTTGACTCGGTTTTAGGTTACTCGATATTGTTACTCCCAGATCGGTTTCTCTGTTTACATTCTTAAGCTGAGTGCCATTCATCGAATAGTTGCTTTCTCATTTAGGTATCCGATATGTAGTACTTTACATTTATCCGCATTGAAACTCATTTGCCAAATTTGGGCCCAATGTGACAATTTATCTAGATTGTGTTGCATATCGTCAACTTGATCTTTTGAGAGTACGCTATTTGCAATTTTTGTATCGTCAGCAAATTTTGAGATTGTACAGGTGAGACCCTCATCTATGTCATTGATGTAAATTAGAAAGAGAATTGGTCCTAGTACCGATCCCTGGGGTACCCCGCTACTTACATTGGTCCATTTAGATGCCTTACCGTTTCTTAACTGCTTTTGCTTTCTGTCGCTGAGCCAATTTTCTATACATTTCAACACACCGTCTTGTATTCCATGCGCTTTTAGTTTTAGCAGTAAACGTTTGTGGGGAACTTTGTCAAAGGCCTTTTGAAAATCAAGGTATATAATATCTACAGCTTTACTCTCATCGTAGAGGTTGAGGATATCGTGGAAGAAGTCTAAGAGGTTTGTTAAACAGGAACGTTTTTTACGAAAGCCGTGTTGAGTATCTTTAAGCATGTTATTTTCCTCTAAGTGATTTACGAGTCTGTCTCTTATGACCGTTTCTAGCATTTTACATACAACTGAGGTTAAGCTAATTGGACGATAGTTACTGGGTAGGGATTTGCTGCCTTTTTGAATATCGGTGTTACGTTGGCTATCTTCCACTGATCAGGCATAGTTCCAGACTGCAAGGATTTATTGAATAGTAATGTCAGTGGTTTGGAGAGCTCATCCTTAGCTTCCTTTAGAACTCTAGGCGAGATTGTATCAGGTCCAGGCGTTTTATTTACCTTGAGTTTATCTAAACAATTCAATACTTCTCTCTCTGTAACGGTGATATTGCTTAGAACATCTGAATTATCAATCTGAATCGGCGATGGTGTAGGGATATCACTGAGGTCTTCTGTTGTAAAAACTGATGCAAAGAAGGTATTGAGGGCATTACTCATTTGTACTTCGTCTTTGGTGTATTCTCCATTTTCATCGACTAACGGTCCAACAGTTGAAGTAACTACTTTTTTCTTTCTGATATAACTATAGAATTCTTTCGGGTTTGTTTTACTTTGATTCGCAATATGTAACTCTAGGGTCTTTTACTTTGCTTAATTAACTTTTTGGCTTTGCGTCGTAGCTCTACAAATTTCACCCGTTCTTCGTCATTTTGTGAGGATTTAATCTATCATTAGCACATTATTTAGCAAGCAGGCAGTTTGAAATATCTTTATTCCACCATTTGGGCCATATTATGGCCTGGATGCCGTATTTTCGATGGTATGCAGTCTTGCACTGCTTTTAGGTAAGTGGTTTCGAATAACTTCCAAGATGTATTTATGTCGTTATTGTTAATTAAAAAGCTCCAGTCAGTTTCTTTAAACATAGCTCTAAGTTTATGAAAGTTTGCTTTCTTGAAATTAGGGACTTTTTCGATGCTACTATTTGGTTCGTTACTAGTAAAGTTTAAAGTGAAAGTTATCGTACGATGGTCGCTGTTACTGAATTCATCACCAACATTCAAATTCTCTATTAATTCTTCTTTTGTTGCAAGTACAATGTCAAGAACGTTATTACCACGGGTCGGTGTTCGAACAAATTGATAAAGCGAACTCTTGCAAGTTCGTATACAAGTCATGTCCGGAGTGTGAAGTAAGAGTATCGCCCCACTTGGTCACAGGTAAATTAAAGTCGCCAAAAAATACGGTATCTTGTGAGTTACTTACATCTGCAACTTGTTCATAAATTTCTCGGTCAGTTTGCACTGATTGAGCTGGAGGTCTGTATATTAATGCAAGTACAGTGGGAGTTTGTGAGTCTCCTCTGATGCAAACAAATCCACTTGTGGATGGTAAGGCTCCGCAATCATTTGGTCGAAAATGGTTTGCTTGAGCGCCCATTCTACTGATGTGCTCTGTCTCCGAGACAGAGCGTCTGCCCAGACGTTTGCTACGCCTGGGAGATAAGATGCGTGAAGCTGAATGTCCAGCCTGTTGGCTAGAATAAAAATCTTTTCTGACACGTTTAGCAACCCCCGAGATCTCGTCGACCCTTGTTTCTGAATACAGTGAACTGCATTCAGATTGTCCATTCTGAAGGCCACCGACTTGCCCCGTAAAGTAGAGCCGTGAGCCTGAAGGAAATATAAGGGGACTAGTAATTCTTTGACATTGATGTGGGAGATTTATAAATGGGACCAAAGCCCTTGACCATGGTGCCCTTGGTTTGACTGAAAGTCCCAACCTATCGTTCCTGATGCATCCGTGTCTACCCATACCGTCGGCGGAGGAGAGGTGCATGACATAACTGAGTGTAATGTTTCCCTCTTCGCCCAGACCGCTAGCAAGTTGTGGATTAATTTTGGTATGGGTCATAATTTGTTCGCCGGCAATAGCAGAAAATATTTGTTGCCCTCCAATATTAAACGTGTGACTCTTAACCGGCCCAACTGTACAGTTAGTTGAATCCAGTTGAGAGAGCCGACCAGAGATTCCCAGATTCTCCGTGTCGTAGTCAGACTGTGAAGGAACAGAAACAATTTCCTGCGAAAACTGTTGCGATTGTCCACACTCTGACTCAGAGTGAGAGTAGCTGTGTCCCAGACCAGCCCTATCCACTGAACTACTCTTGAGGGAACAAGGTTTGACTTTACCAGGTTGACCTTGAACCCTAGAGTTTTGACATGTTTTAATGTTATGTTGACATGATTTATGCATACTTGTTCCGTCTCTGCCACCACTAGCCAGTCGTCTAGATACCATAAAATGCCGATCCCTTGCTTTAACAAGGGCATCAGGGCTTGCCGGACTAATTTCGTGAATAAGCGAGGTGCTAGGTTTAATCCAAACGGCATCCTCTGAAAGACATAAGTCTGATGCTTTATTCTTAAGGCCAGAAACCGTTGAAATCTTTTGTTTACCGAGACGTGCCAATACGCGTCCGTCAGGTCTAAAGAACACATCCATCCTCCCGGCGGAAGTGTTAGCCTGATCTGGTTTACTGTTAGCATCCTGAATGACATGTTGTGAATATGGAGGTTCAGATAAGACAGGTCTACGACTGGTCTCATCTGAACACTGTCCCTTTTGGGCACTAGAAATAGTTTGGATGTGAAAACTGGGTAATTTTGAGGAACCGGAATTATGACATTCTTGGCGATCATTTCCTGGACCAGTGACTCCACCTCTAATGAAACTAAATTTGCCTTTGTCGGCTGACGTAAACGAGGTCGCCGGAGCCACTGCCAGGTGATGCCCTTGCGTGCCACCATCCTCGCCCAAGTATTTACTGACCCAGTTAGCAGACAAGGGTTCGCCGGCTGTACTACCCTCTGATCCACCCGCCATGAGACCGGTCCTGGGAGTGAGAGAGACTTTAGTTTTTTGGTGGTGGTGGTGGTGGTGGTGGATGCTTAGCCGACTGGCCGGCATTGGCAGAAGACGGGCCCTGGCCCGGTCTGTTATAGTTTCTTCCTTTATGACCTGCAAACTTACCTTGTTTATACCTGTACTGACCTTGGGGGGAAGCGGACTTAGGTATATGAAAGGGCTTTGACCCACCCGGCTGAGCTTTTGCGACTGGCTTGGGTTTGGGAAAGTTAAAAGCAGGTTTCTTAGAAGGGGTGGGACTGTGCTTAAAGGCCTGAGCCATATTGAAAACAGTTCTCCACACATCAGGGGACATTAACGAGGGAGTTAGCACCGGCGACATGACCACCTGGTTTGCAATTCTATCAGGAAGTTTCCTCACCAGGGACATCCTAAGATCCTGTCTCGCCCGCACCGCCTCGAGCAAGGCTGTGCGGATATCCCCCAACGACTGAATTGAAGTCTGAAGGAGTAATCGCCGAGATAGTTCAACCGATCTTCTGGCCTCCGCGTCCGCGATTGCCTGAGTAGATCTTAGCATAGATTTCGCCACCTGGTGCGTAACAATGTACTGGGAAAAAAGTCTATACGCCTTCCCCCGTAGCCTAAACTCCCGGTCTAGGTGAGCTGGTGAAGGCGTAGTGAAAGGATCTTTAAGTTCGCATAGATTGATTTTGGGGGCAGCTAAAAAAGCAAACAAAGCAGATGGAACTCCGCCGGCTGAAAAGACTGGCATAGAGAACCAAGAATGGCTGTCCTGAGGAATCTGGTGCGAAGATTTTGAGGTGAAGGTGGTCGCAAAGTTCTGAGCCTCTACCTCCCATTCCACCCAAGGTCCTGGACCCAACTGCCCCACCTTCAGCACTGGGTTAGCGGCTGTGTCTGTGACCGTTTGTAAATCTAATTCTGGAGTGAGAGCTAACAGTGCTTTTATATCATTAAAACCGTCATGCTTGGTCCAGTCAGAAAACAGTTTTGAAGCTGAGGCAGGGGGCAGTGCAGGCGTAGCTGTATACACAAAAAGTCATGGTGATAATGGTTCGGAATGGCCTTAATATTAACATCAAGTACATTACCCGCAATATCCAAGGCTCGTAACTTTCTAGATTTATTTCCCTGGATTACCCACTCACGGCACTGGAAGTTTCCCTGACAAAGTGGGCTGCGCCGCCTCTGGCTTAGTTGGGATCATTTGAACCCATGAATCATCTGGACCGTATAACAGGGGCATAGCTACCTTTCTTAACGGTGCTTTATCTAAAGGGGGAGGATTCACATCCATTACCACCCTTACACTAGAAGTAGTCAGTGCCGCCGAAGCAGGCCTAGTGACCATATTAGGTGATATAGAGGGAGGGTGCGGAATCTTGGTCAAAGCAATAGAAGCGATCAGAGGCCGAACACTTGAACTTGGCATGGGAGCTCCCAGGTCCACTGTAGGAGTCTCCGGCTGTTGGCCAATTTTTTTTGTTAGAGCAGTAACTAACAACCCATCTATTTCCTCCGCCGTGACAAATTTAGCAGATGAAGAACTCAGAGGTGAGTCATTCCTATCTTGTGAGTCGTCTAGAACTGAACCCGACTCTTGCACTTCCATGTCAGAGATTATAGACACCTCATCCTTGTCATCTGGCCCATCATGAGAGGGTTCCGCCGAAGCCGGAACCTCGTCTTGGTGCCAAGTTAAGTCAGGAATGGATGATGGGATCACAGCGTCCCGGTGGATGTCCTTCCGTACCTGTGGCTCCTGAACCAGACGTGGGGCTTCATGTCCTGGTTGGGAATACCGCCATACACCCAGGCCTTGGCCCGAACTCCCTTGGGAGTCAGATACACCATCAACCACTGAGCCCCCACTAGACTCTTCTAAAGGGCGATCACTGCCTACAGAACTCTCTAACTCTAAGTGTGTAATATCCATTGGTAACCTGTCCGCCGGTAACACCCCCACCACAGTCTCTGACTCCACTCCCGCCCCATCAGATTGGACACTAGATAAGTCGGGAGTAGAGGCAAAAAGTGAGGCACGAGGCTCCGGCGAACGCCGGGAGGCCTTTCGTTCCTTAGAATCTTTCCTGGAAGATTTGTGGCTGCGGTGTGACTTAGATCTTTCACTGCTCTTAGACTTATCCGATCTTTCACTAGAGCTGTCCTTGGACTTTTCCTCTTTGCTCCTCTTTCTTGCTGGTGAAGAAGAATGAATAGGCGGCTGTTGTCTGAGGGGTGACCTGGACCTGGACCGCGCCCGTGACGTGGAGGCTGTCACCGGGGGCGTGGGTTCACGAGGTCTCTTAGAAGTGGTAGGGACCAGAGAAAGTGCTGTACCCTGCCCAGTCTCTGCCGACTTTCGTACAGTTACTCTAGAGGTACGTTTAATAGGGGGGTGTTCAATCAGTAATTTATCCCAAAGAATCACATTATCACATTGCAGCGCTTTATGAGCCACTGTGGTAGCATAACTTGACAACTGCTGCCTGACCTCCCTCAAAGCGACCGCCGCGGATCTATTATTGTCCCGCAACACTTTGACACTCAATTGAGTACAGAAGGTACAGTTCCCCGTTACCCACAAACCCCTTGAGCGATCTAAACATTTAACACATCTAATGCAAAGAGTGTGTGCAAAGATAGGGATACCTGAACATGAGGGAGCAATACACAAGGCAAAAACAGGGTCTAGGGTAGTAGCCATGACAGAGACTGGTGGAAAACACGAACCCACCCCCGGTTTACTCCAGGTTCTCGAAAGACTCGCCGGAACTCAGCCCTGGAAAAAAGAAAATTTCCAGGAATTAATGCTCATAAGGCTACACCAACATGTTCGAACACAAGTGTTAGACAACCCGCCGGGTAACGAGACGTAATACACAACTCTCACGGCTCGCTACGCGGAAGGTTCATGTATAAAGATTTCAGAATATCTTAACTTGTCCAAAAGATTTATGAATATCCTGACATAATATAAAGACCAGCATGGCTTTTTATAAATGACGCAGTCTTCCCAGTGGTGTTTGTTAAGTTCTTACTGGAAAAAACCCTAAAAGATGCCGGCCCCCGTATTATCTCGCAGATCAAAAACTGGGAAGCCTGTCTTAAATGCTAGATCTGGCTTCTCCCGAAGCGTTCTAGATCGCCGTATGTTGAATGGCGGCGATACGTATCGTATCCCTCGATTGTCTGCTTAACTACACTGAATTTTGCAAATCCGTTAATCCCACCCTCCCAAGGTGCAACCGCCGGGTGTGAATTTTTAACGTTAACCCCAAAATTCCTATCCCCACTTCTTTGCAAAAGATCGCCGGGGAGGAAAGACCAATCAACAAACAGCCTAGTTTTACTGGCTTTGCAAAAACCGAGAAAAACTCAACTCAACAAGTGTCCGTATGAACACTTAGTTAAATGGGTAAAGCCATCCCACCGGGAAACACAGTATGCCTGAACACAGGCCCCACCACAGAGACGCAGTCCTGGAGAGCCTCAGGCCACCCCTCGCCGGGGAAAACAAGCCTATTTTAACCACGCGTGATTAAAACTCGGCAACCAGCCGGGTTTTCATGGTGACACCGAGAAAACCCGCCGGAAAAGGCAACCCACCCCGTTCAGATTCAATCTGAACGCACCAAATAGACCGTGGAATTAGCCTAACCCAGGACACACAAATAGTCTGTGGAATTAGCCAATACACAACTAATCCTCCAGGACACATATATAGTCCGTGGAATTAGCCAATTCACAACTAAACCAGGACACACATGACACAGTAGTACATATTTATAACATAAATCAATAACACTTGTACATGTGGCAAAGCTACGAGAGGCTGGCTAGGCCTAGGCAGATGGAAATACAAAGTAAATATGTCGTAATATAAACAAAAAGCACTGAATTATATCACAACAGGAACCACCGTCAACACACCACTGTAGCAAAAACTTCCCGGCAAAGGGAAGAACTGACTCGGGACCCAGAAAAAAATTCACTAAGTGAAGAAAAATACGCTGGGAACGTCAGAGAATAAAAAGCTACCTCATCAGAAAAATAAAAGGAAGCAATAATGACGCGTAATGAAAGCCGCCTACATCACAAAGCTAGCTAACTGTGAAAAGTTCACATGTCCACAATGGGACCACGAGGGTACACCCGAAATAGATGCCCCAAACTCACGACCCAAAATACACTGCACTGCGGGCAACCCGCCCAGGACACTCCTGCTACGCATATCCTAACCTTACTCGATACATCCCGGAGTAAACAAATGAGAAAAAACTCACTAGGGACGCAACAAATGCGGAACCAGCGGAGCGTGGGGAGGCACGTCCGGGTAGGTTGAGCGCAGAGCAGAGAAGGAAGAATGACGCCTGAGTCAGCATCTGGTCAAAGATCCACACAAGTACATCCACGAGTATATGGAAAGCTTCTGAATAGTTGTTCTTATTTTCTTTTTGTTTTTTATTTCTTACGAAGTTTTTTCGTAGTGAGAACCCAATTTCATAATGACTGAACCATGAGTGAGGTTGCGTGCGCTCATGATGAAGGCTCCTCAAATTTGTTATGCTCTGCGCGGTAGATTCAAAACTACGGCGGATGAGTGTTTGAAGAGGGTGCCTTATGTAATAGGCATAATCGTCAATGATTAGGGGGCCACTACTAAATATTAGGTTTTCTTTATCTCCTTGCAGGAGTCAAACCTATAATTTCGGGGGAGCTCCTTGTACCACATGAGTGGGTAATCCAAGGTAATAAGTCTAGAAAACTCAGAGCTTTGGATAGTCAAGGAAATGTTTTGGATGTTCATATTAAGGCCATTCCAAGTTATTATAACCATGACTTTTTTGTGTATGCATCAACACCAGCCCTACCCCCTGCCTCAGCTTCAAAGCTATTTTCTGACTGGACTAAGAATGACGGCTTTAACGACGTCAAGGCACTTTCTGCTTTGACGCCGGAGTTGGATATGTTTCCGGTCACAGACTCAGCCTCTAATCCAGTCTTGCAGGTGGGGCAGTTGGGTACGGGACCTTGGGTGGAATGGGAAACAGAGGCTCAAAATTTTGCCACTACTTTCACGTCAAAATCTTCCCACCAAATCCCTCAAGAACACCATTCTTGGTTCTCTCTTCCGGTTTTTAGTGCCGGCGGAGTCCCCTCTGCTTTGTTTGATTTCTTGGCTGCCCCTAAAATCAATTTGTGCGAATTAAAAGATCCTTTTAGCACGCCTTCCCCAGCTCACCTAGACTGCGAGTTTAGGTTAAGAGGAAAAGCGTTTAGACTGTTTTCGCAATATATTGTTACCCAGCAAGTAACAAAGTCTCTGTTACGCTCTTCTCAGGCAATAGAAGCCGCGGAAGTCAAGAAAGCCATTGAACTTTCCCGGCGCTTGCTTCTCCAGACTTCCATACAGTCTTTAGGAGATATTCGGATGGCCTTATTAGAGACAGTTCGAGTTCGAGCAAGGCAGGATCTGAGGATGTTCTTAGTGAAGAAACTTCCTGACCGTATTGCAAGCCAAGTAGTTCTGTCTCCAGTTCTAACTCCTTTGATTTCACCAGCAGTTTGGAAGACTGTTTTCAATATGGCACAAGCATTCAAACAAAGTCCCTCTCAACCTAAGAAACCTACCTTCACTTTCCCTAAACCCAAACCAGTTTCGAAAGCTCAAACTAGTGGGTCTAAGCCTTTTCATCAGCCAAAGTCCCCTTCCACCCAGGGTCAGGCTCAGTTCAGGTATAAACAGGGTAATTTCTCAGGTAAAGGCCACAAGTTTCACCAACGACCAGGTCAGGGCCCGCCTCCAGCCAAACCCGGCCAGTCATCCAAGGGTACACCTCCACCAGCAAAAAACTAAGGTCTCTCTCACTCCCGGGGCCAGTCAAAGGCGTGTTGGAAAAGAGGGTAGTCCAGCCGGCGAACCCCAGTCTGCTAACTGGGTCCTTCCGGGCGTGTCATCAGGCATGGCCATTAAGAACATGGGCGAGGACTGTGGTACGCAAAGGCATCACTTGGCATAGGCTCCGGCGACCTCGCTTATGTCAGCCAACAAAGACCAATCATGTTTCTTTAGAGGTGGAGTCACTAGTTCAGGAGATGATTACCAAGAGTGTCATTATCCCTGTCCCCCCGACTTACCCGGTGTTTACATCCAAACTATTTCTAGTACCAAAAAGGGACAGTATTCAGATGAGACCGGTCGTGGACCTGTCTTATTTGAATCTCCACATTCACAACGTGTCCTTCAGGATGCTGACAGTGAATCAAATCAGGCTAACACTTCCGCCGGGAGGGTGGATGTGTTCATTAGACCTGACAGACGCGTATTGGCATGTCCCGGTAAACAAGAGATTTAAAAAACTTCTGGCTTTACGAATAATGCATCAGACTTATGTCTTTCAAAGGATGCCGTTTGGGTTGAACCTAGCGCCACGCATATTCACAAAATTAGTCCGGCAAGCCCTGATGCCCATTTTAGAAGAAGGGATCAGGATCTTGTGGTATCTGGACGACTGGCTGGTGGTGGCAGAGACAGAAAAGTTATGCAACACTCATGTCAACATTACGTTAAACCATGTCAAATCTCTAGGATTCAAGGTCAACTTGGTAAAGTCAAACCTTGTTCCCTCACGAGTAATTCAGTGGATAGGGCTGGTCTGGGACACAGCATCTCTCACTCTGAGTCAGAGTGTGGACAATCGAAACAGATTTCGCAAGAAACTGTTTGTTTCTCCACAGTCTGACTACGACACGGAGACTCTGGGAATCTCTAGTCGGTTCTCTCAACTGGGTTCAACTAACTGTGAAGTTGGGCCGGTTGAAAGTCAAACGTTTAATCTTGGAGGGCAACAAATATTTCCCACTCTTACCGGCGGGAAAATTATGGCCTATCCCAACATTAATACACAGCTTACTAGCGGTCTGGGCGAAGAGGGAAATGTTGCACTCAGTCATGTCATGGACCTCTCCTCCGCCGACGGTATGGGTGGACCAGGATGCGTCAGGGACGATAGGTTGGGGCTTTCAGTCAAACCTCGGGCATCAGGGTCAAGGGCTTTGGTCCCCTTCAGAAACCTCTCACATAAATGTAAAAGAGTTACTAGTCCCCTTGTATTTCCTTCAGGTTCACAGCTCTACTATACGGGAAAAGTCGGTGGCCTTCAGGATGGACAATCTCAATGCAGTTCACTGCATTCAGAAACAAGGGTCAACGAGGTCTCGGAAGTTGCTAGACGTGTCAGAATTTTTTTTTGTGCTAGCCAACAAGCTGCACATTCATCTTCATCCATCATATCTCCCAGGCGTAGCAAACGTATGGGCAGACGCGCTGTCTCGGAGACAGAGCACAGCAGAAGAGTGGGCACTCAAGCAAAACATTTTCGATCAAATGATTGCAGAACCTTACCGTTCACAAGTGGATCTTTTTGCGTCAGAGGAGAATCACAAACTCCCTCGGTACCTCACACACCGAACATTAACGCCGGCGGGGGGGCCCGACGCATTGGTGACGGATTGGAACAGGTGGAGTTCCATTTATTTGTTTCCGCCACCAGACGCTTCTCTAATGTGCCACGTAGTCAACAAACTACAGGATTATCGAGGCGTAGTCTCGTTAATCGCGCCCCTGTGGCCGGCGCAGTTGTGGTACCAGCAATTGAGAATGTGGTGCCCGAACCCGGTGTCGCTCCCGGTCGGGTATTTCCACTTAGACACGATTGGCAACCTAAAGACCTCGCTGACTTTTGCATTGTGGACATTCAGGAGGCCAAGTGGCTAACACCGTATGGTAGAAACGTGACAGATAAATTTATGAATCAGTACACACAATCTACCAAGAGGCAATATCAATCTCATTGGCAGTCCTTTCCTTGTTGGATAGTTAGAACAGAACAGACAGTACCTTCGGTGGCATTAGTTTTTAATTATTTAAACAATTTGTTTGAACAGAAACGTCTATCTGTAGTGACTCTAAAAAATCACTTAACAGCTATCAGGGTGCCATTCTTTGACCTTACAGGTCTAACCATACCACAAGCGGAAGAAACAGTTTTAATGAGAGCATGCTTCAAACACCGCCCACCTCCCCGTCAGCTCATACCTACCTGGTCTCTTGACAAAGCGTTATCTTTGCTTCATTCCCGTCTGTATCAGAATACGGCAGATTTTGAATTGCTATTAAAAAAGGCTGTGTTCCTTATGGCTTTGGCAACTAGTAACAGGGTATCTGAGCTGGCGGCGATGAGCAACACCCCTAATTGCATAAGGTTTGGTAGACTAAATGATTGCATTCATATTGCACCTTCCCCAGGGTTCATCGCCAAGAATGAACATAGTGAACATGTTTTCTCAGCGTTCACGGTGCCGGCGTTGAAACGGGGTAAAGTGCACCATAATTTGTGTCCTGTACAAGCTTTAACCAAATATATGAGAGTGGCACCTCTTAACCAACAAGGTGCTTTATGGGTATCGAGTACAGGTAAAAGATTGATGAAATGTAAAATGGCTTCTCTGCTAGTAGAAGTCATTAAAGAGAGTAATCCCGGCGTAGTGGGTAGGGCCCACGATTTACGCAAATGGGCAGTATCTTTACGTTTTCTAAAAAAAAAAAAAAAAAAAAAAAAAAAAAAAATCTGTTGAAGACATAGCTACTACTCAACTATGGGCTTCAAATCATACTTTTTTGACTCGGTACCTGTCGGTAGCACTAGACAAACCATCAATGCCATGTATAGCATTACGGCAAAGGGTCTAGATGGGTCTCTAAGTCACTAATTGTTTAGGTTAAGAAAGAGGGGGGGGGGGGGGGGGGTGGAGTCTGTGAAACATAAGACACCCTAGACCCCACCGGAGGATATGTACAGAGTATACGAGCTGTGATACAATGTGTAAGTGTTGTGATTAAAATTTCTCTGTAGTAATGCCTACGGGAAATGTTGTTGAGGTACAGTAGTACAACAATGGTTTCTTTCAGTGGGATACACTGTTGAAGCAATTTAATTTTAAGAGTTCTCGGTAGTTGCAACTACGAGTAGCATTTTAGTAAGTACATCTGTGATAGTACAAGAATTTATTCTATTTTTGTGTCTAATTTTAAGGAATATACACATTAGGATAATGGGGTTTATATGTGCACATGTAAACATAAAGTTTTATTTTTCACCACTTACTTTAAGTGGGGTGCCTTTAACTTTCAGATCTGTGAACAGATTTTCATAGTTACCTTTTTTCCTCAAGCAGGCTTCTTTAAGCACGCCCCTGCTTGTACCCCTTTTTATATGTTGTATAAAGTTTATACATAAATATATATTTTTTACAAAGTAAGAATACTATGTGGTTGTTTGATTATCTGCCTATTCTATTTGCAATGGTTATGATATGATTACGAATGTCCCCCTCCAGTCTTAGATATCAGGCATAATCGTCAATGATGGAGGGGCCACTAATAAATTATAGGTTTGACTCTTGCAAGGAGATAAAGAAAACCTAATATTTAGTAGTGGCCCCGTAATCATTGACGACTGGGGCCCTCCCGACCATCCTCTTCCCATTCGTTGATGTATTAAGGATTTTGGTTTACTTGATATGTCAGTGAAGGAAGTATGACGCCTGAAGTCAGCGTCTGGTCAAATATCCACACAAGCACATCCACGAGTATATGGAAAGCTTATGAATAGTTATTCTTATTTTATTTTTATTTTTTATTTGTTACGAAGTTTTTTCGTAGTGAGAACCCAATCATAAAGACGAACCATGAGTGATTTAGCGTGTGCTTATGATGAAGGTTCCTCTGAGCTCTGCGGCGGTAGTTTCAAACTGCGCTTATGGGCGTTTGAAGAGGTAGCCTTATGTAATAGGCATAATCGTCAATGATTAAGGGGCCACTACTAAATATTAGGTTTTCTTTATCTCCTTGCAGGAGTCAAACCTATATTCCAGGTATGCTAAGCAAGCTAATTCCCCTATAATTCTTACTCTTCTTTACTACCCTTCCCTTTGTACAAGGGTACTATCACTGCTTTCCTCCAGTCCTCTGGTACACTTTCCTTTTCTCATGCTTCTGTGGGGGCGCTCGGTTATGGCCTTGACCTTGCTCGGGGCCTTAGGGCTGTTCGGCCAGGCAGCTTGGGGAAAAACAACAACAAACTTGGTGAACCTCACTGAAATCAAAATGGCCCTCTGCCATACTTAATAATAAAAAACACCTACTAAGTAACATTCCAGATACAAATGATCAAGCTTTATGTGGTAGTCTTAAAGCTACACATAGTTCTGTGGGTATCTCCAAGTGAATGTATAAATAATGAGACAAAGAGGTATGGTGAGAAGCCCAAACTTTAGTCTGAATAATGTCATCGCTAGCACAGGGCATAATGAATTATGATTTTTGCCTTTATTTAATGCATGAATAGTGAATGGTGTAAAAATGTGGTCTTCATGTTCATTTTCAGCTATAAAATCTGGCACAGGTGCAATAGTAACCGCCTGGTTATTAGGATGAAACTGCAAGTACAGTAGTTAGGGGACCTAGCCATGACTGTTAATTCAGACACTCTGTGAGCTGTAGCAGGGGATATGAGGAAGACGTATTTGTGAAGAAGTTTCTCATTGGAGGAATTATTAGAATAAGGCCTAGATTTAAGCATTGAAAGAACCTTGCTAACCCGGGAACGGCGAGAACACTCTTAAGAGGTTTTACTGGGCGACGGCGAGAAAGCTCTTAAGAGGGAAGGCCTAAAAAAAAAACATTTTAAAAGGCCCCAGTAGCACTTAAAACAATTTTTTTTCCCCCCCTCCATACCTCATATCACTCCTCCACATCCCCTCCTTCCCCCTCCTTCAATTATCACCTATTTTCCCTGTTATTCCCTTATTCATTGGTATATTTTCGTGAAAACATCGCCAAACCGATCCTAGGCTGTGGTCATGTGTGTGTTACGTAAGGTAGAGACTGGGACTGTGTGAGGGAGTAGCTCAGAACTGCTTCATCCCTCGAGAGAAGAGGGTGTGAGGTTGGCTGGCTCACACTTGATGAATGAACCGCTCGCTAAAAACTCGCGATTTTGACCAGCCAAATTATATTCCCACTTGTTTTATTGTTATTACAGGTTACTATCTTCATATTGAAGGTAAAATAGGCGCATATGAATAAGTAATAACGATATTTATCGTAAAATGACGATTATAGGCAGGAATGGAGCTCAATATTGCTGCCCAGAACTGTGATGTTCACTACAACCTGCGCGCGCTTAATGGGCTAAGAGATCATTACATACATAAACATACATAACATTTTAAGACTGAATGCTCCACACATATGTGCAGTTTTAGTCTCGTCCTAATGGCTGCGTTCCAGGCAACCCTGTTAAGGGCTGCTTCACTTGTCAAGTTTTTGGATTTGAGATCGGCACGTATAGTCTGATCCCAGGTCTTCCTTGGTCCACCCCTTGGTGCAGCTCCCTCCACAATCACAGACCTGCATCTTTTCACCCAATTTTGTTCATCCATTCTCTCCACATGTCCATAGCATCCCAGTTTACTTGTACGCATCACCTCGATAATACTCTTTATACTTACATGTCTGCTCAGCTCATCATTTGTTATTCTATCCTGCAGCCTGGCCCCACACATCCATCTCGCCATTCTCATCTCATTACGTTCCATTCTGTTGACATCCTCTACTTTAACGGTCCATGTTTCTGAGGCATACGTCATTGCACTTCTAACACATGAGGCATACATCTTTCCCTTCAGGGGGAGAGGCATTCTTTTCGTGGTCAGAATTGGCAGCAGTTCTCTGAACTTCCCCCAGCCACATCTAATTCTAGCGACAGTGGCAGCCTCGGCCCCACCACCGGCAGAGCTGGTATCTCCTAGGTAACAAAACTTGTCCACCAGCTCCAATGATTCATTTGCAAAATTCACAGCCACAGGATCATCATTTGACACAAGCTCACCTATGCACACTACACACTCAAATTTCTCTATTTCTGACTTATCCTTCGGCAGGGGTCCTTTTATTCTACTACAGCGCTTACTCCCACGGTGCACCCAACATCGACAGACACTACATCGAATCGAGTTAGAGCCCACACCCTTTCCACACACTGCACATGGGTATGCATAGAAGATAGAAGACTGTAGACTGTATAGAAGAGTGAGGAGTAAGGAAGATATGGGTTTGCTTCAAGGAGATGTGGAGGGCATGAAGGGATGGTCTGAGCATTGGTTAATGCCTTTTCATCCAAAAAAATGCAAGTACATGCGGATTGGGACCAGCAAGATAGACAAGGTAGGATACAGTATGTATGAAGCGATGGAGGAAGTGAGTGCAGAAAAGGATATAGGAGTAGTGATAGATAATAAGTTAAATTTCTCAGAACATTTAGCGGAAAAGATAAACAAAGCCAATAGAATTGTAGGGCTGATAAGGAGGACATTTGTGTCACTTGACGAAGAAATCTTCAGGAATCTATATACAGCGCTGGTTAGGCCACACCTGGAATATGCAAACCAGGTGTGGGCTCCATATATGGTAAAGGATATAGAAGCAGTGGAGAAAGTGCAGAGAAGAGCTAGCAAGCTGGTACCAACGTTGAAGAACTCGGGCTATGAGCAGAGGTTGAGGACACTGGGACTTCCGACACTGGCATATAGGAGAAAGAGAGGGGATATGATAGAGACTTTTAAGATAGTGTCAGGAAAGTACGATGAGGATGTGTGTGAAGGTATCTTCTTGATGCGGGAGGGAGGGAACAAGAACGAGAGGACACTCTAAGAAAATTTACAAAGAAAAGAAATAGGCTTGAGAAGGCGAAGAACTCATTTTGTGATAGAGTGGTAAATGAGTGGAACGCACTGCCCCAGTATGTAGTCGATTCCGAATCAATAAGGGAGTTTGAAAGTAATCTTGATAAAGCATGGGGAAGACAAGATTTGAAGTTTGATTATAAAACAAAAATACAGAATAGTAAAAATGTTGCGTCTGCTACCGCCGCCGCCAACACCGTGAACGACCGCAGCAGTGCAAGCACTGGTACTGAGCTGGATACACAGGCATAGTTTGCCTTTTTCCAGAGGATCTACTGTAAGAAACTGTAAGAAAATGCACCGCTCTTTTCCACATTGCCTCGCCTCAATCTACAATGCATAACCTTGGTTTTGTTAATATTGACTCTTAACCCTCCTGGCCCGGGCAGGCTCTCCTAATGATGGAGCTCGTATCCGGGCGATCTGGTCGAATATCAACAAAAGTAAACTAAGGCTAATCTCGCTTAATATATTACCTACATTAATCAAACATATATAGAAATGAGCGCCTTACCTTCCTGCGTAGAATGGCGTTGAGTAGAGCTCTCTAGCTCAACTGGTTCCGGAGTGATGGTGATGGAAGTGGAGGTAACTTTTGCCGCGTATTTACCTCGGCGCGTCCGAACACTCAACCGCGGCCCCGGCTACGACGCCCAGTTGCACTCGTCGCTCCACCCGCAATTATGCCGGGAAGCGATTTGATAGTGTTTTATTGGTTATTCTGTCATTTATTATAGTTATTATGTTATTTTCACTCAATAAAGTTATTTATATGAACTTATTTGTGTCTCTGTCACTTATTACTTCGTTTTATTATTATTATTATGATTATTAGTGTCACTTTCACTGGACTTTGATAATTGGTAGTGTCATTTCCCCTTTTATGTATTGTTAGGTAAGCTAATAATATATAGTGTCACTGTCACTTATTCATATTGTTATGAAGGCAATTATTATTACTTGTGTATCTCTTTCACTTATACTTAGTTTTATTATTATTATACTGTCACTTTGACTGGCCTAGGCTTATTGAGTGTCATTTTCACTTATTTATTGTTAGAAATATATATTTTAGTGTCACTTTCACTTGTTCATATTGTTATTGAAGGCACTTATTATTACTTATGTGTCCTTTTCACTTATACTTAGTTATATTATTATTCTTAGCCTACATTTGAGTGTCACTTTCACTGTTGTCACTTCCACTTCAAAAGTTTGTTAGAGCGTGGAAGTCGTTGAAGCAGGTCCCAGCACACAGTCCAACTTGACACTCGAGGCATTCCCAAGTGGTTTTTGTGGGTTTGCGGGGTCTGCGAGTTGTGTGGCTGCACACATGGCACCTCTTCTGACTCCTAGCGTTACTACCTGGTGCTTTGAAAGGAAGGGCGTTGAGCTGGTGCTTCCTGAAGAATTCAGCACACCCCGTTCTGTCAAGCTGGCCTGGTCCTTGTATTGGCCTGCCTGGTGTACCCGCATGTTTAGCCAGGAGCTCAAGTAGCACCTGCTTGTGGAACTTCCGCAGGGACTTGTACTTCTTGGCTCCTGGAGTCCTCAGACGGTAGATGTTGTAGGCATTGAGGACCGACATATCTACCGTATGCAGGATAAACTTCTTGTACCACCTGCAAGATGTTCGCAGGCAGTCGATGAAGCCCATCTGCATGTCGGACTTGTCAACGAGGCGCATGTTGAGGTTATAATCGAGGACAGCAGCCGGTTTTTGGACGGGGTTCTTGGTTGTTCGGTCCACCTTCCCTGTGGCGACCATCTGGGCCTTGTGGCATGTGGTGAGGAGCTTGACCTTGCGCTGGTCATGCCAGTGGCTGGAGAGGATGGGGCCACTCTTCTTGTGGAAGATGTCCGCCTTCTTCGTCTTGGTTGGGTAGCCTGGCATGCCCTTCCTTTTGCCCTTGACTGTGCCGACAGTTCCGGTCTTGCGGTCATGGAGGTACTTGGTCAGGAGAGGCGACGTGTAATAATTATCTGTGTAGAGGATGTGGTTATTATTGAAGTGCCTCTCCATCATCTTCTTCACTACAGCGCCACCAAAACCAATGAGAGGGTCAGTCACAACTTCTCCAGCCTTGCCGCTGTAGACTATAAAGTCCAGCACATACCCCGTCAAGCAGTCGCAGAGGACGAAGAGCTTGATGCCGAAGCGGTGTCTCTTGGACGGGATATACTGTCGGAAGTGCAGCCTACCACGGAACAGGACCAGAGACTCGTCGAGGCACATCTTCTGGAAAGGAATCAGGTATGTGGTGAACCGATGACGTATCATGTCATACAGCTTCCTGATCTTCCATAATGAGTTGGGAAGGTGGACTGCCATGTTGTTTGTCAGGTGGAGATAGGAGAGGATGTCGAAGTACCTGTCCCTGGACATGTATTTGCCAAATGATGGAGTCGTTATGATGTCGCCAGTGATCCAGTAGTCAGCCAGAATGTGCTTCCTTATATGAGTCATCAGCATTGTGAGTGCCAAGAACACATATAGTTCTGCCACAGTGAGAGCTCTCCATACCACCATCTTGGCACTGGTCTTCCTCCCAAGAAAGTTGGCACAGATAGCATGGTGGTGATTTGTCTCTTTGACGAGGTATTCCATGACTTCATTGTCATAGAAGCCACAGAAAAGTTCACTGGGGGTAGCATCTGGGCCACAGGGATATGCTGGTGACACCCCAGAACCCATCTGTACCTCGTCAAAGGCAGGACAATCTGGCTCAAAATCAGCTCCATCTGTCCACACAAACAGGTCGGATGCTGATGCTCGAGGTCGTGCTGCAGCAGGCAAACGCCCTGGACGCCCTGGGCCACGCGGACACCCAGGCGGACGCCCTGCACGCCCACGCCCAGGCCCAGGCCCAGGGGCAGTGGCGTCGGCAGGCTGACCACGTCCACGACCTCGCCCTCTCGCTCGTTTTGTTGGCACATCCTCTTCCTCTTCCTCTTCCTCCTCAGGCGACGTCAGGTCATCTGGGGCAATATTGGGGTCATCAGCATCCTCTTCAGGAGACAATTCTGGTGAAGAAGTGACCGGGCGTCGGAGGTGTGGGATGCGGGAGGCTGCGGGAGCTTCAAGAATGGGAGCCGAAGCCTCGGGAGTTGGGCTCCTTTTGCGGCGAGCCGAGGGCTTTTCAGCAGGAAATAATGCTCTGCGGTGTGTTGAGGCCTGTGGCACATCACCAATACCACTTGAAGAGGCCCTTTGGTCATCCTGAGCGAGAGATGAAGGCGAGGGCTGTGGGTGACCCACGCGGCGTCCCGTGTCAAGGCGTCGGGACAATGGAATGCGGGTGGTTGCTAGGCCAGGGTCGGCGTCATTATCGCTATCTTCAGCTTCCCTATGCTTTTCTGCGGCTGCCCTGCGTGCTTTTTTAGCTGCACTTTTGATCAATGATTGTTTGTAGAAATATTTGCCCACTTTCAAGGGCGTACGGGCAGGCAAAGGGCAAGGTCCTGAGCTAGGGCTAGGCCTAGGCTGACCTACCAAAGATGGCGAGGGGGTAGGCCTAGGTTCTAGCACACTGGGAAGCTCAATGGCACCTTCCTGAAACACTTCCACATCAGGATCATCACTACTGTCTCCCCCCACAAATAAATCGACATTATCGTTGTCTCCAAAGCCCACGAAATCGTCTTCACTTTCACTTATAAATTGTACCTTGTCCACCAAGCTTTCGCCACTGCTCTCTTCATCACTATCAAAAAGTTGTCGCTGTATAGCGCTATCACTCAACAAACGCTTAACTTTCTTTTGTTGAGCTCTCTTCTCGGTTGCAACAGGCGTTGAAGTTGCGAGTGGGGTAGCACTGGGGCCCGCGGGAGGTTGCAACGAATCGGACACGTCGGAAAACATTTTTTCAGTATTACTCGCTATGGCGGCCACGTACGAACTGATAACACTAGTAGTTGAGGCTTGGTGGCGCTGCGGTCGCTCCTACCATGCCAAAATTGGCCGCGCAAATTTTGAAGCACGCTTTCAAGCACAAGGATTTTAAAATGACACCCGGGTTCCAGCCCTTTTTTTTTGGTGTCATTTTAAAATGACACCCGGGCTGGAAGGGTTAAACCCTTGCTTGCTATGCCCTCTCTCCATCTTCTGAATTTGGCCTCGGCATCTTGCATTTTGTCAGCTATTAGGACTAAATCGTCTGCATAAAACAGTTCCCACGGGAGTCCGCCTCTAAAAACTCTAGACAGTGCCTCCAGGACCATAATAAAGAGGGGGCTTAACACTGAACCCTGATGAACTCCAACACGGACTGTGAACTCATCACTCAGTACACCTTTCACCATCACCGCAGTTCGCGAATCCTCATACATCTTCATTATCACACGCACCAGCAACTCTTCCACACCAATTTTCCTCATAGCCCACTGTACAACATCTCTAGGCACCCTGTCAAAGGCCTTCTCCAGGTCTACAAACACAAGGAAAGATCCCTGGCTTTTAGTAAGTATCTTTCCTGTATCTGCCTGACTATGAAGATACCATCGGTTGTACCACGTCCAGGCATAAAACCAAACTGCATATCATCAATGGAGATGCTTTGCCTGATCAAACCCTCAAAGACTCTCTCACAGACCTACATGATTTGGTCAAGCATTTTCAGGCCCCTATAATTACCGGTACCTCTATCTATCTAGCGCATCCCCTTTTCCTTTGTATATATTTATTATTGCACTTTTGTGCCAATCCTCGGGGATTTTCTCATCTTTAATAACGGTGTTTATCAACTCAGTGACTAAGCTGACACCAGTCTCCCCTGGGGAAGAAGCTGTCTAGCAGGTGCCCTCAATCGGAAACATGCCTTCATGAAACCAGTCTCATCTTTTGGGGGAAGTCTAAAGCCGCTGTTACACGAGCGTTATTTCCGTCAATTTTCCATGAGCAAGTTTTTATAGTTATATTTCGGGGCTTTTTCGCACTGATATCGTCAACTAGACTGAAGGTAGAGTATGTTAGGCGGTTGAATTATGATAAAGTGTAAATTTTTAAGCTGCCAAACCATAATTGCCCGTAAAAATTGCTCAAAAAACGGCTTGTGTGACTACGGCTTAAGGCCAGTAAGTTCAAAGAAAGGTTCTTTTATGGCATTGAAATAATTATGTAGAGTATCAACTAGAGTATTTCTGAAGAAAAAGGAGAAAAGAGGGCTGGATGTGATGGAGATGAGCTGCTTGAGGAGTATGTGTGGAGTTACTCGTAGAGACAGATTGAGGAATGAAGAGATACGTAGGAGAGTGGGGCAGCAAGAACATTTGTCAGCCAGAGTGGACAGAAGGGTGCTGAGCTGGTATGGTCATGTTGAACGAATGGGAGATGAAAGGCTTACAAAGAGAATATGTGAGTCAGGTACAAGGGGAGATAGAAGGGCAGGAAGATCCCCATTGAGATGGAGAGACTGTGTAAGAAAGGCTTTGGATGATAGAGGAATGACTATAGATCAGGCAGGGGAAGTGGTGGTGGACAGGAGTGAATGGAGAATGCTTGTGAATAGTTGAGTGAACACGTGGTCATTTGGAGTAAGGGTCGGGCGCAAGTTGGACTAGATAATAGTCCATCAGGCGCCTGGCCCGGGGAGACGATTAATATGAAGGGTGTGCCTGGAAGTGTGGTGGGAGGGCTTGCGGCTTTGGCTCCGCTGCATGTCTGCCTGCCGAGATCGGAACCTCTCCGGGTGGTCAGGGGCCGGGGGAGTGCTGGAGCGACCTTGGTAACCCTGGTCTCTGGGTCTTCTCCTGGGTGACCTGGATGTGTGAGAGTTTGTGTTTTTTATCTGTGTTTATTTTTTGTTTTATGTTGTTTTTGTGTTTTCCCTGTTCTTGCTCTGTCTTGAGTCGGCTACCCCCAAAATGGGGATTGGGCCTGAGCATATAGATAGATAGATGGATCAACTGATAATTATTTGTCATATAATTACCCCCAGGGGGTAAGGGGGCCTTCATCTAATGGTGGAGGAAAAAAGAATATGCCTCACGCATCCTACTGCATGTCGTACAAGGCGACTAATAGGGGGGATGGTGATAGACTTGCGGACCAAGTAGCCATCACTATACAATGAAGCCTTGTTATTGGCGCTGGCATTGTCTCTATATGATAGTGCTGTGACAGGGCTTCATTGTACTTGCTCCAAGTTGCCTAATGGCGGCACACTGGCAGTGGGTGTCGCTCCCTCTGGACCCGGCCCTGGCGCCCTGGGCCCAACCTGGACGAAATGGATCCAGAGGGTACAGTACGTAGTGTTTCCCCGGACTGGCACTTTCCGCCCAATAGTATAGGGGCCCGAACCTGGTGGTAGCGCTCCAGGAGGCTGCCCTGTCATTTGGCGAAAAATATCAGGCCAGTCGTAGTGCCGTGTACGCGCACGGGGTGCGTCCCTGCGGCTGGTTCTGGTGGGGCGTACCGAGGCCACTGGATCCTACCCCCTTGTAATCACTTGGGGGATGGTGCTGGGAATGGTCCCGGGGTAGACTGGAGCCGGAGTTCTGGGGGGGGTGATGCTCATCTGCCAGCCAAACCTACCTAACTATGACTAAAATCAAAGAAAATAAACGTAAGTCCGATGAAACAAAACCGCACAGGACAATGACAAATGCCCCCCACAAACTCAGACTTGCTAGTGTGAATGTTGGTAGTTTGAATCTGCGTGCGAATGAAGTGGTTGAGATGTGTGAGAGGAGGCGAGTGGACATCTGCTGTACCCAGGAAACACTCTGGAAGAGGCATGGGGTACAGTGGATTGTCGGAAGGAGGAAAAGATATAGGATATACTGGATGGGTGTGGAGACTGATAAAGCGAAAGGAGGAGTGGGTGTTCTGGTGGCTGAAGAGCTGGCGGAAAGTGTGCTTCAGATTACGAGAGTTAGTGAAAGGCTGATTGTTTTGAAGTTGAAAGTTGGTGAAAGAATTCTGAATGTGATATCTGCATATGCCCCACAGGCTGGTTTACAGAAAGAGATAAAAGAGGACTTCTGGAATGACACCGTCAGTGTCATTTCAGGCCTCTCGGAGAACGAAATAACTATCGTGGGGGGGGACCTCAATGGTCACGTGGGAGCATCTGCAGATGGATACGAGGGGGTACATGGAGGAATTGGTTACGGAAGGAGAAATCTAGAAGGCGAATATATATTGGAGTCCTGCGTTGCACTCAACATGGTTGTGTGTAACACAAAGTTCAAGAAAAGACAGAGCCACCTGATCACATATAACTCTGGGGTCTCCAGTAGCCAGATAGATTACTTCTTGGTTAACAGGAAAGACTGGAAACTAGTTCGAGATGTAAAGGTCATCCCGAGCGAAGAATGTATCCCCCAGCATAAGCTACTTGTGTGCGACATGAGCTTATACAGAGATCCTAAGCGCAAGAAGGTTTACATACCCAAAAGGAAAGTGTGGCTGCTGAAGGACAAGGAAGTTAGGGATAGGTTTCATAATGAACTGGAGGAAATGAATAGAAATAAGGAAGCTAGGCCTAACGATGTAAATAGCCAATGGAACTTTCTTAAGCATAGCCTTATCGCTGCCACTGACAAAGTCTGTGGGAAAACAAAGGGTCACCCCAGGAATAAGACCTCTTGGTGGTGGAACGATGAGGTAGAACATGCTGTGAAAGAGAAAAGGAGATGCTTCAAAGCATGGAAGAAAGGAGGCAGCAGGGAGGAATACCAGGCAGCTAAACGAACTGCCAAAAGAGTTATTTACAATGCTAAAAATCGCATTAAGGACCTGGTCCTCGAACAAGTGTGTAACACTGACAATCCCAATGGGATCTTCAACCTAGCTAGGCGAGTTAAAAATGACAGTAGGGATATTATAGGTGAACAGTGTGTTAGAGATGATAATGGGAAGATTGTGTATGCAGAAAATGAAATCAGAGAAGCATGGAAGGTACACTATGAACGATTGCTAAATGTAGAGTTTGAATGGGATAAGGAACAGCTTAGTATCGAAAAACCAATATCTGGGCCCCCTCCTTTGATAGCACCAGCTGTAGTGAGCGACGCATTCAATAAAATGAAGGACGGTAAAGCTCCAGGTTGCTCCGACATTGTCGCTGAGATGATAAAAGCCTCAGGGGAGATTGGTGTAAACTTAGTCACTGAGTTGATAAACACCATTATTAAAGATGAGAAAATCCCAGAGGATTGGCTCAAAAGTGTAATAGTAAATATATACAAAGGAAAAGGGGATGCGCTAGATAGAGGAAATTATAGGGGCCTGAAAATGCTTGACCAAATCATGAAGGTCTGTGAGAGAGTCCTTGAGGGTTTGATCAGGCAAAGCATCTCTATTGATGATATGCAGTTTGGTTTTATGCCAGGACGTGGTACAACCGATGCTATCTTCATAGTCAGGCAGATGCAGGAAAGATACCTACTAAAAGGCAGGGATCTTTACTTTGTGTTTGTGGACCTGGAGAAGGCCTTTGATAGGGTACCTAGAGATGTTGTACAGTGGGCTATGAGGAAACTTGGTGTGGAAGAGTGGCTGGTGCGTGTGATAATGAAGATGTATGAGGATTCGCGAAGTTCGGTGAGGGTGAAAGGTGTACTGAGTGATGAATTCGCAGTCCGTGTTGGAGTCCATCAGGGTTCAGTGTTAAGCCCCCTCCTCTTTATTATGGTCTTGGAGGCGCTGTCTAGAGTTTTTAGAGGCGGACTCCCGTTGGAACTGTTTTATGCAGACGATTTAGTCCTAATAGCTGACAGTATGCAGGATGCTGAGGCCAAATTCAGAAAGTGGAGAGAGGGCATGGCGAGCAAGGGTTTAAGAGTCAATATTAACAAAACCAAGGTTATGCATTGTAGTTTGAGACGAGGCAATGTGGAAAAGAGCGGTGCATACCCATGTGCAGTGTGTGGAAAGGGAGTGGGCGTTAACTCAATTCAATGTAGCATCTGTCGATGTTGGGTACACCATGGGAGTAAGCGCTGTAGTAGAATAAAGGGGCCCCTGCCGAAGGATAAGTCAGAAATAGAGAAATTTGAGTGCGTAGTGTGCAAAGGCGAGCTTGTGTTAAGTGATGATCCTGTGGCTGTGAATTTTGGAAATGAGTCTTTGGAGCTGGTGAACAAGTTTTGTTACCTAGGAGATACCATCTCTGCCGGTGGTGGGGCCGAGGCTGCCACTGTTGCTAGAATTAGGTGTGGCTGGGGGAAGTTCAGAGAATTGATGCCAATCCTGACCATGAAAAGAATGCCTCTCCCCCTGAAGGGAAAGGTGTATGCCTCATGTGTTAGAAGTGCAATGACGTATGCCTCAGAAACATGGGCCGTTAAAGTAGAGGATGTCAACAGAATGGAGCGTAATGAGATGAGAATGGTGAGATGGATGTGTGGGGCCAGGCTACAGGATAGAATAACAAATGTTGAGCTGAGGAGACGTTTAGGTATAAAGAGTATTAGCGAGGTGATGCGTACAAGTAGACTGGGATGGTATGGACATGTGGAGAGAATGGATGAACAAAATTGGGTGACAAAATGCAGGTCTGTGATTGTGGAGGGAGCTGCACCAAGGGGTGGACCGAGGAAGACCTGGGATCGGACTATACGCGCCGATCTCAAATCCAAGAACTTGACAAGTGAAGCAGCCCTTAACAGGGTTGCCTGGAACGCCGCCATTAGGACAAGAGACTGAAACTGCACTTATGTGTGGAACACTCAGTCTTAAAATGTTATGTATGTATGTATGTATTGAACAAATAATTTAGATATTTAAGTAAAAGGCCAGTTGAAGAAACTTTTTGATTAGATTTCACTAACCAAGTATGTAGTAAAGTTCTTCCAATGTGATTCATATTGACAGAGGGTAGAGTCAGTATATTGTCTTTTTAATTTTTCATGTACCCTCACATCATAAGGAGACAGCCACTTGGCCTTCTGAATGTCCACAAGCTGAAATTGAGACAAATCTGAAGGTTGCCAATTGTGAGATTGGAGTGGGAACAGGGTTTGGGCACCACTGAGATAATTGGTGGTACCATATCTGAATGGGCCAAACTGGTGCTATGAGATAGACTTGACCTTGAAATGAGCGAAGTAGATGAATGATTTTGCACATTAGGGTCGTGTCCGGAGGATGGGAACAGGTAAATCGAGGACCACCTGTTCCACTCTACCGAGAATGCATCTGGTCCACCCGCTTGTGTTTGCCACCACCTGGCGAGGAACTTGGGGAGCTTGGCTGATGTCATTTAGGCAAAAAGGTCTATTTGTGGGTGAAATGGTAGAATGAGTCTGTCGAACACACTCTGTTTAAGTGTCCATTCCACTAGTGTACTCCTACCCCGGGACAAGGCATCTGCCCAAAGGTTCGCCCGTCCGGGGAAGTACGTGGCCTGAATTGTTATGTTGTACTTTAAGGCAAGGAAGAATAGTTTCTCTGATAGTCTCTGGAGAGTAATTGACTTTGTCGAACCCTGCTTGTTGATGCACAAGACTGCGGCTGTGTTGCCCATGCGATAAGCTATTGATTTGTGTTGTAGAGAGTCGGCATGGTCTCTCAGGAAAAATAATGGGACTGCCAACTCTTTGGCATTGATGTGTGACAAATCCAAGGTTGACCACATGCCTTGATTTTGGTGACCCTCGGACGACTGATAACCCCACCCTAGGGATCCTGCCGTGTCCGTGTCCACCCATATTGTTGGTGGGGGTTCTGACTGATGTACTACTGAGAAGCAGGAATGGGGACGATCAGGTGTGGTGAATTGACAGGGAAGAATCTGTTGCCGAGCCAGATTAGACGTTTGAGGCGTAATCTTCCCAGTGGGACTGTTAACTGAACCCAGTTGATGGAGCCTATCAATGATTCCCACAGTCTCCTTGTTATGGTCTTTGAGTGTAATGTCTTGAATAACTTCATCTGAAGACGACAAGCATTTGACTGACTTTGTTGAATAGTTAGTTTGCGAGAGTCCCAAATAAGTCCTACCCATTTTGCTTGCTGAGTCGGAACTAGGTTTGACTTGTCTAGGTTCACTCTGAATCCTAGGTTGATAACATGTTGCACTACTCTGACTGTTTGACTGATGCATTGTTGAGGTGAGTTGCCCACTATCACCCAATCATCTAGGTAAAATAGGATATTGATGCTTTCTTGGCTCAGTGGAAGAATTGCTTGTTTTACTAATATGGTAAAAACTCTGGGAGCAAGGTTTAGGCCAAAGGGAAGTCGGCTGAACATCACTGCTGAATTTTGAAATGGCACTGCCACAAACTTCTGCCATCCCCCGCCACAACCTAGTAAACAAAATCTACGACACAAACATGCACAACAACACAAAAAGATGGCTGGCCAACTTCCTAGCAGGCAGATGTGCACATGTATCTTTTGCCAGTCAGTCATCTAGCATCAGAAATTTCACAAACGGAGTCCCACAAGGATCCGTCCTGTCGCCCTCACTCTTCAAACTGTACATGCATGATATAAATACACCCCATACACCCCAAAAAACATAGCCTCCTATGCAGACGACTTAACACTCACATGCACACACCAAAACCCAGACACAGCAACACTTCTCCTTCAACCCTATCTCGACACAATACATGACTGATGCACTACAAACAGACTCAAATTAGCCCCAGCCAAATCCACCGCTCCCTCCTCACAAGCTGGACAGCACAACACCCCAAGAATAAGACCTCCTGGTGGAGGAACGATGAGGTAGAACATGCTGTGAAAGAGAAAAGGAGATGCTTCAAAGCATGGAAGAAAGGAGGCAGCAAGGAGGAATACCAGGCAGCTAAACGAACTGCCAAAAGAGTTGTTGTTGTTGTTGTTGTTGTACCCCAAGCTGCCTGGCCGAACAGCCCCAAGGCCCCGAGCAAGGCCAAGGCCATAACCGAGCGCCCCCACAGAACCCTCCCTGCCAACCACAATAAAGCCTGGGTGACCGAAGCCACTCCATGGCGGGGAGCTGAGGAGGGTGCGGAAACGCCTGGGAAGCCAAAGACCCACCCAGGGCCCTGTGCCCCTCAGCAATTATGAAGAGAAAGTTGAGGGGCAAAGGAAAAATGTGACGCTTTGGCTTCCAATCTTGGTAGATTGGGAGGTCAATCCACGGAAGAGACGCCGTCACTTGAGATCTAGAAAATACATAAGTAAAAGGAACAGTCAGACTAAGCTATGGGTATGGCAGAGATCGCTCAGTTCTCACTCTGATAGACCAGCCCATCACCAGCCAAAAGAGTTATTTACAATGCTAAAAATCGCATTAAGGACCTGGTCCTCGAACAAGTGTGTAACACTGACAATGGGGAGGTGTGGTGGAGTGGTCTTGCCACTGGCCTGGTAATCCAAAGGTCCCGGGTTCAAATCCCGATGTATAAAGGGGAAGATATTATTGGGATGGAATTTGTGCTGTACCTAGTATCAGTGCATTACCACAAGCCCACCGAAACGTCAATAAAATACCCTCATTGTTCCCTGATTAAATAGCACTGTATGAATATTCCCATATTCAAAATATGCTATAGGGGTGCAATGCCTGGTGAGTTATCTGCTCAACAGGTGGCGTTGTGTGTGTGTAAGTGTGAGAGTCCGAGTGTAGGGGGTGAGACAGTGAAGCACGGGAACGAGGTGGCTTCAGAGATGGGGTCGTTTCGGGCCATGAGTAAGCACCGTGCCTCATGTGAAGGCAAGATGGCAGGTGCTCGTTGTACTCTACGTGCTTCACATGTCTCACTCCCTAGACTGGAACAAGACCTACCGGGCTTCACTATTCATTGTAAAGCAGTGAATGTTAAGGCTCTCAGCCTATGCCCGAGAGGAAGTAAGTTGGAATATAGAAAAAAAAAAAAAAAAAAAAAAAAAAAAAAAAAAAAAACCCAATGGGATCTTCAACCTAGCTAGGCGAGTTAAAAATAACAGTAGGGATATTATAGGTGAACAGTGTGCTAGAAACGATAATGGGAAGATTGTGTATGCAGAAAATGAAATCAGAGAAGCATGGAAGGTACACTATGAACGATTGCTAAATGTAGAGTTTGAATGGGATAAGGAACTGCTTAGTATCGAAAAAACAATATCTGGGCCCCCTCCTTTGATAGCACCAGCTGTAGTGAGCGACGCAATCAATAAAATGAAGGACGGTAAAGCTCCAGGTTGCTCTGACATTGTT
The DNA here is from genome assembly GCA_032716605.1 of Paralithodes platypus. NCBI lineage: Eukaryota > Metazoa > Arthropoda > Malacostraca > Decapoda > Lithodidae > Paralithodes > Paralithodes platypus. The sequence continues at coordinate 19,606,127 of CM064533.1, read as the reverse complement.
GCTGAGATGATAAAAGCCTCAGGGGAGACTGGTGTAAACTTTGTCACTGAGTTGATAAACACAATTATTAAAGATGAGAAAATCCCAGAGAATTGGCTCAAAAGTGTAATAGTAAATATATACAAAGGAAAAGGGGATGCGCTAGATAAGAGGAAATTATAGGGGCCTGAAAATGCTTGACCAAATCATGAAGGTCTGTGAGAGAGTCCTTGAGGGTTTGATCAGGCAAAGCATCTCTATTGATGATATGCAGTTTGGTTTTATGCCGGGACGGGGTACAACCGATGCTATCTTCATAGTCAGGCAGATACAGGAAAGATACTTACTAAAAGGCAGGGATCTTTACTTTGTGTTTGTAGACCTGGAGAAGGCCTTTGATAGGGTGCCTAGAGATGTTGTGCAGTGGGTTATGAGGAAACTTGGTGTGGAAGAGTGGCTGGTGCGTGTGATAATGAAGATGTATGAGGACTCGCGAAGTGCGGTGAGGGTGAAGGGTGTACTAAGTGATGAGTTCGCAGTCCGTGTTGGAGTCCATCAGGGTTCAGTGTTAAGCCCCCTCCTCTTTATTATGGTCTTGGAGGCACTGTCTAGAGTTTTTAGAGGCGGACTCCCGTTGGAACTGTTTTATGCAGACGATTTAGTCCTCATAGCTGACAGTATGCAAGATGCTGAGGCCAAATTCAGAGAGTGGAGAGAGGGCATGGCGAGCAAGGGTTTAGGAGTCAATATTAACAAAACCAAGGTTATGCATTGTAGATTGAGACGAGGCAATGTGGAAAAGAGCGGTGCATACCCATGTGCAGTGTGTGGAAAAGGAGTGGGCGTTAACTCAATTCAATGTAGCATCTGTCAAACAACAACGAAGGGCGGTGCGCTCTTCGGTGCCACTAGCAAGAGTGGCGAACTCCACATAGGCACATAGGTAGGAGGTTGGGTACACCATGGGAGTAAGCGCTGTAGTAGAATAAAGGGACCCCTGCCGAAGGATAAGTCAGAAATAGAGAAATTTGAGTGCGTAGTGTGCAAAGGCGAGCTTGTGTTAAGTGATGAGCTTGTGTTAAGTGATGATCCTGTGGCTGTGAATTTTGGAAAAGAGTCTTTCGAGCTGGTGAACAAGTTTTGTTACCTAGGAGATACCATCTCTGCCGGTGGTGGGGCCGAGGCTGCCACTGTTGCTAGAATTAGGTGTGGCTGGGGGAAGTTCAGAGAACTGATGCCAATCCTGCCCATGAAAAGAATGCCTCTCCCCCTGAAGGGAAAGGTGTATGCCTCATGTGTTAGAAATGCAATGACGTATGCCTCAGAAACATGGACCGTTAAAGTAGAGGATGTCAACAGAATGGAGCGTAATGAGATGAGAATGGTGAGATGGATGTGTGGGGCCCGACCCCGAAGGGCGGGTGCCCGACCCCGAAAGGGGTTGAAATAGGGGAGCTATCCCCCCGCCAAAGGCGGCTTTCTAGGGCCTTTCCTAGCTGATGCTGAGAGGATTGGGTTCTAGTCATGTGGTGATGGGCTGGTCTATCAGAGTGATAACTGAGCGATCTCTGCCATACCCATAGCTTACTCTGACTGTTCCTTTAACTTATATATTTTCTAGATCTCAAGTGACGGCGTCTTTAACGTGGACCTCCCAATCTACCAAGATTGGAAGCCAAAGCGTCACATTTTTCCCTTGCCCCTCAACTTTCTCTTCATAATTGCTGAGGGGCACAGGGCCCTGGGTGGGGCTTTGGTTTCCCGGGCGTTTCCGCACCCTCCTCAGCTCCCCGCCATGGAGTGGCTTCGGTCACCCAGGCTTTATTGTGGTCGGCAGGGAGGGTTCTGTGGGGGCGCTCGGTTATGGCCTTGGAATTGCTCGGGGCCTTGGGGCTGTTCGGCCAGGCAGCTTGGGGAAGAACAACAACAACAACAACAAATGTTGAGCCGAGGAGACGTTTAGGTATAAAGAGTATTAGCGAGGTGATGCATACAAGTAGACTGGGTTGGTATGGACATGTAGAGAGAATGGATGAACAAAATTGGGTGAAAAAATGCAGGTCTGTGATTGTGGAGGGAGCTGCACCAAAGGGTGGACCGAGGAAGACCTGGGATCGGACTATACGTGCCGGTCTCAAATCCAAGAACTTGATAAGTGAAGCAGCCCTTAACAGGGTTGCCTGGAACACCGCCATTAGGACAAAAGACTGAAACTGCACTTATGTGTGGAACACTCAGTCTTAAAATGTTATGTATGTATGTATGTAACCGGAACTTATGGAGGTGCCGGATGAGCCGGAGGACGTTGAACTGTCCTCAGCACAACCAAGACATACTGTTGTTGTTGATGATGCTTTTATTTTATACTAGCCCACTGGGCCTAGGCCCTCTCAAGGCTAGTGGTGGAGGAGGTGGTACAGAGTTTAAAGTCACGTATATGTCAGTAGTTATATGTCATTGTATAAATTTATCGCTCTCAGGAAGTGACGAATAGGGGTGAAATTGAAAGAGTCTGAGGCAGAGAGGATGCCATGTAATGAGGTGTTCAGCAAGAATCTCCGTCTTTCAGATGCATAGAAGGGACAAATACAAAGAAAGTGAAAAACAGTCAATGATGTATGGCAATGTTGGCATTCAGGTGGTGGACCACGAGGGGTGGACATCAGGTAACCATGTGTGAGGCGTGTGTGGCCTAAACGTAATCTAGTTAATAGGGTTTGGTCTGCACGTGAACCATTAATTGAAGAGGGCCACAAGTGTATGTCATCCTTAATGGAGCGAAGGTGGCCAGTTAATGGTTGCGCTCTCCACTCAACTCGCCAAGCGTCATAAACATGGCGACGGAGGACAGGGAGCATATCCTCCGAACGCAGCAAAGTAGTAGAGGGTGTACCATGACACGGTTGCTTAGCAAGGAAGTCTGCACGCTCGTTCCCGGGAATTCCTACATGCGCGGGGATCCAGCACAGTGTGATGGAACGAGTAGCGCACTGTAATTTGTGTATTGTGTGGATGATAGTCTTGACCAATGGGTCCTTGGGGGCAAATACACATAAGGCTTGCAGTGCACTCTATGAGTCACTACAGATAACGACCCGTGGAGAGTTCCTCGACAATGAAGAGATGGTGCTTAAAGCACCTTGAATAGCCCATAATTCAGCAGTGAAAACCGTGGAGTGATGGTGTAAGGTACTTGGATACAAGCCATGGTCTGAGACTGCAGCGCAACCCACGGCATCCGCAGTTTTCGAGTCATCGGTGTAAATGAAAACAGCCGGGATGTGATCATCAAGATGTTGTAAAGCGAGATGTCGACATTGAGATGGGGCTTGGGCATAAAGTTGATCCGCTAAGTGAAAGCAAACTGTAGGGTGTTTTAGGGTCCACGGAGTAATGTGACTAGGAGGGGGAGTTATGGGAGGAACGGTGATACTGTAAGTGGAGAGCAATTGGCGAGACAATATTGGGAATGGCACTGGAATGTTTGAACGATAGTTATCTGTGGAATGGAATAGTTCTAGTAGAGTTGGGTCATGACGGAGGCGAACAGCCGTACGCATGAGGACTAATCGACGGTGGTAGGCTAGAGGTAAGGTCCCAGCCTCACATAGGATATTGGAGACACGAGAGGAACGGAATGCCCCGAGCTAATGCGGATGCCCAAATGGTGTACGCTGTCGAGGGTTCCTAATGTGGAAGCAGAGGCTGTGCCATAGACAGGGCTACCATAATCTAGGGCTGAGAGGATGGTAGCTCTGTAGAACAGTAAAAGCGTAGCGCGATCTGTGCCCCAATGGACTCGTGCGACTGTTTTCAGAACATTCATTCTCTGGAGGCAACGTGCTTTTAAGCAGGCAATGTGACTCTTCCAATTGAGGTGAGTATCAAAGATTAAACCAAGGAATCTGGTATGTGGAACCAAGACATACTGAGGAAGGGTCAGAAGTGGGGTCAGAATCTTCAAAAGGATCCCACAGTAAATGTATAACAGCTGATGATCTTGATTATATTTTACACAGGGTCATGCGCCAATAAAATGTTCCTAAACAATCTCAGGAGACTCCCACAGCTACGCCGGGAGCTCCCCCGATTGGTTCAGTTGTGAGGCCTCTAGAGCCAGCCAGAGTTGTGCCACCTAATATATATATCTATCTATCTATTGCCTGACGCCGTGATCCCCGAAGGGGTGGCCACGAACGAACCGCCCCCATGCACCTCTGTCCCCAGTCAGTCGACGCCCCTCCCCCCAACCAGCACCACCTTCGTTCATATAGTTCCTCACTCCATCCTTCCACCTCTCCTTCGGTCTACCTCTCCCTCTCTGTCCCTCCACCTCGCTCTCGTACACCCCCTTGGTCATTCTCTCGCTTTCCATACGTTCCATATGGCCGAACCATCTCAAGTTGTTCCTTTTCACACTTTCCAGCACATCTACCTCCACACCACACCTCCTTCTTACTTCTTCATTAGTCTGTCTATCCCTCCATGTAACTCCGCACGCACTTCTTAAGTAATTAATTTCCACTGCTCTCACTCTTGGTCTGAGTCTCTCAACCAACGTCCATGCTTCGCTTCCGTAAGTCAGTGTCGGGATTACCACACTGTCATGCAAGGACTTCTTCACTTCCATACTGACCACCCTATTTCTTGTTACTGCTTTCAGCATTCCTACAACCCTCTTCCCCTGTTGTACCCTCTCCCGCACTTCTAATATATCACTTTCCCCTATTAACGTCAATCAGGCGACCACCGCGGCGAGTGGCACGGCAGTGCCCGCCTCCTTAACAACTACCAATGTTCGTGTCATCACAGACATTACTCCCCCTCGTCTTGATAAACTTCTCCATAGGAAAGGCCCTATGCCTCTCTTGAATGGTCCCAACTGCTCGTGGATTCAGGTCATGGCAAAAAACCCGAGCATTGCACAGACAACCATATCGGGGTAGATCCCAGTTCCTAGTGAGTGGGTAATTGAGATGAGTAAAAGTAAGAAGTTGAGGGCTAAAGATAAACGGTCAATTATTGGATGTCAATATCAAAGCTATCCCCAATGTTTATTCGCATGAATTCTTTGTGTATTCTGCTACCGGCATTACCTCCTGCCTCCTCTGCATGACTCTTTGCAGATTGGACGAAGTCTGACGGCGTGAACGATATTAAATCGCTCAATACGCTTACGCCGGAGTTGGATACAACTCCGGTTCTAGATCAGTCTCACAATCCATTTCTGCAGGTGGGGCAGGTAGGTCTAGGCCCGTGGGTGGACTGGGAGGCTGAGACGCAACAAATGTGTTAGAGGTATTGACAAAATCGACCAAGAAAACTTCATAAGAGAGGGATGGAGGTGAGAGAACAAGAGGTCACAGCTACAAACTGAAAGTGCCTAATAGTAAATGTGATCTGAAAAGTAAAAGATTTCCTACCAACTCGATTAGTGGGTGGAACAAATTGCCAGCCGAAGTAGTGTCTGCACCATCAGTGTATAGTTTCAAAGCACGGTATGACAAACATATCTTAGGAGGCGGGAATTAACGAGCATGCTCACTCCCGCAAATATAACTAGTGTAAGTACAATCACGTAAGAATCCTCCCATCAAATACCTCAGGATAACCACATTTGGTTCTCAATGCCTATCAATAAAGCCGGAGGAGTTTCTCCTGCTCTTTTTTAATTCCTGTCTGCCCCTAAATTGTCTCTTTATGACTTGCAGGAACCCTTTTCTACCCCCCCTTCGGCACACCTAGACAGAGACTTTAAATTGAGGAATAAATCTTTTAGGCTATTTGCACAATTTTTTTGTAGTCGCCAAATAGCCCAGTCCCCCACGAGGCCCATAGCCGCTATTTCTGATCAGGATGTAAGGAAGGCCACCGAATTATCCGGGCGGCTTCTATTACAGAATTCCATCCAGTCCTTGGGTGACATCCGAATAGCCTTGTTGGAGGCTGTTCGTGCACGTCAGTACTTAAGAGTGTATATGGTTAGGAAGTTACCGGACGACATCAGTCGCCGGGTAACCCTTTCCCCTGTGTTAACTGCCTCTTTGCTAAATCTTGAGACTTGGAAGGCTGTGTATAATATGGTTGACAGCTTGCAGCCGAGTACTTCCCAGGCTAGGAAGGAGCACTTTAAGAAACTGTACTCCAAGCCTAAGAGTGGAGGTAAGTCACAACCCAATGGTGCTAAGCCCTTTCAGGGTCCCATGTCTCCCCCGGCTCAAGGAAGTACTCCGCACAAGCCGAAACAGGGAAAACAATCAGGCAAGTGGTATAATAAGAATAAGTCACAACACAAGTCAGGTCAGGGAGCGACATCTGCCAAAACCAGTCAGCCGTCTACCCCTACCCTACCCCAGCAAAAAACTAGTTATTCAAACCTCTCTCTCCCGGGGCCTATCGAAGGCACGTTGGATCCGAGGGTAGTTCCACCGGACAGGCCCAGTCAAGTAACTGGGTCATTTCGGGCGTGTCACCGGGCCTGGCCCCGGCAAACTTGGGCAAGGACAGTAGTACGCAAGGGCATCACCTGGCGGTGGCTCCGGCGACCTCGTTTACGTCAAACTCTAGAAGTCAATCATGTATCTTTAGAGGTGGAGTCACTAGTCCAGGAAATGATCACCAAGCATATCATTGTCACGGTCAATCCAAATTGCCCTGTTTTCACGTCCAGACTTTTTCTCGTACCTAAAGAGTGTTCAGATGCGACCAGTCGTAGACCTATCTTGTTTGAACATTCAAATTCACAATTCACCCTTCAGGATGCTCACTGTGAATCACATCAGGCTAACACTTCCGCCGCAAGGTTGGATGTGCTTGTTAGACCTGACAGACGCCTATTGGCATGTCCCGGTAAACAAAAAGTTCCAAAAATTCCTCGCCTTGAGGATCAGGCAAGAGACTTATGTCTTTCAGAGAATGCCATTCGGGTTGAACCTTGCACCGAGAATATTCATAAAATTAGTCCGGCAGGCCCTCATGCCAATGTTAAATCAGGGGATCAAGGTGTTGTGGTACCTAGACGACTGGCTGGTAGTGGCGGAGTCAGAGAGTTTATGCAAAATCCATGTCAATCACATTATAAATCATGTACAATCCCTAGGGTTCAAGGTCAACTTGGCAAAGTCACATCTTATTCCCACATGGAGAATTCAGTGGATAGGGCTGGTCTGGGACACAGCCAATCTTACTCTCAGTCAGAGTGTGGACAACCGCAACAGATTTCGAAAGAAATTGTTTGTGTTTCTCCACAGTTTGAACACCACGAGAAGGACTTGGGAATCCCTGGTCGGCTCTCTCAACTGGATTCAACTAACTGTAAAGTTGGGCTGGTTGAAAGTAAAGAGATTAATCTTGGAGGAAACAAATATTTCCCAATATTGCCGGCGGGAAAACTGTGGAAAATTCCTCCATTAATTCACAACTTACTGTCAGCCTGAGCGAGGAGAGAAATATATCACTCAATAATGACGTGGACTTCTCCCCCACCTACGGTATGGGTAGACACAGATGCTTCAGGGACAATAGGCTGGGGTTATCAGTCGAGCCTAGGCTATCAGGGTCAAGGTCTTTGGTCCCAAACCGAGAATTTTCATATCAACGAGCAAGAGCTCATAGTCCCTTTGTTTTTCCTTCAAACTCACGGCTCCTCCTTGCGGGGGAAATCAGTAGCTTTTCGAATGGACAATTTGAATGCGGTGCATTGCATTCAAAAGCAAGGGTCAACGAGGTCTCGGAAGTTGCTAGAGTTGTCAGAGAAGATTTTTGTTCTGGCCGAAGAGCTGAACATTCATCTTCATGCATCATACCTCCCAGGCGTAGCGAACGTCTGGGCGGACGCTCTGTCCCGGCGACAGAGCACCAAAGTAGAATGGGCAATCAAGCTAAACATCTTCAACAAGATGATTGCAGAGCCATACCGTCCACAAGTGGATCTATTCGCATCCGAGGAGAACCACAGGCTTCCTCTCTACCTAACCCACCGAGGAATGACTTCGGTGGGGGGTCCAGACGCATTGTTGGAGGACTGGAAAAAGTGGAATTCCATCTATCATTTTCCTCCTCCCGACTCTTCACTCATGTGTCAGGTAGTCACAAACTACGAGGTTACCGGGGCTTAGTCTCAATGATCGCGCCTCTTTGGCCGGCTCAGGTGTGGTACCACCAGTTGAAAATGTGGTGCGAGAACCCGGTGTCGCTCCCGATCTCGTACTTCCACTTGGAGACAATTGGCAACCTAGAGACCTCGCTGACTTTTGCCTTTTAGACATTCAGCATGCCAAATGGTTAACTCTGTATGGAGAGAGTGTTACTAATAAATTCCTTAATCAGTATACTATGTCTACCAGGAGACAATATCAACCGCATTGGAAAACTTTCAAAACCTGGATAGTAGAAACGGCGCAAACTGACGCATCAGTAGCTTTGGTTTTTAAGTACTTGGACTATTTGTTTGAACAAAAATGCCTTTCTATAGTTACACTGAAGAATCATCTGTCTGCTATTTGAACCCCCTTTTACGACCTCACAGGTCTATCTATACCGCAGGCGGAGGAGAAAGGGTTCATGAGGGCATGTTTCAAGCTTCACCCACCACCCCGTCAGCTCATGCCTACCTGGTCACTTGACAAAGCTTTGTCTTTGCTTCATTCGCGCAAGTATAATCTCGCGTCGGATTTTGACTCATTATTAAAGAAGGCTGTGTTCCTTCTGGCTTTGGCCACAGGTAACAGGGTGTCTGAGCTGGCGGCGATGAGCAACGAATCTAATTGCCTCAGGTTTGGGAGACTCAATGAGAATTTACAAATTGCTCCATCTCCCACGTTCGTTGCCAAGAACGAACATAGTGATCATGTTTTTTCTGAGTTTACGATCCCGGCACTTAACACATCATGTCTTATGCCCTGTGCAGGCTTTAATAAAGTTTATGAGGGTTTCTCAGCCCCAACAACAGGGAGCCTTATGGGTCAATAGTACAGGTATTCGCGTCACAAGAAGAAAATTGGCTTCTTTGCTCGTAGATGTAATTCGTGAAATTAATCCTGGTGTAGCGGGAAGGGTCCATGACATCAGGAAATGGGCTTTCTCGTTACGTTTTTTGCAAAATTACTCAATTTATGACATAGCTAACACTAAGCTGTGGGCTTCCAATCATACTTTCATGACGCGATATCTGTCTGTGGCTTTGGATAAACCAAAATTTACCTGTGTGGCCTTATGTCAGAGGGTGTAGTTGTTGTTGTTGTTGTTGTTCCCCAGGCTGTCTGGCCGAACAGCCCCAAGGTCTCGAGCAAGGCCAAGGCCATAAACGAGCGCCCACACAAAACCCTCCCTGGTTACCACTAACAAAGCCCGGGTGACCGAAGCCATTCCAAGGCAGGGAGCTAAGGAGGGTGCGGAAATGCCCGGGAAACCAAAGCCCCACCCAAGGCCCTGTGCCCCTCAGAAATTATGAAGGGAAAGTTGAGGGGCAAGGGAAAAATGTGACGCTTTGGCTCCCAATCTGCCAACTTCTAGGTTGGCAGTAGGGAGGCCAATCCACGGAAAAGACGCCGTCACTTGAGATCTAGAAGATATATAAGTAAAAGGAACAGTCAGAGTAAGCTATGGGTATGGCAGAGATCGCTCAGCTCTCACTCTGATAGACCAGCCCATTACCACAGAGGGTGTAGTTGGTCTATGTGCTACTAAAGTTAAGTTTAATCTTAATGGTGAAAAGAATGGGGGGGGGGGGGGGGTGCTGGAGAGCTCAGGACCCCTAGACCCTCCGCCGGACGATGTGATAAGTTCACGAGCTGTGATACTTTATAAGTCGAGCTGGTTATACAGCTCAAAATTTTATTTTTATTTTTAAGATATCTATCATAGTTGCAACTATAGGATATTAACCCGTTGAGCCCCGGCTAGTTATAATATTTTGTTCACCCCAGTCCCAAGCCATTTTCACTTATTTTTTTTGTTTGCTAAAATGGAAGACAAGGATGAGAAATGAAAAAAAAAAAAAAAAAAAAATCACCTCTGACATTTTTTGGGGGGGGGGCCGGTGGGGGGGGGGGGGCGGGGGGGGGGGGCCTCAAAAAAAATTTGTTGAGCCAAAATGGAAGAGAATGGTGAGAAATGAAGACAAAAATAACAAAAAACTCATTTCGGTCATTTGGGGGGCGGGGGGTTTCAATAGTTCGTCTCCCCCGCATGACCACCCGCCCGGGAGCACTAGGGTAAAAACTGAGTATGGCATTGTACGGCATACATCCTAAGGAGTATCTCACATAAATCTCAAGCCTCTAGCTCCCATACGACCGGAGTAATGAAGGTTCAAAGTGGCGGTGAACTAGGGGTGTAAACTATCCCCACTAAGCCCACTACCACCAGCCGCGCGGCTGTCTCGGCCCGCTCACACCTACTGGCCCGGCTCCCACACACACTACGGTACCTCCCCCTCCTATTCTCCCGCCATTTCCTACCTTACGAGCCACGTAAGTGTTTTTTATATGTCGGACGCACGTGATGCGTCGCTGGGAGTTGGTGATCAAAGACTGCCGACGCAACACGTGCGACGCTGGGTCTCACCGGGTTAAGTATAAATTGTACAAACTATATGGTATGTACAAATTAATGTTAAGGACATAAGATATAATCAAATGATTTATTTGTGCCTTTACAATGTTGGACAGGAATAAAAGAATGTTCTTAGATTTTTTTTTTTTATTGAATCTCAATGTGATATTCCCTCGGAATCCGGGAGGCCTCATATGAGGCAAACAAAAATATTGGCAGGAATCCGGGAGGCCTCATATGAGGCAAAATACGCGGCTAAAAATCGCCGCTAAAATCATCATAACTCGGCAACCACTTAACGTAGCGATGTCATCTCAACGGCAGTCTACAGACAAGAAAACGTTCTACAATTTGCAAAAAAATGAATGCCGTAGATGGTCTCAATCAGTAACTACTGAATTATGAAGCTTGACTGTACGAAAATGGCCCCGGACACAGCGATCGGGATCATATGAGGCCCCCCGGATCCGATGGGTTAACAGATGTACTTTACCTGTATGGTCATTTTAAGCAGATCTTCTTCGAAGTAACGCACTGCTTTCTTTCCATTTTTTCTATATTATTGTACGTAAACAATAAAGACTTAAGTTTGTTATTTGGTTCTTTTTCTCTACCTATGGTATTTTGTTAGTGGTTTTGATATTGTCACAAATGTCCCCCTCCAGACTTGAGATATCAGGCATATCGTCAATGATGGAGGGGCCACTAATAAATTATAGGTTTGACTCCCGGAGGGAAGAATGAAAACCTAATATTTAGTAGTGGCCCCGAAATAATTGACGATGTAGGGCCCTCTCTTCCATCCCCTTCCCATTCGTTGATGTCTTGAGTTTAATCTTGATATATCATTGAAGGGAGAATGGAGACGCTTGATTCAGCGTCTCGGGTAGAATCCACAAAAGACATCCACGAGTTGGAAAGCCTTAATATAACAAATTTTAAGTTCATATTTATTTTTTATTTTTTACGAAATGTTTTGGTAGTGAGTACCCAATCATAAAGACGATTCCATAAGAGAATTAGCGTTACACTTATGATGTTAAGACTCTTTCCCCTGCGGCAGGTGTTTCAAACAAGCTGACCGCGGGTGCTTGAAAGGGGACTATTATACTAATAGGCATATCGTCAATGATTTTGGGGCCACTACTAAATATTAGGTTTTCATTCTTCCCTCTGGGACTCAAACCTATAATTTATGCACTTTTTCTTGACCAAGCACGCAACAATTATCCCAAAGAGCAAACTTTTTGTGGTATGACTATGGGAGCCATCACCACAACACTGTCAGAACTTAGAAGTGCAACTGAGCAATTGAATACAGTGTTAATATGGATCTATCATCAGACAAACAGGGAACACAGATACAGTCAGCGTGCCATTTCAGCATTTCCAGGACTCAAAATTCTAGTGTGAATGGGCTTTTAGATAACATGTATATACAGTCACATTCAATGGGCGAGCTCACACAGGTGGATCTTGTGTTCGAGTCATGTGAGAAGTGGCTTAAAATGTAGCGAAGATACTTGTTGACACCATTCAAAGACTTAAATTTGATCAATGATGTCATCCAAGAAGAACAGGTACAAACAGTAAAGACTAAATGACACTGATGGATCCTGGTAAGACTTTTGGGGTGTCTGCCAATATCTAGGTCCATATCTAGCCACGAATCAAATGAATCCGATACAAAATCCGGACATATACTGCGTGTGAGCGCCCCCATTGTCTTCCCCAAAAACGTGAAGATAAATTGAGTAAAATGAAGAGTGAAGGACATTAGTTGGCATGGCATTTCTACAATAGGCCATAAATGACTGAAATATTGCATAGGAAATACAGTATTTCCGTTAACTGAAGTTTTGGGATAAATGAGGGTTTACCGTACTATATTTACCTTGGCATCCGGTGTAATTTCATTCTGTCCGTATAGTGTGGAGGGTATCAGGGTGGGTTCCTTCGAGTGAGTTACTTGGGGTCCCTTACCGATGGGTCCATATCCCCAGCTGTATACCTGTCCGTGCTCTACAACAAAAGAAAATGCTATAAGTATAGAGAATGAGTGTGTGAGAGAAAGAGAGAGATGGGGGTGGGGGGACAGGGGACATTATGGAGGAAAAAAAGAATATGCCCCATGCATCCTACTGCGTGTCGTAAGAGGCAACTAATAGGGAGGTGGCGCTAGACTTGTGGACCAACAGCCATTACTATATAACGAAGCCTTTGCTATTTGGCACTGACGAGGCTGATGAGAAACGGATAGGTGCCATAGGGAACTCTACTAGTCCTACCTTGGTGCTGTTTTGGTGCTACACCAGAGTCGGCCATAATGTTTACATGGTGGGGCAGCATTGTGGTAGGATTTCATTATTCTATAGTCCAAGTTGCCTAATGGCAGCTCACTGGCGAATCTGATGCCTTGGGGCCGACCTGGCCGAAAGGATCCAGAGGGTACAGTGCACAGTGTTTCCCCAGACTGGTACTCTCCGCCAAACAGTATAGGGGCCCGAACCTGGCGGTAGCGCTCCAGAAGACTGCCCCAGTCATTAGGTATATAGCACCAGGCAGGCCGTAGTGCTGTATACGCGCAAGGGGTGCGTCCCTGCGACAGGTTCTGGAGGGGTGCACCAGGGCTACTGGATCCTACCCCTTGGTAATCATGGGTTAACCCTCCTGGCCCGGGCAGCATGTTAAAATGACACCGCGGAAGATGGGCAGGAACCCGGGTGTCCTATTAAAATCCGTAAGCTTGAAAGCCTATTCAGCTTGGTCTGAACGCTGTGCGTCCAACGCATGTAAACAAAGCCGATCGTTGCGTCACCGCACCTCCGAAAACAATAAGGAGACGTCGGATCAATGTTATTGTTGTGACGTCAGACGAAATTAGTGTCTGAAAAGCTCCGATATTGTCAACATCGCGGCAACATTTGCTCCACGGAAATCGTTATCACAACTGAACCAGTTGACTTACAGAGCTCTACTTAACGCCAGTCTACAGATTGGAAACTGCACTACGTTTATAGATGCGTGGGAAATTTCTAGCAGTTAAAATAACAAAGATACGGTAGCCTAGGCCTAGACATTTTTCGGCCAGATCGCCCGGATACGACCTCCGTCCTTTGGAAAGGCAGCCCGGGTCACGAGGGTTAAGGTGGTGGGAACGTTCTGGAGCAAGTGTCATGGGGATGGTAATTTTTCCTTGCCAGCTCCATTTTTACCCAATATGACAGACAAAAGAACATATAAACAACGCAAGTCTGATGTCCAAAAAGCGTGCAGGATGTGAAATGCAGCTCCCCACACGTTCAGATTTGCAAGCGTGAATGTAGATAGTATGAATGGCAGGAGCAAATGAAGTTGTGGAAGTACTTAAACATAGAAAAGTGGATATGTGCCACGCCCAGGAAACCCAATGGAAGGGGTGTGTTATGCAGTGGGTACTTGGAAACATACATACATAGACTTAAAGACCGAGTGCTCCACACACAGTGTAGTTTCTTTCAGTCTCAAGTCCTAATGGTGGCGCTCCAGGCAGCCTTGTTCAGAGCTGCTTCACTAGTCAGGTTTTTATATTCAAGATCCCACGTCTTTCTCGGTCTGCCCTTTGGTGCACTTCTTCCTGTTGTGTACCCAGTAGCGGCAGACGCTACACTGAATTGAGTTCGCGCCCACCACTTTTCTGTATACTGTACTGCACATGGGTATATAATCATATACCCTGGGGGTAAGGGATTAGAATATGCCCCACGTGCCTTCTGCGTGTCGTAAGAGGCGACCAAAGAGGTTGGGTCAGTGGGCTTGCGACCCCCACCCGTGAAAAATAATGAAGCAACGAAAAAGGAACGATCAGTCTCGGATGCGGACAGACCCTGTATTGACGAACCCCGACCGACTATGGACAATCTTAGAATAGCTACATGGAACGTGAGTGGCATGAATGATGGCACAAGAGAGAGGTTTTGGAAGTGTTAGTGAATGCCAGGCTGGATGTATGTGAAATGACGGAGACCAAATGGAGGGGTACAGATGTGAGAGAGTGGGAGTGTGGAATGGGTGTGTGTGCTGGAGTGAGTGAGGGAGCAGCGAGAGAACGTGCGTGTTTGTTTGTAAGTAACAAATGGAAGGAGCATGTAAGAGAATATGGGTCTGTGGGTTCAAGGATTGTGTGGGTGAGAATGAAAGTAGGAATACAAACGTGGGTAATTGTGTGTGTGTATGCTCCGACAGAGGATAAACTTGTAAGAGAGAAAGAGGAGTTCTGGGTGAATGTGGAGGCGTGCCTGGATAAGTTTGACAAGAACGAAAGAATATTTCTGATTGGGGATATGAATGGTAAGGTGGGTGATAGGAAAGTTGATGGAGTGGTGGGAGGGTGGGGGTACCGTCAGAGGTGAATGGGAATGGTAGTGCACTTGTGGACGTATGTGTGGGGAGGAGGGTGTGGATAGCCAACACCTTCTTCCGACACAGAATGATACACAGGTACACATGGAAAGTGGTGTGGACGATGAAGGATAAGACAGTGGTGGAACGAAAGTCACTGATTGATTATATATGTGTGGATGAACAAATGAAGAAATCTATGCAGGATGCTAGGGTGTATTGGAGGGGGTCTGTCTGATCATCATGTAGTAGTAGCTAAAATTAGGATACAAAAGAAGTGGGTGAGGAGAGCTGGACTGAGGCGAGAGGAAGGTGGAATGGTGAGGAGGGTGGAGAGGTTACAGGAGGAGGAAATCAGGGAAGAGTACAGGAGAACAGTAGAAAGAAGACTAAGTGGGTTCGACCTGGAAGATATGGAAGAAATGGAAGAGATGAGCAAGGTGTTTAAGGAAGAGATCTGTGCAGCATGTGAGGAGGTGTGTGGAGTGAGGAGAAGAGGGAGGGGAGTGAAAGGTACAGCATGGTGGACAGAAGAGGTAAAAATAGCTGTGGAAGACAAGAAGAAAGCATATAGAGAGTGGTTGGGTAGTAGAGGGAATGAAGATTTGGAGAAGCAGAAACGAGCGAGGTACGTGGAGAGAAAGAGCGTGGTAAAGAGATAAGTGAAGGAAAGTAAGAGAAGAGTAGATGAGGAATTTGGAAGGAATCTGAGTGTAAAATGGAGGGACTGTAAGAAACTGTTCTGGAAAGAAGTCAAGAAAGTTAGGGAAGGTAGCAAGGGAAACAGTAAGGGTGTGAAAGATAAGAATGGGAGAATGCTAGCCGAGAAGCAAGAGAGAGTCGAAAGATGGAGGGAGTACTTCAATGAGTTGCTAAATGTAAGGAATGAAGAGCCAGCAAACATAGTTGGATATGGTATGGAAGGGAGAAGAGGAGAAGTAGTGCTGGAGGAGGTGGGGATCAGGAGGTCAGAAGTGTGGGAAGCCATGAAAAGAGTGAAGTTGGGGAAAGCACCAGGAACAGATGGAGTGTGTGGGGAAATGCTGAGGTATGGTGGTGAGATAGTGATCGAATAGGTATGGAAAATGTGTAGACTAGCATGGGAGAAGGGGAGTGCACCCGATGACTGGAAGACTGGCATAATAGTCCCCGTATATAAGGGGAAAGAGGAGTGTGTGGTAACCACCGAGGAAGACGTCTTTTAAGCGTAGTAGGGAAGGTGTACAGTAGGGTAGTGATTGAGAGAGTGAGAACGGAGAAATGGATAGGCGACGAGAAGGGAGGTTTTAGGAAGGGAAGAGGATGTGTAGATCAGATTTTTACCCTGAATTGTGTTGTGGAGAAATATCTGGAGAAGCAACAAAAGGTGAATGTTGCCTTTATGGACTTGGAGAAGGCCTATGACAGAGTGGATAGAGAAGGTATGTGGAAAGTACTTAGAATATACGGAGTAGATGGCAAGTTGCTGAAAGCAGTGAGGAGCATGTATGAGGGTGCAAAGGCGACAGTACTGTACTTGTGGAGAATGAGCAGAGCGAGTTCTTTGACCTGAATGTTGGGTTGAAACAGGGGTGTGTGATATCGCCGTGGTTGTTTACTGTATATATGGATGGAGTCATGAAAGAAATACTAGGAAGAGCAGTGGATGTTGGTGTATCACTGAAAAGGGAGGGAAATGAGTAGAAGCTGCCTATACTGCTGTTTGCGGATGATACAGATCTGATGAGCGATAATGAATGGGAGTTTCAGGGTCTGGTAAATGAGTTTGGAACAGTGTGCGAAAAACGGAATTTGAAGGTAAATGCGGGGAAGAGCAAGGTTATGGTCTTCGAAAGGGGTGAAGTCACAGAGTGTGAGGTGAAGTTGAACGGTCAGGCTATGGAGATCGTCAGCTCTATTAAGTATCTGGGCAATGTGTTGAGTAAAGATGGGACTATGGATGAAGAAGTGTGGGAGAGGGTGCAACAGGGGAAGAGGGTTGTAGGAACGTTGAAAGCAGTAACAAGAAATAAGGTGGTCAGTATGGAAGTGAAGAAGTCCTTGCATGACAGTGTGGTAATCCCGACACTAACTTATGGAAGCGAAGCATGGACGTTCGGGAAGAGACTCAGACCAAAAGTGAGAGCGGTGGAAATGAGTTACTTGAGAAGTGCGTGCGGAGTTACATGGAGGGATAGACAGACGAATGAGGAAGTAAGGAGGTGTGGTGTGGAGGTAGATGTGCTGGAAAGTGTGAAAAGGAACATCTTGAGATGGTTCGGCCATATGGAATGTATGGAAAGCGAGAGAATGACTAAGAGGGTGTACGAGAGCGAAGTGGAAGGACAGAGAGGGAGAGGTGCACCGAAGGAGAGGTGGAAGGATGGAGTGAGGAAGTATATGGATGAAGGCGGTGCTGGTTGGGAGGAGGGGCGTCGACTGATTGGGGACAGAGGTACATGGGGCAGTTTGTTTGTGGCCACCCCTTCGGGGATCACGGCGTCAGGCAATAGATAGATAGAGATATATATTATGTTTTTGTTCTACCTTTCCAAGCCTTAATCTACTGTGTACAACCTTGGTTTTATATATATTTAACTCTTAATCTTTTACTTGCCATGCTCTCTCTACATCTTCTGAACGTATACTTGGCATCCCACACACTATCTGCGATAAGTACTAGGTCAGCTGCTTATAACAGTTCCCAGGGGAGCCGAACTCTATAATCTCCAGATTGGGTCCTGATGTGGCGGCATCTACGCCGTGGGGCCACCTCCCGAGGCTGCCGACCCTCCACGGCCGAAGACAAAATCAACGACCAGTGGAGGAAAACCGGATGCCGGCCGCGGGGAGCAGTTTCGGGAGCCAAACCGTCACAACCATCCCCTGCCCCCTCCCTGGGGGCACGGGTCCTTGGAGCGGCTTCGGTCGCGCCGGGAATTTCCACACCTCTCACACCACACACATCACACAGTTTTTCCTACACCGAGAAATGACTCTCCGGCTGTCATTTCTCGAAGACTTCTTCTAGCCGGAGACATTGAGAGCAACCCAGGACCCACATACACATACATATGTCCAACTTGCTCAAAACCCATCACTTCGAGTCGCCATACTAAGGGTTCAGTTCTCTGCAATTCATGCGGGAACTGGACCCACTTCACCTGCACAACACTTGCCTCCAAGAAACACTACACAAACACCTGGACCTGTTCCTCATGCCCCTCCCTCTCCCAGTCAAATCCCTCACCTAAAACCCGTCCACCTCTCCTCCCCCACCTAACCTTCCCATATCATCCACTCCCCCCCCTAAAACCCGTCCACCTCTCCTCCCTAACCCACCTAACCTTCCCATACCATCCACATCCTCAACTCAACACACCACACCCCATCCTAATCCATTCCAACCCCCATCTCCTGCTCCCCAATCCCCACCCCCACCTCACCCATCCCAACCCCCAGCCCCTCCCTCACCCCCACCCCACCCCCACCCCATCCTCGTGCAGCAGCACCCAACATACATCGTGCACATAACATTAACATTCTTCAACTGAACATAGATGGCATCAACACAAAGAAACACGAACTCTCACACTTCATCAAACAACACAACATACACATTGCCATCTTACAAGAAACAAAACTCCGCACAACACAAAAAACACCCACATTTCATAATTTCACCACCATCAGACAAGACCGGGCTGTCGGCGGGGGCGGTGGACTCATCACCCTGGTACACAAAGAAATATCATACATAGTAACCAGTGTACAAACCAAATCCCTCCTCCCCCCAAATGATAACACAACAGAAATACAATCAATTAAAATACGCACTGGCAACAACTCCAACATAACCATCATAAACACATACATCCCTCCCCAAACATCCCCTACAGTACCAAATGAATACAGACCACACTTACAACACATCACAAACACCCCACACACCCCACACATCATCCTGGGTGGTGACTTCAACGCCAAGACGTCGGCCTGGTTTGTCGACAACCCCGACACAGACAGAGGGCTGGTACTACAAAACCAAACTGATAACCTCATCATCCTTAACGACATCCATCAACATACCCATATTCCTCACCAAGCCCTCTATAACCCATCATCTCCTGACATCACCTTTTGCTCCCCAGAACTCGCCCCCACAACATCCTGGAGGGTGGTCAGAACCTTAGGCTCTGACCACCTCCCGATCATTATCACCACCAAAACCAGACTCACCCCAGCTAGCCACAAACACACATACACCAATTATAAAAGAGCTAACTGGGAAGCATTCACAAATGAGACAGAACAACACTTCACAACTCTAAACAGTACACCCATCACTAACATCAACAATGCTGTACACATACTCAATAAAACGATCCAAAACGCTGACAAGAAACACATTCCAAGAGGTAACAGGAAAAGACACAACCCCAACTTCACACCAGAAATTCAAAACCTCATCAGACAAAGCGACATACTGAAACACTCCCCAGCACCCCACACACAAGACATCACACAACAAATTCAAGCACTCAACACCCAAACTAACAACAAAATACAAGAACAACAAAAACTAAATTGGAATAACTTCCTACAAACACTTGATCACAAAACAAACCCCAAAAAACTCTACAAAACACTAAACAGCATCACACTTTCCAACAGCAACACAACACAATCACATGCTGCAATCACAACAACAGACTCTACTCCTTCATGTAAACAACAAGCAAACACTCTCATCAATCACTTTTCACATGTCAGCCACCTAAAACCTCACAAAGACGACCGACGTGTCATCCGACGTAAGAGACAATTCCCCACAGACCCTGACTATACACCCTTCACCAATCACCAGACAAAGCATATCATCAACAATCTCAAGCACTCACCCGCCTGTGGCCTAGACAACATAAGCAACATACACCTCAGACACCTGGGACCACAAGGCATACAAGCACTCACTAACATATCAAACTACAGCTATTCACACAACACAATACCAGACATTTGGAAGCATGGTATCATCATCACATTCCCCAAACCCAACAAAGACCCCACGCTACCCTCCTCGCACCGCCCCATCACACTTCTTTGCTCCCCCTCCAAAGTCATGGAACGCCTAGTATTACAACTAATTACACCTGACCTACCCCTAGCTCCAACACAACATGGCTTTAGGCCACTGCACTCCACAAACACTCTTCTCACAGACCTTACACAAAGAGCTTTCGACGGCATCAACTCAGCTAGACCACCACACAGATCACTATTAGCCACACTCGACATTAGTAAAGCCTTCGATGCCATCCCCCGCCACAACCTAACAAACAAAATCTACAACACAAACATGCACAACAACACAAAAAGGTGGCTGGCCAACTTCCTAGCAGGCAGATGTGCACACGTATCTTTTGCCGGTCAGTCATCTAAAATCAGAAACTTTCCAAACGGAGTCCCACAAGGATCCGTCCTATCGCCCGCACTCTTCAATCTGTACATGCACGATATAACTACACCCAATACGCCCCAAATAAACTTAGCCTCCTATGCAGATGACATAACACTCACATGCACACACCATGACCCAAAAAGAGCAACAGATCTCCTTCAACCCTATCTCAACACACTACATGGTTGGTGCACTACAAACAGACTTAATCTAGCCCCAGCCAAATCCACCGCAACCCTGCTCACAAGTTGGACAGGAGAACACGAATACATCCCTCAACTCACCATAAACAACACACCCCTAACACATACACACACACCCAAAATCCTAGGAGTAACATATGATACTCATATGACATTCAAACAGCACACCACAAACATTAAAAAGAAACTGACACCCAGACTTAACGCCCTCAGGTCACTTGCTCACACAAAATTTGGACACAACAAAGAAACTACCACCACAGTATATAAACAATACATAAGATCAGTGATGGAATACGCAAGCCCAGCCTGGGCTTCTAACCTAGCTGAAACACATCATAAGACCTTACAGACTATTCAAAACAAAGCCCTGAAGATCATTACAGGCTGCACAGCTACTTCACCCACAGATCACCTACATCAAGAAACCAAAATTTTCAAAGTCAAAGACCATCTGGACATGAGAGGCACTCAATTCCTGGCAGCAGCCTCCACGAACCAAGACCACCCACTAAACTACATGGCAACACACCCACAGACACCAAGAAATATCAAAACAACACCCAGCACACGGTATCACACACAATTATTGTCCTCTCTCCCTCCCTGCCCACCCCGCCAACTTCCAGAAGCACATCCATACTCATATCTCTCACCGATCCATCCACTCACTCACAGACAACACGCAGCTGCATGCACGACCTCCCGAAATCCATCCTTCCGAATCCTCCCTTCCTCGCGAGGACAGAGTCCACCTGGCCAGGCTGAGATGCGGACACCATCCAGCTCTCCTGAGCTATCAGAAGAGACTGGATGACTCCGTTGTCGACGCCTGCCCGGGATGTAACACAGCACCCCATACCATTAAACACATCATAGAAGACTGCATTTCACACAACCACTTACGCCAACAACACAATCTACACTCAATGAGAGCTCTGTGGGAAAGCCCGATCGTGGCCATGGCCTTTCTCAGGGACTCGGGGCTGTTCGGCCAGGCAGCTTAGGGAACAACAACAACAACAACATCTCCAGATACAGTAGTGCCTCCAGAACCATAACATAGAGGAGGGGGCTTAACCCTCTCCGTCTTATATGACGCGATCGCGTCATATGGCGGTTTCGCCCAAAAGTATCATATGACGCGATCGCGTCATATGAACTTAGTGAAATAGCTCAATAATAAGTTTATGACGCGATTTGCGTCATATTGAGTTCGGTAAGTTAGATCATAATCTGTCGGTTGATGGCAACCCCAAATTCCTCCGACTTCTAACGGTCCCTCAGTGTGAGAAAAACTGTTGTGGGGGAATAACCGGGCTCGGGCAACCCCTAACTTTCGTAAGTTAATATGCTTGGGAGGGTTAACACAGAGCGCTGGTGGACTCCAATGCGAACTGTAAACTCCTCATTCAGTACACCTGCCATATTGAAAGTGAAAGTTGGTTTCAATACAATTAATCATCCTTTTACTCTCTTTATTTCAATCACACTCTTCTCCCACTACTTGGATACCTGAACACTCACTCCACCTTTCACTTTTCCAGATTCATCCCCCTTCCAATACATCCGGTAACTCTTGTTTTTTCTAAGCGGCTAAGCGAATTGTAAAAAAAAAGATATACAGGGCAAAGAGAAATATACAGGACATGGTCGTAGACTAAGTGAGTAATGCAGAAAATTCCAATGGGATCTTCAATTTAGCTAGGCGAGTTAAGGATGACGGTAGAAACATTGTAGGAGAACAGTGTGTCAGGAACAGGGCTGCATGGAGCGACGCTATTTTGATGAGACCAGAACCGCACTCCATGTGGATTTTTTTTTTTAAATACCATGGCTCAATGCCAAGCAGCTGAAAGAGCCGTAAAACATTCAAGAAGGGAAGATATTATTTACAGGTAAGGAGTTGATATAAAAATGGAGAAATTTTAGGAAAGGGTTAACCCACTGAGGGAGGCGTCAGCCGTACCCAGTGTCAATAAAAAATGCTAAAAGTGGTGTACAGTGGAGCCCCTATCTTCGCTACACCGGTCTTCGTTGATTCAATTCTCGCACCACACACCAAATATTTCCCATTTCAATTCTCGCGCCAAAAGCCTCAATTCTCGCATCAAAATCCCAGACGAAACCCGAAAAAATAGCAAAAATAACGAAAAACTCGACATAAAACTAGAAAACAAACAAAAACAATAATTTTGTTTTAACATAACGAAAGAATCTGCCAGTAACTTGCCGTTTAGAGACGAAATCCGAGTGAATCCGAGATCCGATCGTCAAATGCGCAAGATGCCGCCATCTTTGTATGACGTCATCACTAAGCAGACGCTTGCAGTTTAGCTAGTATCTGTGTTGACAAAACAACCGTTTGCAAGCCTTTTTGTGCCTGAACCCCTTATCTCTCGTGTTTATTATAACCTCTAGTACATCTAGTGATAGGGATGGTTGGCCTGGTGGTAGCAATGAAGGAATTTCATGCTCAAAACACAGAGCAAAGACCAGTCCATGTCGGACGAAAGCGATTGAAATGCCTAGCCTAGACGATGTTAGCCTAGGCTAGGCTAAATATGACAATGATTTATAATAAAATCTGTGTGGTAAGTAATCTTCTCATAATACGTATTTATACGTCTTTTCCTCATAATATGTATTTATTGGATGTATTTAGGGCGAAATGGGTACTTGAGGGGTGGCTGGACGAATTTAGAACCTAGGCCTAGGCTAGGCCTAAAAAAATTTGCATGATAGAAACAATGCCCCAATCTACAGTATTTATGGTTAGGACTGTCATTTAGCCATGTCTACATTATTATTTACAATGCATAAGATTTAGGCCTAGGCTACTTGATGTAGCCTAGACAAAAAACATGTTTTCATAGCCTAACACTGGAAAAAAGTGCGGTAATTGTTTAGATATTGGGCCTTTTTTTCTAGTTATTAAAAACTTATTCTATGGTGTATTATATGATACAGTATAATGCATAAAATTTAATTTGTGTACAATAAAACATGTTTTCATAGGCAAAAAATAGAAAAAGACGCAAATTTTGGCATGAGCACGGAACCGATTGAATTTTCCCCATAAGAACAGTGCCCCGATCTTGGCTGTTTCAATCCTAGCTCTATTTCTGCAGAACCGATTAGCAGCTAGGATGGGGGCTCCACTGTATTGTAAACTTAAAACTGAATAGGACTACAAAAATTAAAAATATAAAAAGGGAGATGATGGATTGTAATTAAAACTACTAAATCTTGCCCAAAATACCAACATCTTTGCAGAACGCAAACATTCTTTCAGCAGAAAAGGAATAGCCCTCAGCTAAGATTGCTCTCAGGCTCAGTGGTCTGCGGATATTTCCAAAGAACATATCCCTTTGACGTTGAAAAGATGGACATTTAACCGTGAGAACAGCACAATCTGTACACCCCGGCTGGTTTGTCCTTTCCATGAGATAACCATGAGTGAGTCTAGTGTGGCCAATGCGGAGGCGAGCAAGAGCAGTTTCCTCCCTACGAACTTTGGAACAAGCTTCGTGCCAAGGTTCTACAGATGGTTTGATCTCTTTTAGTTTATCAAGGACATTGTCAGACCACTCAGCCTGCCATTTAGAAAACATAGCAGACTTAATGAGAGGCAAATAATCATTGTAGGGCAACTGGAGGTCATCATCAAAGATATCAGCATGCTTAGCTGCAGAATCTGCAGCCTCATTTCCATGGATTTCCACATGCGCTGGTGTCCAACAGAAAGAGACCAGTTCATGTCGAGATGCAAGTGTGACCAGCCATTTCATTATCTCTGTAAGTATCGGGCTCCCACAGAATTCCCCTTGAAGGGCATCGAGAGAGCTTCTAGAATCTGAGCAAATCACAAAGGAGCTCCCCTCAAGGTTCCCAACCATCCTGAGTGCCCGTAGGATAGCGGATAATTCCGCTGTAAAAATAGAGGCAATTGGAGAGAGGCGTCGGCTAAAAGTAACCCCTTCAATAACCACTGCATACGCCATAAAATCTACACTCTTAGATCCATCTGTGTACACCTTCGTTCCCTCGGCATGCTTGCCAGCATGCTGTAAAAACAAAGACCTGAAGACCGGCACAGGTGTTTCGCCCTTCACAATATTGTTGAGCTCTCTGCATGATTCACGTGCGGGAATGCTCCAAAGAGCTGGACTCTCCAGAAAATCCAAGACGTCGATCCCCTCAGGCAGAACTTCATCAATGAGGTGAGCTGCAACCAAACCAAAGGGTTTCCATGCCGAGCGGTCGTGAAAAAGACCCTCAGCCGAGAAGAGTGTGCAACAGATAGGATGGTCAGGATGTTGCTTGCACTTTAGATAGTGTTTCATTAGGAGGTACTGCCTGCGGAACTTTAAGGGCAAGACCCCAGCTTCCACACAGAGACTGCCTGTCCTAGACGACTTGAAGGCACCAATGCTAAGACGAATGCCAAGATAAAGTACTGGATCAAGCATCTGATGTACCTTTGGTTTGGCTAGGCCATAAGCTTGACAAGCAAAATCAAGCTTCGACTGGATGAAAGCTGTGTAGAGCTGTAGTACAACCTTTTTGTCAGCACCCCAAGACGTATGAGCCAAACGCTTGACGACATTCATTGAGCGATAGCATCGGGCCTTCAGATATTTTATGTGCGGTAGCCATGATAAGTGACAATCCAAAATAACACCCAGGAACCGAACTTAATCTTTGAACTGAATGGGTTCACCATGAAGACGTAGAGTCCCCCTATCTGGGCAGACACGCTTCCTGTGCCTACAAAAGTGAACTGCAAAGTTATGAGTGGAAAATTGAAAACCATTTGACTTTGTCCACCTCTCAATCCCATATTTATTAGTGGCCCCTCCATCATTGACGAACATGCCTATTACATAAGGCACCCTCTTCAAACACTCATCCGCCGTAGTTTGAATCTACCGCACAGAGTATTTAAAATTTGAGGAGCCTTCATCATGAGCGCACGCGACCTCACTCATGGCTTCAGTCATTATGAATTGGGTTCTCACTACGAAAAAACTTCGTAAAAAATAAAAAGAAAATAAGAATAACTATTCAATAAGCTTTCCATCATATCGTGGATGTACTTGTGTGGATCTTTGACCAGACGCTACTGCAGGCGTCATTCTTCCTTCTCTGCTCTGCGCTCAGCCTGCCCGGACGTGTCTCCCCACGCTCCGCGGGTTCCGCATTTGTTGCGTCCCTAGTGAGTTTTTTCTCATTTGTTTACTCCGGGATGTATCGAGTAAGGTTAGGATATGCGTAGCAGGAGTGTATTTACCTAATTGTATTTACCTAATTGTAGTTTACAGGAGTTGAGCTAAGCTCGTGTTGTCCCGTCTCTCAGTCTACTTTTTATCCAATTTTTTCTTGAAAATATGGATATTCCTTGCCCCTACCACCTCCTCCTCCAGCCCATTCCATTTGTCAATACATCTATAGGGGAAGCTAAACTTCCTGATATCGTTCTTGCAGGTAGGTCTTTTTACTTTGTAGCTGTGGCCTCTAGTTATTCCTGTATCCATAATTAATATATCCTCCCTATCCAGCCTCTCCAGCCCCCGGGTGCATTTGTACATCATTATCATGTCTCCCCTCTCTCTCCTCTCTTTTAGACTCGGTAGATTTAATTTGTCTAGCCTCCCTTCATATGGCAGTTCTCTGAGACTTGGAATCAATCAGGGATCTGCCTTGCTTAGGCCAATCGGCTTTCTGCAGACTCCCATTTTCTTATGTTCTTATGTTCTAGTAACTGCTCTCTGGATTCTTTCTAACTTGTGAATATGCTTCTTTAGATGCGGGGACCACACCACTGCTGCATACTCCAATCTTGGTATAATCATACTCTTCATAATTTTCGCTACCATGGTCTCATCCAAGTAGTTCAGAGCAACTTTCATATTCCCGGCCATTGCATACATTCCGCTAAAGAGCTTGTTAATATGTTTCTCTGGCGACAAATTATCTTGTATAATCAACCCTAAATCCTTTTCTTTTTCGGCCTTGCTAATTATATTATCTCCCATCCTGTACTCCCAATTTGGTCTATTCACACTTCTTCCCATATTTAACACATGGCATTTACTTATATTAAATTTCATTTTCCACTTGGTGCTCCATTCGTATATTTTATCTAAATCCCCTTGCAGCTCCTCACAACTACTTTTATTTGTTATTTGTCTCATAATTTTTACGTCATCTGCAAACATTGACATGTAGGAGTTTATGCCTATCGGCAGGTCATTCACGTACATAAGGAACATGAGAGGTGCCAACACAGATCCCTGCGGCACACCACTCTCAACTTTCCGCCACAATGAATAAGTTCCTTTAATGTTGGTCCTCATTTCCCTATCTGTTAAATAGCTCTCCATCCATTTCAGCAAACTCCCCCTGACACATCCTAGCGTCTCAAGCTTAGATAACAATCTCTTATGTGGTACCTTATCGAATGCTTTGGGAAGGTCTAAGTAGACGCAGTCCACCCATCCGCCTCTTTCTTGGAGTACATCTATCACCCTACCGTAATAACATAGCAAACTGGTAACACAAGATGTCCCTTCTCTGAATCCAAATTGCTTTGGGGTTATTATCTTCTTTCTCTCCAACATTTTCATCCATCTCTTCCTAATTAGCTTTTCACAAATCTTGCATACAATACTAGTAAGTGAAACTGGTCTATAGTTTAGAGGGTCCTCAGGGTTTCCATTCTTGTATATCGGAATGATATTAGCTCTTTTCCATTCAACAGGAACCTGTCCTTTATCTAAGGAAGCTTGAATTATGTCCCTCACTGGCTCCACTAATTGCTCTGCACACTCCTTTAAAACCCAGGCAGACACTTCATCCGGTCCCATAGCTTTCCTTACTTCAAGTCCTCTCATCGCAGATAACAGCTCATCTCTAGTTATTTCAATCTTACTAAGACCACTCTCCAGTACTCCCGCCTGTGGTTCGTCAAAAGCTTCCTCTCTAGTAAAAACTGACCCCAATATGTTATTCATTACCTCGCACATGTCCGATACATTTTCATACGTCCTAGCATCAACTCTTAATTTAGTAATTTGTTTCTTTACCTTCAACTTACTGTTTATATATTTATAAAATAATCTAGGATCATTTTCACATTTATTTACTATGTTCTTCTCATAGTTCATTTTAACTTGCCTAATTATGTTAACATATCTATTCCTCTCCTGTTTATATTTATTCCGATTACTCTCAGTGTTCCTTCTTCTTAATCTAGCCCAAGCTGCATCACGCCTACCCTGGGCTAGTTGCCCGCAGTGCAGTGTATTTTGGGTCGTGTGTTTGGGGCATCTATTTCGGATGTTCCCTCGTGGTCCTGTTGTGAACATGTGAACTTTTTCACAGTTAGCTAGCTTTGTGTTGCAGGCGGCTTTCATTACGCGTTATTGCTTCCTTTTATCTTTCTGATGAGGTAGCGTATTTTTGCTGACGTTCCCAGAGTATTTTTCTTCACTTAGTGAAGTTTTTTCTGGGTCCCGAGTCAGTTCTTCCCTTTGCCGGAAGTGTTTGCTACAGTGGTGTGTTGGCGGTGGTTCCTGTTGTGATATAATTCAGTGCTTTTTGTTTATATTCCGACATGTTACTGTTATCCGTCTGCCTAGGCCTAGCCAGCCTCTCGTAGCTTTACCACATATACAAGTGTTATTGATATATTTCCTAAATATGTACTACTGTGTCATGTGTGTCCTGGTTTAGTTGTGTATTGGCTAATTCCACGGACTATTTATGTGTCCTGGGTTAGTTGTGTATTGGCTAATTCCACGGACTATGTTGGGCCCGGCGTTAGTTGTGTTTTGGCTACGCCTCGGTCCGGTGTTGCGTTCAGATGGTATCTGGACGGGGTGGGTTTTTTCCGGCGGGTTTTTCTCGGTTTCACCATGATAAACCCGGCTGGTTGCCGAGTTTTGGCCACGCGTGGTTTAAAACAGGCTTGTTTCCCCGGCGAGTGGGTGTCTGTGGCTCCCCAGGACTGCGTCTCTGTGGTGCCTGTTTCAGGCTCCTTATGAATCCCGGCGGGATGGCTGTACCCATCTAACAGTGTTCATACGGACACGTGTTGTTTGTAGGGTGCAACCTGGAAGGGTGGGATGACCGAATTTGCAAAAATTCAGTTTAATTGACCAGACAATTGAAGGATGCATTGTGTATCGCCTCCTTCAACATACGGCGCTTTAGGGCACAATTAGGGTTAACGTTTTTTAAACTAATATTCACACCCGCCGACGGGTGCTCCTTGGAAGGGTGGGAATAACGAATTTACAATTCAGTTAGTTAACCAGACAATTGAGGGATACGTTTTGTATCGCCGCCTTCAACATACGGCGATCTAAAAAGATACTTCGGGAGAAGTTAGATCTCGTATATTTGTCAGGCTTCCTAGTTTTTGATCTACGAGATAATTCGGGGGCCGGCGTCTTTTTTAGTTTTTTTTTTTCCAAAATTGAATCTTGAAATAAACACCACCGGAAAGACTTAATCAGTTATAAACGCCATGCTGGTCTTTATATAATATATGAATACCCTCATATATATATATAATATATAATTTATGAATACCCTCTGACATAATATTATTATGTCAGAGGGTATTCATAAATCTTTTGGACAAATTAAGATATTCTGAAATCTTTTACTTAGGAAACCCCACCGCGTAGCGAGCTGTAGTCGTTGAGGATTACGTCTCGTTACCCGGCGGGTTATTTAACACTTGTGTGCGAACATGATTGGGTTAACCTTATGAGCATTAATTCCTGGAAATTTTCTTTTTTTCCAGAGCTGGGTCCCGGCGGGTCTATACAGAACCTGGAGTAAGTTTCCCACCAGTCTCTGTCATGGCTACCTTTGCCCCGGTTTTTGCTTTATGCATTACGCCCTCCTGTTCAGGTATCCCTATTTTTGCGCACACCCTTTGTATAAAATGTGTTAAAATGTCTCGTTTGGTGTGGGTTACCTTTCCGGCGTTTTTCTCGTTGCTCCGAGAACACCGTTTTTGTTTAACGAGTTTTAGTCAGGATGGCTAAAATAGGTAAGTTACCCCGACGAGTTTGGTAGCTTGAAGGCTCATCAGAAACTGCGTTTTCTGTGGTCGAGCCTGGGATCAGGCTTCCTGTGTTATTCCCGGCGAGGGGGGCTCCACACAGTTATCTAGGTGATCATGCTGACACCTGTTGGATATGGTTTTCTCAGCTTTTCAAAGCCATTGAAACAGTGCTGTCTGTTTGTTTGGTCTTTCCCTCCCGGCGACCTTTTTACAAAGAGGTCTGGGGCAGGTATAATTGGTTTGACATTGTATATAAAACCCGGCGGTTGTACCTTCGGGTGGTTATATTAACGGATTTGCGATTCGCGATAATTTGCCAAACAATTGATTGATACAATAGGGTATCACGGCCTTCAAGACGTCGATCTAGGAGGGCTTCTGGGAGAAGCCGGATTAGAGATTAAGATAAGCTTAGACTTTTTATGGGATAAAAAGATGCCTGAATCTTACTAGTGTTTCAAGTGTAAAGGGATACTTGAAAGACTTCATCTTTAATAAAGATATGCTTCATCTTTATGAGGATTCAGAAGATATGCTTAATTCTTTTGGACAGGTAAAGATATGCTGAAATCTTTAATAAGCCATTGAAACAATGTTGTTTGTTTGTTTGGTCTTTCCCTCCCGGCGACCTTTTTACAAAGAGGTCTGGGGCAGGTACAATTGGTTTGACATTGCATATAAAACCCGGCGGTTGTACCTTCGGGTGGTTATATTAACTGATTTGCAATTCGCGATAATTTGCCAAACAATTGATTGATACAATAGGGTATCACGGCCTTCAAGACGGCGATCTATGAGGGCTTCTGGGAGAAGCCGGATTAGAGATTAAGATAGGCTTAGACTTTTTATGGGATAAAAAGATGCCGGAATCTTACTAGTGTTTCAAGTGTAAAGGGATACTTGAAAGACTTCATCTTTAATAAAGATATGCTTCATCTTTATGAGGATTCAGAAGATATGCTTAAATCTTCTGGACAGGTAAAGATATGCTGAAATCTTTAATATGAAACTAAAGGAAAACGAAAAGTAGTGGTGGAAGGCTACGGTTCGTTGACCGGCGGTTTTGTGGCACATATGTTGTACCATTTTTTGGGTGTAACTCTATGAGCATTAATCCCCGGAAATTTCTCTTTCCAGGGCGGAGTACCGGTGTTGCACCAGGTGACTAGGTAGTTCCCGGGGGCGGGGTAGTTTTCCCCCAGTCTCTGTCATGTCGGCACTTGAACCTCTCATTGCTGTATGTTCAACGCCGTTAAGCTCAGGTATCCCTATATTATTTTTATTTGTTAATGAAATAATTTAATAACTGAATAATAATAAACATATATATTTTCTATGATTATATTATGATAATATTGTGTTTATTTATAGTAATTTATTTGAATACAATTAAATATAAATTAAATTAATTAGTATACTTTATGATTTTGCTCACCAGCTCTGCTTTAAATGTGTTAATGAGCTATGGGAGCTTTTAATTATCATAAACCTTTACGGAACTCGGACGAGGGCTCCCATTCAGAGAGTATACCAAGCTCGCAAGCGAGGGACAGCCACAGCCAAGGTGTATGGCGATACTCACAGTCCTGGCAGGACAGAACACATCCCTTTGTGACTCAACTAGTGCTGACGTCCCATCTTCTATCCAAGTTTTAACATGGCAACATGTGGAGGTCCCGGCTTCGGCGGGATCTTCCCATGATAAGCCAGACTTAACGGATGAAGAACAACGATCTCTGGTCTCAGAGATGGAGGTTGAAGAGTCCAGTCACCTTCTAGGCGACTCTCAGGGTACTGTCGAATCTCCACAGAGTTCGTCATCGGCTAGGTATGTACCGGCGGAAGAGATTGATGGACTACTATTGAATGCACTTAATAGGTTCTTTGGCCCTACGCCGGAAACTCCTACAGTTGATACGGGAGATCCCGCGATGTCGACGAATGTGCGACCTCTGGCTACATCCTTTGCTTTAGCTAAAATACCTAACTATCCTCTTGTGTCAGATCCAATTTCCAATGTGCCAGGCACAGCAGCTCTCACTACTTCCAATGTGCGAGTCATATCAGACATATCTCCCCCTCCTTTAGACAAGGCGCCAGTCAAAAACAGGAGCTATGCCTCTTTAGTACGGGCCTGATGAGTCAGGGGTAGCAATGTTACGGAAATGTTTTGGATGTTCATATTAAGGCCATTCCAAGTTATTATAACCATGACTTAATCTTCCCACCAAATCCCTCCAGAACACCATTCTTGGTTCTCTCTTCCGGTTTTTGGTGCCGGCGAAGTCCCCTCTGCTTTGTTTGACTTCTTGGCTGCCACCCCCCAAATAATCAATTTGTGCGAATTATAAGATCCCTTTAGCACGCCTTCCCCAGCTTACCTAGACCGCGAGTTTAGGTTAAGAGGAAAAACGTTTAAACTGTTTTCGCAATATATGGTTCCCAGAAAGTAACAAAGTCTCTGTTACGCTCTTCTCAGGCAATAGAAGTCGCGGAAGTCAGGAAAGCCATTGAACTTTCCCAGCGCTTGCTTCTCCAGACTTCCATCCAAGTCTTTAGGAGATATTCGGACGGCCTTATTAGAGGCAGTTCGAGCAAGGCAGGATCTGAGGATGTTCTTAGTGGAGAAACTTCTTGACCGTATTGCAAGCCAAGTAGTTCTGTCTCCAGTTCTAACTCCTTCTTTGATTTCACCAGCAGTTTGGAAGACTGTTTTCAATTTGGCACAAGCATTCAAGCAAGGTCCCGGCAAGCCCTGATGCCCTTGTTAGAACAAGGGATCAGGGTCTTGTGGTATCTGGGCGACTAACTGGTGGTGGCAGAAACAGAAAAGTTATGCATCATTCATGTCTACGTTACGTTAAACCATCTCAAATCTCTAGGATTCAAGGTCAACTTAGTAAAAGTCAAACCCTTGTTCCCTCACGAGTATTTC
This sequence comes from Paralithodes platypus, assembly GCA_032716605.1. Classification (NCBI taxonomy): domain Eukaryota; kingdom Metazoa; phylum Arthropoda; class Malacostraca; order Decapoda; family Lithodidae; genus Paralithodes; species Paralithodes platypus. The sequence continues at coordinate 19,573,554 of CM064533.1, read as the reverse complement.
AGGGGATAGGGCTGGTCGAGGACACAGCTTCTCTCACTCTGAGTCAGAGTGTGGACACTCGAAACAGATTCCCAAAAACTGTTTATGTTTCTCCACAGTCTGACTACGACACGGAGACTTTGGGAATCTCTAGTCGGTTCTCTCAACTGGGTTCAGCTAACTGTGAAGTTGGGCCGGTTGAAAGTCTAACGGTTAATCTTGGAGGGCAACAAATTTTTCCCACTATTACCGGCGGGGATAGTATGGCCTATCCCAACGTTATTACACAACTTACTAGCGGTTTGGGCGACGAGAGAAATGTTGCACGCAGTCATGTATTTACCTAATTGTATTTACCTAATTGTAGTTTACAGGAGTTGAGCTAAGCTCTTGTTGTCCCGTCTCTCAGTCTACTTTTTATCCAATTTTTTCTTGAAAATATGGATGTTCCTTGCCCCTACCACCTCCTCCTCCAGCCCATTCCATTGTCAATACATCTATACGGGAAGCTAAACTTCCTGATATCGTTCTTGCAGGTAGGTCTTTTTACTTTGTAGCTGTGGCCTCTAGTTATTCCTGTATCCATAATTAATATATCCTCCCTATCCAGCCTCTCCAGCCCCCGGGTACATTTGTACATCATTATCATGTCTCCCCTCTCTCTCCTCTCTTTTAGACTCGGTCATGAACCTCTCCTCCGCCGTCGGTATGGGTGGACATGGATGCGTCAGGAACGATAGGTTGGGGCTTTTAGTCAAACCTCGGGCATCAGGGTCAAAGGTTTTGGTCCCATTTAGAAATCTTCCACATCAATGTCAAAGACTTACTAGTCCCCTTATCTGTCCTTCAGGCTCACGGCTCTGCTTTACGGGGCAAGTCGGTGGCCTTCAGAATGGACAATCTGAATGCGGTTCACTGTATTCAGACACAAGGGTCAATGAGATCTCGGATGTGGCTAAACGTATCAGAAAAGATTTTTATACTAGCCCACAGGCTGGACATTCATCTTTACGCATCTTATCTCCCAGGCGTAGCAAACGTCTGGGCAGACGCTCTGTCTCAGAGACAAAGCACAACAGTAGAATGGGCGCTCTTGCGATTGCGGAACATTACCATCCACAAGTGGATTTGTTTGCGTCTGAGAAGACTCACAAACTCCCACTGTACCTCACCCGCCGGACGATAACGCCGGCGGGCGGACCAGACGCTCTGATGACGGACGAGAACAGGTTGAGTTCCATTTATCTATTTTCCGCCGCCAGACGCGTCTCTAATGTGCCACGTAGTCAACAAACTACAGGATTAGCGAGGCGTAGTCTCGCTAATCGCGCCCCTGTGGCCGGCGCAGTGTGGTACCAGCATTGGAACACGTGGTGCCCGCACCCAGTGTCACTCCCGGTCGGGTTGTTCCACTTAGAACACAATTGGCAACCTAGAAACCTCGCGGACTTGTTCATTATGGACATTAAGGAGGCCAAGTGGCTAGCACCATATGGTAGCGACGTGACCAAGATATTCACGAATCAATATACCCAGTCTACAAAGCGACAGTTTCAATCGCATTAGCAAGCTTTTACGTCTTGGATTCTTAGAACAAAACAAACTGTGCTCTCGGTGGCGTTGGTTGTTAATTATTTAATTTATCTGTTCATGCAGAAACATTTATCTGAAAGTGATTTATGTGGGCAGGTTTTAAACTCCGCCCACCTCCCCGTCAGCTCATGCCTACCTGGTCTCTGGACAAAGCATTGTCGTTATTTTCGTTCCCGTATGTACCAAAGACTGCAGATTTTACAAAAAGGGCAGTATTCCTTATGGCTTTGGCTACCGGGAACAGAGTATCTGAGCTGGCGGCGATGAGCAACACACCTAATTGCCTCAGGTTTGATAGGCTTCATGAGTGTATTCACATTGCACCTTCCCCAGGATTCATAGCAAAGAATGAGCACAGTAAACATGTGTTTTCAGAGTTCACGGTGCCGGCGTTAGAAAGGGGAAAGGTGCACCATCTTTTTTGCCCAGTGCAAGCTCTAACCAAATATTTAAGAGTGGCACCTCTAAATCACCAGGGTGCTTTATGGGTCGCAAGTCCGGGTGAACGCTTGATGGAGCGTACACTGGCTTCTCTCTTGGTCGAGGACTTTAAAGAGAAGAATCCCGGCGTTGTGGGTAAGACCCACGATTTACGCAAGGGGGCAGCCTCTTTACGTTTCCTTAATAATCTTTCGGTGGAAGTTATTAAGTCCACACAGTTGTGGGCCTCTAATCAGGAGTTTTTGACTCGATACCTTTCAGTAGCTCTGGACAAACCTTCCTTGCCATGTATAGCTTTACGGCAGAGGGTCTAGGTGGCCCTTTTAGTCACGTTTTGTTTAATTTCAAGAAAAAGGGGGGGAGAGTGCAGTCAGTGTGACATAGGACACCCTAGACCCCTCCGGAGTATGTGTTCGGAACATACGAGCTGTGATACTGTTTGTAGGCATTGTATTAGAAAATTTCTCTGTAGTATTCATTGCAGGAAATTGTGCTAAAGGCCAATAGTAGTGTTACAACAATTCTTGTTGTAAGTAGTTTTGGCTGTGAAGCAATAGATTTTTAAGAAATCTCGGTAGTTGCAACTACGACTTTTACTTTTGAAGTAATTACTTCTGCATAAGTACACGAGTTCAGTACTTCTACGAAAGTACAAGAATTCATTTATTAGTGGCCCCTCCATCATTGACGAACACGCCTATTACTTACAGTTTCTTACAGTTCTTACAGTAGATCCTCTGGAAAAAGGCAAACTATGCCTGTGTATCCAGCTCAGTACCAGTACTTGCACTGCTGCGGTCGTTCACGGTGTTGGCGGCGGCGGTAGCAGACGCAACATTTTTACTATTCTGTATTTTTGTTTTATAATCAAACTTCAAATCTTGTCTTCCCCATGCTTTATCAAGATTACTTTCAAACTCCCTTATTGATTCGGAATCGACTACATACTGGGGCAGTGCGTTCCACTCATTTACCACTCTATCACAAAATGAGTTCTTTGCCTTCTCAAGCCTATTTCTTTCTTTGTAAATTTTCTTAGAGTGTCCTCTCGTTCTTGTTCCCTCCCGCATCAAGAAGATACCTTCACACACATCCTCATCGTACTTTCCTGACACTATGTTAAAAGTCTCTATCATATCCCCTCTCTTTCTCCTATATGCCAGTGTCGGAAGCCCCAGTGTCCTCAACCTCTGCTCATAGCCCGCGTTCTTCAATGTTGGTACCAGCTTGCTAGCTCTCCTCTGCACTTTCTCCACTGCTTCTATATCCTTTACCATATATGGAGCCCACACCTGGTTCGCATATTCCAGGTGCGGCCTAACCAGCGCTGTATAGATTCCTGAAGATTTCTTCGTCAAGTGACACAAATGTCATCCTTATCAGCCCTACAATTCTATTGGCTTTGTTTATCTTTTCCGCTAAATGTTCTGAGAAATTTAACTTATTGTCTATCACTACTCCTATATCCTTTTCTGCACTCACTTCCTCCATCGCTTCATACATACTGTATCCTACCTTGTCTATCTTGCTGGTCCCAATCCGCATGTACTGTACTTGCATTTTTTTTGGATGAAAAGGCATTAACCAATGCTCAGACCATCCCTTCATGCCCTCCACATCTCTTTGAAGCAAACCCATATCTTCCTTACTCCTCACTCTTCTATACAGTTTAGTGTCATCCGCATACAGGTATACCTCACTTCCATTAGTTATAACTTCAGGCAAGTCGTTGATAAATATAACGAACAGCAGTGGTCCCAACACAGATCCCTGAGGTACCCCACTTGTAATTTCCCTCCACCCCGAGCCTATTCCATTCACCAGTACCCTCTGTCTCCGATCTTTCAGGAAGGCTTCTATCCATTTCACACATTTCTCCCCTATATTATAGCTTCTAACTTTCTCTATTAACCTTTTATGTGGGACCTTATCGAAGGCCTTCATAAAATCGCAATATACCACGTCTATTACATCACCATCTTCTAGAATTTGCATCCAATCATCTACCACCTTAATTAGCTGTAGTACCGTCGACCTCCCCGGCAAAAATCCGAACTGTCTCCCACTGAAAAGTTGGTTTGACTTCATATGATCCATTATTCCTTCTCTAATTACCGTTTCCATCAGTTTACACACAACACTTGTCAAACTGACTGGTCTATAATTCCCTGGGTCATTTCTCTTTCCCTTCTTAAATATAGCTGTTATGTTCGCCTCTCTCCAGTCCATCGGGATTTGTCCTGTATTAAACGATACCTCAAATAACATTTTCAATGGCTCTACTAACATCTCCCCTCCTTCTTTTATGATTCTTGGGTGTATCCCATCCGGTCCCGGTGACTTACTTCTGTTCATTTTTTCTATAGCCCTTCTTATTCTAGCATGGGAAAACTCTATTAGTTCTAGTGCCGGTGCCTGTTTGATGGGAATAGTAGGCACTGCATCCTCCGACTCCACTGTTAGTACCCCCCCAAAGTATTTCCCCAGCACCTCTGCTTTCTCCTTATCAGTCTCCGCTCTACTCCCATCATTCAACCCCCCTACCAGCTCTGGGATCCCTACTCTTCTTGTTAACTTTTCCTGAATGTACTTCCAGAATATTTTTGGATTATCCTTCACATTTCTAGCTATCTCTCTCTCCCTCTCCTTCACCCCCCTCCTTGTTTCCCACCTTATTTTATTGTTTATTTGTCTGCATTCCAGATCCACTTCCTTAGCCTCTATACTAGACCCCCTGTTCTTTTTTAACAATTTTAATCTTTCCCACAATCGTTTCTTTCTTCTAATCAATATCCAAGCTTTCTTTTCATTGGCAATTCTGGGTTAGTTCTTTTCCTCAATTTTGTTTTATCCTTATATTCCCTTACTGGTACACTTTTTGATACAGCATTCTCCAGTTTGACTCTAATTTTTCTCCACATTCCTTCAGCGTCTTCACCGTTCAAGTATTCCCCCCAGTCTATGTCCAAACACCGTCTCAGCAGCTCATAATCTGCTCTATCATACATGTATATTTTTCTATTGCTTCTATTATCCCTCTCTGATTTAATGTTACAACTAAAGCTTATACAGGCATGGTCACTACGACCTATAGGGCTATCCACATTAACATGTTCCACTATATCCTCTTCATTGCTAAAAATCAAATAAAGTACACTCCCCTGCGTCCCATCTCTATATCTTGTCATCTCTACAATATGTTGCGTTAAAAAACAATCTCTCATTTTCTCTATAAACTTATTTTCCAGGCTACCCTGTCCCGCTGGAGTAGTACAATTTGCCCAGTTGATCCTTGGCAAATTGAAATCTCCAATCAAAATTTTATATTTGTTCTCTCTATTATCTATCTCCTCCATTGCTTTCAGTAGGTTATCATCCTCTCCCCTGCTATTATTTGGGCTTCTATATATAGAGGCAATTAGAATTGATCCTCTTACACATTTTACTTCAATACACAAATACTCACAATACTGCTGTCTCATATCCACCTCATTAACCTTGAGCTCTTTTCTTACATAAATAAACAGTCCTCTTCCAACCTCTGCTCTAATAGCATTTCTCTCATATAACTCAAAACCCTCCAAACTATATTCCACCAGTTCCCTTTCAATTCTAACATTTTTTGGTCTTACTTCCTGTAGGGCTATGACATCAGGTTTTTCCTCTTCATCCTGCAACCTACATATCAGTTCTCTTTTCTTGTCCTGGGTAAACACATCCACATTACTAAACATAATCCTTAATCCATTTACCATTCCTTCAGCAATTACACCATCCCGCTCCTCCAGTCCGTACCCTACACCCCTGTTCGCACTACTGGGTCTGCCTCTTTGTCTCCTGTCTCTCCCTGTGACACCTCCACCCCGTTCTCCTCCGTCACAACTCCCATCACATTCTCTCCCCTCCCTGATCTCCCCTCCCCCTCCCTTCTACTCTTATAAACCACTTCCTCACTTTTCCGTCCCTCACTCTCCAGTAAAAATTTCTCTTATCCTCCTCATCCAACTTTCCATTATTTTCATCAGCCTTTTCTTGTAATTCCTTAATTTTTTTCCTTTGTTCTATACTCAAATCCTTCTTTAGTCTTATGTGTTTCAGTTTATCATTTGTATTTAGCCTCCAACTAAAATTTGTCACAGTCTCCGCCACTACCCTAGTTTTAAACTCTACCCTTATAGGTCTCATCTCTCCCCTTTTATATCTACCTATCCTACTGACCTCCTCCACCTGCCCTTCCCATCCATATTCGTCCTCATCCACACCTTTCAAGACCTCCTTCACTGTCTCCATATCCCTCACTTTTCTCACTCCATTATCATTCATATGAGTCTCTATATCTCCATACAAGATTACACCCCTATCCCTGTCCATGGCCTCCCTCACGACACTCTCCTTGTTCTTCATGACCCCTACAACTGCACTCTCAAAACTTTTTTTGGTCATATTAATTTCTTCCTTTTGCTCTTTCATAATATCCTCCAAATCCTTGACTTTTTGTTTACCTACCACCGTCCATGCAGTCGACTCCTTTACTTCCGTGAAACGTCCTTCGTATTCCTTCAGCTGCTCCTTCAATGCCATATTCTCTGCTCCCAGTTCATTATTACATAAGGCATCCTCTTCAAACACTAATCCGCCGTAGTTTGAATCTACCGCGCAGAGCATTTAAAATCTGAGGAGCCTTCATCATGAGCGCACGCGACCTCACTCATGGCTTCAGTCATTATGAATTGGGTTCTCACTACGAGAAAACTTCGTAAAGAATAAAAACAAAAACAAAATAAGAATAACTATCCAATAAGCTTCCCATCATATCGTGGATGAACTTGTGTGGATCTTTGACCAGACGCTGATTCAGGCGTCATTCTTCCTTCTCTGCTCTGCGCTCAGCCTGCCCGGACGTGTCTCCCCATGCTCCGCGGGTTCCGCATTTGTTGCGTCCCTAGTGAGTTTTTTCTCATTTGTTTACTCCGGGATGTATCGAGTAAGGTTAGGATATGCGTAGCAGGAGTGTCCTGGGCTAGTTGCCCGCAGTGCAGTGTATTTTGGGTCGTGTGTTTGGGGCATCTATTTCGGATGTTCCCTCGTGGTCCTGTTGTGGACATGTGAACTTTTTCACAGTTAGCTAGCTTTGTGATGCAGGCGGCTTTCATTACGCGTTATTGCTTCCTTTTATCTTTCTGATAAGGTAGCGTATTTTTGCTGACGTTCCCAGAGTATTTTTCTTCACTTAGTGAAGTTTTTTCTGGGTCCCGAGTCAGTTCTTCCCTTTGCCGGAAGTGTTTGCTACAGTGGTGTGTTGGCGGTGGTTCCTGTTGTGATATAATTCAGTGCTTTTTGTTTATATTCCGACTTGTTACTGTTATCCGTCTGCCTAGGCCTAGCCAGCCTCTCGTAGCTTTACCACATATACAAGTGTTATTGATTTATTTTCTAAATATGTACTACTGTGTCATGTGTGTCCTGGTTTAGTTGTGTATTGGCTAATTCCACGGACTATTTATGTGTCCTGGGTTAGTTGTGTATTGGCTAATTCCACGGACTATGTTGGGCCCGGCGTTAGTTGTGTTTTGGCTACGCCTCGGTCCGGTGTTGAGTTCAGATGGTATCTGGACGGGGTGGGGTTTTTCCGGCGGGTTTTTCTCGGTTTCACCATGATCAACCCGGCTGGTTGCCGAGTTTTGGCCACGCGTGGTTTAAAAACAGGCTTGTTTCCCCGGCGAGTGGGTGTCTGTGGCTCCCCAGGACTGCGTCTCTGTGGTGCCTGTTTCAGGCTCCTAATGAATCCCGGCGGGATGGCTGTACCCCTCTAACAGTGTTCATACGGACACGTGTTGTTTGTAATTTTTCGGTTTTGCAAAGCCAATATAAAACTAAGGTGTTGTTGTTTTTCCTCCCCGGCGATCTTTTACAAAGAAGTGGGGATAGGAACAATTGGGGTTAACTTTTAAACTTTAAATCACCCGGCGGGTGCAACCTGGAAGGGTGGGATGTCCGAATTTGCGAAAATTCAGATTAGTTGACCAGACAATTGAGGGATGCATTGTGTATCGCCTCCTTCAACATACGGCGCTTTAGGGCACAATTGGGGTTAACGTTTTTTAAACTAATATTCACACCCGGCGGGTGCTCCTTGGAAAGGTGGGAATAACGAATTTACAATTCAGTTAGTTAACCAGACAATTGAAGGATACGTTTTGTATCGCCGCCTTCAACATACGGCGATCTCTAAAGATACTTCGGGAGAAGTTAGATCTCGTATATTTGTCAGGCTTCCCAGTTTTTGATCTACGAGATAATTCGGGGGCCGGCGTCTTTTTTAGGTTTTTTTTCCAAAATTGAATCTTGAAACAAACCCCACCGGAAAGACTTAATCAGTTATAAACGCCATGCTGGTCTTTATATATTATGTCAGAGGGTATTCATAAATCTTTTGGACAAATTAAGATATTCTGAAATCTTTTACTTAGGAAACCCCACCGCGTAGCGAGCTGTAGTCGTTGAGGATTACGTCTCGTTACCCGGCGGGTTATTTAACACTTGTGTGCGAACATGATTGGGTTAACCTTATGAGCATTAATTCCTGGAAATTTTATTTTTTTCCAGAGCTGGGTCCCGGCGGGTCTATACAGAACCTGGAGTAAGTATCCCACCAGTCTCTGTCATGGCTACCTTTGCCCCGGTTTTTGCTTTATGCATTACGCCCTCCTGTTCAGGTATCCCTATTTTTGCGCACACCCTTTGTATAAAATGTGTTAAAATATCTCGTTTGGTGTGGGTGTTTTCGGAGCAACGAGAAAAACGCCGGCAAGGTATTGCCGGCGTTTTTCTCGTTGCTCCGAGAACACCGTTTTTGTTTACCGAGTTTTAGTCAGGATGGCTAAAAATAGGTAAGTTACCCCGACGAGTTTGGTAGCTTGAGGGCTCTTCAGAAACTGCGTTTTCTGTGGTCGAGCCTGGGATCAGGCTTCCTGTGTTATTCCCGGCGAGGGGGGCTCCACACAGTTATCTAGGTGATCATGCTGACACCTGTTGGATATGGTTTTCTCGGCTTTTCAAAAACCATTGAAACAATGCTGTCCCGGCGACCTTTTTACAAAGAGGTCTAGAGCAGGTATAATTGGTTTGACATTGTATATAAAACCCGGCGGTTATACCTTCGGGTGGTTATATTAACGGATTTGCGATTCGCGATGATTTGCCAAACAATTGATTGATACAATAGGGGATCACGGCCTTCAAGATGGCGATCTATGAGGGCTTCTGGGAGAAGCCGGATTAGAGATTAAGATAGGCTTAGACTTTTATGGGATAAAAAGATGCCGGAATCTTACTAGTGTTTCAAGTGTAAAGGGATACTTGAAAGACTTCATCTTTAATAAAGATATGCTTCATCTTTATGAGGATTCAGAAGATATGCTTAATTCTTTTGGACAGGTAAAGATATGCTGAAATCTTTAATAAGCCATTGACACAATGCTGTTTGTTTGTTTGGTCTTTCCCTCCCGGCGACCTTTTTACAAAGAGGTCTGGGGCAGGTACAATTGGTTTGACATTGCATATAAAACCCGGCGGTTGTACCTTCGGGTGGTTATATTAACTGATTTGCAATTCGCGTTAATTTGCCAAACAATTGATTGATACAATAGGGTATCACAGCCTTCAAGACGGCGATCTATGAGGGCTTCTGGGAGAAGCCGGGTTAGAGATTAAGATAGGCTTAGACTTTTTAAGGGATAAAAAGATGCCGGAATCTTACTAGTGTTTCAAGTGTAAAGGGATACTTGAAAGACTTCATCTTTAATAAAGATATGCTTCATCTTTATGAGGATTCAGAAGATATGCTTAAATCTTCTGGACAGGTAAAGATATGCTGAAATCTTTAATATGAAACTAAAGGAAAACGAAAAGTAGTGGAGGAGTGCTACGGTTCGTTGCCCGGCGGTTTTGTGGCACATATTTTGTACCATTTTTTGGGTGTAACCCTATGAGCTTTAATCCCCGGAAATGTCTCTTTTCAGGGCGGAGTACCGGTGTTGCACCAGGCGACCAGGTAGTTCCCGGGGGCGGGGTAGTTTTCTCCCAGTCTCTGTCATGTCGGCACTTGAACCTCTCATTGCTGTATGTTCAACGCCGTTAAGCTCAGGTATCCCTATATTATTTTTATTTGTTAATGAAATAATTTAATCACTGAATAATAATACACATATATATTTTCTATGATTATATTATGATAATATTGTGTTTATTTATAGTAATTTATTTGAATACAATTAAATATAAATTAAATTAATTAGTATACTTTATGATTTTGCTCACCAGCTCTGCTTTAAATGTGTTAATGAGCTATGGGAGCTTTTAATTATCATAAACCTTTACGGGACTCGGACGAGGGCTCCCATTCCGAGAGTATACCAAGCTCGCAAGCGAGGGACAGCCACAGCCAAGGTGTATGGCGATACTCACAGTCCTGGCAGGACAGAACACATCCCTTTGTGGCTCAACTAGTGCTGACGTCCACCGGGATGCCGATGTACCATCTTCTATCCCAGTTTTAACATGGCAACATGTGGAGGTCCCGGCTTCGGCGGGATCTTCCCATGATAAGCCAGACTTAACGGATGAAGAACAACGATCTCTGGTCTCAGAGATGGAGGTTGAAGAGTCCAGTCACCTTCTAGGCGACTCTCAGGGTACTGTCGAATCTCCACGGAGTTCGTCATCGGCTAGGTATGTACCGGCGGAAGAGATTGATGGACTACTATTGAATGCACTTAATAGGTTCTTTGGCCCTACGCCGGAAACTCCTACAGTTGATACGGGAGATCCCGCGATGTCGACGAATGTGCGACCTCTGGCTACATCCTTTGCTTTAGCTAATATACCTACCCATCCTCTTGTGTCAGATCCAATTTCCAATGTGCCAGGCACAGCAGCTCTCACTACTTCCAATGTGCGAGTCATATCAGACATATCTCCCCCTCCTTTAGACAAGGCGCCAGTCAAAAACAGGAGCTATGCCTCTTTTATACGGGCCTGATGAGTCAGGGGTAGCAATGTTACGGAAATGTTTTGGATGTTCATATTAAGGCCATTCCAAGTTATTATAACCATGACTTTATCTTCCCACCAAATCCCTCCAGAACACCATTCTTGGTTCTCTCTTCCGGTTTTTGGTGCCGGCGGAGTCCCCTCTGCTTTGTTTGACTTCTTGGCCGCCACCCCCCAAATAATCAATTTGTGCGAATTATAAGATCCCTTTAGCACGCCTTCCCCAGCTTACCTAGACCGCGAGTTTAGGTTAAGAGGAAAAACGTTTAAACTGTTTTCGCAATATATGGTTCCCAGAAAGTAACAAAGTCTCTGTTACGCTCTTCTCAGGCAATAGAAGCCGCGGAAGTCAGGAAAGCCATTGAACTTTCCCGGCGCTTGCTTCTCCAGACTTCCTTCCAAGTCTTTAGGAGATATTCGGACGGCCTTATTAGAGGCAGTTCGAGCAAGGCAGGATCTGAGGATGTTCTTAGTGAAGAACCTTCTTGACCGTATTGCAAGCCAAGTAGTTCTGTCTCCAGTTCTAACTCCTTCTTTTGATTTCACCAGCAGTTTGGAAGACTGTTTTCAATTTGGCACAAGCATTCAAGCAAGGTCCCGGCAAGCCCTGATGCCCTTGTTAAAACAAGGGATCGGGGTCTTGTGGTATCTGGGCGACTAACTGGTGGTGGCAGAAACAGAAAAGTTACGCATCATGCATGTCTACGTTACGTTAAAACCATCTCAAATCTCTAGGATTCAAGGTCAACTTAGTAAAAGTCAAACCCTTGATCCCTCACGAGTATTTCAGGGGATAGGGCTGGTCGAGGACACAGCTTCTCTCACTCTGAGTCAGAGTGTGGACACTCGCAACAGATTTCGCAAAAACTGTTTATGTTTTTCCACAGTCTGACTACGACACGGAGACTTTGGGAATCTCTAGTCGGTTCTCTCAACTGGGTTCGGCTAACTGTGAAGTTGGGCCGGTTGAAAGTCTAACGTTTAATCGTGGAGGGCAACAAATTTTTCCCACTATTACCGGCGGGGATAGTTTGGCCTATCCCAACGTTATTACACAACTTACTAGCGGTTTGGGCGACGAGAGAAATGTTGCACGCAGTCATGTCATGAACCTCTCCTCCGCCGTCGGTATGGGTGGACATGGATGCGTCAGGAACGATAGGTTGGGGCTTTTAGTCAGACCTCGGGCATCAGGGTCAAAGGTTTTGGTCCCATTTAGACATCTTCCACATCAATGTCAAAGACTTTCTAGTCCCCTTATCTGTCCTTCAGGCTCACGGCTCTGCTTTACGGGGCAAGTCGGTGGCCTTCAGAATGGACAATCTGCATGCGGTTCACTGTATTCAGACACAAGGGTCAATGAGATCTCGGAAGTGGCTAAACGTGTCAGAAAAGATTTTTATACTAGCCAACAGGCTGGACATTCATCTTCACGCATCTTATATCCCAGGCGTAGCAAACGTCTGGGCAGACGCTCTGTCTCAGAGACAAAGCACAACAGTAGAATGGGCGCTCTTGCGATTGCGGAGCATTACCATCCACAAGTGGATTTGTTTGCGTCTGAGAAGACTCACAAACTCCCACTGTACCTCACCCGCCGGACGTTAACGCCGGCAGGCGGACCAGACGCTCTGATGACGGACGGGATCAGGTTGAGTTCCTTTTATCTATTTTCCGCCGCCAGACGCGTCTCTAATGTGCCACGTAGTCACCAAACTACAGGATTAGCGAGGCGTAGTCTCGCTAATCGCGCCCCTGTGGCCGGCGCAGTGTGGTACCAGCATTGGAACACGTGGTGCCCGCACCCAGTGTCACTCCCGGTCGGGTTGTTCCATTTAGAATTTATCTGTTCATGCAGAAACATTTAACTGAAAGTTATTTATGTGGGCAGGTTTTAAACTCCGCCCACCTCCCCGTCAGCTCATGCCTACCTGGTCTCTGGACAAAGCATTGTCGTTATTTTCGTTCCCGTATGTTCCAAAGACTGCAGATTTTACAAAAAGGGCAGTATTCCTTATGGCTTTGGCTACCGGGAATAGAGTATCTGAGCTGGCGGCGATGAGCAACACACCTAATTGCCTCAGGTTTGATAGTGTATTCACATCCACAAGTGGATTTGTTTGCATCTGAGAAGGCTCACAAACTCCCACTGTACCTCACCCGCCGGACGTTAACGCCGGCAGGCGGACCAGACGCTCTGATGACGGACGGGAACAGGTCGAGTTCCTTTTATCTATTTTCCGCCGCCAGACGCGTCTCTAATGTGCCACGTAGTCACCAAACTACAGGATTAGCGAGGCGTAGTCTCGCTAATCGCGCCCCTGTGGCCGGCGCAGTGTGGTACCAGCATTGGAACACGTGGTGCCTGCACCCAGTGTCACTCCCGGTCGGGTTGTTCCATTTAGAATTTATCTGTTCATGCAGAAACATTTAACTGAAAGTGATTTATGTGGGCAGGTTTTAAACTCCGCCCACCTCCCCGTCAGCTCATGCCTACCTGGTCTCTGGACAAAGCATTGTCGTTATTTTCGTTCCCGTATGTTCCAAAGACTGCAGATTTTACAAAAAGGGCAGTATTCCTTATGGCTTTGGCTACCGGGAACAGAGTATCTGAGCTGGCGGCGATGAGCAACACACCTAATTGCCTCAGGTTTGATAGGCTTCATGAGTGTATTCACATTGCACCTTCCCCAGGATTCATAGCAAAGAATGAGCACAGTGAACACGTGTTTTCAGAGTTCACGGTGCCGGCGTTAAACAGGGGAAAGGTGCACCATCTTTTTGCCCAGTGCAAGCTCTAACCAAATATTTAAGAGTGGCACCTCTAAAATCACCAGGGTGCTTTATGGGTCGCAAGTCCGGGTAAACGCTTGATGGAGCGTACACTGGCTTCTCTCTTGGTCGAGGACTTTAAAGAGAAGAATCCCGGCGTTGTGGGTAAGACCCACGATTTACGCAAGGGGGCAGCCTCTTTACGTTTCCTTAATAATCTTTCGGTGGAAGTTATTAAGTCCACACAGTTGTGGGCCTCTAATCAGGAGTTTTTGACTCGATACCTTTCAGTAGCTCTGGACAAACCTTCCTTGCCATGTATAGCTTTACGGCAGAGGGTCTAGGTGGCCCTTTTAGTCACGTTTTGTTTAATTTCAAGAAAAAAGGGGGGGAGAGTGCAGTCAGTGTGACATAGGACACCCTAGACCCCTCCGGAGTATGTGTTCGGAACATACGAGCTGTGATACTGTTTGTAGACATTGTATTATAAAATTTCTCTGTACTATTCATTGCAGGAAATTGTGCTAAAGGCCAATAGTAGTGTTACAACAATTCTTGTTGTAAGTAGTTTTAGCTGTGAAGCAATAGATTTTTAAGAAATCTCGGTAGTTGCAACTACGACTTTTACTTTTGAAGTATTTACTTCTGCATAAGTACACGAGTTCAGTACTTCTACGAAAGTACAAGAATTCATTTATTAGTGGCCCCTCCATCATTGACGAACACGCCTATTACTTACAGTTTCTTACAGTTCTTACAGTAGATCCTCTGGAAAAAGGCAAACTATGCCTGTGTATCCAGCTCAGTACCAGTACTTGCACTGCTGCGGTCGTTCACGGTGTTGGCGGCGGCGGTAGCAGACGCAACATTTTTACTATTCTGTATTTTTGTTTTATAATCAAACTTCAAATCTTGTCTTCCCCATGCTTTATCAAGATTACTTTCAAACTCCCTTATTGATTCGGAATCGACTACATACTGGGGCAGTGCGTTCCACTCATTTACCACTCTATCACAAAATGAGTTCTTTGCCTTCTCAAGCCTATTTCTTTCTTTGTAAATTTTCTTAGAGTGTCCTCTCGTTCTTGTTCCCTCCCGCATCAAGAAGATACCTTCACACACATCCTCATCGTACTTTCCTGACACTATGTTAAAAGTCTCTATCATATCCCCTCTCTTTCTCCTATATGCCAGTGTCGGAAGCCCCAGTGTCCTCAACCTCTGCTCATAGCCCGCGTTCTTCAACGTTGGTACCAGCTTGCTAGCTCTCCTCTGCACTTTCTCCACTGCTTCTATATCCTTTACCATATATGGAGCCCACACCTGGTTCGCATATTCCAGGTGCGGCCTAACCAGCGCTGTATAGAGATTCCTGAAGATTTCTTCGTCAAGTGACAGAAATGTCCTCCTTATCAGCCCTACAATTCTATTGGCTTTGTTTATCTTTTCCGCTAAATGTTCTGAGAAATTTAACTTATTGTCTATCACTACTCCTATATCCTTTTCTGCACTCACTTCCTCCATCGCTTCATACATACTGTATCCTACCTTGTCTATCTTGCTGGTCCCAATCCGCATGTACTTGCATTTTTTTGGATGAAAAGGCATTAACCAATGCTCAGACCATCCCTTCATGCCCTCCACATCTCCTTGAAGCAAACCCATATCTTCCTTACTCCTCACTCTTCTATACAGTTTAGTGTCATCCGCATACAGGTATACCTCACTTCCATTAGTTATAACTTCAGGCAAGTCGTTGATAAATATAACGAACAGCAGTGGTCCCAACACAGATCCCTGAGGTACCCCACTTGTAATTTCCCTCCACCCCGAGCCTATTCCATTCACCAGTACCCTCTGTCTCCGATCTTTCAGGAAGGCTTCTATCCATTTCACACATTTCTCCCCTATATTATAGCTTCTAACTTTCTCTATTAACCTTTTATGTGGGACCTTATCGAAGGCCTTCATAAAATCGCAATATACCACGTCTATTACATCACCATCTTCTAGAATTTGCATCCAATCATCTACCACCTTAATTAGCTGTAGTACCGTCGACCTCCCCGGCAAGAATCCGAACTGTCTCCCACTGAAAAGTTGGTTTGACTTCATATGATCCATTATTCCTTCTCTAATTACCGTTTCCATTAGTTTACACACAACACTTGTCAAACTGACTGGTCTATAATTCCCTGGGTCATTTCTCTTTCCCTTCTTAAATATAGCTGTTATGTTCGCCTCTCTCCAGTCCATCGGGATTTGTCCTGTATTAAACGATACCTCAAATAACATTTTCAATGGCTCTACTAACATCTCCCCTCCTTCCTTTATGATTCTTGGGTGTATCCCATCCGGTCCCGGTGACTTACTTCTGTTCATTTTTTCTATAGCCCTTCTTATTCTAGCATGGGAAAACTCTATTTGTTAGTAGTCTTGGCAAATCCAACGTCAAGGCTATTAACCTAATTGCAATGACGACTTGTCTATTTTGACTGCTATGTCGTCATTCCAACAGCGGTTAAAAAGAAAACGTCTAGAGTCTACTCCTTATCTTGCTCTAGGAGACGTTGTACATTAACCAAAACTACCACCGAAGGTGAAAAAAGCATAGAAGAGAAGAAAAAGAGGTTTACCTTAGTTACCGCTCAAGGCCCATCCCGTGTTCCGTCATGCGCAGATCCCTGTCGAACGTGCGCATGAGCGACCCTCTCTTGTCATCATTTTTTCACGCGTCGCCATTGTTGAGTCCGCTTTTGTTGTGCTCCTTCAATTCACCCTGTTTTAGGTTCGTTTCGGCTTTTCTGGCCTTCTTTTTGTTAGACAGATGTTACGTGATCTAGGGCACACGTAAATGGGCTCCTCAGTGTGTTTAATGGAGACGCGTGTGGAAATAGCTACCGAAGGTACGGGGGCGCCTGGCGTTCCTCGTGTGTGTTTTTCATTTCTTTCTCTTTTCATATTCTTTTTTCCTGTTAGTCTGGGCATAGTTTAGCTTTTAGCTTATTTTAGCCTAGCTTGTTTCTCATTCAGGACTTGCTATGCCCCTATGAGTTTTCATTTTTTCATAGCCTAGGTGTACAGTTGGTTCACAATCTGAGATTTCGTGGTGGCGGTGCTGTTTGTAGGGTTTGTGTCGGCCGCGTTATTAGCGTTATTCCCGAGTCCCCCCTTTCGAGCCTTCACTGTGTCTCATGGGCCTGGGCGCTTGGTGGTTCGTGATATCCAGGGGTACCCCACGGGGGCCTCTCCCTTACAGCTAGGCCACCCTTTTTCTCGCCAGTTTCATTTACTGGTTTTTGTTTTCCCTTCCTGTTTTCACCTCCATCCTTTCATAGCCTTTTGCCCAATCCTGGGGTACCCCACGGGGGCCCCTGTTTGTGCCAAACCACCCTTCCTGCCACTTCTCCTCATGGGCTTTGCTCTATCTCTGTGGGTTGGGTGGTTCCTGGGGGATGTGCCTCCTCTCCCCTGGTGTGTCTTCCTTGCCTCTCCCTTGACCGGTTGAGTCAGGATATTATCAAGGAAGACACTGCTGAGCTTGATGGCCATCGTCGCTTGGAGTTCATAAGGAGATGACGCTTTTTTTCTGGGCCTCTTTTGGTTTTCCCTAGACGCTCCTCTCGCTTTTTCGGCGCCGGACCATCTCGGCCGGTCCCGCAAATTTGCGGAGTGCTCGATTCGGTCCTCTGGGACGTTTCGGCTCCCCGCAAATTTGCGGAGATCGCTGGGGGGTCCCGCGGAGATGCGGGAGGGTTGTGTCGGTACGGTTATGCCTCCATTGGCCCGCAAATTTGCGGTTATAGTTGGCTTTCACTGTTGACCTTTTTTATGTCATATTGTTGCCTGATACTATATTGGTGTATGCACTTTCCTGGTGTTATGGACCCTGCATGTGAGGTGTTGAGTGGTGGTTAACACTTTCTCCATCTTTGCAGGTTCTGCTTGTGCTCTTCCGCCTCGCCCGCCCTCCTCACCTCCCTCGGTGCTCCCGGTTTAGAGTGAGTACGACTTCCAGTTTGCATGTGTGTTCCTGTTTACCCATGCTCATTCCCTGTTTTTTTTTTTTTTTTTTTTAAGAGACAATGAACGGAGGAAGGAAAAACACAGATAAAACAAAAAGGTCCATGTGCCTAAAGGCATCCTCCATTCATAAAATGTTTGTAACAACTGGATTTAAACATTTGTTGATTGTAAGTTTGTGGAAAGCAATTCGAGGGAAGTGAATTCCAAAGAGTAGTAGCTCTGGGGATAAATGAATTCTGATAAGCAGAAGTTCTGCATTGTGGAGGAGAAAGTGTAAATTCATGGGCGCTCTCAGCTGCCCTAGTTCTACGGGGAAAGATGTGGAGAGGCGGCACAATTGAAGCAAGTTCCTCGGAACAATTGCTGTGAAAATATCTGTAGAATAATGCAAGGGATGCAACGTTTCTTCGTATGGCTAATGTAGGAAGGTCCTGTGTGATTGCAGGGTTATTGATTAATCTAATAGCTTTATTTTGAATTTTGTCCAACTGCCTCAATGCAACCACTCCACTTCCACCCCACAGAGGTGAACAGTAATCCATCTGAGAGCGCACATGACTTTTATATTACGGCCAACTGCTCGTCAGTGAAGAATTCTCGAACTCTGTACAGGAGTCCCAGTTTTTTAGAGGCATTCTTAGCAATGCTTCTAACATAATGTGTCCAGCTCAAGTTAGTAGTTAATGTACACCGAGAATGTCAATACTAGGGGAAGTGGGAATATTTACATCATTAAAAAATATGGAGTCAGTGAGATTCTGTCGTTTAGAAAATGAATGTACTTGTTTTCTGTGCATTAAAGGAAACTAGATTCTCTTGTCCCCATTCATTAATTCTAGAAAGGTCCTGGTCAGAGAAATTGCAGTGTTTATTTTTGAATTTATAAGATCGGTTGGGTGAAAGAATTGGTAAATGTGAAGGAACTGTGGAGTGTTGAGTCATCTGCGTAGGAATGTATTGGATTATGAGTGGTAGATATGAGATCATTGATATGAATGAGGAACAGAGTTGGGGCCAAAACTGATCCCTGGGGAACACCAGCATTTATTGAGTGAAATTGAGAATAAAGGCCATCTACCATTACACGTATTTTTCTGTTATGAAGATAAGAAGAAATTAGTGGAACTAATGATGCAAGGCCGTAGTGACATCTTCGACAATAAGGATTGATGCCAGACTCTATCAAATGCCTTTGATATATCCAGTGCTATTGTATGTGTTTCACCATGTTGGTCTGTAGCTAGTTGATTTGATGCGTAAGAAGCAAAGAATGTCTGCAGTTGATCGACATCGTCTAAAAACCATATTGCCTATCACTGATTAATTTATTATTATCCAGATGCTTAATTATGTGATTATTTAATATAATTTCAAAAACTTTGCCAAGAGTGGAAGTTATAGCTATTGGTCTGTAGTTTGATGGATCTGAAGAGGCACCTTTTTTAGGAACTGGATGGATGTTTGCTTCTTTCCAGGGTACTGGGAAGCATGAGGTATGAGTACACAGACGGAAAAATTTTGCCAATACAGGAGCGAGCACCAAGGAGCAATTCTTAAGTACTATTGGAGGAATTTCATCTGGACCAGGAGCCTTATCTACTGAGAGATTCTGCAAAATAGTTTTGACATGTCTGGTGTGGATCTTAAGTGAGGGAATTTCAGGTGAGTTAAAATTAAGTACAGGGACATCTTGATTTATTTCATCTAAGGTTGAGTTGGTGGAGAAAATATCTGCAAGAAGGTTAGCTTTACCTCGTGGGTACAAGATTGCCAGTCGGAGATTTTAATGGTGGAATGGATGAAGAAGTAGTGAAGTTGGATTTGAATGTTAAGAGTAGACAAAATATTTGTTATCATTTGGATTATTTAGAAGTTTATTTGCCTGCTTATGGAGAAAGTTTGATTTAGTTAGGTTTAATACAGTTTTGGCATGATTTCTGATGTTTCTAAAGTAATTAAAGCTTCATGTGTTCTTGATCTTGTGTATGCATTGTAGGCTATTGCTTTTTGTCAGTTACTCTAGCACAATTATGGTCAAACCATTTAGGTGAATTAGATCTTTTACTGTACTTTTGATGAGGAATAAAAGTTTCCATTCCAATTTTTACAAATTCTTGTATGTGGCTCAAGGTGGAGTGTGCATCATTAGAAAAGAAAGAGGTCCAGGGAATATCAATAAAGAAACTTTGAAGACCCTCCCAGTCTGCCCTATCGTAATGCCATTAAGTCACCAAAACAGGTTCAGAGTGGGAAGGTGTGGTAGGTGATAGACAGGTGGCCTGTATCAGACAGTGATCAGAAGATCCAAGTGGGGACTCACTGTAACATCATAATTTTCTGAATTGGCTGGTAAAAATAAGTCGAGTAGGGTGGAATTATGATTAGGATTATCTGGTACACGGGTGGGTTGTTGACTAGTTGAGTGAGATTAAATGAGTCTGCAAATAGCTCACATTCAAGACCAGCATCATCAGTCCTGGCTGAATAGTGAGCCATTCAACATTATGGACATTAAAATCACCCAACACAGTGATTTCAGAAGAAGCATTTAAGTTGAGGACACTGAGTTGTGAGGACAGAGAATCAAAAAGACTTTGCTCTGGAGGAGTATTTGGGGAACGGTAGATGCAACATATGTATTTAAATTTACCATCAGAAATTAATTTGTATATAGAATAATCAAAATAGGGACAATTGAAACTAGTAACCTCCTCCAGGGCAATTTCAGATTTTGCGAAGCAACATACACCACCTTTAGGTGGTGTATGTTACTCCGTCAACGTGCTGCTTATGGTGTGTGTTCTTCCGTTGCAGGTGGGATGCCTTGCTTTCGCCAGGGCTGTGGCTCCCCGTGCTTGGAATGCCACAGGTCCTGCTTACGCCACTCTCAATGTGTGTCCTCTACGGCCTACCTCCCTGTTCTGTGTGGCCCGTGTATGGACCTGGTGGATGTGGTGGACCATCACCCTGGTTCCTCTGACGCAGCAGTGGCCTCTGCATCCCTTCAGTCTGTGTGGGCGGTGGTCTCCCACCACATTAGGACTGTGGGCCACCGTTCCCCGGCCTTTGTTGACGACCGGATCCGCGTCGCCCTGGGCATCCCTGACCCGTCTGGAGGCCGTTTACCTGGCCCTCTCCCTGCTCGGGCCCTCCTCCCTGAGTCCCGTGGTCGGTCGTCACATCGTCGGGAGGATCCCCAGCTCCGTCCACGCTCTCGCTCTCCTCGTCGCCCGTCCTCTACTGCCCCTCATCGTCCTCCTGATCACCTTGACTCCGCCCGTCGCCCTCGTCATGGTTATCGCCCTGAGGCCGGGGTTAGCGTCTCTGCCCCTGTACGCCCTCCCCTGGCCTCTCCGGATAGGGACTCTACTACCTTCCGCCCGCTTCCCCTGCACAAAAGACGTCCTCTTCATTTGTCCTCTACGCGCGCGGATGTTCATGCTGTAGCTGGCCCTCTGCTCCCTCCTCCTACTCTGTCCAGGGGGGTCCGCCAGGATGTAGTTGCTTCTCCTCCTACTTCTCCTGCTTCGGTGCCTCTTCTTCCTTCACGGTCTCGTCCCAAGGTGGAGGTCCCTCCCTCCTCCGCCTCGGTGTCGGGCCGCCCTGTTCTCTCAGCCCCGGGGATCCTTGCTCTGTTTCCCCCCGCGGCTCCTTCTGACCTCCTTTCACCCGGCCAGCCTTCCCACTCCCGTCATCCTGCTCCTCTTCCTTCTTCTATCCCTGATCTTCGATTACCGGCTCCCCGAGGGGGTACCCCGCCGCTTGACTCGGTGGAGTATAGCGAGGTTTCGGGGTCCCCTTTCTCGGGGGCTGACGTGTCGCTGGAAGAGGGGGATGGTGATGTTTCCCCCTCGGGCGTTAGTGATCGGGGACGAGACCCTCAGGGGCGCCACGGCCGTCGTCGCTCGCCTTCTTTGGGCCGCGACGCTGCTGTTTCGTGTCGTGGGTCTCGCTCTCGCTCACGCTCGCCCCTGCGGGCCGAACTATCTTCGGGGGGGTCGCCTCTCTCGGATCGATTTTCGGCTATGCAGGGGTGGGTTGTGTCACACTTTGACGCGCGCTTGGAGGCGATGCAAGATTCCCTCTTATCGCGCTTCTTGGCGGTGACACAACCTCAGCGCCTCACCCAACCTACCCCTGCTTTGGTCCCCCTCCCCTCTGCGGTAGACCACATTCCTTCTCGCCCTGCTTCTCCGCCTGCCCGGTCGTCGGCTAGTACTGCTCCTGCCCTGGCTCAGGTGGTTGCCCCTGCTGTCTCCCATGCGGGGGTTCTCCGTCTGCTAGGGCAGGGTCTGCGCTTGCCCCCCATCCAGAAGGCCAAGGTCCCGTCGCGGACTATGCCGCTCCTCTATGGCTCCTTGGCTGTTTGGAAGGGGGTGCAGGCCTCCCACCCGGAGCGTGCTACCGACTTCCCGTCAGGTGAGAGGGCCCTACCTTCGGACTGGTCGGTACAAATTAATGATAAGATGCAGTTCAGGGCGATCAGGGTGGATGGTCAGGTGGCCGACGTGGAGGTGCGGGCTTACCCAACGAGGACTGACCTTCAGTACTTTTCGGTGAAGCCCAAGCCCCCGTCTGCTCCTCGGACTAAGCTCTGGTCAGACTTCAGCCGCCAGGACATCCTTCAGGATGTTCAGTCCCTGGCTGTGTTGACGGGACTGTCCTCCTATGGGACGGGTTTGTGCGACGACGGTAAGCCTGGCTTAGCTGTCGTGCTCGATAATCCTCTCCCATTGGAGGCCTGGTTTGCTGAGGCCTTAGAATTCGCCAACTGTTCCGTCGACAGATCTGTTTCAGTCCCTCCCCCGGAGTCGTCACTGCTTTTGCCTCCTCTTGTATCTGTCGGCGGATTGGATGGCAAGTTCTGGTCCTGGATCAGCGCGCCCAAACTTGAAATTTGTGCTATTGCTAACCCGTTCTTCTCCCACCCAGATAAGTCCTCTGTCGACAGGGATTTTACCTTGCGGCAGAGGGTGGCGAACTTATTGTCTTGTCATTTAGGTTCCCTCCAGACGTCTGTTCACCACCTGAGGCTTATCGAGGCGACTGCACCTGGCGATCTTCGCGAGGGTTTGGACCACGTTCGGCGGATCCACCTTCAGCTCGCGGTGTCTTTGGTTCCCGAGCTGAAGGCGGTTTTGTGCGAGGCAACTCGACAACGCCAGACGGTAAGGTCCTCGTTCTGCCGGAAAGCCCCCTTGGATATTCGTCAGGGTTTGTTGTACTCTGAGCTATATACATCGGGGCTTTTTGCGCAGGATGCTTGGGAACGCTACGCTTCTCTGTCAGCGGACCCTGCTTACGACACGCAAAGACGCGCTGTGTCGCGACCAGGGTCTTCGCAGTCCCGTCCTTCTGCCGGTCCTCTTCGGGGTGCTGCCGCCAATGCTGCCGCCAAGAAAGGGCGCAGGAAAGGGAAGTTGCTGGCCAGAGCGTCGGTTCCGCCTCGCACTTCTGCTCCTGCTCCCTTTCATCCCCGCCGTGAAGGGGCTGGCCAGCCTTCCACTTCCGGCCGCGCTTCGACGGGGTCAGACGCACGACGGACAGGGGATGGGGTGACCCGCCCTTTTCGGCGAGGTGGGGGGGTAGAGGTGGTCAACGTGGCTCGTATGACGGCAGGGACCGTACCGGGGGACCCTCCACGTCAAAAAATGTGTAGGTTCTCCAGATCGGTCTCCTCCTTGTTCTCCTTCTTGCCTCGCAGAAAGGGTCGCTCACCTCATCTCGGGGGCTCCCACAGGTTGTTTTCGCCCTTGCGCCCCTCGGTGGCCGCGAGGGACGTGGGGGCGGAAGATTGCACGGAGGAGTCTCATCTGGAGATGGAAGTCCAGACCCCCACTCAGCTCTTGTCAACGAAGCCGGCCTGTCTCTTCGGAGGTGGCCGACGTGATTACGTCCATGCACGAGCAGGGAATCGTCAAGGAGGTGAAAACCGGTCAACCGGTTTTCTTCTCCCGTGTTTTTCTGGTACCGAAGAAGGACTGCGACGCGATGCGACCGGTGGTGGATCTGTCGGCCCTCAACGGGCACATCGTGAACACACGGTTTCTGATGCTGACGGTGCACCAGGTACGACTGGCCCTGCGACCTCTGTCGTGGGTGGTGTCGCTGGACCTCAAGGATGCGTATTGGCACGTTCCTATCCATCCTCGTTTCCAGCGATTCTTGGCCGTTCAGACTTCCGATCGTGTGTTCATGTTCGACAGACTTCCCTTCGGTCTCAACATCGCGCCGCGGATCTTCTCGAAACTGGTGAAGCAGGCTCTGGATCCTCTCCTCAGGAGCGGCCTCCAGATCCTGTTTTACTTGGACGACTGGTTGATAGTTTCAGACACCCTAGAACAGTGCGTCCACGACACCCTCACAGTAGTTCGCCACATCACACAGTTAGGGTTCAAAGTCAATATTCCCAAGTCACGCCTGACCCCGTCGCGTGTCGTGACGTGGGTAGGTCTCGAATGGGATCTGTCCAACGCTACGGTAACCCAGAGTCAGCCAAACGCGGTGAAACTTCGCAGGAAGGTCTTCGCCGTGTTGCACTCGGTCTCCCTCACGAGGAGGATCTGGGACTCGTTAGTGGGTTCACTGAATTGGGCTGCTCTGACCATTCCCTTAGGGAGGCTCAGGCTGCGCCACCTAATACTCATGGGCAACAAGGTGTTTCCGTTGGCCCCTATGGATCGGCTCATGCCGATCCCGCGTACCATTCACAGACACTTAGGACACTGGGTTGCTCGGGGCACGCTCTCTGCGGCTGTGCCCTGGACCGCCCCCCCGCCGACGATCTGGGTAGATACAGATGCGTCGAGCGAGGTAATGTGGGGTTACCAATCCAACCTGGGACATCAACATCACGGCAGATGGGTGGGACACACACACCTACACATCAATGCCCTCGAACTGTTGGTTCCCTTGTTCTTCCTGCGGGACCACGCGCTGGCCCTTCGGGGCCAGTCGGTGGCCTTCCGGATGGACAATCAGACAGCTGTCCACTGTATCCAAAAGCAGGGGTCCTCCAGGTCTTTGACTCTGTTGGGGATCTCCGAGAAGTTGTTCTTCCTCGCGAACCGACACATCTCCCTGCACGCCTCCTACCTGCCCGGGACTGCCAACCTATGGGCGGACGCCCTGTCGAGAGGACAGGGCATTCTTGTAGAATGGGCAATGAAACAGACTGTATTCGACGACCTCGCGGCTTCCTGGGGTGTTCCGGAGGTCGACTTGTTCGCATCGAAGGAGACGCGCAAGTTGCCTCGGTACCTATCCCTCCGGACTCGTACTCCGGAGGGGGGTCCGGACGCTTTCATGGAAGACTGGAGCAGGTGGCAGTCGATATACATATTTCCGCCACCAGACGCACTGTTGATGTGCAAAGTCCTCGCGAGGCTGCGGCTGTACCGCGGCAGAGTCTGGCTCATAGCTCCTCTGTGGCCGGCCCAGGCTTGGTACTCCCAGTTGAAGCGGTGGTGCCCGAGTCCGGTCCCTCTCCCTCTCTCACACTTCCACTTGAGCCAGGTTGGAGACCTACGGACCTCGTTGGCCTTCGCATCGTGGATGTTCGTGAGGCGCGGTGGCTCCCAGTCCACGGACGGGACCTGACTGACTTCCTGAAGCGTTCATAGACGTCTTCGACTTGGGGGACTTACGAGTCCCACTGGAGGTCTTTTACTAGGTGGATACAGGACACTCGCCAGACTGTTAGCTCTCCTTCCCTCGTCCTACACTACTTGTTTCACCTCTTCCGTACACGTCGCTTTCAAGTCAACACTATACGTAACCACTTGTCTGCCATCCGGGAGGTCTTTGAGTCCGTCACTGGGCTGGTCGTTCCGCCGAAGGAGCTGGATTCCTTCATGAAGGCTGCCTTCAGGGAGCGACCGCCTCCGCGCCAGATCCCTCCTCAGTGGGATCTGGGGCGTGCTCTGGACCTTCTGGCTTCACACACATATACACGGGACACTACACCGGTTCAGTTGCTGGAGCGTACACTCTTCCTTGTCGCTCTGGCCACTGGGGATAGGGTGTCTGAACTAGCTGCCATGTCGCGGTCCCAGGAATGCATGCGATTCTCCCCGTCCTTGAATGTCGTCACGTTAGCCCCCTCCCCTCATTTTGTTGCCAAGAATGAGAGAGAGACCCACGTTTTCAAGCCTTTCACCATCCAGGCTTTAAAGCGTGGGCATACTCACCATGTGTTGTGCCCGGTGCAGGCCTTGCACTCCTATGTTGAGTCTGTGGCTCCAACTTCGGGTACTGCTGTGTGGGTGTCTCCTCGGACTGGTGGGAGGCTCTCGAAGGTACAGATAGGACGCCACATTTGTCGGGTCATTCGTGCCAGTAACCCTGCTTGTCGGGGTTCTGCGCACGATGTGCGGTCCTTTGCTGCCTCCTTACGGTTCCTGCAGACTCGTTCGTTGCCTGACGTCGCCTCGGCGGGTTTGTGGTCTTCTGTCCATACCTTCGTCTCCTCCTACCTCTCCATGTCCATTGTTAGACCCCCTCGGCCTGTGATAGCTCTCGGGAGTCGTGTTTCCTAGAGCTCTAGCGAAGTTGCCTGGTCTTCCCCCCTTGTCACTCTTTCTTTTACTTTGTTTTCTTTGAAAAGGGGGGGGGGGAGTACGGGTTTGCAACACTGGATTGCAAGTTTGGGATTATGTTATATGTATACAGTACATAAGTGTTTTTGCCAACTTGAAAATTGTGTTTTATTTTTGTGTTCCATGTTTTTGTTCGTTTTGGAAGAAAAGGGATTTTGAGTACAATACTTTTTGGTTTAAGACGAGTCTATGGTTTTGCATTACTATGAATGACGGGCACGTGTTAAAACTGCTCTTTTTAGCTACTCCTCAGTTTTTCACTCTTTTTTATTTTGTCTTATGCATTGGTTTTTTTGGTATGTTGGGCTTGGATGTCCTCCTCCTATTTGTTATGCAGCCTTGACGTTGGATTTGCCAAGACTACTAACAAATTGGGAGGTTTGACGTACCTCCCAACCTACCAAATAGGAAAGCCTACTATTTGGTAGTAGTCTTGGAAAATCCAACGTACATAATACCCTCCCTCACGCCGGACCCCTGCCCATCCGCGTTCTTCTGCTGACGTGAGATGTGATGACAAGAGAGGGTCGCTCATGCGCACGTTCGACAGGGATCTGCGCATGACGGAACACGGGATGGGCCTTGAGCGGTAACTAAGGTAAACCCCTTTTTCTTCTCTTCTATGCTTTTTTCACCTTCGGTGGTAGTTTTGGTTAATGTACAACATCTCCTAGAGCAAGATAAGGAGTAGACTCTAGACGTTTTCTTTTTAACCACGGTTGGAATGACGACATAGCAGTCAAAATAGACAAGTCGTCATTGCAATTAGGTTAATAGCCTTGACGTTGGATTTTCCAAGACTACTACCAAATAGTAGGTTTTCCTATTTGGTAGGTTGGGAGGTACGTCAAACCTCCCAATTAGTTCTAGTGCCGGTGCCTGTTTGATGGGAATAGTAGGCACTGCATCCTCCGACTCCACTGTTAGTACCCCCCCAAAGTATTTCCCCAGCACCTCTGCTTTCTCCTTATCAGTCTCCGCTCTACTCCCATCATTCAACCCCCCTACCAGCTCTGGGATCCCTACTCTTCTTGTTAACTTTTCCTGAATGTACTTCCAGAATATTTTTGGATTATCCTTCACATTTCTAGCTATCTCTCTCCCTCTCCTCCTTGTTTCCCACCTTATTTTATTGTTTATTTGTCTGCGTTCCAGATCCACTTCCTTAGCCTCTATACTAGACCCCCTGTTCTTTTTTAACAATTTTAATCTTTCCCACAATTGTTTCTTTCTTCTAATCAATATCCAAGCTTTCTTTTCATTGGCAATTCTGGGTTAGTTCTTTTCCTCAATTTTGTTTTATCCTTATATTCCCTTACTGGTACACTTTTTGATACAGCATTCTCCAGTTTGACTCTAATTTTCCTCCACATTCCTTCAGCGTCTTCACCGTTCAAGTATTCCCCCCAGTCAATGTCCAAACACCGTCTCAGCAGCTCATAATCTGCTCTATCATACATGTATATTTTTCTATTGCTTCTATTATCCCTCTCTGATTTAATGTTACAACTAAAGCTTATACAGGCATGGTCACTACGACCTATAGGGCTATCCACATTAACATGTTCCACTATATCCTCTTCATTGCTAAAAATCAAATCAAGTACACTCCCCTGCGTCCCATCTCTATATCTTGTCATCTCTACAATATGTTGCGTTAAAAAACAATCTCTCATTTTCTCTATAAACTTATTTTCCAGGCTACCCTGTCCCGCTGGAGTAGTACAATTTGCCCAGTTGATCCTTGGCAAATTGAAATCTCCAATCAACATTTTATATTTGTTCTCTCTATTATCTATCTCCTCCATTGCTTTCAGTAGGTTATCATCCTCTCCCCTGCTATTATTTGGGCTTCTATATATAGAGGCAATTAGAATTGATCCCTCTTACACATTTTACTTCAATACACAAATACTCACAATACTGCTGTCTCATATCCACCTCATTAACCTTGAGCTCTTTTCTTACATAAATAAACAGTCCTCTTCCAACCTCTGCTCTAATAGCATTTCTCTCAAATAACTCAAAACCCTCCAAACTATATTCCACCAGTTCCCTTTCAATTCTAAAAAATTTTGGTCTTACTTCCTGTAGGGCTATGACATCAGGTTTTTCCTCTTCATCCTGCAACCTACATATCAGTTCTCTTTTCTTGTCCTGGGTAAACACATCCACATTACTAAACATAATCCTTAATCCATTTACCATTCCTTCAGCAATTACACCATCCCGCTCCTCCAGTCCGTACCCTACACCCCTGTTCGCACTACTGGGTCTGCCTCTTTGTCTCCTGTCTCTCCCTGTGACACCTCCACCCCGTTCTCCTCCTCCGTCACAACTCCCATCACATTCTCTCCCCTCCCTGATCTCCCCTCCCCTTCCCTTCTACTCTTATAAACCACTTCCTCACTTTTCCGTCCCTCACTCTCCAGTAAAAATGTCTCTTATCCTCCTCATCCAACTTTCCATTATTTTCATCAGCCTTTTCTTGTAATTCCTTAATTTTTTTCCTTTGTTCTATACTCAAATCCTTCTTTAGTCTTATGTGTTTCAGTTTATCATTTGTATTTAGCCTCCAACTAAAATTTGTCACAGTCTCCGCCACTACCCTAGTTTTAAACTGTACCCTTATAGGTCTCATCTCTCCCCTTTTATATCTACCTATCCTACTGACCTTCTCCACCTGCCCTTCCCATCCATATTCGTCCTCATCCACACCTTTCAAGACCTCCTTCACTGTCTCCATATTCCTCACTTTTCTCACTCCATTATCATTCATATGAGTCTCTATATCTCCATACAAGATTACACCCCTATCCCTGTCCATGGCCTCCCTCACGACACTCTCCTTGTTCTTCATGACCCCTACAACTGCACTCTCAAAACTTTTTTTGGTCATATTCATTTCTTCCTTTTGCTCTTTCATAATATCATCCAAATCCTTGACTTTTTGTTTACCTACCACCGTCCATGCAGTCGACTCCTTTACTTCCGTGAAACGTCCTTCGTATTCCTTCAGCTGCTCCTTCAATGCCATATTCTCTGCTCCCAGTTCATCATTACATAAGGCATCCTCTTCAAACACTAATCCGCCGTAGTTTGAATCTACCGCGCAGAGCATTTAAAATCTGAGGAGCCTTCATCATGAGCGCACGCGACCTCACTCATGGCTTCAGTCATTATGAATTGGGTTCTCACTACGAGAAAACTTTGTAAAGAATAAAAACAAAAAGAAAATAAGAATAACTATCCAATAAGCTTCCCATCATATCGTGGATGAACTTGTGTGGATCTTTGACCAGACGCTGATTCAGGCGTCATTCTTCCTTCTCTGCTCTGCGCTCAGCCTGCCCGGACGTGTCTCCCCATGCTCCGCGGGTTCCGCATTTGTTGCGTCCCTAGTGAGTTTTTTCTCATTTGTTTACTCCGGGATGTATCGAGTAAGGTTAGGATATGCGTAGCAGGAGTGTCCTGGGCTAGTTGCCCGCAGTGCAGTGTATTTTGGGTCGTGTGTTTGGGGCATCTATTTCGGATGTTCCCTCGTGGTCCTGTTGTGGACATGTGAACTTTTTCACAGTTAGCTAGCTTTGTGATGCAGGTGGCTTTCATTACGCGTTATTGCTTCCTTTTATCTTTCTGATAAGGTAGCGTATTTTTGCTGACGTTCCCAGAGTATTTTTCTTCACTTAGTGAAGTTTTTTCTGGGTCCCGAGTCAGTTCTTCCCTTTGCCGGAAGTGTTTGCTACAGTGGTGTGTTGGCGGTGGTTCCTGTTGTGATATAATTCAGTGCTTTTTGTTTATATTCCGACTTGTTACTGTTATCCGTCTGCCTAGGCCTAGCCAGCCTCTCGTAGCTTTACCACATATACAAGTGTTATTGATTTATTTTCTAAATATGTACTACTGTGTCATGTGTGTCCTGGTTTAGTTGTGTATTGGCTAATTCCACGGACTATTTATGTGTCCTGGGTTAGTTGTGTATTGGCTAATTCCACGGACTATGTTGGGCCCGGCGTTAGTTGTGTTTTGGCTACGCCTCGGTCCGGTGTTGAGTTCAGATGGTATCTGGACGGGGTGGGGTTTTTCCGGCGGGTTTTTCTCGGTTTCACCATGATCAACCCGGCTGGTTGCCGAGTTTTGGCCACGCGTGGTTTAAAAACAGGCTTGTTTCCCCGGCGAGTGGGTGTCTGTGGCTCCCCAGGACTGCGTCTCTGTGGTGCCTGTTTCAGGCTCCTTATGAATCCCGGCGGGATGGCTGTACCCATCTAACAGTGTTCATACGGACACGTGTTGTTTGTAGTTTTTTCGGTTTTGCAAAGCCAATATAAAACTAAGGTGTTGTTGTTTTTCCTCCCCGGCGATCTTTTACAAAGAAGTGGGGATAGGAACAATTGGGGTTAACTTTTAAACTTTAAATCACCCGGCGGGTGCAACCTGGAAGGGTGGGATGTCCGAATTTGCGAAAATTCAGATTAGTTGACCAGACAATTGAGGGATGCATTGTGTATCGCCTCCTTCAACATACGGCGCTTTAGGGCACAATTGGGGTTAACGTTTTTTAAACTAATATTCACACCCGGCGGGTGCTCCTTGGAAAGGTGGGAATAACGAATTTACAATTCAGTTAGTTAACCAGACAATTGAAGGATACGTTTTGTATCGCCGCCTTCAACATACGGCGATCTCTAAAGATACTTCGGGAGAAGTTAGATCTCGTATATTTGTCAGGCTTCCCAGTTTTTGATCTACGAGATAATTCGGGGGCCGGCGTCTTTTTTAGGGTTTTTTTCCAAAATTGAATCTTGAAACAAACACCACCGGAAAGACTTAATCAGTTATAAACGCCATGCTGGTCTTTATATATTATGTCAGAGGGTATTCATAAATCTTTTGGACAAATTAAGATATTCTGAAATCTTTTACTTAGGAAACCCCACCGCGTAGCGAGCTGTAGTCGTTGAGGATTACGTCTCGTTACCCGGCGGGTTATTTAACACTTGTGTGCGAACATGATTGGGTTAACCTTATGAGCATTAATTCCTGGATATTTTCTTTTTTTCCAGAGCTGGGTCCCGGTGGGTCTATACAGAACCTGGAGTAAGTATCCCACCAGTCTCTGTCATGGCTACCTTTGCCCCGGTTTTTGCTTTATGCATTACGCCCTCCTGTTCAGCTATCCCTATTTTTGCGCACACCCTTTGTATAAAATGTGTTCAAATGTCTCGTTTGGTGTGGGTTACCTTGCCGGCGTTTTTCTCGTTGCTCCGAGAACACCGTTTTTGTTTACCGAGTTTTAGTCAGGATGGCTAAAAATAGGTAAGTTACCCCGACGAGTTTGGTAGCTTGAGGGCTCTTCAGAAACTGCGTTTTCTGTGGTCGAGCCTGGGATCAGGCTTCCTGTGTTATTCCCGGCGAGGGGGGCTCCACACAGTTATCTAGGTGATCATGCTGACACCTGTTGGATATGGTTTTCTCGGCTTTTCAAAAACCATTGAAACAATGCTGTCTGTTTGTTTGGTCTTTCCCTCCCGGCGACCTTTTTACAAAGAGGTCTAGAGCAGGTATAATTGGTTTGACATTGCATATAAAACCCGGCGGTTATACCTTCGGGTGGTTATATTAACGGATTTGCGATTCGCGATGATTTGCCAAACAATTGATTGATACAATAGGGGATCACGGCCTTCAAGACGGCGATCTACGAGGGCTTCTGGGAGAAGCCGGATTAGAGATTAAGATAGGCTTAGACTTTTTATGGGATAAAAAGATGCCTGAATCTTACTAGTGTTTCAAGTGTAAAGGAATACTTGAAAGACTTCATCTTTAATAAAGATATGCTTCATCTTTATGAGGATTCAGAAGATATGCTTAATTCTTTTGGACAGGTAAAGATATGCTGAAATTTTTAATAAGCCATTGACACAATGCTGTTTGTTTGTTTGGTCTTTCCCTCCCGGCGACCTTTTTACAAAGAGGTCTGGGGCAGGTACAATTGGTTTGACATTGCATATAAAACCCGGCGGTTGTACCTTCGGGTGGTTATATTAACTGATTTGCAATTCGCGTTAATTTGCCAAACAATTGATTGATACAATAGGGTATCACGGCCTTCAAGACGGCGATCTATGAGGGCTTCTGGGAGAAGCCGGATTAGAGATTAAGATAGGCTTAGACTTTTTATGGGATAAAAAGATGCCGGAATCTTACTAGTGTTTCAAGTGTAAAGGGATACTTGAAAGACTTCATCTTTAATAAAGATATGCTTCATCTTTATGAGGATTCAGAAGATATGCTTAAATCTTCTGGACAGGTAAAGATATGCTGAAATCTTTAATATGAAACTAAAGGAAAACGAAAAGTAGTGGAGGAGTGCTACGGTTCGTTGCCCGGCGGTTTTGTGGCACATATTTTGTACCATTTTTTGGGTGTAACCCTATGAGCTTTAATCCCCGGAAATGTCTCTTTTCAGGGCGAAGTACCGGTGTTGCACCAGGTGACCAGGTAGTTCCCGGGGGCGGGGTAGTTTTCTCCCAGTCTCTGTCATGTCGGCACTTGAACCTCTCATTGCTGTATGTTCAACGCTGTTAAGCTCAGGTATCCCTATATTATTTTTATTTGTTAATGAAATAATTTAATCACTGAATAATAATACACATATATATTTTCTATGATTACATTATGATAATATTGTGTTTATTTATAGTAATTTATTTGAATACAATTAAATATAAATTAAATTAATTAGTATACTTTATGATTTTGCTCACCAGCTCTGCTTTAAATGTGTTAATGAGCTATGGGAGCTTTTAATTATCATAAACCTTTACGGGACTCGGACGAGGGCTCCCATTTCGAGAGTATACCAAGCTCGCAAGCGAGGGACAGCCACAGCCAAGGTGTATGGCGATACTCACAGTCCTGGCAGGACAGAACACATCCCTTTGTGGCTCAACTAGTGCTGACGTCCACCGGGATGCCGATGTACCATCTTCTATCCCAGTTTTAACATGGCAACATGTGGAGGTCCCGGCTTCGGCGGGATCTTCCCATGATAAGCCAGACTTAACGGATGAAGAACAACGATCTCTGGTCTCAGAGATGGAGGTTGAAGAGTCCAGTCACCTTCTAGGCGACTCTCAGGGTACTGTCGAATCTCCACGGAGTTCGTCATCGGCTAGGTATGTACCGGCGGAAGAGATTGATGGACTACTATTGAATGCACTTAATAGGTTCTTTGGCCCTACGCCGGAAACTCCTACAGTTGATACGGGAGATCCCGCGATGTCGACGAATGTGCGACCTCTGGCTACATCCTTTGCTTTAGCTAATATACCTACCCATCCTCTTGTGTCAGATCCAATTTCCAATGTGCCAGGCACAGCAGCTCTCACTACTTCCAATGTGCGAGTCATATCAGACATATCTCCCCCTCCTTTAGACAAGGCGCCAGTCAAAAACAGGAGCTATGCCTCTTTTATACGGGCCTGATGAGTCAGGGGTAGCAATGTTACGGAAATGTTTTGGATGTTCATATTAAGGCCATTCCAAGTTATTATAACCATGACTTTATCTTCCCACCAAATCCCTCCAGAACACCATTCTTGGTTCTCTCTTCCGGTTTTTGGTGCCGGCGGAGTCCCCTCTGCTTTGTTTGACTTCTTGGCCGCCACCCCCCAAATAATCAATTTGTGCGAATTATAAGATCCCTTTAGCACGCCTTCCCCAGCTTACCTAGACCGCGAGTTTAGGTTAAGAAGAAAAACGTTTAAACTGTTTTCGCAATATATGGTTCCCAGAAAGTAACAAAGTCTCTGTTACGCTCTTCTCAGGCAATAGAAGCCGCGGAAGTCAGGAAAGCCATTGAACTTTCCCGGCGCTTGCTTCTCCAGACTTCCTTCCAAGTCTTTAGGAGATATTAGGACGGCCTTATTAGAGGCAGTTCGAGCAAGGCAGGATCTGAGGATGTTCTTAGTGAAGAACCTTCTTGACCGTATTGCAAGCCAAGTAGTTCTGTCTCCAGTTCTAACTCCTTCTTTTGATTTCACCAGCAGTTTGGAAGACTGTTTTCAATTTGGCACAAGCATTCAAGCAAGGCCCCGGCAAGCCCTGATGCCCTTGTTAAAACAAGGGATCGGGGTCTTGTGGTATCTGGGCGACTAACTGGTGGTGGCAGAAACAGAAAAGTTACGCATCATGCATGTCTACGTTACGTTAAAACCATCTCAAATCTCTAGGATTCAAGGTCAACTTAGTAAAAGTCAAACCCTTGTTCCCTCACGAGTATTTCAGGGGATAGGGCTGGTCGAGGACACAGCTTCTCTCACTCTGAGTCAGAGTGTGGACACTCGCAACAGATTTCGCAAAAACTGTTTATGTTTTTCCACAGTCTGACTACGACACGGAGACTTTGGGAATCTCTAGTCGGTTCTCTCAACTGGGTTCGGCTAACTGTGAAGTTGGGCCGGTTGAAAGTCTAACGTTTAATCGTGGTGGGCAACAAATTTTTCCCACTATTACTGGCGGGGATAGTTTGGCCTATCCCAACGTTATTACACAACTTACTAGCGGTTTGGGCGACGAGAGAAATGTTGCACGCAGTCATGTCATGAACCTCTCCTCCGCCGTCGGTATGGGTGGACATGGATGCGTCAGGAACGATAGGTTGGGGCTTTTAGTCAGACCTCGGGCATCAGGGTCAAAGGTTTTGGTCCCATTTAGACATCTTCCACATCAATGTCAAAGACCTTCTAGTCCCCTTATCTGTCCTTCAGGCTCACGGCTCTGCTTTACGGGGCAAGTCGGTGGCCTTCAGAATGGACAATCTGCATGCGGTTCACTGTATTCAGACACAAGGGTCAATGAGATCTCGGAAGTGGCTAAACGTGTCAGAAAAGATTTTTATACTAGCCAACAGGCTGGACATTCATCTTCACGCATCTTATATCCCAGGCGTAGCAAACGTCTGGGCAGACGCTCTGTCTCAGAGACAAAGCACAACAGTAGAATGGGCGCTCTTGCGTTTGCGGAGCATTACCATCCACAAGTGGATTTGTTTGCGTCTGAGAAGACTCACAAACTCCCACTGTACCTCACCCGCCGGACGTTAACGCCGGCAGGCGGGCCAGACGCTCTGATGACGGACGGGAACAGGTTGAGTTCCTTTTATCTATTTTCTGCCACCAGACGCGTCTCTAATGTGCCACGTAGTCACCAAACTACAGGATTAGCGAGGCGTAGTCTCGCTAATCGCGCCCCTGTGGCCGGCGCAGTGTGGTACCAGCATTGGAACACGTGGTGCCCGCACCCAGTGTCACTCCCGGTCGGGTTGTTCCATTTAGAATTTATCTGTTCATGCAGAAACATTTAACTGAAAGTTATTTATGTGGGCAGGTTTTAAACTCCGCCCACCTCCCCGTCAGCTCATGCCTACCTGGTCTCTGGACAAAGCATTGTCGTTATTTTCGTTCCCGTATGTTCCAAAGACTGCAGATTTTACAAAAAGGGCAGTATTCCTTATGGCTTTGGCTACCGGGAACAGAGTATCTGAGCTGGCGGCGATGAGCAACACACCTAATTGCCTCAGGTTTGATAGTGTATTCACATCCACAAGTGGATTTGTTTGCATCTGAGAAGACTCACAAACTCCCACTGTACCTCACCCGCCGGACGTTAACGCCGGCAGGCGGACCAGACGCTCTGATGACGGACGGGAACAGGTTGAGTTCCTTTTATCTATTTTCCGCCGCCACACGCGTCTCTAATGTGCCACGTAGTCACCAAACTACAGGATTAGCGAGGCGTAGTCTCGCTAATCGCGCCCCTGTGGCCGGCGCAGTGTGGTACCAGCATTGGAACACGTGGTGCCTGCACCCAGTGTCACTCCCGGTCGGGTTGTTCCATTTAGAATTTATCTGTTCATGCAGAAACATTTAACTGAAAGTGATTTATGTGGGCAGGTTTTAAACTCCGCCCACTTCCCCGTCAGCTCATGCCTACCTGGTCTCTGGACAAAGCATTGTCGTTATTTTCGTTCCCGTATGTTCCAAAGACTGCAGATTTTACAAAAAGGGCAGTATTCCTTATGGCTTTGGCTACCGGGAACAGAGTATCTGAGCTGGCGGCGATGAGCAACACACCTAATTGCCTCAGGTTTGATAGGCTTCATGAGTGTATTCACATTGCTCCTTCCCCAGGATTCATAGCCAAGAATGAGCACAGTGAACACGTGTTTTCAGAGTTCACGGTGCCGGCGTTAAACAGGGGAAAGGTGCACCATCTTTTTGCCCAGTGCAAGCTCTAACCAAATATTTAAGAGTGGCACCTCTAAAATCACCAGGGTGCTTTATGGGTCGCAAGTCCGGGTGAACGCTTGATGGAGCGTACACTGGCTTCTCTCTTGGTCGAGGACTTTAAAGAGAAGAATCCCGGCGTTGTGGGTAAGACCCACGATTTACGCAAGGGGGCAGCCTCTTTACGTTTCCTTAATAATCTTTCGGTGGAAGTTATTAAGTCCACACAGTTGTGGGCCTCAGTCCACACAGTTGTGGGCCTCTAATCAGGAGTTTTTGACTCGATACCTTTCAGTAGCTCTGGACAAACCTTCCTTGCCATGTATAGCTTTACGGCAGAGGGTCTAGGTGGCCCTTTTAGTCACGTTTTGTTTAATTTCAAGAAAAAAGGGGGGGAGAGTGCAGTCAGTGTGACATAGGACACCCTAGACCCCTCCGGAGTATGTGTTCGGAACATACGAGCTGTGATACTGTTTGTAGACATTGTATTATAAAATTTCTCTGTACTATTCATTGCAGGAAATTGTGCTAAAGGCCAATAGTAGTGTTACAACAATTCTTGTTGTAAGTAGTTTTAGCTGTGAAGCAATAGATTTTTAAGAAATCTCGGTAGTTGCAACTACGACTTTTACTTTTGAAGTATTTACTTCTGCATAAGTACACGAGTTCAGTACTTCTACGAAAGTACAAGAATTCATTTATGTTTGGTTATATTTTTAGGAATATATCCACTAGTTAATGGGGTTTATATGTGCACATGTAAACTTATAAGTTTTTAGTTTTCACCACTTACATTAAGTGGGGTGCCTTCTTAACTAGCAGATCTGTGTACAGAGTCTCAGAGTTAACCCTTTTTCAAGCAGGGTTCTTTGAAGCACGCTCCTGCTTGTACCCCTTTTTGAAGATTTAGGCTGTATAAAGTTTATGCACCCGAATATATATTTTTTACAAAAGTAAGAATACTATGTGGTTGTTTGATTATCTGCTTTTCTAGAGTTATGATATTTATTAGTGGCCCCTCCATCATTGACGAACATGCCTATTACATAAGGCATCCTCTTCAAACACTAATCCGCCGTAGTTTTGAATCTACCGCGCAGAGCATTTAAAAACTGAGGAGCCTTCATCATGAGCGCACGCGACCTCACTCATGGCTTCAGTCATTATGAATTGGGTTCTCACTACGAAAAAACTTCGTAAAAAATATAAACAAAAACAAAATAAGAATAACTATCCAATAAGCTTTCCATCATATCGTGGATGTACTTGTGTGGATTTCTGACCAGACGCTGATTCAGGCGTCATTCTTCCTTCTTCTCTGCTCTGCGTTCAGCCTGCCCGGACGTGCCTCCCCACGCTCCGCTAGTTCCGCATTCGTGGCGTCCCTAGTGAGTTTTTTCTCATTTGTTTACTCTAGGATGTATCGAGTAAGGTTAGGATAGGCGTAGCAGGAGTGTCCTGGGCTGGTTGCCCGCAGTGCAGTGTATTTTGGGTCGAGTGTATGGGGCATCTATTTCGGATGTACCCTCGTGGTCCCGTTGTGGACAAGTGAACTTTTTCACAGCTGAGTTAGTTTGTGATGCAGGCGGCTTTCACTACGCGTTAGTTAGTGCTGCCTTTTATCTTTCTGATGAGGTAAGCTTTGTTTCTGACATTCCCAGCGTATTTTTCTTCACTTAGTGAAGTTTTTTCTGGGTCCCGAGTCAGTCTTCCCTTGGTCGGAAGTTTATGCTACGGTGGTGTGTTGGCGGTGGTTCCTGTTGTGATATTTCCAGTGTTTGTGTATATTTCAACTTTTATTATGCCGTCTACCTAGGCCTAGCCAGCCGCTCGTAGCTTTGCCACATGTACTAGTGTTATTGTTTATTATTGATAAATATGCCCTACTGTGTCATGTGCATCCGGGTTTTAGTTGTGTATTGGCTAATTCCTCGGACTATAATTGTTTCCTGGTTTAGTTGTGTATTGGCTAATTCCACGGATTATGGAGTGACCTTGGGGTTGTCGTGCGTGGCTCTCCTCGTGTCTCTTGTTGTTCAGATGGTGTCTGTTCAGGGTGGGTTGCCTTCCGGCGGGGTTTTTCTCGGTTTCACCATGAAAATCTCGGCCGCGAGCCGTGTTGGGCCACACGTGGTTGTTAACACTGGCTTGTTTCCCCGGCGTTGGGGTGTCTGTGGCTCTCCAGGACTGCGTCTCTGTGGATGCCTGGTTTCAGGCCTCCTTTGATTCCCGGCGGGATGGCTGTTCCCATCTATAAAACGATTGTTCATGCGGACATACGTTATGTAGTTTTTCTACCCGGTTTTTCAAAAGCCACTTGAAAAACCTAGCTGTTGTTTTAGGCTTTCCTCCCCGGCGATCTTTTACAAAGAAGTGGGGACAGGAACTTATGGGGTTAACGTTTGGACATCTCACCCGGCGGGTGCACCTGGGTAGGGTGGGATGAACGACTTATGTCTTTCAGTTAGTTAACCAATCCATTTAGTGATACTATGTGTATCGCCGCCTTTACTTTTACGGCAATTGAAGGTTCAATTTAGGTTAATATATTGATTCTTCTCACCCGGCGGGTGCTCCTAGGTGGAGGAACTAAGGAATTTACAAAATTCGATTTCGATTTAACCACTTAATTTAGTGATACAAGTAGGTATCGCCGCCTTCTAACT
Organism: Paralithodes platypus; assembly: GCA_032716605.1. Taxonomy (NCBI): domain Eukaryota; kingdom Metazoa; phylum Arthropoda; class Malacostraca; order Decapoda; family Lithodidae; genus Paralithodes; species Paralithodes platypus. The sequence goes on along the minus strand of CM064533.1, from coordinate 19,534,140 downwards.
TACGGCGATCTTTTGTGACAATTCGTTAGACATCAGATCTCGTATCATCCTGCCCTGTGCTATTCTACTAAAATATTTCAAGGGCCGGCGTCTTTTTTGGGGGGTTGCTTTGTTACAAAATTGAATCTTGAGACAGTCGCCACCACCAAGAGACTATAAGCGCCATGCTGGACCGTTATATTATATCAGAGGGTATTCTTCACTTTCTTTAACAAAAGATTTGTTTAGATTTCTGAACCCCACCGCGTAGCGAGCTGTGTTTGTGCCATTACATCTCGTTACCCGGCGGGTTATTAACACTTGTGCGCGAACATGTTGGGTTAACCTTATGAGCATTAATTCCTGGAAATTTTCTTTTTTTCCAGAGCTGAGCTCCGGCGGACCAATACAGACCCGGCGGTAGTTTCCTCCCACCAGTCTCTGTCATGGCTACCGTGGCCCCAGTTTTTGCTTTGTGCACTACCCCTGCTTGTGCTGGTATCCCTATTTTTGCGCATACCCGTTGCATAAGGTGTGTTAAATGTCTAGACCGTTCAAGGGGTCTCTGGGTTATGCGTAATTGTTCTTTTTGCTCCCAATTAGCTTTAAAGGTCCTTTGTGATAATGATAAGACCGCGGCGGTAGCCTTAAGAGAGGTTAGGCAACAGATGTCAGCCTACACTACCATTGTTGCACATAAATCACTTCAATGTGACAACGAGTAAGAAGAGCAGGACGGAAGGTTCCACCAGTGGTCACGGCGAGGATTCCTCTAGATCTAAGAATAGTTCGCGGTCACACCGTAGCCATAAATCCTCTAAAAAGGATTCTCATAAACGGAAGTCCTCTCGACATTCACCAACTTCTAGTGCATCTCATCGTACCTCTACCCCAGACAGAGTTTGTGTTAAGGCCCAAGAGTCCAGTGCAATGCCTGTCCCAAAAGAGGATTTGCCACTTAATATTTTAACCCTGGAATTGGAAAGTTCAGGGGGTTCAGTAATTGAGAATGTTTCAGACTCTCAAGAGAGCGTAGGCCAGGGCCTCGGTGTTTGGCGGTTTGCGCAACCAGGGTCTGATCACCCACGTCCGACTCAAACGAGTCACACAGTAGCCGATGTCCACAGGGACGCGGCGATCCCATCCTCTATCCCAGACTTATCTTGGCAACAAGGTACCCCTGCCTCGGCTGGGTCTTCTCAGGAGGATCAGGAGGAGAAAGATGAAGTTTCTATAATTTCGGAGATGGAAGGACAAGGGTCAGGCTCAGGCTTGGACGCCGCACAGGATACTAATGATTCACCTGTAAGTTCTTCATCAAACCAGTTTGTTACGGCACAAGAAATTAATGGGCTGCTTACTCATGCTTTATCTAAATTTTTTGGTCAACAACAGGAAAACCCCACAATGGACTTGGGGGCTCCCAAGACAAGTTCTACGGTACGGCCTCTGATGACTTCGATTGATTTATCTAAGATGCCTAACCCTCCCACTCTATTAACCTCAGGGATCAATAGGCCTGCTACGGCGGCTTTGACAACTTCAAATGTCAGGGTCATAACGGATGTCAATCCACCCCCTCTAGACAAAGCGCCTCTTAGAAAGGTAGCTATGCCCTTACTTTATGGGCCAGACGAGTCATGGGTTCTTTTGAACTCCTCTAAACCAGAGCTTGCCCAACCTACTTTGTCAGGGGAACTCCCGGTACCGCGTGAGTGGGTCATCCAGGGCAATAAGTCAAAGAAACTAAGGGCCGTGGATACTTTAGGTAATGTTCTGGACGTAAACATCAAGGCTATACCTAGTTATTATCATCAAGATTATTTTGTGTATGCTTCTAAGCCTGCTTTACCCCCTGCCTCAGCTTCAAAACTATTTTCAGACTGGTCTAAGCTGGATGGGTTTAATGATATTAAGACTCTGTCAGCTCTCACTCCTGAACTAGATTTACAGACCGTCACAGACGACGCAGCTAATCCAGTTTTGAAGGTGGGACAGTTGGGACCAGGACCTTGGGTAGATTGGGAGGTAGAGGCTCAAAACTTTGCAACCACTTTCACTTCTAAATCTTCCCACCAGATACCTCAGGATACTCATTCATGGTTCTCCATGCCGGTGGGTTCTGCCGGCGGAGTCCCGTCAGCTTTGTTTTCATTTCTAGCTGCCCCTAAGATTAATCTTTGTGAGCTGAAGGACCCGTTCACTACCCCTACCCCTACTCACCTAGACAGAGAATTTAGGCTACGGGGAAAAGCTTTTCGCCTGTTCTCGCAGTACATAGTATCTCAGCAGGTGGCTAAGTCTTTACTACGATCCACTCAGGCAATCGCAGATGCGGATGCTCGAAGATCGGTTGAGTTATCCCGGCGACTGATTCTTCAGTCGTCAATCCAATCCTTGGGTGACATACGTACCGCCTTGCTTGAGGCGGTTAGAGCACGACAAGATCTTAGGATGTCGTTAGTTCGCAAGCTACCTGATCGCATTGCTAATCAGGTGGTTATGTCACCAGTGCTTACTCCCTCTTTAATGACCCCTGAAGTGTGGCGAACAGTGTTCAATATGGCACAGGCCATTAAGCACAGTCCCACCCCTTCTAAGAAACCTGCATTTAACTTCCCCAAACCCAGGCCTACTACTAAAGCTCAGCCAGGGGGATCTAAACCTTTTCTTCCGCCTAAGTCCTCCCACTCCCCCCAGGGTCAGTTCAGGCATAGACAGAGTAGGTTTTTCAGGTCAGAGAGGACGCGGCCAACATAAACCAGGTCAGGGCCAGTCTTCGGCCAACACCAGCCAGCCGGCGAAGCGTCCAGCACCAACCCCACCATCAAAAACTAAAGTCTCTCTCACTCCCGGCGCCTACCTTAAGGCCGGAGGAACCGAGGGTAGTACAGCCGGCGAACCCTTGTCTGCTAACTGGGTCGTTCCGAACGTGTCACCAAGCATGGCCGTTAAACACTTGGGCACGGATGGTGGCACGCAAAGGCATCACTTGGCAGTGGCTCCGGCGACCTCGATTACGTCAGCCGACAACGGCGAATTTTGTTTCTTTAGAGGTGGAGTCACTAGCCCAGGAAATGATTGCCAAGAATGTCATCATCCCGGTCCCCCAAAATTACCCTGTATTCACGTCCAAACTATTTTTGGTTCCCAAAAGGGACAGTGTTCAGATGAGGCCGGTCGTAGACCTGTCTTATCTGAATCTTCACATTCACAACGAATCTTTCAGAATGTTAACAGTACACCAAATCAGGCTAACACTTCCGCCGGGAGGTTGGATGTGTTCACTAGACCTGACAGACGCCTATTGGCACGTATCGGTCAACAAAAGATTTCAAAGGTTTTTGGCCTTACGGATCAGGCACCAAAATTTTGTTTTTCAGAGGATGCCGTTCGGCTTGAACCTGGCACCTCGATTATTCACAAAACTAGTCCGGCAAGCCCTGATGCCATTGTTAAAACAGGGGATCAGAGTGTTGTGGTATCTGGACGACTGGCTGGTGGTGGCAGAGACACAACAATTATGCATAAAACATGTCAATATCATTTTAAATCATGTCAAAACTCTAGGGTTCAAGGTAAATCTGGTAAAGTCAAACCTTGTGCCCTCACGAGTAATTCAGTGGATAGGGCTGGTCTGGGACACCGCCGCTCTCACTCTGAGTCAGAGTGTGGACAATCGCAACAGGTTTCGCAGGAAACTGTTCAGGTTTCTTCACAGTCTGACTACGACGCGAAGGGTCTGGGAGTCTCTGGTCGGCTCTCTCAACTGGATTCAACTAACTGTCAAGTTGGGCCGGTTGAAAGTAAAACGATTAATATTGGAAGGCAACAAATATTTCCCGCTCTTACCGGCGGGAAAAATTATGGCCCATCCCGAAATTAATCCACACCTTACTAGCGGTCTGGGCGAAGAGGGAAACATTGCACTCAATAATGTCATGGACCTCTCCTCCACCAACGGTATGGGTAGACACGGATGCGTCAGGCACAATAGGTTGGGGATTTCAGTCAAATCAGGGGCACCAGGGTCAGGGGCTTTGGTCCCACTTAGAAATCTCGCACATCAATGTCAAAGAATTACTAGTCCCCTTGTATTTCCTTCAGGCTCACGGCCCGGCGTTACGGGGCAAGTCGATGGCCTTCAGAATGGACAATCTGAATGCAGTCCACTGTATTCAGAAACAAGGGTCAACGAGGTCAAGGAAGTTGCTAAACATGTCGAAAGAGATTTTTGCTCTAGCCAACAGTCTAGATATTTATCTTCACGCATCTTATCTCCCAGGCGTAGCGAACGTCTGGGCAGACGCTCTGTCCCGGAGACAGAGCACGACAGTAGAATGGGAGCTCAAGCAACCCATTTTCAACCTAATGATTGCAGAGCTCTCCCATCCACAAGTGGATCTTTTTGCATCCGAGGACACTCACAAACTCCCTCTATACCTCACCCGCCAGGCGAAAACGCCGGCAGGGGGGCCGGACGCCCTAGTGACAGACTGGAACAGATGGAGCTCCATCTATCTGTTTCCACCGCCAGATGCGTCACTAATGTGCCACGTAGTGAACAAACTACGAGATTATCGAGGCTTAGTCTCGCTAATCGCGCCACTGTGGCCGGCGCAGTTGTGGTACCAGCAATTGAAAATGTGGTGCCCGGACCCGGTATCGCTCCCGGTCGGGTATTTCCACTTAGACACGATTGGCAACCTAGCGACCTCGCTGACTTTTGCATTATGGACATTCAGGAGGCCAAGTGGCTAGCACCATACGGTAGAGATGTGACAAATAAATTACTTAATCAATATACTCAGTCTACAAAACGACAGTATCAATCACATTGGCAAGCCTTTACTTCTTGGATCGTTAGGACAGAACAAACTGTACCCTCAGTGGCATTAGTTTTTAATTATTTGAATTATCTGTTTGAGCAGAAACGTTTATCTGTGGTAACATTAAAAAATCACTTAACTGCGATTAGAGTGCCCTTTTTAGACCTTACGGGTCTTTCCATACCGGTAGCGGAGGAAACAGGTTTTATGAGAGCATGTTTTAAACTCCGCCCACCTCCCCGTCAGCTCATGCCTACTTGGTCTCTGGACAAAGCTTTGTCTTTGCTTCACTCTCGTCTGTACCAAAATACTGCAGACTTTGCATTACTCTTAAAAAAGGCGGTTTTCCTTTTGGCTTTGGCCACCGGAAACAGAGTGTCTGAGCTGGCGGCGATGAGCAACACACCTAATTGTCTTAGGTTTGGTAGACTTAATGAATGTATTTCCATTGCACCCTCCCCAGGTTTTGTAGCCAAGAATGAGCATAGTGCACACGTGTTTTCTGAGTTCACGGTGCCGGCGTTAAAAAGGGGAAAGGTGCATCATAATTTATGTCCAGTGCAAGCTCTAACCAAATATTTGAGAGTAGCTCCTCAAAACCCCCAAGGTGCTTTATGGGTAGCAAGTACGGGTAAACGCTTACTTAAACGGCGATTAGCCTCTCTTCTGGTAGAAGTCATTAAAGAAAGTAATCCCGGCGTTGTGGGTCGGGCCCACGATTTACGCAAATGGGCAGCCTCTTTACGTTTCCTGAAAAAAATTTCAGTTGAAGACATAGCGTCCACGCAGTTGTGGGCGTCTAATCATACGTTTCTGTCTAGATACTTGTCAGTTGCTCTAGACAAACCTTCCTTACCATGTATAGCTTTAAGGCAGAGGGTCTAGGTGGCCCTGCAGTCACTTTTTTTTACTTTCACGGGAAAGGGGGGGGGGGGGGGGGGGGTGCAGTCAGTTGACATAGGACACCCTAGACCCCGCCGGAGTATGAGAGCTGTGATACAATTTAAGGTTAAAATGTGATATGAAAATTTCTCAGTGAGAAATTGTGCTAGTACAATGTTAAGTACAAAACAACGGTGTTGTTAGAGTAGTTTAGCTGCGAAAGCAATTTAATTTTAGAATAATGGAGTTCCTTTGCAATTTATCTCCAAGTTTATGTTGGGGTTTATTATGTGCACATATAAACTTATAACTTGTTATTTTTTGTCACCACTCGTTGAGTGGGGTGCCTTTGTAACTACAGATCTGTGTTCAGAATCTTCAGGGTTACCCATTTTTGTCAGGCAGGCTTCTTTGAAGCACGCACCTGGCTGAACCCCCTTTTTCTTGTATTTTTTCGGCTACGCCGTTGTTAAATATATTTTCAAAGTAAGAATACTATGTGGTTGTTTTTATTATCTGCTTTTCTAGAGTTATGATATGATTACGAATGTCCCCCTCCAGTCTTAGAAATCAGGCATGTTCGTCAATGATGGAGGGGCCACTAATAAATTATAGGTTTGACTCCTGTAAGGAGATAAAGAAAACCTAATATTTAGTAGTGCCCCCGTAATCATTAACGACTGGGGCCCTCCCGACCGTCCCCTTCCCATTCGTTGATGTATTGAGGATTTTGGTTTACTTGATATGTCAGTGAAGGAAGAATGACGCCTGAATCAGCGTCTGGTCAGAAATCCACACAAGTACATCCACGATATGATGGAAAGCTTATTGGATAGTTATTCTTATTTTCTTTTTCTTTTTATTTTTTACGAAGTTTTTTCGTAGTGAGAACCCAATTCATAATGACTGAAGCCATGAGTGAGGTCGCGTGCGCTCATGATGAAGGCTCCTCAGTTTTTAAATGCTCTGCGCGGTAGATTCAAAACTATGGCGGATTAGTGTTTGAAGAGGATGCCTTATGTAATAGGCATGTTCGTCAATGATTACGGGGCCACTACTAAATATTAGGTTTTCTTTATCTCCTTACAGGAGTCAAACCTATAATGATTACGAATGTCCCCCTCCAGTCTTAGAAGTCAGGCATGTTCGTCAATGATGGAGGGGCCACTAATAAATTATAGGTTTGACTCCTGTAAGGAGATAAAGAAAACCTAATATTTAGTAGTGGCCCCGTAATCATTGACGACTGGGGCCCTCCCGACCATCCCCTTCCCATTCGTTGATGTATTAAGGATTTTGGTTTACTTGATATGTCAGTGAAGGAAGAATGACGCCTGAATCAGCGTCTGGTCAAAGATCCACACAAGTACATCCACGATATGATGGGAAGCTTATTGGATAGTTATTCTTATTTTCTTTTTGTTTTTATTTTTTACAAAGTTTTTTCGTAGTGAGAACCCAATTCATAATGACTGAAGCCATGAGTGAGGTCGCGTGCGCTCATGATGAAGGCTCCTCAGATTTTAAATGCTCTGCGCGGTAGATTCAAACTACGGCGGATTAGTGTTTGAAGAGGATGCCTTATGTAATAGGCGTGTTCGTCAATGATGGAGGGGCCACTACTAAATATTAGGTTTTCTTTATCTCCTTACAGGAGTCAAACCTATAATTTATGTTTGGTTATATTTTTAGGAATATATCCACTAGTTAATGGGGTTTATATGTGCACATGTAAACTTATAAGTTTTTAGTTTTCACCACTTACATTAAGTGGGGTACCTTCTTAACTAGCAGATCTGTGTACAGAGTCTCAGAGTTAACCCTTTTTCAAGCAGGCTTCTTTGAAGCACGCTCCTGCTTGTACCCCTTTTTGAAGATTTAGGCTGTATAAAGTTTATGCACCCGAATATATCTTTTTTACAAAAGTAAGAATACTATGTGGTTGTTTGATTATCTGCTTTTCTAGAGTTATGATATGATTACGAATGTCCCCCTCCAGTCTTAGAAGTCAGGCATGTTCGTCAATGATGGAGGGGCCACTAATAAATTATAGGTTTGACTCCTGTAAGGATATAAAGAAAACCTAATATTTAGTAGTGGCCCCGTAATCATTGACGACTGGGGCCCTCCCGACCATCCCCTTCCCATTCGTTGATGTATTGAGGATTTTGGTTTACTTGATATGTCAGTGAAGGAAGAATGACGCCTGCAGTAGCGTCTGGTCAAAGATCCACACAAGTACATCCACGATATGATGGAAAGCTTATTGAATAGTTATTCTTATTTTCTTTTTGTTTTTATTTTTTACGAAGTTTTTTCGTAGTGAGAACCCAATTCATAATGACTGAAGCCATGAGTGAGGTCGCGTGCGCTCATGATGAAGGCTCCTCAAATTTTAAATGCTCTGCGCGGTAGATTCAAACTACGGCGGATGAGTGTTTGAAGAGGGTGCCTTATGTAATAGGCATGTTCGTCACTGATTACAGGGCCACTACTAAATATTAGGTTTTCTTTATCTCCTTGCAGGAGTCAAACCTATATTAGTGCCATCTGAAGTTTGCGTGTTATATGAGCCATCTTCCTCCCCATGTAAAATATGCTGAGGTCATCAGCATAAAGGGTGAAGTATACATCTTCAGGGAGGTAGCTCTTCACATTATCAATACCTATAAGGAAGAGGAAAACACTAAGGCAACAGCCCTGGGGGGAGTCCCTCCTCCTGTACCTTCAGCTGAGAACGGACATCGTGCATCTGAACCTGGAACGTCCTATCCAATAGAAAGTTTTTAATAAAGTACATGATATTGCCTCGAAATCCCAGTCGTAAGAGTCTCGTTAGAATACCATGACGCCAGGTAGTGTCGTAGGGCTTTGCAAGGTCAAAGAACACTGCTGTCAAATGGAGCTTCTTTTCAAAGCTCACTCGAATATGGTGATCTAAATATAAAATAGGGTCTAAACAAGATCTATGTTTCCGGAAAGCACACTGGAACGGGGAGAGATGATCATCCAGCAAGAAGATTAACCTAGAATTCACCATCCTCTCGACCAACTTGCAGAGGGAACTGGTCAATGCAATAGGCCTGTAATTCTGGGGGTTAGTATGATCCTTTCCCGGCTTAGGAAACCCAAGGAAAATTGCATGTCTCCAAGATGTTGGGAAGACATGGGTAGTTCATATGACATTATAAATGGACAGTAGGAATGATAAGGACTTGGGGTGTAAATGTCGTACCATTTCATAATGGATGCCATCATCGCCCGGCGCTGTATTCTTAGCCTGGGCAACAGCTTCCATCAGGTCCTGCATAGTGAAGTCGTTGTTATAATCATAGCATTCAATGTCGTCAAAAGTAAGATGCTTCTCTTCTTCCCGTTCCTTATAGCGCTGAAATTCAGCAGAGTAATGGTCAGCCTTAGAAACAGACTCAAAAGTATCCGCCAGAACATCAGCAACCGCATTGGGGGCATAGATCTTTTCACCATGATGGTGCAAAACAGGTGCACGAGGATACGGTTTGCCCTCAATCAGACGAATCTTTCGCCAGACAGTACTCTGCGCAGTGTGACAATTGAATGAGTTAACGTAACCCATCCAGGATGATTTTTTGGCTTCCTTGTATGTCCTGTTTCTCACTGCTCTGCAACGTTTGAACTCTATTTTGTTCGCAAGAGATTTGTTGTTCTTGTAGCGGTTAAACGAACGCCTACAAGCTAACTTAACCCTAGTACACTCAGGAGTCCAGAAAGGCACAGGAGTATACCTTAAAGTTCCAGATGATTTAGGAATATTAGCCATGGGAGCAGCATTAACTGTGAGTAACAGATCTTGTACCATATCGTCCACATCACCATAGTGCTCATAGTCCTTATCAGTGTCCTTTTGGAAGCCTACCCAATCGGCCCTGTGGAGGACCCATCTTGGGCTAATGGCTGGTTTGTTCCCTTACCCCCCCCCCCCCCGATGTCACAAACAAAAGTATTGGGTAGTGATTGCTGATAGCACAATCACCATCAACCTCCCAATCTATATCCGAGGCCTCTAGAGGGGAACATAGGGGCAAATCTATAACCGTTTCAGAATCATGTTGGAGAGAATAATGAGTCATCTCGCCTGTATTTAAAACAACAGATGGGTGACTATCCAAAACTCTCTCCAACACTGCACCATTGCGGTTTACCACGACATCACCCCAGACGAGGCTACGAGCATTAAAGTCTCCCAATAATAAATATGGTTCATGCAGTTGGTTGGTGTAATAAATATGGTTCATGCAGTTGGTTAAGTACACCAACTATCTCCCTGGCAGTATGGGGCACAGTCATATTAGGAGGTATATACCTTACCTTTTGATACCTTTTGATGTGTACTGCAGATGGTGAATAATTTGTGCAGCTGCACCTTAGCAGCTGCCACCTGCAATCTGGTTTGAATCGAAAATTCTTGGTAAGGAATATCTCTCCTCACCAAGAGAGCAGCACACATTATGGTGCAGAGATCTGCATCATCATGAGAAAGGACTACACTGTAGCCCTTAATAACATTAAACTGTCTAAAACTATGGTTAGTTTCATTCAGGGCAATGCAAGCTGGTTGGTAACCACTGACATACTCTGTCAGATGCATACCCCTGAATGTTCCACTGAATAATTTTGTAGCTCATTCAGTAGTAATGGTACGATCTCTATTTTTATCTACATTCAAAATATAGGGTCCATCCTTGGGTTTTAATTTGCTTGTATCCTCGGGGAGAGGATTATCTACAGGCTCATCAGGCCCAGGGGGTTCCAAAGGGCACCCTCCTGGAGAGTCACCATCAAGAATAGTGTTAAGAACGCTTATTCCGTCAGAATTTGAGGACTTATCAAGGTGTGAAGGGGCAGGCAAGGGTGTGGTATTGCTCACACCCTTATCAGTAGATCCCTGGCATTTTTGCACTAAAGTCTGTGATTTAAAGCTGAAAGGCACTGTACCTGAGGCCTGGTGTCCCAGACTCAGTCTGCTGGATTTGGAGAAGTTACAATCAGGCATTCCAGACGGGGAGAAACCACTGAAGCCATCCTCAGAATCTGAAGAGCCCCCCCTTCGTCTCCTCCGCTTCATGGACAAGGACATCAAGAATATGTTTTGCAGGGAGATTTGATCCTACACTTGAGAGCAGGCTGAACCTGTTGCTGGTAGAGACTCCCGAACTCGTTGGCACAGAGGCGGGTAGACGTGTCGGGTGCCGTGAGGCGGGTCGAGGAGTGGGTTCAGCGGAAGGGAAACGAGAAGCGTCCCTTTGAGGATTGGCTACCCCAGCATAGGAAAGCCCACCAGCTAACCTCACAGCACCGATGACCCTCGCCCTCGCCTGCATCGGGCTGATCTTCTCCTGATCGATAATTCTTAATATTTCTTTGGACTCCAAATACTCCGGGCAGTTCACACTATTGGCCTCATGGGAAACATTGCAATTGGCACAGTGGATAGGTCTCACACAGTCCAGTCTCTCATGTTGACCCCCACAGCGGGAGCAGATGATTGTAGTGCTTCGACAGAAATTCACACTGTGGTTGAATCGTTGGCACCTAGTGCAGCGCCTCGGCTTTCTGATATAAGGGGAAACATTGAAGGGTCTCTCCCCATAGTGTACCCTGTCAGGAAGTATGTCTGTATTAAAAACCAGGAGAAACATGGGCGAACTACCAAGTTGGGATACTTTATTCACCCCAAATTTGGAGAATGCCCTGTTTAAAAGGTCCGGAGGTCTTGTCTTCAAGTAAGGGGCATATATAACCCCTTTAACGGAGTTGAGATCATCATGAGGAGTAGTATGGGCCACATCAACACCAAGCAGGTCCTCTATAGCCATGATTTGTAAGCGATGCTCATCAGAATGTGCCTTGAATTTAAACTAGCCCTCTGGGCCGAGGCCCTCATATGGCTAGTGGTCGGCGGGGGGATAGTAAGTCAAGTCATATAGGTCACTGGTCAGATTTCATCGTAGAGATTAAGAGCTGCTAAGAAATGGCGGATGGCTAAGAACGAGAATGAATCTGAGTCAGAAAGGATGTCTTTTAAAGAGGTGTGTTGCAAGAAGCGACGACTTTCAGGGCCGTACATGGGACAAACGTATAAAATGTGAGGGATAGTAAGAACTGTGCGACAATGGTGACATTCTGGCGGAGGACTACGGGGAGTGGTCATTAGATATCCATGAGTGAGTCTCGTGTGTCCTATGCGTAATCGAGTTAAGAGGGTTTGGTCAGCGCGACAGGGGCTGAGTGAAGAGGGCCACATGTGAATGTCGTCTTTGATGGAACGAAGGTGACCTCCCAAAGGTTGATCCCTCCATTCTGAGCGCCACTTATCATGAATATGCCGTTGAACTACAGGAATTAGGTCATCCGATCTGAGGACAGTGGATGCCGGAGCACCTAGACAGGCCTGTTTAGCAAGGGCGTCAGCATGTTCGTTACCCGCAATGCCTACATGGGCGGGGATCCAACCGAGAGTGATGGATCGAGAGCTGCATTTTACTTCGTGGATTTTCAGGATAACATCGATGATCAATGGGTCACGTGGGGCGTACTCTCCTAATGCTTGCAACACACTTTTTGAGTCACTGCAGATAACTATGTGAGGAGGATTGTTTGGAAGTGCAGAGATGAGGGTCAGGGCACCATGAATAGCCCACAACTCTGCAGTGAAAACAGTGGAACAAGGATGTAGGGAGCTTTGATGGATACCATGGTCAGAAACCGCTGCACTACCTACGGCATCCGGAACCTTCGAACCATCAGTGTAGATGAAGGCAGCTGGAACATGACTATCAAGATGTTGTAATGTTAAGGTACGGCGTTGGACTGGAGTCACAGCCTCTACTTGGTCAGTCAAATGGAAACAAACTTCAGGGTGTTTAAAAATCCAGGGGGTAATTGAAATACAGGGGAGGGGTGAATGAGGTGTTGGAATATTGTAAGATGCGAGTAATTGGCAGGATAAGAGGGTAAAAGGCAAGGTAGTAGTAGGAGTAACACAAAAATCTTGGGAACGGAAAAGGTCCTTCAATGTGGGATCCTGTTGGAGACGGATGGCAGTTCGCAGCTGAACCAGCTGACGATGATACGTTACTGGCAGGACCCCAGCCTCACTGAGCACACTGTACACACAAGAGGACCGGAAAGCTCCTGAGCTAATACGTATGCCAAGGTGATGAACGGAGTTAAGTGTCTGCAATGTGGATGCCGAGGCAGTGCCATATACCGGGCAACCATAATCCAGGGCAGATAGAATGGTGGATCGATAAAAGAGCAGTAACGTAGATCGGTCAGCACCCCAATGAACACGTGCTACAGACTTGAGGACATTCATGCGCTGAAGGCACCGAGACTTCAGAGTGGCAACATGGGATTTCCAATTTAGGTGGGTATCAAAGATAAGGCCAAGGAATTTAGTGGAGGCAAGGAATTTAATCTTGGAAGAACCCATAGAGAGGGTGATGGACTGCTTACGCAAGTGTCTAAGGTCGCGATAGAAAACGACAGCATTGGTTTTTTCAGTCGAGAAGCGGAAACCAGTTGAGGACGCCCAAGCTTGTATGGAATGAAGAGCAGTGTTTAGACGACATTGAATGTGTGTTAAACTAGGAGACGTATAGTAAATGGCTAAGTCATCCATATAGAGGCTATGAGAGATATCAGGAGGGAGGCATTTTGTAACACTATTTATTGCAATATCATAGAGTACACTACTTAGGGAACAGCCTTGGGGTATTCCATTAGTTTGAGGTTTTATTGCAGATAATATACCGTTGTTTTTAACCTGAAATGTGCGGTTAGATAGAAAGTTCTGGAGGAATTGGGGAAGGGAGCCCCGCATACCAGAGCTATGGAGGATTTTTAGAATGCGATAACGCCAAGTGGTATCATAAGCCTTCGCAATGTCGAAGAAAACCGCCACTGTGGGTTGTTTCTTCGAAAATCCTTCACGTATTTGGTGCTCCAGGTGGATGAGAGAGTGTAATGTAGAGTGGCCGGGACGTGAACCATGTTGATACGGGGATAATAAGTTATGCGCCTCTGCATAATGAAGAAGGCGTGGATTGATCATTTTTTCCATAAGTTTACATAAACATGAGGTGAGCACTATGGGCCTATAGTTTGTTGGAAAACTATGATCTTTGCCTGGTTTTGGGATGGGTATGGTATACGCATGTCGCCAATTTGGTGGGAAATAATGTCTATCCCATAATTGATTATAAAGTTGCAAAAGATAATTTAGTGCACGTGGATGAAGATGACGAATGAACGCATAGGGAATGGCATCAGGACCCGGGGTGGAATCCGAGCAGTGGTCAATGGCATGTTGAAGTTCAGGTAATGAGAAAGGAGCGTTATAGTCATGAGTGCGACCTACGGAAAACGTGATCGGGTGGGACTCCTTCTCTTGTTTCAAGCGGAGGAATTGTTGAGGTAAAGATAGGTTAGAGCTAACTTCACTGAAATGGTTTGCATGCATAGCAGTGATGACATGGGGATCATGGGTTAAAGAGTCCGAATCAGTGTCCCGTAATGGAGAGAGTTGGGGACGGACAGTTTGCCCGTCAACACTACAAAATTTTCTCCAGAGAGTAGAGATAGGGGTGCGACTAGTGAAGGACGAGATGTAGGAGCGCCACGAAAGCACTTTACTTCGGATGATATTGCGTTTGACAATAGCACAGACTTTATTATAGAAAGTTTTGAGGGCAAGTTTTTCAATGGTGATGGTGATGAAACGGAAGCATTGAGGATGAGTAGCAAGATTGGAGAGGGAGGTTTTAATTCTCCGTTGCTTATCACCCACCCTGTTGAGAAGGCGCTCTACCCTGTGTTTGAATTTGATCATGCTAGCCAGTTTGGGTGACCACTAAGGGACTCGTCGAGGATGTTGCAAGGAGGAGGTGAATGGTATGTGATGCTGTGCAGTAGAGGTTAAGAAAGACATGAAATATTCAAAGTTAACTTTGGGGGTGATCATATCCGAGAAATCTTCAATATCAGCTGTGGATTCCGTGTATGTCAGCCAATTAGCTTTGGAGAGATTATATTGAGGTAGTTGTGTAAAGGGTTCAGGGGATAAGTAGTTTAAAAGAATCGGGTAGTGGTCGCTGGAGAATCTTTCCTGCAGAACCGACCACTCAAATAAAGGGGCGGCGTCAGTCGAAGCAAGTGAAAGGTCTATCGCAGAGAACGAGTTGTGTGCTGCAGACCAAAATGTAGGGGAATCTAGGTTCAAACAGCAGAGTTGTGAGTCAATCAGAAGGGTTTCGATATGTTTACCCGGGGTGTCTGTAAACGGGCTTCCCCATAGTGGGGAATGTGAATTGAAGTCACCAAGAATGAGGTAAGGAGGAGTTAGTTGTTGTGTGATATGGAGAAGATCAGCTGTGTCATGTTTACAAGAGGGTTGATTGTAGGACGAACAAATAGTGAGGGATGGAATCTGTGGGAGGGAGATGGTAACTGCAGAAGTTTGAAATGGATTGGGATTGAGGGTGACGGGAAGAAAAGGATATTGGTAATGAACAAGAATTGCTGTACGATAGTGTGTGGGGGTAATCGGAGAACTAACAGCGACAGAGTTATGTCTGGGGGGGATCACAATATTGCCTACATGCTGTAGGCATATGCAGATTGGAGAGTATAAGCGAATGAGTCTTTGTAATTCTCCCATATGAAGGCGAGCTTGGTATCCGTTAATGTTCCACTGGACAATATTATGAGGCATTGTGTACAGAGGGGGACACATCTGTATTGGGTGTGATGTCATTTAAGGAGTCAGGCGAAGAACGGGGAGGGATAGTTGCTTGCGGGATTTGAGACGTAGGGGCAGATGAATTGGGTAATTCATCGTCATTTATTGCAGAGAATTGTTTTACGAGTTTGGGAACAAGTGTTGGAGAGTGAAGGAGCTTTAGCTGTAATGTATGTATAAAGTCCTGCGGCGAAGTAGTGGCAGTATCTGTGTTAGGGGGGAGAGTACGTGCAATGATGAAGGCGTTTGCTCGTGCAAGTATTTGAGAATCTGGCTCAGAGAGATGTGGGGTAATGTACTCCCGAAAACATCCAGAGCATCCGCAGGCACCAGGGGGAATACCCATGCTGCAGATCAAATGGGGGTTATCAGAGGAGGGTGGCACAGGGGTATCCAGATGCATAAGTTCTTCAATCGTGCTTTCCGTATGAGTGGCAAGAGGAAGCGGAGTACAGTATTTGGAATTGGGGGGTGTTCATCAGGGTCTGAATCACAGGGAGCGTCCTTTGTGAGTAGACGGTTACGAGTACCACACTTTTCGTGAGGAGTTGGGGTAACGGGTGTCGTCGATTGATGGACATCAAATGCAGACTGTGTGAGTACCATTTCGGTCAGATCGGAGTCAATGAGATTATTGTCCTTCAGGAATTGCGTCATTACGTATGTGGGTGGAAGGTCAGGGTGTTGGATATGAGAGACACAATAGCAAGGGGGTTTGTGATGTTGCTTATTGTTTATTGGACTACGAGAGGATACAAAGTTCCTTAAATGTTCTTCGAAGGCTCTAGGATTGGAGGTTTTGTGCTGGAGGAGAAAGTATTTGCCGCAGTCGTGACATCCACAGTCTGGATCGTGATTAGGCATGGTCCACAGTTGGGTGGGTGAGTCGTTGTCCAAATCACGAGAAAGGGGCCTAACTGGTATTGCAATCCTGCGTTTTTTAAAAGCCTGTGTCCTTAGTAGTTGAGGTTGTGGCGAAGGAGCATTTACGTGGTCAGGGGTACGTCGCACGACCTCCTCCTCCGTAGGCATTGACCAAAATTCCATATCTTCCGAGATGCTGGTAAAGCCCTCGAATCTATTGGAAGTGGACAACCCAGGAGAAGAGAGATTAGCGAGGCGAAATGTTTCACTGGAGGGAGAACGTCGAGGACTGTTTTGTGATGTAGATGGTCCCTTCGGACGGAGAGTAGCAGCTGTTGCGGGAGGTCCATATCTCCAGTAGGGAGGAGCTTTGCCTTCGTCCCTGAGTTGCGTTTCGGCCGCCCTGAGTGGGAGACCCGACGAGGCCTGTAGGTGTAGTATCTCCCGTTGGAATTTGTAATGTGGGCAGTCCCTATTGTTAGCTTCATGGCATCCGTCACAATTTGCACATCTGGCCTCCTTTGACTGGCAGTGTTCCAGATCATGGAGCTCAGAGCCGCAATATTGGCAACGAGGACAGCGTGCTCTGCACCGTGCAGTAGAGTGACCAAAACGCCAGCATTCTGTACATTGTCTAGGTCTATAAACGTAGCGACGTTCTGGCAGTTGTCGTCCAGCTAGTTTGACATGCATGGGGAGGACGTGCCTCTTAAAGAATACCTTGACAATACGCAAACTGGGTCGATTATAGCGTTGGGGCACAACATAAGTGTCTACTTTGACGATGGAGGGGTCTGTATTTTTCAATAATTCCAAGATGCGTGGGGCCGAGTCTTGAAAGCCTTGATCAGCAATTTCGAAGTCCGAGGGTAGGGCCACTGTACCTATGCGCGGATTAAGGTATTCGTCTTCCTTACCTGTATACCTGCCAACGTGGGTGAGAAAATGGTCTTGTAAGGCTTCTGATTGTTCTTGTGTGGCAGCCTCAATCATGCGTTCCTTTCCCGACAGTGTGTACGGTGAAGTCACCGAAGGTCGAAGCAAGAGAATCATAAAGATCAAGATCGTCCATGGGGTCACCAGTGACCTCGAAGAATCGAGGCCAATCAGGGGGACGAAACATGGCGTCTAGGGTCGGTTTTGGGACTGGGGTATATGTGGTACGACGACCTTTGTTCCGTGCGCGCTGAGGAACATGCGGCTTGAGGGTTTGCACAGTAGATGTAGATCCTTTATGAGAGGAATGAGGAGTGGATGTGTCGGTAGATTGTGAGGTCAGAGTTGAATCAGTGGTCGTTGGGGCAGGATGCACAGTATGGGCAGTTGAATTCCCTTCAGTACAGGTACTCAAGGTATGCAACGGCCGAGGGTTAGTTGATGTGACAATAGGCCTTTGAGATCTTGGAGGTACAGAAGCAGGTGTGTTGGAGGTAGCAGATCCAGCATCCTGAGGTAAGATGGTAACAGATGTAGTCGCAGACTGGTCAGGGATACATGAAGTATCTGTAAGGGTGTCAGCTGAGGGCATCCTAGCTTCATCATTAAGGTCCTCGACTGAATGAATAGGTAGTCTAAGGCTAGGATCATGATCTGGTAATTTAGAAGTTAAGGTTGAGACCGTGGGGTTGTCATCGCTAATCTTGGTCACAGCGGCAGTACTTTGCATTGGAATTGATGCCGGGGAGACCAACTGATCGATCTCTCTATCCGACGATGGAGAATTCGTCACATTATCCGTAGAAGGCTTGCCAAGGTCAGGGATATAGGGGGGGTCCATAGAGAGGGGTGAGTCCAAGGACGGTGCAGGGGCCGGTAAAGAATCCGGCATAGTGCCACCACCATCCGAGAGGATGACGGTCAAGGAAGGTGAATCAGTCTCAATATCCATATCCATGCCAGTGCCGGTGATCAAGGGTTCAGAGGAAGTCTCCATATGACGAAGGTATTATGATTCGTCCGGGATAAGCTCCATACCCACCACGGAGCCTATAATTAGAGGACTTGGTATTTGCCCTAGGAGTCAAACCCTGATATACATCCCTACCCCCTGTGCTTATAGACGGTCAACTCGTCAGCTTCGGGTCCAGCACTGAGAGCAAGATTTGACGATAAAAGGTTCCCCTCGTGCGTGCACGTCAGGTACTCCAGTTCTACGGGTGGAAGGGAACGCCGTCCACATCCACCCCCCATCAATTATATAGAGTAGTCCAGTCGTCAACGATAGAAGAAGGGGAAGCAAAGAAAAGGACAAAGTTAGAGAGGGAAAAAGACAGAAAAGTGGTACCTTGCAGGCCTCTGGAAACCTACGAGGAGGGAGGTCTTGGTCCACTAGGGCGGCGGAGCCTCGAACATAAGAAGGTCTGTCCCCTCTATGAACAGAGTCCACCGGCTAAGTTTCAAGCCCCGCCACTGCGACACGGTGACTCCCTATCAGCGGGGCGTGTGTGTGTGTGTATTTACCTATTTGTAGTATACAGGAGTTGAGCTTTTTAGGCTCGTATTGTCCCGCTTCCTGAGTTACAATTATCTAACTTAGCCTTAAAAATATGAATGTTTTTTGCACACACCACTTCCTCTTCTAACTGATTCCATTTAGGCCTACTTATACTTCTGTAAGGGAAACTATACTTTCTCACATCTCCTTTGCATCTTCCTTTCATTAGCTTATATCTATGTCCCCTAGTTCTACCATTATCTTTCACAATATAATCCTTCTTGTCCACCTTCTCGAGTCCTCTCACACATTTGTACATCATAATCATATCACCTCTCTCCCTCCTATCCATTAGAGATGGTAAATCTAATTTATTTAATCTCTCCTCATATGGTAATTCTCTCAGTTCTGGTATCATCCTAGTTGCAGCTCTCTGAACCTTTTCCAGCTGCTGTATATGCTTTTTTAGATGTGGTGCCTACACCACTGCCGCATACTCCAGTCTTGGTCTCACCAATGTTTTTATTATTTTCTCCAGCATCTCTTCGTTTATATAGTTAAAGGCTATTTTAATTCTGTTCAACAGTCCATATGTTTCTCCCACTATCTTATTAATATGATTCACAGGTGAAAGATCACCCCTAACAGTTATCCCTAAGTCCTTTTCTTTCTCTGATGGGTTAATAGTATGTTCTCCTAACTTATATTCCATATGAGGCCTTCTTTTACTTACTCCCATTTCCGCTACATGACATTTATTTGTGTTGAATTCCATTTTCCAATTATTGCTCCATTGATCTATCCTATCTAAATCCCTCTGTAATTCCCTTCCACTGTTTTCATCTTCTATACACTTCATGATCTTGGCATCATCTGCGAACATATTCATATATGCTTTTATATCCATTGGCATGTCGTTAATGTATATTAGAAACATTATGGGAGCCAGCACCGCTCCCTGCGGAACTCCACTTGTGACGTCTTTCCACGTAGAAAATTTATCTCTGATAGTAGTCCTCATCTGCCTCCCTGAAAGATAGTCCTCCATCCAATTTAACAAACTACCATCGTGCATCATAACATTAACATTCTTCAACTGAACATAGATGGCATCAACACAAAGAAACACGAACTCTCACACTTCATCAAACAACACAACATACACATTGCCATCTTACAAGAAACAAAACTCCGCACAACACAAAAAACACCCACATTTCATAATTTCACCACCATCAGACAAGACCGGGCTGTCGGCGGGGGCGGTGGACTCATCACCCTGGTACACAAAGAAATATCATACATAGTAACCAGTGTACAAACCAAATCACTCCTCCCCCCAAATGATAACACAACAGAAATACAGTCAATTAAAATACGCACTGGCAACAACTCCAACATAACCATCATAAACACATACATCCCTCCCCAAACATCCCCTACAGTACCAAATGAATACAGACCACACTTACAGCACATCACAAACACCCCACACACCCCACACATCATCCTGGGTGGTGACTTCAACGCCAAGACGTCGGCCTGGTTTGTCGACAACCCCGACACAGACAGAGGGCTGGTACTACAAAACCAAACCGATAACCTCATCATCCTTAACGACATCCATCAACATACCCATATTCCTCACCAAGCCCTCTATAACCCATCATCTCCAGACATCACCTTTTGCTCCCCAGAACTCGCCCCCACAACATCCTGGAGGGTGGTCAGAACCTTAGGCTCTGACCACCTCCCGATCATTATCACCACCAAAACCAGACTCACCCCAGCTAGCCACAAACACACATACACCAATTATAAAAGAGCTAACTGGGAAGCATTCACAAATGAGACAGAACAACACTTCACAACTCTAAACAGTACACCCATCACTAACATCAACAATGCTGTACACATACTCAATAAAACTATCCAAAACGCTGACAAGAAACACATTCCAAGAGGTAACAGAAAAAGACACAACCCCAACTTCACACCAGAAATTCAAAACCTCATCAGACAACGCGACATACTGAAACACTCCCCAGCACCCCACACACAAGACATCACACAACAAATTCAAGCACTCAACACCCAAACTAACAACAAAATACAAGAACAACAAAAACTAAATTGGAATAACTTCCTACAAACACTTGATCACAAAACAAACCCCAAAAAACTATACAAAACACTAAACAGCATCACACTTTCCAACAGCAACACAACACAATCACATGCTGCAATCACAACAACAGACTCTACTCCTTCATGTAAACAACAAGCAAACACTCTCATCAATCACTTTTCACATGTCAGCCACCTAAAACCTCACAAAGACGACCGACGTGTCATCCGACGTAAGAGACAATTCCCCACAGACCCTGACTATACACCCTTCACCAATCACCAGACAAAGCATATCATCAACAATCTCAAGCACTCACCCGCCTGTGGCCTAGACAACATAAGCAACATACACCTCAGACACCTGGGACCACAAGGCATACAAGCACTCACTAACATATCAAACTACAGCTATTCACACAACACAATACCAGACATTTGGAAGCATGGTATCATCATCACTTTCCCCAAACCCAACAAAGACCCCACGCTACCCTCCTCGCACCGCCCCATCACACTCCTTTGCTCCCCCTCCAAAGTCATGGAACGCCTAGTATTACAACTAATTACACCTGACCTACCCTAGCTCCAACACAACATGGCTTTAGGCCACTGCACTCCACAAACACTCTTCTCACAGACCTTACACAAAGAGCTTTCGACGGCATCAATTCAGCTAGACCACCACACAGATCACTATTAGCCACACTCGACATTAGTAAAGCCTTCGATGCCATCCCCCGCCACAACCTAACAAACAAAATCTACAACACAAACATGCACAACAACACAAAACGGTGGCTGGCCAACTTCCTAGCAGGCAGATGTGCACACGTATCTTTTGCCGGTCAGTCATCTAAAATCAGAAACTTTCCAAACGGAGTCCCACAAGGATCCGTCCTATCGCCCGCACTCTTCAATCTGTACATGCACGATATAACTACACCCAATACGCCCCAAATAAACTTAGCCTCCTATGCAGATGACATAACACTCACATGCACACACCATGACCCAAAAAGAGCAACAGATCTCCTTCAACCCTATCTCAACACACTACATGGCTGGTGCACTACAAACAGACTTAATCTAGCCCCAGCCAAATCCACCGCAACCCTGCTCACAAGTTGGACAGGAGAACACGAATACATCCCTCAACTCACCATAAACAACACACCCTAACACATACACACACACCCAAAATCCTAGGAGTAACATATGATACTCATATGACATTCAAACAGCACACCACAAACATTAAAAAGAAACTGACACCCAGACTTAACGCCCTCAGGTCACTTGCTCACACAAAATTTGGACACAACAAAGAAACTACCACCACAGTATATAAACAATACATAAGATCAGTGATGGAATACGCAAGCCCAGCCTGGGCTTCTAACCTAGCTGAAACACATCATAAGACCTTACAGACTATTCAAAACAAAGCCCTGAAGATCATTACAGGCTGCACAGCTACTGCACCCACAGATCACCTACATCAAGAAACCAAAATCCTCAAAGTCAAAGACCATCTGGACATGAGAGGCACTCAATTCCTGGCAGCAGCCTCCACGAACCAAGACCACCCACTAAACTACATGGCAACACACCACAGACACCAAGAAATATCAAAACAACACCCAGCACACGGTATCACACACACAATTATTGTCCTCTCTCTCCCTCCCTGCCCACCCCGAACCAACATCCAGAAGCACATCCATACTCATATCTCTCACCGATCCATCCACTCACTCACAGACAACACACAGCTGCATGCACGACCTCCCGAAATCCATCCTTCCGAATCCTCCCTTCCTCGCGAGGACAGAGTCCACCTGGCCAGGCTGAGATGCGGACACCATCCAGCTCTCCTGAGCCATCAGAAGAGACTGGATGACTCCGTTGTCGACGCCTGCCCGGGATGTAACACAGCACCCCATACCATTAAACACATCATAGAAGACTGCATTTCACACAACCACTTACGCCAACAACACAATCTACACTCAATGAGAGCTCTGTGGGAAAGCCCGATCGTGGCCATGGCCTTTCTCAGGGACTCGGGGCTGTTCGGCCAGGCAGCTTAGGGAACAACAACAACAACAACAACAACAACAAACTACCCTGAATCCCTCCATACTCTTTTAGTTTCCACTTCAGCCTGCTATGCGATACTCTGTCAAAAGCCTTCTTCATGTCAATATATACGCAGTCCACCCATCCATCTCTCTCTTGTAATATGTCGACCACTCTGTCATAAAAACTGAGTAGATTTGTGTACTTACACTAGTTGTACTTACACTAGTTGTATTTGCGGGAGTGAGCATGCTCGTTAATTCCCGCCTCCTAAGATATGTTTGTCATACCGTGCTTTGAAACTATGCGCTGATGGTGCAGACACTACTTCGGCTGGCAATTTGTTCCACCCACTAATCGAGTTGGTAGGAAATCTTTTACTTTTCAGATCAGATTTACTATTAAGCACTTTTAGTTTGTAGCTGTGACCTCTTGTTCTCTCACCTCCATCCCTCTCTATGAAGTTTTCTTGGTCGATTTTGTCAATACCTCTAACACATTTGTACTGTATATCTGAATTTGCTGTCCTCGTTTCCTTCTCTGTTCCAGTGTAGGTAGATTCAATCTCTCGAGCCTCTCTTGGTACTCCAAATTTTGCAAACCTGGGATCATCCTCGTAGCTGCTCTCTGTACCCTCTCAATTTTGTGGATATGTTTCTTCATGTGAGGGGACCACACCACAGATGCATATTCCATCCTGGGTCTTATTATTGCCGTTATTATTTGTTTCATGGTGTTTTCATTAAGATAATTGAAAGACATCCTGATATTTGCCAATAGTGCTAGTGATTCTCTCACTATCTTATTTACGTGGCTTTCTGGAGACATGTTATCCTTAAATTCTATCCCCAAGTCTTTTTCTTTTTCTGCTTTGGGAATCACTTCGTTTCCTAGTTTATAATCTTTTCTAGGTCTGTACTTGCTTTTACCCATTTCTAGAGTCTTACATTTCCCTGCATTGAACTCCATATTCCATTTGATGCTCCATTCATGGA
Organism: Paralithodes platypus; assembly: GCA_032716605.1. Classification (NCBI taxonomy): domain Eukaryota; kingdom Metazoa; phylum Arthropoda; class Malacostraca; order Decapoda; family Lithodidae; genus Paralithodes; species Paralithodes platypus. The sequence goes on along the minus strand of CM064533.1, from coordinate 19,510,167 downwards.
TCTTTTGCAAATCTGCTTGGAGCTCAAGGCAATCCTCCTGGGTTCTGATCGTTTTAAGCAGCTTAGCATCGTCCGCAAACATGCTCATGTAGCTTGTTAGTCCCTCAGGTAAGTAATTTACAAATATTAGAAACATGATTGGGGCTAGGACAGATCCTTGTGGTATCCCACTCGTAATTTGAGTCCAGTTTGACGATTTCCCCCTTACTGTTGTTCTCATCTGTCTTCCGCTAAGGTAGCTCTCCATCCATTTCAGCAGTTTGTCTCCTACTTTTCCCTCATGTTTTAATTTCCACAGCAATCTCTTGTGTGGAACTTTGTCAAATGCCTTTTTAAAGTCTAGGTAGGCATAGTCTACCCATCCTTCCCTCTTGTCCACTGTGTCTATTACTCTAGAGTAAAAACTCAACAAGTTGCTTACACATGATCTGCCTCCTCTGAATCCAAATTGTCGGTCAGTAATTAATCTTTTGGACTCCAGGTAGTTCACCCATTTGTCCCTTATTAATCCTTCCAGAATCTTCATGAGGATGCTCAATAGTGATACAGGTCTATAGTTCAGTGGTTTATCTCTGCTTCCTCCCTTAAATATAGGAATAATGTTTGCTCTTTTCCATTCTGTAGGTACTATCCCTGTGTCCAATGATTTGGTCATTATGTCATATAACGGTATAATCAGTTCCATAGCATTTTCTTTAATAATCCAGCCTGATACTCCGTCCGGTCCAGCGGCTTTGTTTGGATCCACCTTACTCATTTTGTCTATGAGCTCTGGTCTGTTAAATGTGACTTCCGGCATGTCCTCTGTACCTATCTCATTGGTTTCTGGTGCAATGAATTCTCCTTCTTTTGTAAATACTGATGCAAAATTTCTATTTAGTTCTTCCGCAATCTCTGTATCCTCTTCTATGATTCTGTTTCCACTTTTAATCTTAACGATCGTGGCTTTTATCTTCCTTTTGCCGTTTACAAACTTGAAAAAAAAAAATTGTATTCTTTTCATAGTTCTCCACTATCCCTTTCTCATGGTTTGCCTCTGACCTCCTCCTCATTTCTGTGTATTTGTTTCTCTCCTCTTTATACTTTTGCCTGTTATCTTCCGTATCCCAGTTTCTCATCTTTTTCCAGGCTTTGTTTTTTGCTTCCTGTGCTTGCCTACATTCGCGGTTAAACCATACTTTGCGATTACTTTTTTTCCTTTTATTAATGTACTTAGGGACAAAAGTTTTTATACCAGTATCATAGATCTCCATGAATGCCTTGAGTTTTTTGTCTACCTCACTTTCAGATAACACCTGATCCCAATTTTGTGACTTGAAAAAATCCCGTAGTCCTTCGAAATCGGTTCTGGAATACATCCAGTGATTTTCCTTGTGCTTTTCCCTTCCCTTGGGTAGATTATACTTTAATAGTAAGTCTATGTCTAGAACTGCATGGTCGCTTTTTCCTAGTGGGCATAGGTACTGAATACTTTGAACCTCCTCCTCCCTTCTTGTGAATAGAAGGTCCAATCTAGCTGGTTGATCACTTCCCCTTACTCTTGTTGACTCTTTTACATGTTGGTATATAGAATTTTCCATGGCCATACTTAAAAATTCATAGCTCCAACTTTCCTCCCCTGCTCCGGCTTCAAGATCTTCCCAATTCACTTCCTTGCAGTTAAAGTCCCCACACATGACTATTTCATCCTTTGAAGCCAAGATATTTCCTAGCACACTAATTGTTTCCTTACGCATTAGGCTATGCTCCTCCTTACCCCATGTCTTCGTCTTGGGAGGTACATACGCTACTATCACCACTATTTTTTCGTTTCCACCAATCTCTATTGCTAAAACTTCTGCTGTTGAAGTTACTAGTTTTATCTCAGACACAATCAAATCTTTCCTAGTAAGGATGCACACTCCACCTCCATGTCCAAATTTTCTGTCCCTCCTCCAAATCCTGTATTCAGACCATCCTAGCAAATTTATATCGAGGTCTTCTCTTAGTTTTGTCTCAGTGAGACATACTATTTCTGGTTACTTAGTATTGAGTAAGTCTGTTAGTTCTAATTTCTTAGAGATTAGCCCATCGACATTGCTATATAGAATCCTTATACTTTCTAGTCCCCCATTACCTGCTCCAAGTGCCTTATCTGCGGCGGTCTGTTCCCTACCCTCTTTTTCTTTTAATTTCTCTTTACCGAAAGTTTCATAATCTTCCCTTTCTTACTCCGTAAAAAAAATTATTCTTTTCGTTGTTCTGTCCTCTTGCTATTTTCCTTAGTTCAGCCTCCTTCTTTCTCTCTTCTTCTGGTATGTCCCGCCTGATGTAGATTTTGTCTCTACCCTCTAACCCTTTTAGCCTAGCTGCTACTGCCATGATTTCATCACATGTCCTTCTTGACTTAAATTCGATTTTTACCAGTCTATTGTATTCCTTTGTATATTTTCCCAGCCTAAACATGTCTGATATTTCCTCCTTCCAGGTGTCCTCCTCATCCTCAAGATTCCAGAATCTTGTTGATGCGACCTTCATCCTGCTCTTTTCGTTTTGTCCAGTCTAGTTCCTCCTTTTCTTCCACCCCTGATATTATGAGGCAGTTAGCCCTACGACTTTCTTCCTGGATGGCCTGAGAGTTTTCGTGGATGCCTTGCTTAACCATACTTTTTACCTGGTCCTTTATCCTAACATCTTGCTGTTTCTGTTCATACAATATCTTCCTGAATTCGTCACTGTGTGCCTTCCTTACACTGTCTAAATCTTTTACCACTTGGTCTCTAGTCATGCCCCAAGCATTTATACCTTCAGAGATACTGGTGTCTAGCCTAGTCATTATCACTGCCTTTTCTCTCTCCACTAACTCCAACCTGTTCTTCAACTCACCATTCTCTGTAACAATTTCCTTCTTAACTATCTCCAAGCCGGTCACTCGGTCCTCCAAGTTCTTGATTTTGTTCAACAGCATGAAGCAAAATTTTCCAGTGTCCTCAGTCGTCCATGTTGTCATGAAACCGGGAAAATCCGGCTCTCCCTCCGATTCGTCACTCCCGCCTTTATCACCCCTCCCCCCCTCAGCCCCCTCGTCACCTTCATTCACCATCTTCCCCACCTATTTCCTCTTGAAGTTGGAACCAAATATCTTGCCTCTTGTGCTGGGTAATACTTACATAGGCCATATACTTTTACCCACCATACTGAGCCGAGAACTTCCCGCGCCGAAAACAACAATATTGTGCGGTCTCTTCGGATTGTTCACTCACACCCTCTAGTATTAGTCACTAATTTCCCACTTGCCAGCCGAAGTTTACTTGTTTTTTATCATCATCCTAATCCCTGGAGTCCCCTTTACACATGAATAAGAGATAGAATATAGCTCACTCCCGCCTGCAACCATGTAAGTAGAAATCAGCTGGAGCCTGTGGACCGCTTCCTCTCGAGTCAGCTGTTGTCTCGTGTGTGTGTGTACTTACACTAGTTGTACTTACACTAGTTGTATTTGCGGGAGTGAGCATGCTCGTTAATTCCCGCCTCCTAAGATATGTTTGTCATACCGTGCTTTGAAACTATGCACTGATGGTGCAGACACTACTTCGGCTGGCAATTTGTTCCACCCACTAATCGAGTTGGTAGGAAATCTTTTACTTTTCAGATCAGATTTACTATTTAGCACTTTTAGTTTGTAGCTGTGACCTCTTGTCCTCTCACCTCCATCCCTCTCTATGAAGTTTTCTTGGTCGATTTTGTCAATACCTCTAACACATTTATATATCTGAATTTGCTGTCCTCGTTTCCTTCTCTGTTCCAGTGTAGGTAGATTCAATCTCTCGAGCCTCTCTTGGTACTCCAAATTTTCCAAACCTGGGATCATCCTCGTAGCTGCTCTCTGTACCCTCTCAATTTTGTGGATATGTTTCTTCAAGTGAGGGGACCACACTACAGATGCATATTCCATCCTGGGTCTTATTATTGCCGTTATTATTTGTTTCATGGTGTTTTCATTAAGATAATTGAAAGACATCCTGATGATTTGCCAATAGTGCTAGTGATTCTCTCACTATCTTATTTACGTGGCTTTCTGGAGACATGTTATCCTTAAATTCTATCCCCAAGTCTTTTTCTTTTTCTGCTTTGGGAATCACTTCGTTTCCTAGTTTATAATCTTTTCTAGGTCTGTACTTGCTTTTACCCATTTCTAGAGTCTTACATTTCCCTGCATTGAACTCCATATTCCATTTGATGCTCCATTCATGGATCTTTTGCAAATCTGCTTGGAGCTCAAGGCAATCCTCCTGGGTTCTGATCGTTTTAAGCAGCTTAGCATCGTCCGCAAACATGCTCATGTAGCTTGTTAGTCCCTCAGGTAAGTCATTTACAAATATTAGAAACATGATTGGGGCTAGAACAGATCCTTGTGGTACCCCACTCGTAATTTGAGTCCAGTTTGACGATTTCCCCCTTACTGTTGTTCTCATCTGTCTTCCGCTAAGGTAGCTCTCCATCCATTTCAGCAGTTTGTCTCCTACTTTTCCCTCATGTTTTAATTTCCACAGCAATCTCTTGTGTGGAACTTTGTCAAATGCCTTTTTAAAGTCTACCCATCCTTCCCTCTTGTCCACTGTGTCTATTACTCTAGAGTAAAAACTCAACAAGTTGCTTACACATGATCTGCCACCTCTGAATCCAAATTGTCGGTCAGTAATTAATCTTTTGGATTCCAGGTAGTTCACCCATTTGTCCCTTATTAACCCTTCCAGAATCTTCATGAGGATGCTCAATAGTGATACAGGTCTATAGTTCAGTGGTTTATCTCTGCTTCCTCCCTTAAATATAGGAATAATGTTTGATCTTTTCCATTCTGTAGGTACTATCCCTGTGTCCAATGATTTGGTCATTATGTCATATAACGGTATACTCAGTTCCATAGCATTTTCTTTAATAATCCAGCCTGATACTCCGTCCGGTCCAGCGGCTTTGTTTGGATCCACCTTACTCATCTTGTCTATGAGCTCTGGTCTGTTAAATGTTACTTCCGGCATTTCCTCTGTACCTATCTCATTGGTTTCTGGTGCAATGAATTCTCCTTCTTTTGTAAATACTGATGCAAAATTTCGATTTAGTTCTTCCGCAATCTCTGTATCCTCTTCTATGATTCTGTTTCCACTTTTAATCTTAACGATCGTGGCTTTTATCTTCCTTTTGCCGTTTACAAACTTGAAAAACATTTTTGGATTCTTTTCATAGTTCTCCACTATCCCTTTCTCATGGTTTGCCTCTGACCTCCTCCTCATTTCTGTGTATTTGTTTCTCTCCTCTTTATACTTTTGCCTGTTATCTTCCGAATCCCAGTTTCTCATCTTTTTCCAGGCTTTGTTTTTTGCTTCCTGTGCTTGCCTACATTCGCGGTTAAACCATACTTTGCGATTACTTTTTTTTCCTTTTATTAATGTACTTAGGGACAACAGTTTTTATACCAGTATCATAGATCTCCATGAATGCCTTGAGTTTTTTGTCTACCTCACTTTCAGATAACACCTGATCCCAATTTTGTGACTTGAAAAAATCCCGTAGTCCTACGAAATCGGTTCTGGAATACATCCAGTGATTTTCCTTGTGCTTTCCCTTCCCTTGGGTAGATTATACTTCAATAGTAAGTCTATGTCTAGAACTGCATGGTCGCTTTTTCCTAGTGGTCATAGGTACTGAATACTTTGAACCTCCTCCTCCCTTCTTGTGAATAGAAGGTCCAATCTAGCTGGTTGATCACTTCCCCTTACTCTTGTTGACTCTTTTACATGTTGGTATATAGAATTTTCCATGGCCATACTTAAAAATTCATAGCTCCAACTTTCCTCCCCTGCTCCGGCTTCAAGATCTTCCCAATTCACTTCCTTGCAGTTAAAGTCCCCACACATGACTATTTCATCCTTTGAAGCCAAGATATTTCCTAGCACACTAATTGTTTCCTTACGCATTAGGCTATGCTCCTCCTTACCCCATGTCTTCGTCTTGGGAGGTACATACGCTACTATCACCACTATTTTTTCGTTTCCACCAATCTCTATTGCTAAAACTTCTGCTGTTGAAGTTTCTAGTTTTATCTCAGACACAATCAAATCTTTCCTAGTAAGGATGCACACTCCACCTCCATGTCGAAATTTTCTGTCCCTCCTCCAAATCCTGTATTCAGACCATCCTAGCAAATTTATATCGAAGTCTTCTCTTAGTTTTGTCTCAGTGAGACATACTATTTCTGGTTTCTTAGTATTGAGTAAGTCTGTTAGTTCTAGTTTCTTAGAGATTAGCCCATCGACATTGCTATATAGAATCCTTATACTTTCTAGTCCCCCATTACCTGCTCCAAGCGCCTTATCTGCGGCGGTCTGTTCCCTACCCTCTTTTACTTTTAGTTTCTTTTTACCGAAAGTTTCATAATCTTCCCCTTTCTTACTCCGTAAAAAAACTTATTCTTTTCTTGTTCTGTCCTCTTGCTATTTTCCTCCTTGGCGGTTTTTCCTTAGTTCAGCCTCCTTCTTTCTCTCTTCTTCTGGTAAGTCTCGCCTGATGTAGATTTTGTCCTTACCCTCTAACCCTTTTAGCCTAGCCACTACTGCCATGATTTCATCACAAGTCCTTCTTGACTTAAATTCGATTTTTACCAGTCTATTGTATTCCTTTGTATATTTTCCCAGCCTAAACATGTCTGATATTTCCTCCTTCCAGGTGTCCTCCTCATCTTTAATAGATTCCAGAATCTTGTTGATGCGACCTTCATCCTGCTCTTTTCGTTTTGTCCAGTCTAGTTCCTCCTTTTCTTCCACCCCTGATATTATGAGGCAGTTAGCCCTACGACTTTCTTCCTGGATGGCCTGAGAGTTTTCGTGGATGCCTTGCTTAACCATACTTTTTACCTGGTCCTTTATCCTAACATCTTTCTGTTTCTGTTCATCCAATATCTTCCTGAATTCGTCACTGTGTGCCTTCCTTAGACTGTGTGTGTGTACTTACACTAGTTGTATTTGCGGGAGTGAGCATGCTCGTTAATTCCTGCCTCCTAAGATATGTTTGTCATACCGTGCTTTGAAACTATGCACTGATGGTGCAGACACTACTTCGGCTGGCAATTTGTTCCACCCACTAATCGAGTTGGTATGAAATCTTTTACTTTTCAGATCAGATTTACTATTTAGCACTTTTAGTTTGTAGCTGTGACCTCTTGTCCTCTCACCTCCATCCCTCTCTATGAAGTTTTCTTGGTCGATTTTGTCAATACCTCTAACACATTTATATATCTGAATTTGCTGTCCTCGTTTCCTTCTCTGTTCCAGTGTAGGTAGATTCAATCTCTCGAGCCTCTCTTGGTACTCCAAATTTTCCAAACCTGGGATCATCCTCGTAGCTGCTCTCTGTACCCTCTCAATTTTGTGGATATGTTTCTTCAAGTGAGGGGACCACACTACAGATGCATATTCCATCCTGGGTCTTATTATTGCTGTTATTATTTGTTTCATGGTGTTTTCATTAAGATAATTGAAAGACATCCTAATATTTGCCAATAATGCCAGTGATTCTCTCACTATCTTATTTACGCAACAATATTGTGCGGTCTCTTCGGATTGTTCACTCACACCCTATAGTTTAGTCACTAATTTCTCACTTGCCAGCCGAAGTTTACTTGTTTTATATGATCATCCTAATCCCTGGAGTCCCCTTTACACATGAATAAGATATATAATATAGCTCACTCCCGCCTGCAACCATGTAAGTAGAATCAGCTGGAGCCTGTGGACCGCTTCCTCTCGAGTCAGCTGTTGTCTGTGTGTGTGTGTGTGTGTGTATTTATTAGTGGCCTCTCCATCATTGACGAACATGCCTATTACATAAGGCATCCTCTTCAAACACTAATCCGCCGTAGTTTGAATCTACCGCGCAGAGCATTTAAAATCTGAGGAGCCTTCATCATGGCTTCAGTCATTATGAATTGGGTTCTCACTACGAAAAAACTTCGTAAAAAATAAAAACAAAAGGAAAATAAGAATAACTATCCAATAAGCTTTCCATCATATCGTGGATGTACTTGTGTGGATCTTTGACCAGACGCTGATTCAGGCGTCATTCTTCCTTCTTCTCTGCTCTGCGCTCAGCCGGCCCGGACGTGTCTCCCCACGCTCCGCTGGTTCCGCATTTGCTGCGTCCCTAGTGAGTTTTTTCTCATTTGTTTACTCCGGGATGTATCGAGTAAGGTTAGGATATGCGTAGCAGGAGTGTCCTGGGCTGGTTGCCCGCAGTGCAGTGTATTTTGGGTCGTGTGTTTGGGGCATCTATTTCGGATGTACCCTCGTGGTCCTGTTGTGGACAGGTGAATTTTATTTTTCACAGTTGAGTTAGCTTGTGATGCAGGAGGCTTTCATTATGCAATTATTTCTGCTGCCTTTTATCTTTCTGATGAGGTAGCGTTGCTTTGCTGACGTTCCCAGCATATTTTTCTTCACTTAGTGAAGTTTTTTCTGGGTCCCGAGTCAGTCTTCCCTTGGTCGGAAGTATTTTCTACAGTGGTGTGTTGGCGGTGGTTCCTGTTGTTATATTCCCAGTGTTTTTGTTTATATTTCAACATTTCTTGTGCCGTCTGCTTAGGCCTAGCCAGCCGCTCGTAGCTTTGCCACATGTACAAGTGTTATTGATTTATTTTATAAATATGTCCTACTGTGTCATGTGTATCCGGGTTTAGTTGTGTATTGGCTAATTCCACGGACTATGTTTGTTTCCTGGATTAGTTGTGTATTGGCTAATTCCACGGATTATATTTGTGGTCCCTAGGTTAGTCGTGCTTTGGCTATCCCTCGGGTCCTATGTGCGTTCAGATGGTGTCTGAACGGGGTGGGTTACTTTCCGGCGGGGTTTTCTCGGTTACACCATGAAAACTCCGGCCGTGAGCCGTGTTTGGCCACGCGTGGTTTCAAAACAGGCTGGTGTCCCCGGCGAGTTGGTGTCTGTGGCTGTCCAGGACTACGTCTCTGTGTTGGTGCCTGTTTCAGGCTCCCTTTGATTCCCGGCGGATTGGCTGTACCCATCTAACATTGTTCATGCGGACATATGTTATGTAGTTTTTCTACCCGGTTTTACAAACCAAAGGAAAAACCCTAGCTGTTGTTGTGGGCTTTCCTCCCCGGCGATCTTTTACAAAGAAGTGGGGATAGAAACTTATGGGGTTAACGTTTAAGACATCAGATCTCACCCGGCGGGTGTACCTTGGTAAGGTGAGATGAACGAATTGGTAATTCAGTTTAGTTAACCGGTCCATTTTAGTGATACTATATGTATCGCCGCCCTCACTCATACGGCGATCGAAGGCTCAATTAGGGTTAACGTATCAATTAGGGTTAACGTAGTTTTTCATAAGTTGACCACACCCGGCGGGTGCTCCTGGGAGGGGAAAAGACGGAATTTACAATTCAAGCTAGTTACCCAATTAATTGAGAGATACGGCTATGTATCGCCGCCTTCACCATACGACGATCTATGTGACAATTCATTAGAAGTCAGGTCTCGTATCAGCCTGCCCTGTGTTAATCTGCTGGATAATTCAGGGGCCGGCGTCTTTGTGGGGGGTTGTTTTTCAAAATTGAATCTTGTCACAGTCACCACCAGAAAGACTTTATAAACGCCATGCTGGTCTTTTATATTATGTCAGAGAGTATTCGTAAACTTTCTACCCTCTCACCACGGAAGGACTCTTGAACGCCCATAAAAAAGCATATAACAGCTGCCCGGAAGGGCTCTTGAACGCCCAGTGGTTGAAAGCCTGTGAGCTTCGTGTGCGAGGCGTCGGTCCGACGCATGTAAACAACAGCCGGCTGGACCGACGCCCCGCATCTCCGGCCACAAGAAGGAGAGCGTCGCTTGTTCATGTGTGCCTGTATGTTGTTGTTAAGTATCGAAAAGTAGTGTAAAGTGGCTGTTTTGGCCATAAAGTTATCTCCAATGAAATCATCATCACAACTCAACCAGTTGACTTAGAGAGCTCTACTTAATGCCATTCTACAGGTAAATAACACAGCTACGCTTGGGGATGCGCGGGAATGCGGGAAGCAGTCAGATGAACACATATACGGTAGTCTAGCCTAGACGTTTTTCGGCCAAAATACCCGGGTTTCGAGGAATATATATATAATACATAGCCGGGGCTGGAGGGTTAAGACATGTCTAGATATTCGGAAATCTTTATAGAACCCCGCCGCGTAACGAGCTGTAATCATTGTGAGATTACGTCTCGTTATCCGGCGGGTTATGAACACTTGTATGCGATCATTTTGGGTTAACCTTATGAGCATTAATTCCTGGAAATTTTCCTTTTTTCCAGGGCTGGGCCCCGGCGGACCAATACAGAACCTGCAGTAAGTTCCGACCAGTCTCTGTCATGGCTACCTTTGCCCCAGTATTTGCTTTATGCATTAATCCAACCTGTGCCGGTATCCCTCTTTTTGCGCACACTCTTTGTATCAAGTGTGTTAAATGTCTAGACCGTTCAAGGGGTCTGTGGGTGATGCGCAACTGTTCCTTTTGCTCCCAACTAAGTGTCAAAGTCCTCCAAGATAATGATAAGACCGCAGCGGTCGCCTTACGTGAAGTTCGGCAACAAATGTCAGCATATACTACGATTGTGGCTCATAAGTCACTTCAATGTGACAACGTCCCTCTTTGGGATAGGCTTCTTCTTGAGCACCCTCCCCCTAATAAACGTTCCTCTCGAGTAACTAGTCATAAGCCGGCGGAGACTGGACAGGGTTCTGTGTCATCTCCTGCCCCTGCTACTTCGAAACGTCACCGTGAGCCTACACCTCCGGCGGCAGCCTCCTCGTCTCGGGCGAGATCGAGGTCTAGGTCACCCCTTAGACACCAGCCACCCAGTCTTGCCTCTTCACCAGCGAGTAAGAGGAGTAAGACAGAAAGTTCCACCAGTGGTCACGGCGATAAATCCTCCAAATCGAAGAGTAGTTCACGGTCACACCGCAGCCATAAATCTTCAAAAAAGGATTCCCATGATAGAAAGGCCTCCCGACACTCACCAGTTTCTAGTGCTTCTCGTCATACCTCTACCCCAGACAGAGTTTGTGTTCGGTCTCAAGGGTCCAGTGTAGTGCCTGTACCTAAAGATGATTTACCCATTAACATTTTAACCCTGGAATTGGAGAGTTCAGGGAGCTCAGTGGTTGAGAGTGTTTCAGACTCCCACGGGAGTATAGGCCAAGGCCTCGGTGTTTGGCGATATTCTCGTCCGGGGCCTGACCACCCACTTCCGGCTCAAACTATTCACACAGTGGCTGACGTCCACCGGGACGCGGCGATCCCATCCTCTATTCCTGACTTATCTTGGCAACAAGATGGTACCCCAGCTTCGGCGGGATCTTCTCAGGAGGAACAGGATGACAAAGACGAGATTTCGATTATATCGGATATGGATGGGCAAGAGTCAGGTTCAGGCTTAGATGCCGCACAAGATCTTAATGATTCGCCAGTGAGTACATCATCAAATCAATTTGTCACTGCACAGGAAATTGATGGGCTACTTGTTAATGATTTATCTAAATTTTTTGGCCAACAGCAGGAAACTCCCACAGTGGACTTGGGAGCTCCCACGACAAGCTCTACGGTACGGCCTCTGATGACTTCTATTGCTTTGACTCAGATACCTCACCCCCCCTCTATGTCACCATCGGTGGTTACTAGGCCTGCTACAGCGGCATTGACCACTTCGAATGTAAGGGTTATAACGGATGTCAATCCGCCCCCTCTAGACAGAGCGCCTCTCAAAAAGGTAGCTATGCCCTTGCTTTACGGACCAGACGAGTCATGGGTCCTTTTGACCCCCACTAAACCAGAGCTCGCCCAACCTACCTTGTCAGGAGAGCTCCCAGTGCCGCATGAGTGGGTCATCCAGGGCAATAAATCTAAGAAATTAAGGGCCTTGGATACTGTGGGGAATGTGCTAGATGTCAACATCAAGGCTATACCTAGTTATTATCACCAGGACTATTTTGTTTATACTGCTAAGCCTGCTTTACCCCCTGCCTCAGCTTCAAGATTGTTTTCTGACTGGTCTAAGCATGATGGGTTTAATTACATTAAGACACTGTCAGCTCTTACTCCAGAACTCGATTTGCAAACCGTCACAGACGCAGCAGCTAATCCAGTCTTGAAGGTGGGACAGTTGGGTCCAGGACCTTGGTTGGAATGGGAGACTGAGGCTCAAAACTTTGCGACCACATTTACTTCCAAAACTTCCCACCAGATCCCTCAAGATACTCATTCTTGGTTCTCCATGCCAGTGTGTTCTGCCGGCGGAGTCCCTTCAGCTTTGTTTGCTTTCTTAGCTGCCCCTAAAATTAATCTTTGTGAGCAAAAGACCCTTTCACTACCCCTACCCTAACTCACCTAGACCGTGAATTTAGGCTACGGGGGAAAGCTTTTCGCCTGTTCTCTCAATACATAGTGTCTCAACAGGTAGCAAAGTCCTTGCTCCGGTCCACTCAGGCAATCGCAGACGCGGATGCCAGGCGATCGGTTGAATTGTCCCGGCGACTGCTTCTTCAGTCGTCAATCCAATCATTAGGTGACATACGCACTGCCTTGCTTGAGGCGGTACGAGCGAGACAAGATCTCAGAATGTCCTTAGTCCGAAAACTGCCTGATCGTATTGCGAATCAGGTGGTCATGTCACCAGTGCTCACTCCCTCTTTAATGTCCCCTGAAGTGTGGCGAACGGTTTTTAATATGGCTCAGGCCGTTAAACACAGTCCCACCCCTTCTAAGAAACCTGCCTTTAACTTCCCCAAAACCAGGCCGGTCGCTAAGGCTCAACCGGGGGGGATCTAAGCCCTTTCTTCCACCTAAGTCCTCCTCCCCGAAAGGTCAGTACAAGCATAGACAGGGTAGGTTTTCAGGTCAGAGAGGACGCGGCTATAATAAGCCAGGTCAGGGCCCGTCTTCTGCCAACGCCAGCCAGCCGGCGAAGCGTCCACCACCGCCAACTCCACCACCATCAAAAAACTAAGGTCTCTCTCACTCCCGGTGCCAGTCTCAAGGCCGGTGGATCCGAGGGTAGTACAGCCGGCGAACCCTTGTCTGCTAACTGGGTCGTTCCGAACGTGTCACAAAGCATGGCCGTTAAACACTTGGGCACGGATGGTGGCACGCAAAGGCATCACTTGGCAGTGGCTCCGGCGACCTCGCTTACGTCAGCCGACAACGGCGAATTTTGTTTCTTTAGAGGTGGAGTCACTGGTCCAGGAAATGATTGCCAAGAATGTCATCATCCCGGTCCCCCCAAATTACCCTGTATTCACGTCCAAGCTATTTTTGGTTCCCAAAAGGGACAGTGTTCAGATGAGACCGGTCATAGACCTGTCTTATCTGAACCTTCACATTCACAACGAGTCATTCCGAATGTTAACAGTACACCAAATCAGGCTAACACTTCCGCCGGGAGGTTGGATGTGTTCCCTAGACCTGACAGACGCTTATTGGCACGTATCGGTCAACAAAAGATTTCAAAGGTTTCTGGCCTTACGGATCAGGCACCAAAATGTTGTCTTTCAGAGGATGCCATTCAGTTTGAACCTGGCACCTCGACTATTCACGAAATTAGTCCGGCAAGCCCTGATGCCGTTGTTAAAGCAAGGAATCAGAGTTTTGTGGTACCTAGACGACTGGCTGGTGGTGGCAGAGACAGAGCAATTATGCATCAAACATGTCAACATAATTTTAAATCATGTCAAAACTCTAGGGTTCAAGGTAAATCTGGTAAAGTCAAACCTTGTCCCCTCACGAGTAATTCAGTGGATAGGGCTGGTTTGGGACACAGCTGCTCTCACTCTGAGTCAGAGTGTGGACAATCGCAACAGGTTTCGCAGGAAACTGTTCATGTTTCTTCACAGTCTGACTACGACACGGAGGATCTGGGAGTCTCTGGTCGGCTCTCTCAACTGGATTCAACTAACTGTAATGTTGGGCCGGTTGAAAGTAAAACGGTAATATTGGAAGGCAACAAATATTTCCCACTCTTACCGGCGGGAAAATTATGGCCCATCCCAAAATTAATCCACACCTTACTAGCGGTCTGGGCGAAGAGGGAAACGCTGCACTCAGTAATGTCATGGACCTCTCCTCCGCCAACGGTATGGGTAGACACGGATGCGTCAGGCACGATAGGTTGGGGATTTCAGTCAAACCAGGGGCACCAGGGTCAGGGGCTTTGGTCCCACTTAGAAATCTCCCACATCAATGTCAAAGAATTACTAGTCCCCTTGTATTTCCTTCAGGCTCACGGCTCTACTTTACGGGGCAAGTCGGTGGCCTTCAGAATGGACAATCTGAATGCAGTTCACTGTATTCAGAAACAGGGGTCAACGAGGTCAAGGAAGTTGCTAAGCGTGTCAGAAGAGATTTTTACTCTAGCCAACAGGCTAGACATTTATCTTCACGCATCTTATCTCCCAGGCGTAGCAAACGTCTGGGCAGACGCTCTGTCCCGGCGACAGAGCACGACAGTAGAATGGGAGCTCAAGTAACCCATTTTCAACCTAATGATTGCAGAGCTCTACCATCCACAAGTGGATCTGTTTGCGTCCGAGGAGACTCACAAACTCCCTCTATACCTCACCCGCCGGACGGTAACGCCGGCAGGAGGGCCAGACGCCCTAGTGACAGACTGGAACAGATGGAGCTCCATCTATCTGTTTCCGCCGCCAGACGCGTCACTAATGTGCCACGTAGTGAACAAACTACGAGATTATCGAGGCTTAGTCTCGCTTATCGCGCCCCTGTGGCCGGCGCAGTTATGGTACCAGCAATTGAAGACGTGATGCTCGCACCCGGTGTCGCTCCCGGTCGAGTATTTCCACTTAGACACGATTGGCAACCTAGTGACCTCGCTGACTTTTGCATTATGGACATTCAAGAGGCCAAGTGGCTAGCACCATATGGTAGAGATGTGACCAATAAATTAATCAATCAATATACTCAGTCTACGAAGCAACAGTATCAATCACATTGGCAAGCCTTTACTTCTTGGATCATTAGAACAGAACAGACTGTGCCCTCAGTGGCGTTAGTTTTTAATTATTTGAATTATCTGTTTGAGCAGAAACGTTTATCTGTGGTAACGTTAAAGAATCACTTAACTGCGATTAGAGTGCCCTTTTTAGACCTTACAGGTCTCTCCATACCGGTGGCGGAGGAAACAGGTTTTATGAGAGCATGTTTTAAACTCCGCCCACCTCCCCGTCAGCTCATGCCTACTTGGTCTCTGGACAAGGCATTGTCTTTACTTCACTCTCGGCTGTACCAAAATACTGCAGATTTTGCATTACTCTTAAAAAAAGCTGTATTCCTTTTGGCTTTGGCCACAGGGAACAGAGTGTCTGAGCTGGTGACGATGAGCAACACACCTAATTGCCTTAGGTTTGGTAGGCTTAATGAATGTATTCACATTGCACCTTCCCCGGGATTTGTAGCCAAGAATGAGCACAGTGCACACGTGTTTTCTGAGTTCACTGTGCCGGCGTTAAAAAGGGGAAAGGTGCACCATAATCTATGTCCAGTGCAAGCTCTAACCAAATATTTGAGAGTAGCTCCTCTAAACCCCCAAGGTGCTTTATGGGTAGCGTGTACGGGTAAACGCTTACTGAAACGGCGATTAGCTTCTCTTCTGGTCGAAGTCATTAAAGAGAGTAATCCCGGCGTTGTGGGTAGGGCCCACGATTTACGCAAATGGGCAGCCTCTTTACGTTTCTTGAAGAACTTTTCAGTAGACGATATTTCGTCCACACAGTTGTGGGCGTCTAATCATACGTTTTTGACTAGATACTTGTCAGTTGCTCTAGACAAACCTTCCTTACCATGTATAGCTTTAAGGCAGAGGGTCTAGGTGGCCCTTCAGTCACTTTTGTTTACTTTCAAGGAAAAAAAGGGGGGGGGGGTGCAGTCAGTGTAACATAGGACACCCTAGACCCCGCCGGAATGTAATAGCTGTGATACAAATTATGGATAATGTGATATGAAAATTTCTCTGTTCTATTCAGGGCGAGAAATTGTGCTAGTACAATGTTAGTACAAACAACAGTGTTGTTATAGTAGTTTTAGCTGTGAAAGCAATTTAGTTCTAAACAGTGGAGATCGTTTGCAAAACATTTCCACGAATATTATGGGGTTTATTATGTGCACATGTAAACTTTTAACTTGTTATTTTTGTCACCACTCGTTGAGTGGGGTGCCTTCGTAACTACAGATCTGTTCACAGAATCTCCAGAGTTACCCTTGTTTATCAAGCAGGCTTCTTTGAAGCACGCACCTGCTTCAACCCCTTTTTTGTATTGATATGGGCTGCGCCATATTTAAATATATTTTCAAAGTAAGAATACTATGTGGTTGTTTGATTATCTGCTTTTCTAGAGTTATGATATGATTACGAATGTCCCCCTCCAGTCTTAGAAATCAGGCATGTTCGTCAATGATGGAGGGGCCACTAATAAATTATAGGTTTGACTCATGTAAGGAGATAAAGAAAACCTAATATTTAGTAGTGGCCCCGTAATCATTGACGACTGGGGCCCTCCTGACCATCCCCTTCCCATTCGTTGATGTATTAAGGATTTTGGTTTACTTGATATGTCAGTGAAGGAAGAATGACGCCTGAATCAGCGTCTGCTCAAAGATCCACACAAGTAAATCCACGATATAATGGAAAGCTTATTGGATAGTTATTCTTATTTTCTTTTTATTTTTATTTTTTACAAAGTTTTTTCGTAGTGAGAACCCAATTCATAATGACTGAAGCCATGAGTGAGGTCGCGTGCGCTCATGATGAAGGCTCCTCAGATTTTAAATGCTCTGCGCGGTAGATTCAAACTACGGCGGATTAGCGTTTGAAGAGGATGCCTTATGTAATAGGCATGTTCGTCAATGATTACGGGGCCACTACTAAATATTAGGTTTTCTTTATCTCCTTACAGGAGTCAAACCTATAGTGTACTTACACTAGTTGTACTTACACTAGTTGTATTTGCGGGAGTGAGCATGCTCGTTAATTCCCGCCTCCTAAGATATGTTTGTCATACCGTGCTTTGAAACTATGCACTGATGGTGCAGACACTACTTCGGCTGGCAATTTGTTCCACCCACTAATCGAGTTGGTAGGAAATCTTTTACTTTTCAGATCAGATTTACTATTAAGCACTTTTAGTTTGTAGCTGTGACCTCTTGTTCTCTCACCTCCATCCCTCTCTATGAAGTTTTCTTGGTCGATTTTGTCAATACCTCTAACACATTTGTATATCTGAATTTGCTGTCCTCGTTTCCTTCTCTGTTCCAGTGTAGGTAGATTCAATCTCTCGAGCCTCTCTTGGTACTCCAAATTTTGCAAACCTGGGATCATCCTCGTAGCTGCTCTCTGTACCCTCTCAATTTTGTGGATATGTTTCTTCATGTGAGGGGACCACACCACAGATGCATATTCCATCCTGGGTCTTATTATTGCCATTATTATTTGTTTCATGGTGTTTTCATTAAGATAATTGAAAGACATCCTGATATTTGCCAATAGTGCTAGTGATTCTCTCACTATCTTATTTACGTGGCTTTCTGGAGACATGTCATCCTTAAATTCTATCCCGAAGTCTTTTTCTTTTTCTGCTTTGGAAATCACTTCGTTTCCTAGTTTATAATCTTTTCTAGGTCTGTACTTGCTTTTACCCATTTCTAGAGTCTTACATTTCCCTGCATTGAACTCCATATTCCATTTGATGCTCCATTCATGGATCTTTTGCAAATCTGCTTGGAGCTCAAGGCAATCCTCCTGGGTTCTGATCGTTTTAAGCAGCTTAGCATCGTCCGCAAACATGCTCATGTAGCTTGTTAGTCCCTCAGGTAAGTCATTTACAAATATTAGAAACATGATTGGGGCTAGGACAGATCCTTGTGGTATCCCACTCGTAATTTGAGTCCAGTTTGACGATTTCCCCCTTACTGTTGTTCTCATCTGTCTTCCGCTAAGGTAGCTCTCCATCCATTTCAGCAGTTTGTCTCCTACTTTTCCCTCATGTTTTAATTTCCACAGCAATCTCTTGTGTGGAACTTTGTCAAATGCCTTTTTAAAGTCTAGGTAGGCATAGTCTACCCATCCTTCCCTCTTGTCCACTGTGTCTATTACTCTAGAGTAAAAACTCAACAAGTTGCTTACACATGATCTGCCTCCTCTGAATCCAAATTGTCGGTCAGTAATTAATCTTTTGGATTCCAGGTAGTTCACCCATTTGTCCCTTATTAATCCTTCCAGAATCTTCATGAGGATGCTCAATAGTGATACAGGTCTATAGTTCAGTGGTTTATCTCTGCTTCCTCCCTTAAATATAGGAATAATGTTTGCTCTTTTCCATTCTGTAGGTACTATCCCCGTGTCCAATGATTTGGTCATTATGTCATATAACGGTATACTCAGTTCCTTAGCATTTTCTTTAATAATCCAGCCTGATACTCCGTCCGGTCCAGCGGCTTTGTTTGGATCCACCTTACTCATTTTGTCTATGAGCTCTGGTCTGTTAAATGTGACTTCCGGCATTTCCTCTGTACCTATCTCATTGGTTTCTGGTGCAATGAATTCTCCTTCTTTTGTAAATACTGATGCAAAATTTCTATTTAGTTCTTCCGCAATCTCTGTATCCTCTTCTATGATTCTGTTTCCACTTTTAATCTTTACGATCGTGGCTTTTATCTTCCTTTTGCCGTTTACAAACTTGAAAAAAAAAATTGGATTCTTTTCATAGTTCTCCACTATCCCTTTCTCATGGTTTGCCTCTGACCTCCTCCTCATTTCTGTGTATTTGTTTCTCTCCTCTTTATACTTTTGCCTGTTATCTTCCGAATCCCAGTTTCTCATCTTTTTCCAGGCTTTGTTTTTTGCTTCCTGTGCTTGCCTACATTCGCGGTTAAACCATACTTTGCGATTACTTTTTTCCTTTTATTAATGTACTTAGGGACAAAAGTTTTTATACCAGTATCATAGATCTCCATGAATGCCTTGAGTTTTTTGTCTACCTCACTTTCAGATAACACCTGATCCCAATTTTGTGACTTGAAAAAATCCCGTAGTCCTTCGAAATCGGTTCTGGAATACATCCAGTGATTTTCCTTGTGCTTTTCCCTTCCCTTGGGTAGATTATACTTCAATAGTAAGTCTATGTCTAGAACTGCATGGTCGCTTTTTCCTAGTGGGCATAGGTACTGAATACTTTGAACCTCCTCCTCCCTTCTTGTGAATAGAAGGTCCAATCTAGCTGGTTGATCACTTCCCCTTACTCTTGTTGACTCTTTTACATGTTGGTATATAGAATTTTCCATGGCCATACTTAAAAATTCATAGCTCCAACTTTCCTCCCCTGCTCCGGCTTCAAGATCTTCCCAATTCACTTCCTTGCAGTTAAAGTCCCCACACATGACTATTTCATCCTTTGAAGCCAAGATATTTCCTAGCACACTAATTGTTTCCTTACGCATTAGGCTATGCTCCTCCTTACCCCATGTCTTCGTCTTGGGAGGTACATACGCTACTATCACCACTATTTTTTCGTTTCCACCAATCTCTATTGCTAAAACTTCTGCTGTTGAAGTTTCTAGTTTTATCTCAGACACAATCAAATCTTTCCTAGTAAGGATGCACACTCCACCTCCATGTCGAAATTTTCTGTCCCTCCTCCAAATCCTGTATTCAGACCATCCTAGCAAATTTATATCGAAGTCTTCTCTTAGTTTTGTCTCAGTGAGACATACTATTTCTGGTTTCTTAGTATTGAGTAAGTCTGTTAGTTCTAGTTTCTTAGAGATTAGCCCATCGACATTGCTATATAGAATCCTTATACTTTCTAGTCCCCCATTACCTGCTCCAAGCGCCTTATCTGCGGCGGTCTGTTCCCTACCCTCTTTTACTTTTAGTTTCTTTTTACCGAAAGTTTCATAATCTTCCCCTTTCTTACTCCGTAAAAAAACTTATTCTTTTCTTGTTCTGTCCTCTTGCTATTTTCCTCCTTGGCGGTTTTCCTTAGTTCAGCCTCCTTCTTTCTCTCTTCTTCTGGTAAGTCTCGCCTGATGTAGATTTTGTCCTTACCCTCTAACCCTTTTAGCCTAGCCACTACTGCCATGATTTCATCACAAGTCCTTCTTGACTTAAATTCGATTTTTACCAGTCTATTGTATTCCTTTGTATATTTTCCCAGCCTAAACATGTCTGATATTTCCTCCTTCCAGGTGTCCTCCTCATCTTTAATAGATTCCAGAATCTTGTTGATGCGACCTTCATCCTGCTCTTTTCGTTTTGTCCAGTCTAGTTCCTCCTTTTCTTCCACCCCTGATATTATGAGGCAGTTAGCCCTACGACTTTCTTCCTGGATGGCCTGAGAGTTTTCGTGGATGCCTTGCTTAACCATACTTTTTACCTGGTCCTTTATCCTAACATCTTGCTGTTTCTGTTCATCCAATATCTTCCTGAATTCGTCACTGTGTGCCTTCCTTACACTGTCTAAATCTTTTACCACTTGGTCTCTAGTCATGCCCCAAGCATTTTTACCTTCAGAGATACTGGTGTCTAGCCTAGTCATTATCACTGCCTTTTCTCTCTCCACTAACTCCAACCTGTTCTTCAACTCACCATTCTCTGTAACAATTTCCTTCTTAACTATCTCCAAGCCGGTCACTCGGTCCTCCAAGTTCTTGATTTTGTTCAACAGCATGAAGCAAAATTTTCCAGTGTCCTCAGTCGTCCATGTTGTCATGAAACCGGGAAAATCCGGCTCTCCCTCCGATTCGTCACTCCCGCCTTTATCACCCCTCCCCCCCTCAGCCCCTCGTCACCTTCATTCACCATCTTCCCCACCTATTTCCTCTTGAAGTTGGAACCAAATATCTTGCCTCTTGTGCTGGGCAATACTTACATAGGCCATATACTTTTACCCACCATACTGAGCCGAGAACTTCCCGCGCCGAAAACAACAATATTGTGCGGTCTCTTCGGATTGTTCACTCACACCCTCTAGTATTAGTCACTAATTTCCCACTTGCCAGCCGAAGTTTACTTGTTTTTTATCATCATCCTAATCCCTGGAGTCCCCTTTACATATGAATAAGAGATAGAATATAGCTCACTCCCGCCTGCAACCATGTAAGTAGAAATCAGCTGGAGCCTGTGGACCGCTTCCTCTCGAGTCAGCTGTTGTCTCGTGTGTGGGTGTGTGTGGGTGTGGGTGTACTTACACTAGTTGTACTTACACTAGTTGTATTTGCGGGAGTGAGCATGCTCGTTAATTCCCGCCTCCTAAGATATGTTTGTCATACCGTGCTTTGAAACTATGCACTGATGGTGCAGACACTACTTCGGCTGGCAATTTGTTCCACCCATTAATCGAGTTGGTAGGAAATCTTTTACTTTTCAGATCAGATTTACTATTAAGCACTTTTAGTTTGTAGCTGTGACCTCTTGTCCTCTCACCTCCATCCCTCTCTATGAAGTTTTCTTGGTCGATTTTGTCAATACCTCTAACACATTTGTATATCTGAATTTGCTGTCCTCGTTTCCTTCTCTGTTCCAGTGTAGGTAGATTCAATCTGTGCGTGTGCGTGCATGCCTGCCTGCCTATTAGGGGGGTGTTGTTTATGGTGAGGTGTGGTGTGTAATATTAGAGATGGAACGAATATCAATTTTCCATATTTGTGAATGCGAATGCAAATTTTTAATTGTAAAATTCGCAAATGCGAATTGCGAATTTTTCAATAAAATAGTCAATATCTGGTACTAAATACAAAATCAGTGAGGAAATATGATGGAATATTCTTTATTGACATACTATTACATTGGATATGTATGAAATGGCAATATTGTGACGGTTCAACTGTCCAGGTCCAACAAACGTTCGTTTACCGGGCAGTGATGCCATTTTAGCTATTTTTCCTCTAAATCTAGCATATCTATACAGCAATCTAGCGGAAGTTTTTTCACATTTTGTTTTATATTTACCAAATTTCGTATCAACCACCAATCACATTTACAAATATGAAATGTATTATATAACATCAATAATAATTGTCCCTGTTGGGCTTTCAAATCCAAACTAATGGGATATATGGATAATGGAATATATCCCAGTGGAATATATCCCAGTTTAAGGGTTTGGAGAGATCAGAGAAATTAATTTAGCAGGAGTGTAAAATATGACAACACTGTCGTTAATCATCTCCAACTCATTGAATCAGTAGGTTTTCACACTCCATTTTGGTGACCGTGCTCCTGGCTTCTACAGCACGTTGGATTAATCTTTGGCTAGACAAAATGGGTGATAAAAAGAAGGTGAACTCTTCAGAAAGTGGCAGTGGTTATGAATGTACACGGTCATAGCAGGGAGTGTGACATTACTCGAGAGACAGTATAAATGTACACGGTCATAGCAGGGAGTGTGACATTACTCGAGAGACAGTATGAATGTACACGGTCATAGCAGGGAGTGTGACATTACTCGAGACAGTATGAATGTAGACGGTCATAGCAGGGAGTGTGACATTACTCGAGAGACAGTATAAATGTACACAGTCATAGCAGGGAGTGTGACATTACTCGAGAGACAGTATAAATGTACACGGTAATAGCAGGGAGTGTGACATTACTCGAGAGACAATATAAATGTACACGGTCATAGCAGGGAGTGTGACATTACTCGAGAGACAGTATGAATGTACACGGTCATAGCAGGGAGTGTGATATTACTCGAGAGACAGTATAAATGTACACGGTCATAGCAGGGAGTGTGACATTACTCGAGAGACAGTATAAATGTACACGGTCATAGCAGGGAGTGTGACATTACTCGAGAGACAGTATAAATGTACACGGTCATAGCAGGGAGTGTGACATTACTCGAGAGACAGTATAAATGAAAAACACTTGAAAATTTTGAAATCTAGAGATTTAATATAAGGTAAGTTATGTATTCACTGTATTTGGTACGTTTTCGAGTAATTTGGTACTTTTCACTGGTTAGATCTGGTACTATTAAATAAAGTTAAGTGGCAACACTGCTCAGTCCTCCTTCATTCCACTCTAGCGCCCCAACGCACATCTAAAATGTATGTATTCGTTTGTGTTAACTTTAAAATTTAATATTTTATATATTTTTTTCCATTGGTTTCGTGAAAATATTCGCATATTCGCAATTAGCTATGAATAGAAATACTGATGCGAATACGAATGCGAATACTGAAGACATAGCAAACATTCGCACATGCGAATGCGGAAGCGAATATTTAATAGTGGCCCCTCCATCATTGACGATGTTGCCTATTAGTATAATAGTCTCCATTCAACACCACGTCAGCCGTTTGAATCGACCGCCCGCGGGGAAGAAAAACAGTCATCTTCATAAGTGCAACGCTACTTCTCTTATGGTGTCGTCATAGATAGGGTACCCACTACGAAAAACTTTTGTAAAATAAGAACAAAGGAAACTTAAATACTTAAATACTGTTATAAACAAGCTTCCCATACTCCGTGGATTTCTTGCGTTGTGGCTCATTGCCGCTTCTCGCCAAGCGCATCATTGTTCCTTCTCTTCCCCGCGGGCAAACGGTCAACACGTGTGCCCCGCGCTCGGCTTCATTCGACGTTCGCTCTATTCTAGTGAGTCTTTACTCATTTGTATTTATCTGAGTGGTAGTGAACAAGGTTTAGATTAGCTAGCACGGGTTGTGTTATTGTTTGCCCGCAGGAAGTGTTAAAATTAGGGTACTCTTCAGGCGCTAACGTGTTGTGTTCAGGACTGACGCCACTGCTGGGTGTCCTCTTGTCTCTATGCGCCTTAGTTGTTTGCTTTTCCTTAGTTAGGAGGCTTTATCTTCACGAGCTGATTCTACAGTCCAGTGTTTGGTCCTAAGGGACTTGTCTTTTTTCATTTTAGCAGACGCGCCAGTTCAAGGATTGTCACACGTGGTGTGGGATCTGCTGGCGTTCGAACCTGCTTAGAGGCCCCGTGCGGGGGGCCTCACCTGCTTCGTGCTGCTCGAGGTTTTCTTCAACCGTATGTTTCATCCTGCGGGAAGATACATTTCCTCGTGATAAGCCTTTAGGGACTCTGTTTTGTTAGGGGTATATGTTTTTTATCTGTATGTGATATTTGATGTGCCTCCCTTTTCTTGTGCTCCCCTTGTGTTAGTGTTGCCCACTTTCCAGGAGCTCAAGGAGACGTCCTTGTTTCATTTTTTTTTTTTTTTGTAGGAGTGGTTTCACTCAGGCAGGTGCCCGTAGCTCAGGGTTTTCCATTGTTTGTGTTTTGACCCGCCGGTCCTTAGTTCTGGGGCCGCCGTGCCGGCGTGTGGTCTAGTTCCTCTTGTTTTCCCCTGTTCTTGTTTTGTGTGTGGTAGTGTGCCACTACCCCTCCTTATGGCGGTCTTGCATGGCCGGCAGAAGGAGACGTATCTCTTCGATACAGTTTCGGCGAGTCTGTTGGCCTACCAGTTACCCCGTCAAGTGGCGGCTCAGTGTGTAGACTTACCGGCGTCTGCTAGCGATTGTATGTAATAGCACGCAGATACCCGCTGAGTTTTTTGGCTTATGAACCTATGACCCATGTCATAGGTGGGCAACCCGATGTGAAGCCCCTCCTCATGATTGAAAAGGGTGTGAGGAGGGAAACTTTCACAACCTCTTAGGGGTCAGAACAAAGGTTGAGGCTGTCGCCTAACATTTTTCTGGCTCCGGGAGGATAGGATGTTGTAAACCTCTCGGGTTATCCTTATGAGCATTGATTCCTGGAAATTTTCTATTTCCAGATCCCTTCTACAGTCCTGACAGCTACGGACGAGTGGTTCCCGCCGGGGAGGGGAGACTCTGTAATCATGCCTCTGTTTTCAATTTGTTCTACACCAACGTGCCTCCTAGTACCTGTCGCAGCACACAGACTGTGTATACGGTGTGTCAAGTGTTTAGACAGATCCTCCTTTTTATGGTCATCTCGTCAATGCCCAGTATGTTCTGACTTGTTTGAGGAATGGCTAATGAGCTAGGATATGTCTTGCCTGTTAACACTCATTGAGATAAGGAACAAATTTGCAGCTTACGCTTCTAGAGTAGCAGACGTAGAGTTATTCTGCGATAACGCGGACTTATTGAGGACAGTTAAACTATACTCTTTTGACGACGCCTCAGTCTCTCAGACACAGACCCTCCCGGCCAGTAGCATGCATGACCCTGGCTTCTCCCCAATCGTCTACGACCTCCGCACAGAGCTCCCCTCCCCATTACAAGAGGAGTCGCTCAGTATCGCCGGAATGCCTTTCTCCATCCCAACTGGAAGCACCTGAAGGCCTGGGTCGGAGATCTTCCAGCCTGGAGTTCCTGCCGGACAAGATACGCAAACTATCTAGCCCCCGGTGTGTGGAGAGTGTAGCACTAGATAGCCTTAAATCTAGCTCCCAGGTGTGTCAAACCGAGGCGCAGCCAGTAGCATCGACATCCGCCTCGTAGAGGATCCTACCAGAGTATTCCGTGACCAATTTCTCCTGATCAAAGTTTGAAGGTGGTTTTTAGATGATTTGAAGATACTGAACAAAACAAGCCCCCATGTCCCTCGCAAAAGTGCGGGCTAACTCCGCCAAGGGGCAAAATCCAAGATGGCTGCCCCAATAAATAAATTATAGGTTTGACTCCTGTAAGGAGATAAAGAAAACCTAATATTTAGTAGTGGCCCCGTAATCATTGACGAACATGCCTATTACATAAGGCATCCTCTTCAAACACTAATCCGCCGTAGTTTGAATCTACCGCGCAGAGCATTTAAAAAACTGAGGAGCCTTCATCATGAGCGCAACGCGACCTCACTCATGGCTTCAGTCATTATGAATTGGGTTCTCACTACGAAAAAACTTCGTAAAAAATAAAAACAAAAAGAAAATAAGAATAACTATCCAATAAGCTTTCCATCATATCGTGGATGTACTTGTGTGGATTTCTGACCAGACGCTGAATCAGGCGTCATTCCTCCTTCACTGACATATCAAGTAAACCAAAATCCTTAATACATCAACGAATGGGAAGGGGACGGTCGGGGGGGCCCCAGTCGTCAATGATTTACGGGGCCACTACTAAATATTAGGTTTTTCTGTATCTCCTTACAGGAGTCAAACCTATAATTTATTAGTGGCCCCTCCATCATTGACGAACATGCCTGATATCTAAGACTGGAGGGGGACATTCGTAATCATATCATAACTCTAGAAAAGCAGATAATAAAAACAACCACATAGTATTCTTACTTTTGAAAATGTATTTAATACGGCGTAGGCCGGAAATATACAAGAAAAAGGGGGTTCAGGCAGGTGCGTGCTTCAAAGAAGCCTGCCTGACAAAAATAGGTAACCCTGAAGATTCTGAACACAGATCTGTAGTTACAAAAGGCACCCCACTCAACGAGTGGTGACAAATAATCAGTTATAAGTTATATGTGCACATCATAAACCCCAAAATACATGTGGAGATCAATTGCTAATGAACTCCATTGAACTAATGTTACATTGCTTTCGCAGCTAAAACTACTATAACAACACCGTTGTTTTGTACTAAACTTTGTACTAGCACAAATTCTCTCAGAGAAATTTTCATATCACATTTCAACCTTAAATTGTATCACAGCTCTCATACTCCGGCGGGGTCTAGGGTGTCCTATGTCAACTGACTGCACCCCCCCCCCCTTCCTTGAAAATAAACATAAGTGACTGCAGGGCCACCTAGACCCTCTGCCTTAAAGCTATACATGGTAAGGAAGGTTTGTCTAGAGCAACTGACAAGTATCTAGAGAGAAACGTATGATTAGACGCCCACAACTGTGTGGACGCAATATCTTCAACTGAAAAGTTTTTCAGGAAACGTAAAGAGGCCGCCCACTTGCGTAAATCGTGGGCCCTACCCACAACGCCGGGATTACTCTCTTTAATGACTTCTACTAGAAGAGAGGCTAATCGCCGTTTAAGTAAGCGTTTACCCGTACTCGCTACCCATAAAGCACCTTGGGGGTTATGAGGAGCTATTCTTAAATATTTGGTTAGAGCTTGCACTGGACATAAATTATGATGCACCTATCCCCTTTTTAACGCCGGCACCGTGAATTCAGAAAACACGTGTGCACTATGCTCATTCTTGGCTACAAACGCCGGGGAGGGTGCAATGGAAATTGAATCATTAAGTCTACCAAACCTAAGACAATTAGGTGTGTTGCTCATCGCCGCCAGCTCAGACACTCTGTTTCCGGTGGCCAAAGCCAAAAGGAAAACTGCCTTCTTTAAGATTAAAGCAAAGTCTGCAGTGTTTTGATACAGACGAGAATGAAGTAAAGACAAAGCTTTGTCCAGAGACCAAGTAGGCATGAGCTGACGGGGAGGTGGGCGGAGTTTAAAACACGCTCTCATAAATCCTGTTTCCTCCGCCACCGGTATGGATAGACCTGTAAGGTCGAAAAAGGGCACTCTAATCGCAGTTAAGTGATTCTTCAAAGTAACCACAGATAAACGTTTCTGCTCAAACAGATAGTTCAAGTAATTAAAAACCAATGCCACTGAGGGTACAGTTTGTTCCGTTCTAACAATCCAAGAAGTAAAAGCTTTCCAATGAGATTGATATTGTCGCTTAGTAGACTGAGTATATTGATTGAGCAATTTATTGGTCACATCCCTACCGTATGGTGCTAGCCACTTGGCCTCCTGAATGTCCATAATGCAAAAGTCAGCGAGGTCTCTAGGTTGCCAATCGTGTCTAAGTGGAAGTACCCGACCGGGAGCGATACCGGGTCCGGGCACCACATTATTAACTGCTGGCACCACACCTGCGCTGGCCACAGGGGCGCGATTAGCGAGACTAAGCCTCGATAAACTCGTAGTTTGTTCACTACGTGGCACATTAGTGACGCATCTGGCGGCGGAAACAGATAGATGGAGCTCCATCTGTTCCAGTCTGTCACTAGGGCGTCTGGCCCCCCTGCCGGCGTTATCGTCCGGCGGGTGAGGTATAGAGGGAGCTTGTGAGTCTCCTCGGACGCAAAAAGATCCACTTGTGGATGGGAGAGCTCCGCAATCATTAGGTCGAAAATGGGTTGCTTGAGCTCCCATTCTACTGTCGTGCTCTGTCTCCGGGACAGAGCGTCTGCCCAGACGTTCGCTACGCCTGGGAGATAAGATGCGTGAAGATAAATATCTAGACTGGTGGCTAGAACAAAAATCTCTTCCGACACGAGTAGCAACTTCCTTGACCTCGTTGACCCTTGTTTCTGAATACAGTGAACTGCATTCAGATTGTCCATTCTGAAGGCCACTGACTTGCCCCGTAACGCCGGGCCGTGAGCCTGAAGGAAATACAATGGGACTAGTAACTCTTTGACATTTATGTGAGAGATTTCTAAGTGGGACCAAAGTCCCTGACCCTGGTGCCCCTGATTTGACTGAAATCCCCACCCTATGGTGCCTGACGCATCCGTGTCTACCCATACCGTTGGACGAGGAGAGGTCCATGACATGATTGAGTGCAATGTTTCCCTCTTCGCCCAGACCGCTAGTAAGGTGTGGATTAATTTTGGTATGGGCCATAATTTTCCCGCCGGTAAGAGTGGGAAATATTTGTTGCCCTCCAATATTAATCGTTTTACTTTCAACCGGCCCAACTTGACAGTTAGCTGAATCCAGTTGAGAGAGCCGACCAGAGACTCCCAGACTCTTCGTGTCGTAGTCAGACTGTGAAGAAACCTGAACAGTTTCCTGCGAAACCTGTTGCGATTGTCCACACTCTGACTCAGAGTGAGAGCGGCGGTGTCCCAGACCAGCCCTATCCACTGAATTACTCTTGAGGGAACAAGGTTTGACTTTACCAGATTTACCTTGAAGCCTAGAGTTTTGACATGATTTAAAATGATATTGACATGTTTTATGCATAATTGTTGTGTCTCTGCCACCACCAGCCAGTCGTCTAGATACCACAACACTCTGATTCCCTGGTTTAACAATGGCATCAGGGCTTGCCGGACTAGTTTCGTGAATAATCGAGGTGCTAGGTTCAAACCGAACGGCATCCTCTGAAAAACAAAATTTTGGTGCCTGATCCTCAAGGCCAGAAACCTTTGAAATCTTTTGTTGACCGACACGTGCCAATAGGCGTCTGTCAGGTCTAGGGAACACATCCAGCCACCCGGCGGAAGTGTTAGCCTGATTTGATGAACTGTTAACATTCTGAAAGACTCGTTGTAAATGTGAAGATTCAGATACGACAGGTCTACGACCGGCCTCATCTGAACACTGTCCCGTTTGGGAACCAAAAACAGTTTTGACGTGAATACAGGGTAATCTGGGGGTACCGGGATGATGACATTCTTGGCAATCATCTCCTGGACCAGCAACTCCACCTCTAATGAAACACAATTTGCCGTTGTCGGCTGACGTAAGCGAGGTCGCCGGAGCCACTGCCAAGTGATGCCTTTGCGTGCCACCATCCGTGCCCAGGTTTTTAACGGCCATGCTTGGTGACACGTTCGGAACGACCCAGTTAGCAGACAAGGGTTCGCCGGCTGTACTTCCCTCGGTTCCTCCGGCTCTAAGGTAGGCACTGGGAGTGAGAAAGACTTTAGTTTTTTGATGGTGGGTTTGGTGGTGTTGGACGCTTCGCCGGCTGGCTGGTGTGGGCCGAAGACTGGCCCTGCCCCGGCTTATACTGGCCGCGTCCCCTCTGTCCTGAAAACCCTCTCTGTCTATGCCTGAACTGACCCAGGGGGGATTGGGAGGACTTAGGCGGAAGAAACGGCTTAGAACCCCCTGGCTGAGCTTTAGTAGGAGGCTTAGGTTTGGGGAAGTTAAATGCGGGTTTCTTAGCCTGTGCGGGACTGTGCTTCACGGCCTGTGCCATGTTAAACACTGTTCGCCATACATCAGGGGACATTAAAGAAGGTGTAAGTACTGGGGACATTACCACCTGGTTAGCAATGCGATCAGGCAGCTTGCGAACTAATGACATTCTAAGATCCTGTCGTGCTCGCACCGCCTCAAGTAAGGCTGTGCGTATGTCACCTAAGGATTGAATTGACGACTGAAGAATCAGACGCCGGGATAATTCAACTGATCTTCGAGCATCCGCGTCTGCGATTGCCTGAGTAGACCTGAGTAAAGACTTAGCCACCTGTTGAGAAACTATGTACTGTACTGTGAAAACAGGCGGAAAGCTTTTCCCCTTAGCCTAAATTCTCTGTCTAGGTGAGAAGGGGTAGGGGTAATGAATGGTTCCTTTAGTTCACAAAGATTAATCTTAGGGGCAGCTAAAAAGGAAAATAAAGCTGACGGAACTCCGCCGGCAGAACCTACCGGCATTGAGAACCATGAATGTGTATCCTGAGGGATCTGGTGGGAAGATTTAGAAGTGAAAGTGGTTGCAAAGTTTTGAGCCTCTACCTCCCAATCCACCCAAGGTCCTGGTCCTAACTGTCCCACCTTCAACACTGGATTAGCTGTCTCGTCTGTGACGGTCTGTAAATCTAGTTCAGGAGTAATAGCCAACAGAGCCTTAATATCATTAAACCCATCCAGCTTAGACCAGTCTGAAAAAAGTTTTGAAGCTGAGGCAGGGGGTAAAGCAGGCTTAGATGCATAAACAAAATAATCCTGATGATAATAACTAGGTATAGCCTTGATATTTACGTCCAAAACATTACCCAAGGCATCCAATGCCCTTAATTTCTTAGACTTATTTCCCTGGATAAACCACTCACGTGGTACCGGGAGTTCCCCTGACAAGGTAGGCTGGGCAAGCTCTGGCTTAGAGGGGTTCAAAGGGACCCATGACTCGTCTGGCCCATAAAGCAGGGGCATAGCTACCTTTCTAAGAGGCGCTTTGTCTAGAGGGGGTGGATTAACATCCGTAATGACCCTGACATTTGACGTAGTGAATGCCGCCGTAGCTGGCTTAGAGCTCCCTGCCGGTGACAGAGTAGGAGGGTTAGGAATCTTAGATAAATCGATTGACGTTATCAGAGGCCGTACCGCAGAACCTGTCAAGGGAGCCCCCAAGTCCATTGTGGGGTTTTCTCGTTGTTGATTAAAGAATTTTGATAGAGCATGAGTAAGTAACCCATCAATTTCTTGTGCTGTAACAAACTGGTTAGGTGCAGAACTTTCAGGTGAATTAGTATTATCATGGGCGGCGTCCAGGCCTGAGCCTGACCCTTGTCCTTCCCTATCTGAAATTAATGACACTTCATCTTGTTCCTCCCGATCCTCCTGAGAAGACCCCGCCGAGGCAGGGGCACCTTGTTTCCAAGATAAATCAGGGATAGAGGATGGGGTCGCCGCGTCCCTGTGGACATCGGCTACTGTGTGACTCGTATGAGTCGGACGTGGATGGTCAGACCCTGGCTGAGCAAACCGCCAAACACCGAGGCTCTGGCCTACGCTCTCTTGAGAGTCTGAAACATTCTCAATTATTGAATATCCTGAACTCTCCATTTCTAGGGTTAAAATATCAATAGGTAAATCTTGTTTAGGGACAGGCGCTTCACTATACTCTGAGGCTGTAACAGAAACATTGTCAGGTGTAGAGGTACGATGAGATGCACTAGACTTAGTAGAATGTCGAGAGGACTTCTTATGGGAATCCTTTTTGGAGGATTTGTGGCTACGGTGTGACCGCGAACTGGACCTAGGTTTGGAAGAATCACCACCATGGCCCCTGGGGGAAGCTTCAGTCTTGCACTTCTTACTAGCCGGGGAAGAGGCCCGACTTGAAGACCGTTGTCTGAGGGGTGACCTTGACCTCGATCTCGCCTGCGACGAGGAGGTGGCTGCCGGGGGAGTAGGCTCTCTCGGGCGTTTAAACGTCTCCACAGACGATACAGAATCCTGGCTAGTCTCTGTCGGCTTAAAACCCCTTACTCTAGAGGTACGTTTAGGGGGAGGGTGCTCTGACAGCAACTTATCCCAAAGTGGGACGTTGTCACATTGAAGTGACTTATGTGCGACAATGGTAGTGTAGGCCGACATTTGTTGTCTGACCTCTCTCAACGCTACCGCCGCGGTCTTGTCATTGTCACACAGGACTTTATTGGTTAATTGGGAGCAAAAAGAACAATTACGTGTAACCCAGAGACCCCTTGAACGGTCTAGACATCTAACACACCTTATGCAAAGGGTATGTGCAAAAATTGGGATACCCGCGCAAGTAGGGGTAATGCACAGGGCAAAAACTGGGGTCCACATTAGCCATGACAGAGACTGGTGTGAGGAACTACCGCCGGGTCTGTATTGGTCCGCCGGAGCTCAGCTCTGGAAAAATAAAGAAAAATTTCCAGGAATTAATGCTCATAAGGTTAACCCAAGTGTTCGCATACAAGTGTTAATAACCCGCCGGGTAACGGGATGCAAAGACACAGCTAACACATCTCGCCACGCGGCTGGGTATAAAGAGGCTAAACAAGTCTTCTTAGCTAAGAACATGAAGAATACCCTCTGATATAATGGTCCAGTATGGCACTAATAGTCTGTAGGAGGTGGTGACTGTCTCAAGATTCAATTTTGTAACAAAGCCCCCCCTCATAAAGACGCCGGCCCTTGAAATATTTTAGTAGAATAGCCCAGGGCAGGAATATACGAGATCTGATTTTTTAACGAATTGTCCCAAACGATCGTCGTAAAAATAGAAGGCGGCGATACTGAAAGTATCACCCAATTAAGGTTAATCGAAATTGAATTTGTTTATAAATTCCTTAGATCCTTTACTTAGGGGCACCCGCCGGGTGTGGAAATCGATTTGGTTAAACCTCACTGATCCTTCAAATGCCGTAAGAGTAAAGGCAGCGATACACAGAGTATCACTCACATGGATTGGTTAACTATAAGAGACCTAAGTCGTTTTATCCCACCCTGCTAAGGTGCACCCGCCGGGTGAGAAGTCTAAAAGTTAACCCCACAAGTTCCTGACCCCACTACTTTGTAAAAGATCGCCGGGGAGGAACGCCTAAACAACAGCTAGGTTTTCCCCGTGGTTGTCGTAAACCAGGTAGAAAAACCTATAAAAAACGAGTGTTCTCACGAACGTCGTTTCTTTATATATAACTAAATATATATGTAAGGATGGGTACAGCCATCCCGCCGGGAATTATAAAGGAGGCCTGACACCAGGCACCCACAGATACGCAGTCCTGGAGAGCCACAGACACCTCCCCTCGCCGGGGAACCAGCCAGTGTTAAAAACCACGTGTGGCCTAACACTGCTCATCGGTCAGGATTTTTCACGGTGAAACCGAGAAAAACCCGCCGGAAGGCAAACCCCACCCTGAACAGACACCATCTGAACAATACGACACGAGGAGAGACACGCACGACTAACCAAGGTCACAACATAAACCGTGGAATTAGCCAATACACAACTAAACCAGGAAACAAATATAGTCCGAGGAATTAGCCAATACACAACTAAAACCCGGATACACATGACACAGTAGGGCATATTTATAAAATAAATAATAACAATAGACATGTGGCAAAGCTACGAGCGGCTGGCTAGGCCTAGGTAGACGGCAAGAAAATAGTTGAAATATAAACACACACTGGAATATCACAACAGGAACCACCGCCAACACACCACCGAAGCGATAACTTCCCAACCCCGGGAAGCCTGACACGGACCCAGAAAAAACTTCACTAAGTGAAGAAAAATACGCTGGGAACGTCAGCAAACACACAGCTTACCTCATCAGAAGGATAAAAGGCAGCAAATATTAACGCGTAATGAAAGCCGCCTGCATCACCAACTAAACCAAACTGTGAAAAGTTCACGAGTCCACAACAGGACCACGAGGGTACATCCGAAATAGATGCCCCATACATACGACCCAAAATACATTGCACTGCGGGCAACCAGCCCAGGACACTCCTGCTACGCCTATCCTAACCTTACTCGATACATCCCAGAGTAAACAAATGAGAAAAAACTCACTAGGGACGCCACGAATGCGGAACCAGCGGAGCCTGAAAGGTACGTCCGGGCAGGCTGAGCGCAGAGCAAAGAAGGAGGAATGACGCCTGATTCAGCGTCTGGTCAGAAATCCACACAAGTACATCCACGATATGATGGAAAGCTTATTGGATAGTTATTCTTATTTTCTTTTTGTTTTTATTTTTTACGAAGTTTTTTCGTAGTGAGAACCCAATTCATAATGACTGAAGCCATGAGTGAGGTCGCGTGCGCTCATGATGAAGGCTCCTCAGTTTTTTAAATGCTCTGCGCGGTAGATTCAAACTACGGCGGATTAGTGTTTGAAGAGGATGCCTTATGTAATAGGCATGTTCGTCAATGATGGAGGGGCCACTAATAAATATGCCATATCTTCACTCATGTAATAGCCATTAATGTATTCTTGGTGTCTAAAAGTAAGTTTTTTAGGTCAAGGAATGCAAATAAGACATTATTTAGGGGATTTGTAAACACAATTTCATTGTAAATGAATATTTGTTTAGAACATGGACAAAAAATGCCAATATTCATAATTTTTATGAACTGTACCATGGATATTGACCACTAATCATATGAAACTTTTCTTTTAGTGGATATTAACTCAAGTCGATGTTGCTGACGAAAGATGTAGCCCAGTTCATCATAAAATGTGTTGGTTGAACTCCAACAAACACGATATGGTTGATAAATAATTGCAATTTATGCCATCAATACGTGTATAATGGCGATAAATGTCTTCTACGTAGGATAGAGGTTTTTCAGACCAATGACCTAAATTCCAATAAACAATATTTAATTTGTGAAACATAGATTGCAAAAATGTGATTGATTCATGATAACCCACATTACATGTTTCAAATATATTGGGTAAAATCCAAAAAAGACTATTGTATTATGAAACTAAACAGCATTGATATTATGAATAGGCAATTTTATACATCTGTGTCATATCTATCTGGAGGAAGTCATATTGTTGATTTTCTCTTCAGCTGGTTCCATTTCCGTGCCCTTGCTAATTGCTTCGCCAATGGATTTGCTCGCCTTGTCATTATATATGTATTTTAAGGTGAATATCGCCATGTCATCAAGAACAGACTTTGCGACTGGCAATGACTTTCCAAGTGAACACAGCAGAGCCTGCTGTGCATCATCTGAGAATGATATCGAGATTCCTTTGGACAAAAATGGATGTCTTACCGTGGCCAAAAAAAGCAGATTCTGGAAAAAAAATTATGTTTTACCATGGCCAAAAAAAACCCATTATGGTGTCTGATCCACTATGAATTATGTAATTGAACTATAATCTCCAATACTTCTTTGGAGCATAGGTTTTTACAGTTTATGATGTTCCTCTCCCTCTTGACTCCTAGATGGAGTTGATGATGATGATGATAAAGATTTTATTCTAGCCTACTGAGCCAGAGGCCACTTATAAGGCTAGGAGACCAAGTATGGGAAGCGGAGATGCATGGGTAGGTCAGTTATAATTCATGGAATACATGTATGGCTTGAAGATAGGAACGGAGCGGTGCAAAGGTAAAGGTAGGGGAGTTACAAAGCAATTCGGGAAGGGAACGGTTCTGGAGATAACGCAAACGTTCATACCTAAAGCTATGGCATTCGCACAATATATGGGGAATTGTAAGAACTGTATGACATTACTGGCAATAGGGAGGTGGAGATCTAGGTAGAGACATTAGGTAACCATGTGTTAGCCTAGTATGTCCAAGACGAAGCCTGGTAAGCACAACCTGGTCAATACGAGCAGAAGAGTGAGGAGTCGTCCAGGGAAATACGTCGTCTTTGAAAGAACGGAGATGTATAGTGGTAGGGAGACTCCTCCACTCCACGCACCACTTATCACTGACTTTAGACTTAAGTACCGGAAAGACGTCAGGTAGGCGCATGAGAGAGACGCTAGGAGTGCCCCGCCTAGCTCTCTTGGCCAGAGTATCCGCGCTTTCGTTCCCACTAAGACCGACGTGGGCAGGGACCCAGCAGAACGTGATGGTACGGCCCAGGAGCAGGACATGAAGCAAGCCGGCAATGTGCCTAAAAAGGGGGTCACGTGGTGCATAGCATTGTAGTGCCTGCAAGGCACTTAAGGAGTCACTGCATATGACAATGTGAGGAACATTGCACGGGAGATCACCTATCAAGCCCAATGCACCCTGTATAGCTAACAATTCAGCGGTGAACACCGAGGAAAACAGAGGGAGCGTGCTCTGATGTGATCCATATTCAGACACTGCTGCACAACCCACTAAGCCATCTTCCTTGGAACCATCGGTATAAATTAAAACAGCCGGACGGTGACAGAGCAGGTGGTTCAGGGCCAGAGTGTGCAAAATAAACGCGTTAGTGGACTTGCCGGACAAAGTCAATGTCAATGTGGGTACCTAAAATGTCAGACCGGGGTCTGCCCCATAAAGGGGAGTGGGCATTGAAGTCCCCTAATAAGAGGTATGGTTGGGTGAATTGACGAACGAGGGATGTTAAGTCATGTGGGGAATAGTGGCAGGATGGTTGGTTATATAAGGAGCAGATCGTTAAACGTGGCAAGTTGGGTAGAGAGATAGAGATGGCAATTGATTGGAAAGGGGCTGGGTCTAGATGGAAGACCGAGTATGCATGGTCATTACGGACCAGGATAGCTGTGCGCAAATGTCCTTCAATGGAAGGGGAACAAGAGGCAAGTTGGTATCCTTTAGGGGGAGTGATATATGGTCCTATGTGCTGCAAGCAAATACACACCGGCATGTGCAGCCGTAGCAAACACTGTAACTCACCAGTGTGCAAACGTGTCTTATATCCATTCAAGTTCCAGTGTATAATATTATGCGTCATGCATAGGTGTAACGGAAGATTGGCTAGTGCGGGTTGGAGCGGTAGGGGTCAGGGTAGAAGAGTGAGAATTAGTCTGTTGGGGAAGCGCCTGCTCCTGGAGATCCGGGAGCGAACACCGAGGTTCACCAGAAGGAGGGTCTGGTAAAGTGGCAACAATTTGTTCAAGCTGATCTTTCAATGTAGTAATAAAATCGGGCATCTCGAGGAAATGCAGCAAGTGCCCCACGCAGACGCAATTTGAGTCGTGTTGGGAAAGAGGTGATGGAGGACCGCGCCGTTCGGAGATAAACGAACGCACTCTGGCAGTAATATCATGTTCCGTCGAGGTCAACGAATCCTTGATGTAAGGGAGAAAACAAGACGTGCACCCACAAAGCGCACCGTGAGAGGAGACGTCATCCTGTTCAACCCGAGGCAGGCAGGCCGGGAGGGGGGGGGACAATATCCTCAACGTCCGGTAGCTCTAGCAGGTCTGTAGGTATCGCAGTGGGTGGGTGAGAATCCGTAGGTAACTGATCCTGTGCCGGTAGGGAAAGGGTGTCCGTTGACATTGGAGGGGATAGGTTATGACATTGGCCAGTCGACTTAGCAAGTTTAGATGCTGTTGATGCGGGAGGGGGGGATGTAGCAGTATCGCGCGCTCTCTTACGGCCGGAAGGCACATCGTGAAGTTGGACACGTGAATCGGATAAGCGGTAGGTAACTAGATCCGTGTCTTCTAGGTTGCGTTGGTGTCTGAAACGCTCCATCAACGCAGCCGGTGAAAGGGTCGAGCCAAGAACGTGGTCGACACACAGACAACCTGGGTCATGCGAAGAGTGTAGGGAATCAGGAGGGGCGATTCGTAGGAGGTAAACCTTTAAGGCCTAAGTCCATGTGCCAGACGGTGATGAGAGATGCTCATGAAAGAAACGCTTACCGCAGGAATTACACCCACAGGTATCGGTATGGTCAGGCAACGACCATGGCAGCACAGGGGACGTGGAGCCGTCAAACGCCGCAACCTGTATTTCAAGATCATCAGGTGCACCTTGGCTTCGCTGGTTCCCCAGAGTGGTGCACTTCTGAGAAGGAATCGTAATTTTACGGGTACTGGAGAGACGAGAGGTACCAGAGATTGAGGGGGCAGCTCTCGTTTGACGGGGAGTCGACTTGATAAGGGAGGATGATGCCCTCGGTGCAGGAATTGAGGAAACGGCCTTCAGTGATGGAGCTCGAGGTCGGGTGATAAGCCCAGCGAGGGGTTTGCGCTGAGGCCGAGGAGGCTGAGACTGAACAGTAGACCGAGCGGAAGAAGGACCACGCTTAGAATGCGGGGTGGGCGACGGCTCAGGCCCACTACGGGCAGCACTATGGGGATGATCTGTGGTCGAGACGTCCGCACCTAGAGCCGCAAACGCATTGCGAGTTGCGACGGGAGGTCGGGGGGAAGGTCGCGTGGCGTTGGAGGGTCTGGTGGAATAACCAACATGTGAGGATGGATTCGAAGTTGAGGACCCGGGAAGCTGTGCCCAGTTGTCGGAGGGCAATGAAGCAGGACGGGACACAGTAGCATACCTCCGCTCAGGCGTCGTTCCAGACTCACGCACTAGTCGCGCAGCAACTCTGAAAGGAATGCCCTTCGCCTCCTGCAGATGGAGCACCTCTCAGGCGAAGACATAATGAGAGCAACGCTTATCCGAGGCAACGTGTCGGTCTCCACAATTTGTACATGAAGGGTCATCAGCGGAGCACGGGGAAGGGTGAGCGCCATCCCCAGTTTCTACCCCACAGTGCAGACAGTGTCTGACAGAGCGACAGTATTTAACAGGATGGCCGAATTTCCAACAGTTGACGCACTGGCGAGGACTACGAACAAAAGGTCGCACGCGCAGCGATTCGGCACCCAATTTAATGGAGTGAGGCAGTTCCTGGCTATTAAAGTATAACTTAGCAATGCGAAGAGGAGGTCGATCGGGATCAGCGCCTCTCCTCGGGGATATCGTGTAAGTTTCAACTCTACGTACTGCAGGGCGATCTAACTGCAATGCTAGACACAGACGCGGGCCAGCTTCCCTGAAGTCATCCTCCTTGATGAGGACACTATGGGGAACAACAACCGTGCCCACACATTAGTTTAGCGATACTTCGGGGTGACCCAGTAAAGAGTCACAGGGAGTGTCTAGGAGGGTTATCATGGTGGACGACTGTTTCTCAGAATGAACTTCAACAATTCGAGAGGTCTCCGAGTGATGGAACAGATCAACAGGACCCACCTCTTGCCGAAGGTAGACCTGAAGATCAATATCATCGTGTGGGCGGTTTTCAACCTTAAAGTACTTCGGCCATCGTGGGAGTTGAAACAGTGCACCGAGCACATCAGGTGCAGCACGAAATTGCCGCCTGGTGCGAGTTCGGGAGGAAGACTATGGCAGAAACGGTTGGAGCATCGTAATTGAGGTAGTAGCGACAGGGAGCACCGTGACTGGGTCCGAGGGAGGCTTACCCGGAGTACCAGACAGGGCGGTATTGGTCGTGGCCGGCAAGGTCGCCGGAGGAGCCGGGGCTGACACATGAGTGGCAGCCACCGAGCCCAGAGGAGAGTCAGTTGGATTGGTCTTGGGAAGAGCAGGGTTCGTCAACTCAATGTCCGAAGCAGGGGGAAGATCCGATACACTGTCCAAAGCCACGCAGGGGTCAGGATCCGTATTGTCCGGTGAGTCAGTATCCATAAGACGAAGAACGTAACTTCATCTGATCCAAATCCCGTACCCACCAGGGAGC
Organism: Paralithodes platypus; assembly: GCA_032716605.1. NCBI lineage: Eukaryota > Metazoa > Arthropoda > Malacostraca > Decapoda > Lithodidae > Paralithodes > Paralithodes platypus. The sequence continues at coordinate 19,470,518 of CM064533.1, read as the reverse complement.
CACAATTAGAAGACGGGGCTACCGCCCTAGGGATCCGATCAGGTATACACCCTTCCCAAAGTACCTTGAGGGCCGTCGGTCCGTCGAACTAAGACCCAGTACAAGAGTCCGGGCTTGACATAAAAGGATCCCCTCGTTCGAACACGTCAGGGATGCCAGTTCTTAAGGGTGAAGAGGCTTGCCCGTCCCACAACACCCTGTTAACAAAACCAAAGAGCAAGACGGGCCAAGAACCAAGTGTCATTCGCGGTACCCCCAGAAGAGGGGGTAGAGAGATGAAGAAGGGAAAAACAAAAACAAACAGGGAGAGAAACAAAAGTGCACGGCAAAATTAGTTGGAGGTGACAGGGGGAGCGGTCAAATGACCTTGGCCAACCCACCTGCTAGCCCGGAAGCCCCCATACGACGACAACGGACCATGCGTTATGGAGGCCTAGATGGAGTATCTATTGAATGAGCAACATGGACATACAAAACGTTGTACACATTGCTTGTTGGCAGGATTGCACAACAAATCTAGGAAAGCTCTAGCTTAGGGACATTTATCTGAAGCCCGGATAAAGATATTATTAGAGCCTTCAACATTACTAGACCAAAGATTCCGTACACTGTCTTAGATGGTAAAGGGTAAGTCGCAACAGTCATTCACCAACACAATTGTGGAAGCATTTTTATGTCTGAACATTATTATGAAGAACATCTTGGAGGCATTATCTCTAGGTGTTAAGTTAGTACTATCAGATTGTTCACGATCCTCAATAGAAGGGATTGACAGACACCAGATCAATCCCATGTCAATTATTGCAATGTACTCCTCTGAATCCAAGGTCTAAAAATTAAGTTTATCCACCAATTTAGACTTTTGGGTCTGTTTCATTGTCCTGTTAACGTTGTATAGAGGCAAACATTCATGTTACTTGATATTCCACCACGTCAATGAGGTTAAACATGTCATCATGTGCTTCTGCTAGTGCAATGATGGATGCCATTACCCTGTTTTCCATGTCCTCTGCTTTGGAAACCTTGTCAGTATTGTCACCTATGACAGGTGGTGGATTACTGAAGTTCCGCCTTGAGTTTCTGTGCACTGTAGCGTAAAATGGTACATTGTCACTCAATATCCGGTCTTTGCAGAATATCCTGAACAAGTCAATACCATTGGAATGAGCAGACTCGTTTTCATCAACCAGCACAGTAACCACTATAGGACATTTATTTGCTGTATACACATACTGATAGAATAAATTGGAATTATATATCAACCATATTGTGTTTGTTAGAGTTCTAGTAACACATTTTGAAATGAACTGGGCTACATCTCTCTTCAGCAACATCAATTTGAGTTAATATCCATTGAAAAGAAAAACAAATCAAGTGATTAGTGGTCAATAAGCATGATACGGTTCATAAATATTATGATTATTGGCATTTTTTGTCCTCTTTAGAAATAAATTCACTTATAATGAATGTTTGTTTACAAAATCCCCTAATGATGTCTTATTTGCATTCCTTGACCTAAAAAACTTACTTTTAGACACCAAGAACACATTAATGGCTATTAAATGAGTGAAAATATGGCATATTCAGTTTTTGGGGCGGCCATTTTGGATTTTGCCCCCTGGCGGAGTTAGCCCGCACTTTTGCGAGGGACATGGGGGCTTATTTTGTTCAGTATCTTCAAATCATCTAAAAACCACCTTCAAACTTTGATCAGGAGAAATTGGTCACGGAATACTCTGGTAGGATCCTCTACTATTAGGTGCATAAGGTGTTGATATTCGGTGTGAGCATCCTGGGTTCGAATCCACGGACTGCCACATGTGTTTGTAAATTTCATAAATCGATTTTAGGAGTATAGTTGGTTGTTGGAAGGAACATAATAATTGATATTGGTTCAGGAGTGATTTATCGAGAGGACTTCCCTAGTGGTTAAGGCCCCATTAATTGCTCTTTCCATTCCCATATGCATAGCCTATGTGAGTTGCAGTTGGGATGTGTGTACATGCTTAGATTGATATGCCGGATTCGAAGTAGCATAATAAATCGTAGGCAGTGTCCACCATTCTTTAACTGTCTTCGTGGTGCGATGCATAAGGTGTTGATATTCGGTGTGAGCATCCTGGGTTCGAATCCACGGACTGCCACATGTGTTTGTAAATTTCATAAATCGATTTTAGGAGTATAGATGGTTGTTGGAAGGAACATAATAATTGATATTGGTTCAGGAGTGATTTATCGAGAGGACTTCCCTAGTGGTTAAGGCCCCATTAATTGCTCTTTCCATTCACATATGCATAGCCTACGTGAGTTGCAGTTGGGATGTGTGTACATGCTTAGATTGATATGCAGGATTCGAAGTTGCATAATAAATCGTAGGCAGTGTCCACCATTCTTTAACTGTCTTCGTGGTGCGATGCATAAGGTGTTGATATTCGGTGTGAGCATCCTGGGTTCGAATCCACGGACTGCCACATGTGTTTGTAAATTTCATAAATCGATTTTAGGAGTATAGTTGGTTGTTGGAAGGAACATAATAATTTATATTGGTTCAGGAGTGATTTATCGAGAGGACTTCCCTAGTGGTTAAGGCCCCATTAATTGCTCTTTCCATTCACATATGCATAGCCTACGTGAGTTGCAGTTTGGATGTGTGTACATGCTTAGATTGATATGCAGGATTCGAAGTTGCATAATAAATCGTAGGCAGTGTCCACCATTCTTTAACTGTCTTCGTGGTGCGATGCATAAGGTGTTGATTTCGGTGTGAGCATCCTGGGTTCGAATCCACGGACTGCCACATGTGTTTGTAAATTTCATAAATCGATTTTAGGAGTATAGTTGGTTGTTGGAAGGAACATAATAATTTATATTGGTTCAGGAGTGATTTATCGAGAGGACTTCCCTAGTGGTTAAGGCCCCATTAATTGCTCTTTCCATTCACATATGCATAGCCTACGTGAGTTGCAGTTGGGATGTGTGTACATGCATAGATTGATATGCAGGATTCGAAGTTGCATAATAAATCGTAGGCAGGGTCCACCATTCTTTAACTGTCTTCGTGGTGCGATGCATAAGGTGTTGATATTCGGTGTGAGCATCCTGGGTTCGAATCCACGGACTGCCACATGTGTTTGTAAATTTCATAAATCGATTTTAGGAGTATAGTTGGTTGTTGGAAGGAACATAATAATTATAGAGACAGGTGTACCTCATTCTTATACCACACCAGAGGCGGTCACGACAAAAGGGTCTGACGCCGAAATAGGTCAAGTTCCAAAGGGTCAGCCCTTACGGCCGACTAATATGAACACAGTCCCAAGAGACACAGTTCTTCAACCTTCTAAGGTAGCGGATAACCCGCCGGGGTCACAAGACCGGGAGCCTCCGGCACATAGTCAGAGCTTAGCATCTCAACCTAGTGGGAGTCAGGGCCTAGACACAAGTTCCAAGGTACAAGTTGAGGACAAACAGTTGAGGGAGAAACGGCCGAGACCTCTGAAACGGCCAAAACCTCCATGTGTTACAGCCAAACAGTTGGACGATTTACTGCATAGGGTGATGCAACAATGTGCCATAAGACGCCACGAAGTCCCTCCGCGAGCAACGGGACCTCCGCCGGGGAATCCTGTAACCACCCTCTCTAAAGATAGCGGGTTTGTGCCTAGTACCTCTGTTTCCACGGCTGGGTCATGGCCAGAACAAGTGTCCGTCCGCCCTTTGTCTCCGGCCAAAATTAATGTTATAACAGAACCCGATGTTATCTTGATTCCGTCTTCTAACGTAGCTTTCCCCGCCGCTGGTAAGCATGGACAAGGCTTGCCAATGGACGGTCAGTTGCAATCCCGGCGAGGGAATGAATCTCTGTCAACAGTGTCTAGGAGTTCTTTACAATCAAATAAGCTCGTATCTGGCACTTCGGTGTCTTCCGGGGTTAGGAAGGACACTGGTTCTGGCTCACTGTCTCATGGCCGGGGAAAGGATGATAGAATGAGTTCTGGTCAACAGCCTCCATCTCAGTTTCCGCACGAAGCTCATCGACAGCCAGCGGCTTGTCCGCCGGTTCTAGACGAACAAACAGCCTCTCACTCGCAAGCTCTACCGCCGTGGGTTCGGGCAGAATTAAGTAACCAGTCTCAGGCTCAGAAGGTACCAGGGAGACTTTGGCTCCCGGTTACTGCGATAACTAGAGGCGAAGGGCACAGATCAACACAGGGGGAGGTCCCGGTGCCCCAGGAGTGGTCGATCGAAGTAAATAGGCGCAAAGTCTTTAGGGCAAAATATGCACAAGGGAAAGTGTTAGACGTACTAATTCAGGCAATACCAGACCCTACTAATTTTCAATACTTCGTGTATAACCCTGGCCAGATGACTCCTCTCCCTACGGACGCCCATAGTCAGGCCCCTCCTGATCCAGATGTCCCTATTTGCCCTGATTGCTCTCAACATTGCAGCATCAATGGATGCCATTCCATTAAGTATGATGAACCAAGTCTAAAGTTTCATAAATGTAATCCTCATCAGGACCAGAGGGAATTGAATCTGTGTGAGGTGGGACATGGCCCTTGGGTGACGTGGGATCAGAAGCTTCAACAATTTTCTATTGATGTTACTTCTAATACCTCGTTGCCAGTTCCCCCGCCGCCAATTACTGAGTTTGACTGGCTTAAGCAAGAACCCGGCGGAGTGCCCAGAGCTATTTTTGAATTTCTCATAGCCCTCCAATTAGTAGCGACGGATTTCCCGGTTCCTTTTCAAGTCCCTGACCCCATTGACCTCCAGAGAGAGTTCCTAGTTAGGGATAACGCCCATAGAAAATTGATTAGCTTTCTCCTAACCAGAGATACAGCCCAGGCCATTGCCAAGCCTATACCTAATCCCCCTCGTCAAAGGGTGGAGATAGTAAAAGCTTTTCAACAGTACAGTACCTCCTCCCTTATCCGGCAAAATCGTTGACAGATATCAGAGCGGCCTTATTTGAGGCGGTCAGAGCAAGACAGCTACTCAGACTCAGTATGGCTCAAGGGTTACCGGAGAACGCTTATTATAGAGTTCTTTTCTCTCCGGTATTGACGGCAACTCCAGTTAATGAGCAAACACAGAGGGATGTTAGGGTGATGCTTCAGGCTACCATTGGTACATCCCATTAGATGTTTCTAAGTTTACAAGCACTGGATGGCCGGCGATCGGCGGACGTGTAACGGAGCCTCGCCAAAAGTTAATGATTAGATCCAACGTTTTGTTTTAGGACGGCTTCTTCGTGTAATCTCTTGCTTCCTCCTCTTCCTCTTAAGCCGCGCTGATGCACAGGGGTCCGAGGTCGGAGACGTGTTTTTACCGCGCCTTGGCCGCGCCAAAGTTTTTTCTTCTGCACGTTCGGACTGCGTCTGGGTGTGCAATCACATAACGGTCAGACTACGGGAGGCTAGGCTATGCCCTACCCGGTGCCCAGGGGGACGGTAAGCACCCCCCCTGATGACCAGACTTTAAATGAAGCGGAACACTAATGAGAAAGTTTTCAACCGTCACCGGCGCATGCTAAACACCGCGTCCCTCACGGCTGTCCCAACTAAAACGACTTCCTTCAGAGGCTGATACCTCTATAACATGGACCGGGTTAGAGGTCCCCCGGTGGCCAGTCATCCTCTATGTTTTTTACCAATAAGTTTAGGATTAGTCAGAAGTATTCTCTATCCTAACCATTTATTACCTCACTAGGGAGGTTATTGTTTGAGTTTATAGCTGGTAAGGCAACAACTCCTCCACTCAATTCGCCAGAAAGGAGTTATTCTGCCAAGGCACTTAGTTATTATCCCACTAGGTAAAAGAGTCAGTCCCCTCTTTTACGTGGATCACAACTCAAACAGGTGGTTTTCCCATGGAAACGGGTTTTTTTCTTTTCAAAAGTTTTGTATGTTGTCATAATTTCACATCTTTCCCCGAGATCTTTGCCGGTCCACTGCCGATGTGGACCTGCATAGAGTAAGTTTTCCCTGACAAGGGTTGGAGTTCCGCCGAGACAGGGAGTCGGCTGGGCTTCAGGAACAAGGTTTTTAAAACCCTTTTCCCTCTTTTCCTCTCTATAACCTGCCTGTTTGAGTTGTGTGCATCGGTACTGAATAATGTTTTTCTTCCGATTACCAGGGGCAGGCGTAGCTTCCGCCCCGGATTTTGGTTTCTAAGCTTTCAAAATTTGTCGCAATATTAAATTACAGCCAATTGATATTTTTCTTTCGGGGGTTTAAGAACCCCCCCCCCCGCCCCCTCTTGTTGGCCAGGAGCAAGCGGGATTTTATTTCCGCTCTCTCCCACTGTTGGTTTAAAGTAATGAGAGATGGGACCCCCTTAACGATCGGCGATAAATTTTTCCGCCTCCGGTCTGTTTACCCATTGATAAATAACTTCAGTCACCTCCTAGCTCAAATCTCAAGTAAGTTACCTCTGTCAGACGGGAGTCTTAAGTCCACTCTTCCAGACTTGGGTAGGCATGCTTTCCTCCCCGGTTGCCGGTGAGGGCTACTAAACAAGGTAGGGTCCACTATCGGTTCACCCTCGATCGGCTGGAAGGAATGAACTCTGCCTAATCAGTGTTCCTCCTTTACCGGTCGACTCAAGTTCCGGCCTAGGCCAGGCGATCGGAAACTGATCCCGCCGGGGGGATTACGGGTGGAGGCTTGCAAGACCCCATCAGGTTAACTCCATCAGGGTATAAATGCACCAATTAAAGTTTTCTCTACTCACGACTCTAAAGTCACACTCAGGTTACTCCGGACAATCCCTGAGCTACGCATGCCTCTACAGTTCGGCTTACTAAGTTTTTCTTTTTGTTCAAAGAACAAGGTATATTTTGTCAGAAACTCAAACAGTTCTATACATAAATAGTTGGCTAAAGGTTTTTGGTGTTACGCCGAGGGAGCTCACCCCACACCGGCTAGGTCTTCCGGCGGGCTCTGACATACTCAAGTTCAACCAGTAACATATCAAAACTCCCCCGGCGTATTACCTAGCATAGCATGCTGATCCTTCGGTACCATTGGATGACTAAAATATAAGTTAAGTAATCTTATCTTTGTCAGTTCTTGTTTTCACACCATGCCTAAAGAGCTGTTGTTTTTTCCGTGAAAAGAAAGTTGCCCTCCATCCCTAAATATAATTGAGTTTTTTCATTTTGCCATTAGATTTTCGAGTAAGTTGTCGTTTCCCCCCCGTCTTTACTTGCGCAACGGATCCGCTCACTCTCTCTTCACGAATATTTGTTATAAGGTATTCACGGCTTTAGGGTTCTTTGTACTGAGATAAGTTACGCCCATTGTGGGCTAAGAGAAAGGGGGAGGGAGGATATGTGTATCCCAGTACACCGAAAGGTATGACCCACTCTGCCGGTATACACGGTATATCCCAGTACGCCGGGAGGTATAGCTCCCTCCGTCGGAATACACAGTCAAGCAAGGCAGGCCAGGCGCGGCTTCCGCCAAGGCAGAGCCCGGACATGTTTTACGAGCTAGAAGCTCAAGATTTTATTTTATGTTCATGTGAATCTATTATTGTTTTTTAAGAAAGCTTGGTTAAGCTCAATTAAGTTAAGAAACAAGCTATGTAAAGCTGGTAAAATTTGTTTTTTATATGTATGTAAAAGTTTTCTATCTTAGTTACAACTGGATAGTTAGGTGAGTGTACAACTGGTCAAGAGACACAGTGGTGTTACCAGAGGATAAACTGTGAATAGTTTAAAGTCTGGAGAGAGTGATAAAAGAGTTTTGTATTAGCTTTGTTTTATCACATAGTACAACAGGTACCTCATGTAGAGGCCCTAGTACTTGAGCAGGTCTTCTTCGAAGCGACGCACTGCTCACACTCTTTCAAATTTTTATATTTTTATATATTGTATGCAAACAATAAAATAACTTGTTCTGTTATACAAATTCTTGACTCTACCCTACGGTAACGGAGGTTCAGATATTGTTGCGAATGTCCCCCTCCAGTCTTGGGAATTCAGGCAACATCGTCAATGATGGAGGGGCCACTACTAAATTATAGGTTTGATTCCCGGAGGGAAGTAGAGAAAACCTAATATTTAGTAGGGGCCCTGGAATCATTGACGATGAGGGCCCTCCCAGCCATCCCCTTCCCATTCGCTTGATAACTTGAGTTTATCTTGATATATCAGTGAAGGAAGAATGATGCGCTTGGCGAGAAGCGGCAATGAGCCACAACGCAAGAAATCCACCGAGTATGGGAAGCTTGTTTATAACAGTATTTAAGTATTAAAGTTTTCCTTTTTTCTTCTCTTATTTTACGAAAGTTTTATCGTAGTGGGTACCCGATCTATGACGACACCATAAGAGAAGTAGCGTTGCACTTATGAAGATGACTCTTTTTCTTCCCCGCGGGCGGTCGATTCAAACGGCTGACGTGGGTGTTGAATGGAGACTATTATACTAATAGGCAATATTGTCAATGATTCCTAAATATTAGGTAAAATATTAGGTAAATATTAGGTTTTCTCTACTTCCCTCCGGGAATCAAACCTATAATTCGGTCCATCTCTAGTGTGTATTTCCTTATCTTCAACTCTTTGCAGTCACTTTTGTTTGGTAAATCTTGGCCCTGCTTGTGTGACAACGGCTTGTTATGAACTGAACCAACACTATAGGAACTCACCGTCTAAGACAAGACACACTGTTCCCCCTGCAGCAATGTCCACCACTTTCCCTGCTACCCCTAGCAGTGTGATCTTTCGAGCTGTGTTGATCTGCATCTCATCCGTCACCGAGGCTAGCTGCTGGTACTCCGAGTTACCCCATCCGAACACCTCCCCTTTATCTGTAAGTGGGAGAAGGTTCAATACACTACTAAAAGAAATTTGGCAAAAACTATGGAGAAGGCTATATGTAAGGAGCTATAAAACTGAGTATAAAATGATCCATCCAATCACCTTGCTATTGTCGATTAGAGGAGAGTATATTAAAGTAGACTACATACATACAGTACATTAAAGACTTTTTTTTTTTTTTTTCTATGTGATTGAGGGAGGCAAAAGGCAGAACTGCCTATAGCGAGTGCCTCCCCCATAGTTGAAAGAGTGACAGGGCCAAAATCAAGGGACGTTCGAGCCAAAATGCCTGGACACACTGAGTTTGAAGCAATTTAAGTCATAGGAAGAGGGAAAGACTGATTCTGGGAGAGAGTTCCAGAGCTCAGCTGTTGAGTAGAAGAAAGTTTGAGAGTAACATTTCACTCTTGGGTTGGAGAGTTGCACAGAGTAGGGGTGGGATTGAGTTGCAAGACGGGTACCACGTGCCCTACATAAAGGAGGTGGTATACACTGGGAAAGCTCTGAGGAACACTGATTATTATAGTAGCGATAGAATAGCGAGAGAGATGCAACATTGCGGCGGAGAGAGAGATTGCAGAGAGTTGGTGAGTGGACGGGAGTTAATGATACGAAAGGCCTTCCTTTCAACTTTGTCTAGGAGAGCGGTGTGAGAGGAACCTCCCCACACATGTGAACAATACTCAATACAAGGACGCACTATGCCCCTGTACAGAGCAAGAAGCTGTGCAGGGGAAAAGAACCCCCTAAGGCGGTTGAGCACACCCAGCTTCTGGGAGGCTGCCTTAGCAAGACTGGTAATATGGTCCTTCCAACTGAGAGCAGAAGAAAAGGAGACACCAAGAATATTGAGAGAAGATGAAGGATTGATTTTTGTATTGTTGAAGAATAAGGGATAGTCCGCTGGGAGTTCCTTACGGGTAGATAGATAAAGAAATTGGGTTTTGGAAGCATTAAAGGTAACAAGGTTTTCTCTGCCCCAATTGGAGATAGTATTTAGATCATAATTTAAGAGTTCTATGGCTTCATTACGTTTGTCGTTGAGGGATTGCTGGCTGGGGCGTTCTGAAAAACTAATGGAGTAGTGTAAGGTTGAGTCGTCTGCGTATGAATGGATGGGAATTTATTAGTGGCCCCTCCATCATTGACGAACATGCCTATTACATAAGGCATCCTCTTCAAACACTAATCCGCCGTAGTTTGAATCTACCGCGCAGAGCATTTAAAAACTGAGGAGCCTTCATCATGAGCGTACGCGACCTCACTCATGGCTTCAGTCATTATGAATTGGGTTCTCACTACGAAAAAACTTCGTAAAAAATAAAAACAAAAAGAAAATAAGAATAACTATCTAATAAGCTTTCTATCATATCGTGGATGTACTTGTGTGGATCTCTGACCAGACGCTGATTCAGGCGTCATTCCTCCTTCTCTGCTCTGCGCTCAGCCTGCCCGGACGTGTCTCCCCACGCTCCGCTGGTTCCGCATTTGCTGCGTCCCTAGTGAGTTTTTTCTCATTTGTTTACTCCGGGATGTATCGAGTAAGGTTAGGATATGCGTAGCAGGAGTGTCCTGGGCTGGTTGCCCGCAGTGCAGTGTATTTTGGGTCGTGTGTTTGGGGCATCTATTTCGGATGTACCCTCGTGGTCCTGTTGTGGACATGTGAACTTTTTCACAGTTAGTTAGCTTGTGTTGCAGGCGGCTTTCATTACGCGTTATTTATTGCTGCCTTTTATCTTTCTGATGAGGTAAGCTTTGCTTACTGACGTTCCCTTTGTATTTTTCTTCACTTGGTGAAGTTTTTTCTGGGTCCCGAGTCAGTCTTCCCTTTGCCGGAAGTATTTGCTACAGTGGTGTGTTGGCGGTGGTTCCTGTTGTGATATTTCCAGTGTTTTGTGTATATTTCAACATTTCTTATGCCGTCTACTTAGGCCTAGCCAGCCGCTCGTAGCTTTGCCACATGTACAAGTGTTATTGTTTATTATTTATAAATATGCCCTACTGTGTCATGTGTATCCGGGTTTTAGTTGTGTATTGGCTATTTCCTCGGACTATGTTTGTTTCCTGGTTTAGTTGTGTATTGGCTAATTCCACGGATTATTGTGTGGACTTAGGTTAGTCGTGCGTGGCTTCCTTCGTGTCCGTTGTACGTTCAGATGGTGTCTGATCGGGGTGGGTTTCCTTCCGGCGGGTTTTTTCTCGGTTTCACCATGAAAAAAACCCGGCCGAGAGCCGTGTTGGGCCACACGTGGTTTTAACACAGGCTGGTGTCCCCGGCGATGAGGTGTCTGTGGCTCTCCAGGACTGCGTCTCTGTTGGTACCTGGTTTCAGGCACCCTTTGATTCCGGCGGAATGGCTGTACCCATCTATAAAAACGTTGTTCATGCGAACATACGTTATGTAGTTTTTCTACCAGGTTTTACAAAACCACATGAAAAACCTAGCTGTTGTTAAGGGCTTTCCTCCCCGGCGATCTTTTACAAAGAAGTGGGGACAGGAACTTATGGGGTTAAAGTTTTGACATCTCACCCGGCGGGTGTACCTTGGTAGGGTGGGATGAACAACTAAGGCATTTAGTTCATTAACCAATCCATTTTTAAGTGATACTATATGTATCGCCGCCTTTATACTTACGGCGATTGAAGGTTCTATTAGGGTTAACATCGTTTTTCACACCCGGGGGGTGCTCCTAGGTGGAGGAAATAAGGAATTTACAATTCAATTTCGATTTAACCACTTAATTTAGTGATACAATTAGGTATCGCCGCCTTCAACCTTACGGCGATCTTTTTGTGACAATTCGTTAGAAATCAGATCTCGTGTCAGCCTGCCCTGTGTTATTCTACTAAAATATTTCAAGGGCCGGCGTCTTTATGGGGGGTTGTTTTTGTTCCAAAATTGAATCTTGAGACAGTCACAGAGGGTATTCTTCACTTTCTTCAAAAGATTTGTTTAGATATTCTGAACCCCGCCGCGTAGCGAGCTGTGATCGTTGTGTCATTACATCTCGTTATCCGGTGGGTTATTAACACTTGTGTGCGAACATGTTGGGTTAACCTTATGAGCATTAATTCCTGGAAATTTTCTTTTTTTCCAGAGCTGGGCTCCGGCGGACCAATACAGACCCGGCGGTAGTTTTCCCCACCAGTCTCTGTCATGGCTTCCTTAGCCCCAGTCTTTGCTTTATGCACTACCCCTGCTTGTGCCGGTATCCCTATTTTTGCGCATACTCTTTGCATAAGGTGTGTTAAATGTCTAGACCGTTCAAGGGGTCTCTGGGTAATGCGTAATTGTTCTTTTTGCTCCCAATTAGCTGTAAAGGTCCTTTGCGACAATGATAAGACCGCGGCAGTAGCGTTAAGAGAAGTAAGGCAACAGATGGCAGCCTACACTACGATTGTTGCGCATAAATCACTTCAATGTGACAACGTCCCTCTTTGGGATAGATTGCTATTTGAACACCCTCCCCCTAAACGTTCCTCTAGAGTCACGAGTCATAAGCCGGCGGAGACTGGTCAGGGTTCTGTATCTTCTGCTACTACACCGAAACGTCCAAGAGAGCCTACACCCCCGGCATCCGCTTCCTCGTCTCGGGCGAGATCTCGGTCTAGGTCACCTCTCAGACGCCAGTCTTCTAGTCTTGCCTCTTCACCAGCGAGTAAGAAGAGTAGGACGGAAAGTTCCACCAGTGGTCACGGCGATGAATCCTCCAAATCTAAGAGTAGTTCACGGTCACACCGTAGCCATAAATCCTCCAAAAAGGATTCCCAGAAACGAAAGTCCTCCCTACATTCACCAGCTTCTAGTGCCTCTCATCGTACCTCTACCCCAGACAGAGTTTGTGTTAGGTCTCAAGGGTCCAGTGCGGTGCCTGTCCCTAAAGAGGATTTACCTATTGATATTTTAACCCTGGAATTGGAAGGTTCAGGGGGTTCAGTAATTGAGAATGTTTCAGACTCCCAAGAGAGTGTAGGCCAGGGCCTCAGTGTTTGGCGGTTTGCTCAGCCAGGGTCTGACCACCCACGTCCGACTCAAACGAGTCACACAGTAGCTGATGTCCACAGGGACGCGGCGATCCCATCCTCTATTCCTGACTTATCTTGGCAACAAGGTACCCCAGCTTCGGCGGGGTCTTCTCAGGAGGATCAGGAGGAGAAAGACGAGGTTTCAATAATTTCGGAGATGGAAGGGCAAGAGTCAGGCTCAGGCTTAGACGCCGCGCAGGATAATAATGATTCACCTGTAAGTTCATCATCAAACCAATTTGTTACTGCGCAAGAAATTAATGGGCTACTTACTCATGCTTTATCTAAAATTTTGGCCAACAACAGGAAACCCCACAATGGACTTGGGGGCTCCCACGACAAGTTCTACGGTACGGCCTCTGATGACTTCGATTGCTTTATCTAAGATCCCTAACCCCCCCACTCTGTCACCATCAGTGGTTACTAAGCCTGCTACGGCGGCATTGACAACTTCAAATGTCAGGGTCATCACGGATGTCAATCCACCCCCTCTAGACAAGGCGCCTCTCAGAAAGGTGGCTATGCCCTTGCTTTATGGACCAGACGAGTCATGGGTCCTTTTGACCCCCACTAACCCAGAGCTCGCCCAACCTACCTTGTCTGGGGAACTCCCGGTACCGCGTGAGTGGGTCATCCAGGGCAATAAATCAAAGAAATTAAGGGCCTTGGATACTTTGGGAAATGTACTAGACGTAAACATCAAGGCTATACCTAGTTATTATCACCAAGACTATTTTGTGTATGCTACTAAGCCAGCTTTACCCCCTGCCTCAGCTTCGAAACTATTTTCAGACTGGTCTAAGCTGGATGGGTTTAATGATATTAAGACTCTGTCAGCTCTCACTCCTGAACTGGATTTACAGACCGTCACAGACGAAGCAGCTAATCCAGTTTTGAAGGTGGGGCAGTTGGGTCCAGGACCTTGGGTAGATTGGGAGGTAGAGGCTCAAAACTTTGCAACCACATTTACTTCTAAATCTTCCCACCAGATACCTCAGGATACTCATTCGTGGTTCTCCATGCCGGTAGGTTCTGCCGGCGGAGTCCCGTCAGCTTTGTTTTCTTTCCTAGCTGCCCCTAAGATTAATCTTTGTGAGCTAAAAGACCCTTTCACTACCCCTACCCCTACTCACCTAGACAGAGAATTTAGGCTAAGGGGGAAAGCTTTTCGCCTGTTCTCTCAGTACATAGTGTCTCAACAGGTAGCTAAGTCTTTACTGCGGTCCACTCAGGCAATCGCAGATGCGGATGCCAGAAGATCGGTTGAATTATCCCGGCGACTGCTCCTCCAGTCGTCAATCCAATCCTTGGGTGACATACGCACCGCCTTGCTTGAGGCGGTACGAGCAAGACAAGATCTCAGAATGTCTTTAGTTCGCAAGCTATCTGATCGCATTGCGAATCAGGTGATCATGTCACCAGTGCTTACTCCCTCTTTAATGTCCCCTGAAGTGTGGCGAACGGTGTTCAATATGGCACAGGCCGTTAAGCACAGTCCCACCCCTTCTAAGAAACCTGCATTTAACTTCCCCAAACCCAGGCCAACCGCTAAAGCTCAGCCAGGGGGATCTAAACCCTTTCTTCTGCCTAAGTCCTCCCACTCCCCCCAAGGTCAGTACAGGCATAGACAGAGTAGGTTTTCAGGTCAGAGAGGACGCGGCCAGAATAAGCCAGGTCAGGGCCAGTCTTCGGCCAACACCAGCCAGCCGGCAAAGCGTCCAGCACCACCAACCCCACCATCAAAAAACTAAAGTCTCTCTCACTCCCGGTGCCAACCTTAAGGCCGGAGGACCCGAGGGTAGTACAGCCGGCGAACCCTTGTCTGCTAACTGGGTCGTTCCGAACGTGTCACCAAGCATGGCCATTAAACACTTGGGCACGGATGGTGGCACGCAAAGGCATCACTTGGCAGTGGCTCCGGCGACCTCGCTTACGTCAGCCGACAACGGCGAATTTTGTTTCTTTAGAGGTGGAGTCACTGGTCCAGGAAATGATTGCCAAGAATGTCATCATCCCGGTCCACCCAAATTACCCTGTATTCACGTCCAAACTATTTTTGGTTCCAAAAAGGGACAGTGTTCAGATGAGGCCGGTCGTAGACCTGTCTTATCTGAACCTTCACATTCACAACGAATCTTTCAGAATGTTAACAGTACACCAAATCAGGCTAACACTTCCGCCGGGAGGTTGGATGTGTTCACTAGACCTGACAGACGCCTATTGGCACGTATCGGTCAACAAAAGATTTCAAAGGTTTTTGGCCTTACGGATCAGGCACCAAAATTTGTTTTTCAAAGGATGCCGTTCGGCTTGAACCTAGCACCTCGATTATTCACGAAATTAGTCCGGCAAGCCATGATGCCATTGTTAAAACAGGGGATCAGAGTGTTATGGTACCTAGACGACTGGCTGGTGGTGGCAGAGACACAACAATTATGCATCAAACATGTCAATATCATTTTAAATCATGTCAAAACTCTAGGCTTCAAGGTAAATCTGGTAAAGTCAAACCTTGTTCCCTCACAAGTAATTCAGTGGATAGGGCTGGTCTGGGACACGGCCGCTCTCACTCTGAGTCAGAGTGTGGACAATCGCAACAGGTTTCGCAGGAAACTGTTCATGTTTCTTCACAGTCTTACTACGACGCGGAGGGTCTGGGAGTCTCTGGTCGGCTCTCTCAACTGGATTCAACTAACTGTCAAGTTGGGCCGGTTGAAAGTAAAACGATTAATATTGGAAGGCAACAAATATTTCCCGCTCTTACCGGCGGGAAAATTATGGCCCATCCCGAAATTAATCCACACCTTGCTAGCGGTCTGGGCAAAGAGGGAAACGTTGCACTCAATAATGTCATGGACCTCTCCTCCACCAACGGTATGGGTAGACACGGATGCGTCAGGCACAATAGGGTGGGGATTTCAGTCAAATCAGGGGCACCAGGGTCAGGGGCTTTGGTCCCACTTAGAAATCTCTCACATCAATGTCAAAGAATTACTAGTCCCCTTGTATTTCCTTCAGGCTCACGGCCCGGCGTTACGGGGCAAGTCGGTGGCCTTCAGAATGGACAATCTGAATGCAGTTCACTGTATTCAGAAACAAGGATCAACGAGGTCAAGGAGGTTGCTAAACGTGTCGGAAGAAATTTGTACTCTCGCCAACAGACTAGACATTTACCTTCACGCATCTTATCTCCCAGGCGTAGCGAACGTCTGGGCAGACGCTCTGTCCCGGAGACAGAGCACGACAGTAGAATGGGAGCTCAAGCAACCCATTTTCAACCTAATGATTGCAGAGCTCTCCCATCCACAAGTGGATCTATTTGCGTCCGAGGAGACTCACAAACTCCCTCTATACCTCACCCGCCGGGCGAAAACGCCGGCAGGGGGGCCAGACGCCCTAGTGACAGACTGGAACAGATGGAGCTCCATCTATCTGTTTCCGCCGCCAGATGCGTCACTAATGTGCCACGTAGTGAACAAACTACGAGATTATCGAGGCTTAGTCTCGCTAATCGCGCCCCTGTGGCCGGTGCAGTTGTGGTACCAGCAATTGAAAACGTGGTGCCCGGACCCGGTATCGCTCCCGGTCGGGTATTTCCACTTAGACACGATTGGCAACCTAGCGACCTCGCTGACTTTTGCATTATGGACATTCAGGAGGCCAAGTGGCTAGCACCATACGGTAGAGATGTGACCAATAAATGAATCAATCAATATACTCAGTCTACGAAACGACAGTATCACTCACATTGGCAAGCCTTTACTTCCTGGATCATCAGAACGGAACAGAATGTGCTGTCAGTGGCTTTAGTTTTCAATTATTTAAATTATCTGTTTGAGCAGAAACATTTATCTGTGGTAACATTAAAAAATCACTTAACTGCGATTAGAGTGCCCTTTTTAGACCTTACAGGTCTCTCCATACGGTGGCGGAGGAAACAGGTTTTATGAGAGCTTGTTTTAAACTTCGCCCACCTCCCCGTCAGCTCATGCCTACTTGGTCTCTCGACAAAGCTTTGTCTTTACTTCACTCTCGTCTGTACCAAAATACTGCAGACTTTGCATTACTCTTAAAAAAGGCGGTTTTCCTTATGGCTTTGGCCACCGGGAACAGAGTGTCTGAGCTGGCGGCGATGAGCAACACACCTAATTGCCTTAGGTTTGGTAGACTTAATGAATGTATTTACATTGCACCTTCCCCAGGTTTTGTAGCCAAGAATGAGCACAGTGCACACGTGTTTTCTGAGTTCACGGTGCCGGCGTTAAAAAGGGGAAAGGTGCATCATAATCTATGTCCAGTGCAAGCTCTAACCAAATATTTGAGAGTAGCTCCTCTAAACCCCCAAGGTGCTTTATGGGTAGCAAGTACGGGTAAACGCTTACTTAAACGGCGATTAGCCTCTCTTCTGGTCGAAGTCATTAAAGAGAGTAATCCCGGCGTTGTGGGTAGGGCCCACGATTTACGCAAATGGGCAGCCTCTTTACGTTTCCTGAAAAAAATTTCAGTAGAAGATATCGCGTCCACTCAGTTGTGGGCGTCTAATCATACGTTTTGTCTAGATACTTGTCAGTTGCTCTAGACAAACCTTCCTTACCATGTATAGCTTTAAGGCAGAGGGTCTAGGTGGCCCTGCAGTCACTTTTGTTTACTTTCACGGGAAGGGGGGGGGGGGGGGGGTGCAGTCAGTTGACATAGGACACCCTAGACCCCGCCAGAGTATGAGAGCTGTGATACAATTTAAGGTTAATGTGATATGAAAATTTCTCAGCGAGAAATTGTGCTAGTACAATGTTAGTACAAAACAACGGGGTTGTTATAGTAGTTTTAGCTGCGAAAGCAATTTAATATTAGAAAAGTGGAGATCCTTTGCAATTTATCTCCACGATTATTTTGGGGTTTATTATGTGCACATATAAACTTATAACTTGTTATTTTTGTCACCACTCGTTGAGTGGGGTGCCTTTGTAACTACAGATCTGTGTTCAGAATCTTCAGGGTTACCCATTTTTTGTCAGGCAGGCTTCTTTGAAGTACGCACCTGCCTGAACCCCTTTTTCTTGTATATTTTCGGCCTATGCCATGTTTAAATATATTTTTCAAAAGTAAGAATACTATGTGGTTGTTTTTATTATCTGCTTTTCTAGAGTTATGATATGATTACGAATGTCCCCCTCCAGTCTTAGAAATCAGGCATGTTCGTCAATGATGGAGGGGCCACTAATAAATTATAGGTTTGACTCCTGTAAGGAGATAAAGAAAACCTAATATTTAGTAGTGGCCCCGTAATCATTGACGACTGGGGCCCTCCCGACCGTCCCCTTCCCATTCGTTGATGTATTGAGGATTTTGGTTTACTTGATATGTCAGTGAAGGAGGAATGACGCCTGAATCAGCGTCTGGTCAGAGATCCACACAAGTACATCCACGATATGATGGAAAGCTTATTAGATAGTTATTCTTATTTTCTTTTTCTTTTTATTTTTTACGAAGTTTTTTCGTAGTGAGAACCCAATTCATAATGACTGAAGCCATGAGTGAGGTCGCGTGCGCTCATGATGAAGGCTCCTCAGTTTTTTAAATGCTCTGCGCGGTAGATTCAAACTACGGCGGATTAGTGTTTGAAGAGGATGCCTTATGTAATAGGCATGTTCGTCAATGATTACGGGGCCACTACTAAATATTAGGTTTTCTTTATCTCCTTACAGGAGTCAAACCTATAATGATTACGGGGCCACTACTAAATATTAGGTTTTCTTTATCTCCTTCCAGGAGTCAAACCTATAATATTTTATATCATCAGTTATATGTTTAATGTATAAGACTGAATGATACAGCTAGAGAGTGTGAGTGAGTAAGCGCAGGAGGCAGAGGGTAGTGCGCGTAGTGTTACACGTTGTCTCGGTGAGTGAGTTTTTTCTCATTGGTTTACTCCGGGATGTATCGAGTAAGGTTAGGATATGCGTAGCAGGAGTGTCCTGGGCTGGTTGCCCGCAGTGCAGTGTATTTTGGGTCGTATGTTTGGGGCATCTATTTCGGATGTACCCTCGTGGTCCTGTTGTGGACAGGTGAATTTTTTCACAGTTAAGCTAGCTTTGTGATGCAGGCGGCTTTCATTACGCGTTATTGCTTCCTTTTATCTTTCTGATGAGGTAGCGTATTTTTGCTGTCGTTCCCAGCGTATTTTTCTTCACTTAGTGAAGTTTTTTCTGGGTCCCGAGTCAGTTCTTCCCTTTGCCGGAAGTGTTTGCTACAGTGGTGTGTTGGCGGTGGTTCCTGTTGTGATATAATTCAGTGCTTTTTGTTTATATTCCGACATGTTACTGTTATCCGTCTGCCTAGGCCTAGCCAGCCTCTCGTAGCTTTATCACATATACAAGTGTTATTGATTTATTTTCTAAATATGTACTACTGTGTCATGTGTATCCTGGTTTAGTTGTGTATTGGCTAATTCCACGGACTATTTATGTGTCCTGGGTTAGTTGTGTTTTGGCTAATTCCACGGACTATGTTGGGCCGGCGTTAGTTGTGTTTTAGCTACGCCTCGGTCCGGTGTTGCGTTCAGATGGTATCTGGACGGGGTGGGTTTTTTCCGGCGGGTTTTTTCCGGCGGGTTTTTCTCGGTTTCACCTTGATAACCCCGGCTGGTTGCCTAGTTTTGGCCACGCGTGGTTTAAAAACAGGCTTGTTTCCCCGGCGAGTGGGTGTCTGTGGCTCCCCAGGTCTGCGTCTCTGGGGTGCCTGTTTCATCCCGGCGGGTTGGCTGTACCCATCTAACAGTGTTCATACGGACACGTGTTGTTTGTAGTTTTTTCGGTTTTGCAAAGCCAATATAAAACTATGCTGTAGTTGTATTTCCTCCCCGGCGATCTGTTTCAAAGAAGTGGGGATAGGAACAATTGGGGTTAACTTTTAAACTTTAATTCACCCGGTGGGTGCAACCTGGAAGGTTGGGATGACCGAATTTGCAAAATTCAGTTTAGTTGACCAGTCAATTGAGGGATGCTTTGTGTATCGCCTCCTTCAACATACGGCGCTTTAGGGCACATTTGGGGTTAACGTTTTTTAAACTATTATTCACACCAGGCGGGTGTTTTCTTGCACGGATGAGAATAACGAATTTACAATTCAGTTAGTTAACCAGACATTTGAGGGATACGTTTTGTATCGCCGCCTTCAACATACGGCGATCTAAAAGATACTTCGGCAGAAGTTAGATCTCGTATATTTGTCAGGCTTCCCAGTTTTTTATCTACGAGATAATTCGGGGGCCGGCGTCTTTTTTAGGGGGTTTTTTCCAATATTTAATATGGAAACAAACACCACCGGAAAGACTTAATCATTATAAACGCCATGATGGTCTTTATATATTATGTCAGAGGGTATTCATAAATCTTTTGGACAAATTAAGATATTCTGAAATCTTTTACTTAGGAAACCCCACCGCGTGGCGAGCTGTGGTCGTTGAGTATTACGTCTCGTTACCCGGCGGGTTATTTAACACCTGTGTGCGAACATGAGTGGGTTAACCTTATGAGCATTAATTCCTGGAAATTTTAAATTTTCCAGAGCTGGGTCCCGGCGGGTCTATGCAGAACCTGGAGTAGTTTCCCTCCAGTCTCTGTCATGGCTACCTTTGCCCCGGTTTTTGCTGTTTGCATTACGCCCTCCTGTTCAGGTATCCCTATTTTTGCGCACACACTTTGTATAAAATGTGTTAAAATGTCTCGTTTGGTGGGGGTTACCTTTCCGGCGTTTTTCTCGTTGCTCCGAGAACACCGTTTTGGTTTACCGAGTTTTAGTCAGGATGGCTAAAATAGGTAAGTTACCCCGACGAGTTTGGTCGCTTGAGGGCTCATCAGAAACTGCGTTTTTCTGTGGTCGAGCCTGGGATCAGGCTTCCTGTGTTATTCATTGCTTTATGCATTACGCCCTCCTGTTATGTCTCGTTTGGTGTGGGTTACCTTTCCGGCGTTTTTTCTCGTTGCTCCGAGAACACCGTTTTTGGTTACCGAGTTTTAGTCAGGATGGCTAAAATAGGTACGTTACCCCGACGAGTTTGGTCGCTTGAGGGCTCATCAGAAACTGCGTTTTCTGTGGTCAAGCCTGGGATCAGGCTTCCTGTGTTATTCCCGGTGAGGGGGCTCCACACAGTTATTTTGTTTGGTCTTTCCCTCCCGGCGACCTTTTTTACAAAGAGGTCTGGGGCAGGTATAAGTGGTTCGACATTGCATATAAAACCCGGCGGTTGTTTTTAAACTTTAATTCACCCGGTGGGTGCAACCTGGAAGGTTGGGATGACCGAATTTGCAAAATTCAGTTTAGTTGACCAGTCAATTGAGGGATGCTTTGTGTATCGCCTCCTTCAACATACGGCACTTTAGGGCACATTTGGGGTTAACGTTTTTTAAACTATTATTCACACCCGGCGGGTGTTTCTTGCACGGATGAGAATAACGAATTTACAATTCAGTTAGTTAACCAGACATTTGAGGGATACGTTTTGTATCGCCGCCTTCAACATACGGCGATCTAAAAGATACTTCGGCAGAAGTTAGATCTCGTATATTTGTCAGGCTTCCCAGTTTTTTATCTACGAGATAATTCGGGGGCCGGCGTCTTTTTTAGGGGGTTTTTTCCAATATTTAATATGGAAACAAACACCACCGGAAAGACTTAATCACTTATAAACGCCATGATGGTCTTTATATTATGTCAGAGGGTATTCATAAATCTTTTGGACAAATTAAGATATTCTGAAATCTTTTACTTAGGAAACCCCACCGCGTGGCGAGCTGTGGTCGTTGGTTATTACGTCTCGTTACCCGGCGGGTTATTTAACACCTGTGTGCGAACATGAGTGGGTTAACCTTATGAGCATTAATTCCTGGAAATTTTAAATTTTCCAGAGCTGGGTCCCGGCGGGTCTATGCAGAACCTGGAGTAGTTTCCCTCCAGTCTCTGTCATGGCTACCTTTGCCCCGGTTTTTGCTGTATGCATTACGCCCTCCTGTTCAGGTATCCCTATTTTTGCGCACACACTTTGTATAAAATGTGTTAAAATGTCTCGTTTGGTGGGGGTTACCTTTCCGGCGTTTTTCTCGTTGCTCCGAGAACACCGTTTTGGTTTACCGAGTTTTAGTCAGGATGGCTAAAATAGGTAAGTTACCCCGACGAGTTTGGTCGCTTGAGGGCTCATCAGAAACTGCGTTTTTCTGTGGTCGAGCCTGGGATCAGGCTTCCTGTGTTATTCATTGCTTTATGCATTACGCCCTCCTGTTATGTCTCGTTTGGTGTGGGTTACCTTTCCGGCGTTTTTTCTCGTTGCTCCGAGAACACCGTTTTTGGTTACCGAGTTTTAGTCAGGATGGCTAAAATAGGTAAGTTACCCCGACGAGTTTGGTCGCTTGAGGGCTCATCAGAAACTGCGTTTTCTGCGGTCAAGCCTGGGATCAGGCTTCCTGTGTTATTCCCGGTGAGGGGGGCTCCACACAGTTATTTTGTTTGGTCTTTCCCTCCCGGCGACCTTTTTTACAAAGAGGTCTGGGGCAGGTATAAGTGGTTTGACATTGCATATAAAACCCGGCGGTTGTACCTTCGGGTGGTTATATTAACGAATTTGCGATTCGCGATAATTTGCCAACCAATTGATTGATACAATAGGGTATCACGGCCGTCAAGACGGCGATCTATGAGGGCTTCTGGCAGAAGCCGGATTAGAGATTAAGATAGGCTTAGACTTTTTATGGGATAAAAAGATGCCTGAATCTTACTAGTGTTTCAAGTGTAAAGGGATACTTGAAGGACTTCATCTTTAATAAAGATGTTTTCATCTTTATGAGGATTCAGAAGTTATGCTTAATTCTTTCGAACAGGTAAAAGATATGCTGAAATCCTTAATAAACAATTGGAACAATGTTGTTTGTTTGTTTAGTCTTTCTCTCCCGGCGACCTTTTTACAAAAAAGGTCTGGGGCAGGTACAATTGGTTTGACATTGCATATAAAACCCGGCGGTTATACCTTCGGGTGGTTATATTAACTGATTAGCAATTCGCGATCATTTGCCAAACAATTGATTGATACAATAGGGTATCACGGCCTTCAAGACGGCGATCTATGAGGGCTTCTGGGAGAAGCCGGATTAGAGATTAGGATAGGCTTAGACTTTTTATGGGATAAAAAGATGCCGGAATCTTACTAATGTTTCAAGTGTAAAGGGATACTTGAAAGACTTCATCTTTAATAAAGATATACTTCATCTTTATGAGGATTCAAAAGATATGCTTAAAAATCTTCTGGACAGGTAAATATATCCTGAAATCTTTAATATGAAACTAAAGGAAAACGAAAAGTAGTGGTGGAGTGCTACGGTTCGTTGACCGGCGGTCTTGTGACACATATTTTGTACCATTTTTTGGGTGTAACCCTATGAGCATTAATCCCCGGAAAATTCTCTTTCCAGGGCGGAGTACCGGTGTTGCACCAGGTGACCAGGTAGTTCCCGGGGGCGGGGTAGTTTTCCCCCAGTCTCTGCCAGGTCGGCACTTGAACCTCTCATTGCTGTATGTTCAACGCCGTTAAGATCAGGTATCCCTATATATTATTTTCATTTGTTAATGAAATAATTTAATCACTGAATAATAATAACCATATATTTTCTATGATTATATTAGGATAATATTGTGTTTATTTATAGTAATTTATTTTAATACAATTAAATATAAATTAAATTAATTAGTATACTTTATGATTTTGCTCACCAGCTCTGCTTTCAATGTGTTAATGAGCTATGGGAGTTTTTAATTATCATAAACCTTTACAGGGCTCTCTTTTAGAGAGTATACCGAGCTCGCAAGCGAGGGACAGCCACAGCCAAGGTGTATGGCGATACTCACAGTCCTGGCAGGACAGAACACATCCCTTTGTGACTCAACTAGTGCTGACGTCCACGGGATGCCGATGTACCATCTTCTACCCCAGTTTTAACATGGCAACATGTGGAGGTCCCGGCTTCGGCGGGATCTTCCCATGATAAGCCAGACTTAACGGATGAAGAACAACGATCTCTGGTCTCAGAGATGGAGGTTGAAGTCCAGTCACCTTTTAGGCGACTCTCAGGGTACTGTCGAATCTCCACGGAGTTCGTCATCGGCTAGGTATGTACCGGCGGAAGAGATTGATGGACTACTATTGAATGCACTTAATAGGTTCTTGGGCCCTACGCCGGAAACTCCTCCTGATACGGGAGATCCCGCGATGTCGACGAATGTGCGACCTCTGGCTACATCCTTTGCTTTAGCGAAAATACCTAGCCATCCGCTTGTGTCAGGCCCAATTTCCAATGTGCCAGGCACAACAGCTCTCACTACTTCCACTGAATGCAGGTCACTGTATTCAGAAACAAGGGTCAACGAGGTCAAGGAAGTTGCTACTCGTGTCGGAAGAGATTTTTGTTCTAGCCACCAGTCTAGATATTTATCTTCACGCATCTTATCTCCCAGGCGTAGCGAACGTCTGGGCAGACGCTCTGTCCCGGAGACAGAGCACGATAGTAGAATGGGAGCTCAAGCAACCCATTTTCGACCTAATGATTGCGGAGCTCTCCCATCCACAAGTGGATCTTTTTGCGTCCGAGGAGACTCACAAGCTCCCTCTATACCTCACCCGCCGGGCGATAACGCCGGCAGGGGGGCCAGACGCCCTAGTGACAGACTGGAACAGATGGAGCTCCATCTATCTGTTTCCACCGCCAGATGCGTCACTAATGTGCCACGTAGTGAACAAACTACGAGTTTATCGAGGCTTAGTCTCGCTAATCGCGCCCCTGTGGCCGGCGCAGGTGTGGTACCAGCAATTAATAATGTGGTGCCCGGACCCGGTATCGCTCCCGGTCGGGTACTTCCACTTAGACACGATTGGCAACCTAGCGACCTCGCTGACTTTTGCATTATGGACATTCAGGAGGCCAAGTGGCTAGCACCATACGGTAGGGATGTGACCAATAAATTGCTCAATCAATATACTCAGTCTACTAAGCGACAATATCAATCACATTGGAAAGCTTTTACTTCTTGGATTGTTAGAACGGAACAAACTGTACCCTCAGTGGCATTGGTTTTTAATTACTTGAACTATCTGTTTGAGCAGAAACGTTTATCTGTGGTAACTTTGAAGAATCACTTAACTGCGATTAGAGTGCCCTTTTTCGACCTTACAGGTCTATCCATACCGGTGGCGGAGGAAACAGGATTTATGAGAGCGTGTTTTAAACTCCGCCCACCTCCCCGTCAGCTCATGCCTACTTGGTCTCTGGACAAAGCTTTGTCTTTACTTCATTCTCGTCTGTATCAAAATACTGCAGACTTTGCTTTAATCTTAAAGAAGGCAGTTTTCCTTTTGGCTTTGGCCACCGGAAACAGAGTGTCTGAGCTGGCGGCGATGAGCAACACATCTAATTGTCTTAGGTTTGGTAGACTTAATGATTCAATTTCCATTGCACCCTCCCCGGCGTTTGTAGCCAAGAATGAGCATAGTGCACACGTGTTTTCTGAGTTCACGGTGCCGGCGTTAAAAAGGGGAAAGGTGCATCATAATTTATGTCCACTGCAAGCTCTAACCAAATATTTGAGAATAGCTCCTCAAAACCCCCAAGGTGCTTTATGGGTAGCGAGTACGGGTAAACGCTTACTTAAACGGCGATTAGCCTCTCTTCTGGTAGAAGTCATTAAAGAGAGTAATCCCGGCGTTGTGGGTAGGGCCCACGATTTACGCAAGTGGGCGGCCTCTTTACGTTTCCTGAAAAACTTTTCAGTTGAAGATATTGCGTCCACACAGTTGTGGGCGTCTAATCATACGTTTCTCTCTAGATACTTGTCAGTTGCTCTAGACAAACCTTCCTTACCATGTATAGCTTTAAGGCAGAGGGTCTAGGTGGCCCTGCAGTCACTTATGTTTACTTTCACGGAAGGGGGGGGGGGGTGCAGTCAGTTGACATAGGACACCCTAGACCCCGCCGGAGTATGAGAGCTGTGATACAATTTAAGGTTAAAATGTGATATGAAAATTTCTCTGCGAGAAATTGTGCTAGTACAAGGTTTAGTACAAAACAACGGTGTTGTTATAGTAGTTTTAGCTGCGAAAGCAATGTAATATTAGTTCAATGGAGTTCATTTGCAATTGATCTCCACATGTATTTTGGGGTTTATGATGTGCACATATAAACTTATAACTTATTATTTTGTCACCACTCGTTGAGTGGGGTGCCTTTTGTAACTACAGATCTGTGTTCAGAATCTTCAGGGTTACCCATTTTTGTCGGGCAGGCTTCTTTGAAGCACGCACCTGCCTGAACCCCTTTTTCTTGTATATTTCCGGCCTACGCCGTATTAAATACATTTTTCAAAAGTAAGAATACTATGTGGTTGTTTTTATTATCTGCTTTTCTAGAGTTATGATATGATTACGAATGTCCCCCTCCAGTCTTAGATATCAGGCATGTTCGTCAATGATGGAGGGGCCACTAATAAATTATAGGTTTGACTCCTGTAAGGAGATAAAGAAAACCTAATATTTAGTAGTGGCCCCGTAATCATTGACGACTGGGGCCCTCCCGACCGTCCCCTTCCCATTCGTTGATGTATTAAGGATTTTAGTTTACTTGATATGTCAGTGAAGGAGGAATGACGCCTGAATCAGCGTCTGGTCAGAAATCCACACAAGTACATCCACGATATGATGGAAAGCTTATTGGATAGTTATTCTTATTTTCTTTTTGTTTTTATTTTTTACGAAGTTTTTTTCGTAGTGAGAACCCAATTCATAATGACTGAAGCCATGAGTGAGGTCGCGTGCGCTCATGATTGTTAAGATATAAACTCAAGTTACTCAGAATAAATATATAAGCAGTTACTTTCCAAAGGATAAATTAGTTTGCCATTATTTAGTTCCATTTTCTGTATTGCCCCTAGCGGCCATTCTTGTAAGCTTTGTTGTTATTACGGAGAAATAAACCGTTGAAGGAGGATGTGTTTTCCCTGTGCCCCACATATTTAGAGTGATATCCACTATCATTTCGGCGACCAGTTCAACAGGTTATGGGCCCAGGCATCGCCTAGTATTCGATGGTGATGAAGACAAATACGAATTGTGGGAAGTGAAGTTTTTAGCACATTTAAGAATTCAAAAACTTCATAGTGTCCTGGCAGCACCCACCCCTGATGCTGATAAGAATGCTGAAGTGTATGCCGAGCTTGTACAACTGCTAGACGACACAAGTTTAGCCCTGGTGATCCGAGATGCCCAAGATGATGGTAAGAAGGCCCTAGCAATACTTCGTGAACATTACTTAGGAACAAGCAAACCCAGGATTATTTCTTTGTACACCGAGCTGACAACACTCAAGATGGCAGAGGATGAGAGTGTAACTGACTACATGATTAGGGCAGAGAAAGCAGCGACTTCCTTGAAGAATGCGAAAGAAACTATCAGTGACAGTTTACTTGTGGCTATGGTGTTGAAAGGCTTACCCCCTGATTATAAAACTTTTTCCACTGTCGTGACTCAGAGAGAAAAAACGTGGAGTTTCATAGATTTTAAAGTTCAGTTGAGGAGTTTTGAAGAATCTGAAAAAGTCCACAAGCCACATAAATCCAGAGAAGATAGGGTTATGAATGCCAAATCAGGGGAAACCAGTTTCAAGTGTTATGTATGTGGGAAAATGGGACACAAATCCTTCCAATGTCCAACAAAGAATAAAGAAGAAAAGGAAGCCTACAGAAGACCAAGCCGCTGGTGTGAAAATTGCCAGTCCCCTACACATGACACAAATTACTGTAGAAAGAAGAATTATGTTAAAGTTGTGAGTGACAGAGAAGAAACAGAAAATGTAAGTGCAGTGAGTAGGCCTACACACAGTGACAGTTCTCATTATTTTGCATTCAAAGCAAAGGCAAGCTATACTAATCTTGTTAGTCCTACCAGCAATGACAGGTTATTGGTAGATTGTGGTGCTACAACACACATCATTACAGACAAATCCAAATTTGTAAAATTTGATGAACGTTTTGAACCTGTGAGTCACACTATTGAACTTGCAGATGGTAGCAGGACTTCAGGTATTGTGTCAGGTAGAGGTGTAGCAAGTGTGGAGCTGTGTGACACCAAAGGAAACATACAACAAGTTGAGTTAAAGAATTCCTTGTATGTGCCATCCTACAAACAAGACATATTTAGTGTTAAAGCAGCGACTGAAAGGGGAGCAACAGTAACATTTACCCCTGACCATGCAGAATTAAAAGCTCCAGATGGCACAGAATTTGAAATCCAGACATGCCAAAAACTATTTTCTCAATAATGTAAATGTTGACAAAAGTGGCACCCACACCTTGGAAGAGTGGCATAGAATTTTAGGCCATTGTAATGTGAAAGATGTGATGAAACTCGAAGATTTCGTTGAAGGTATGCACATTTCCGGCAAGATGAACTTTGATTGTGAAACTTGTACAAAAGGGAAAATGACACAATACAGGAATAGGGAGCAAGACAAGAAAGCTAATGAAAAACTTGAACTAATACATTGTGATCTAGCAGGCCCCATTGACCCTCCTGCAAGAGAGGGATTTAGGTATGCAATTTCGTTTGTAGATGATTACTCTGGTGTCATTATGGTGTATTTTCTGAAGAACAAAAGTGATACAGTAGCAGCTATGGAGAGATTTTTAGCAGACAGTGCCCCCTATGGTTCTGTCAAGCGAATCAGGACAGATAATGGCGGAGAATTTACTTCTGCAGAGTTCAGATCATTCCTAGTGAAAAATCATATCAAGCATGAGTTTTCTGCACCATATTCTCCCCACCAGAATGGCACAGCTGAACGATCCTGGAGAACCCTTTTTGAGATGGCCAGATGTTTACTATTGGAAGCTAGCTTGCCGAAGGAACTTTGGACATATGCAGTGAAGACATCCGCTTACATTAGGAACCGGTGCTACAACCCGAGAACTGGAAAAACACCATATGAAATGATGACAGGATTAAAGCCAAACTTGAAGAATATGCATATCTTTGGAACTGTATGTTATGCATATGTCCAAAACAAGAAGAAATTGGATGACCGCTGTGACCGAGGAGTATTTCTAGGCTATGATACACAGAGTCCAGCCTATCTTGTGTACTTCTCGGAGCAAAATGACGTGAAGAGAGTGAGATGTGTGAAATTCAATGAAAAATTCGAAGAAAAAATGTGGGTACACAGAATATACAAGACCCAAGACTTGTGAATCAGAAAAAACCACCACATTACCATTCCAAGACGGCCCGCAAGAAACCACACAGCTCAAGACGGAGGAGAATGAAGATGAAGCTGAAGGAATTAGAAGATACCCCCAAAGAAACCGGAACTTACCCAAGCACTTGAAAGAGTATGTCATGGATGATGAAGATTTATCAAATGTTGCGAAATGTTCAATTGATTACTGCTATCGTGTTGCTGACATCCCAAGTACATATCAGGAGGCTCTCTCATCATCAGAGTCTCATCAGTGGCATGAAGCAATGAAAGAAGAAATCAACGCTTTGGATGAGAACGACACTTATGAGTTAACACCACTCCTGAAGACCGATCAGTTGTTGGTGGAAAATGGGTGTACGCCGTAAAACTAGGTCCGAACAACGAAGAAAAATTCAAGGCAAGATACGTAGCAAAGGGATATTCGCAAGTCAAGAATGTAGACTATGAAGAGACATTTTCACCAACAGCACGCCACACTTCCATTCGTATGATGATGCAGCTAGCAGCTCAAGAAGAAATGAAGGTTCATCAAATGGATGTAAAAACAGCTTATCTAAATGCGGAGATAGATTGTGAAATTTACCTAGAGCAGCCTGAAGGTTTTACCAAGAAAAATGAAAACGGTGAAAAACTTGTATGCAAACTGAAAAAAATCTTTGTATGGATTGAAACAAAGTGGACGGAACTGGAATAATATGTTACATAATTTTCTAACTGATCAGAATTTCACCCGATCTGTTGCTGACCCTTGTTTGTATACAAAGTTTGAAGGTGATACAGTAACAATGACTCTAATATGGGTAGATGACATAATTATAGCAGCCAGTAATGATGAAGCACTTCATGCCATAAAGAAATCCCTCAAAGATAGATTCAAAATGAAAGACATGGGAATATTATCATGGTTTCTTGGAATTGAATTCACTTTTGGTTTAGAGGGGAGTGTTAGTATGAACCAAAGAAAATATTGTGAGAGAATTCTTGAGAAATTTCATATGAAGGACTGTAACCCAAAAGCCATTCCATGTAATCCGACTGTAAGTAAGTTGATTTCTGATCATTCTACTGATTTGGCTGATCCAAGATTGTACAGAGAAATTGTTGGGAGTTTAATTTATGTTATGACAGGAACAAGGCCTGATTTAAGTTATGTAGTAACAAAGTTGTCCCAGTTTATGTCCAAGCCCACTAAGGCCCATCTAGGCTTAGCTAAACACGTACTGAAGTATATTAAAGGGACATTGAATTATTGTTTAAATTTTCAGAAGTCAGATAGTCAATTGAAATTAACTGGTTACTGTGATTCAGACTGGGGAGCAGCAGAAGATAGACGTAGTACGACAGGCTATAGTTTTCAACTGAGTAAACAAGGCCCATTGATCTCTTGGAAAAGTAAAAAACAAAGAGTAGTAGCTTTATCTACATGTGAAGCAGAATATATGGCCATGACTTGTGCTATGCAAGAAGCTAATTTCTTGCGACAATTGTATTCTGATATGACAGGTTGTGAAAGAGACACTGTAACTTTGAATGTAGACAATCAAGGAGCTATAGCATTAGCCAAGAACCCTGTACACCATCAAAGATCTAAGCACATTGATATTAGATACCATTTTATCAGGTCAGAAGTGGAAAGCAAGATTGTTGATTTAGCTTATGTACCTTCTGAAGATAACATTGCAGATTTATTTACAAAGCCAGTATCAAAGTACAAATTGAATAAGTTCAGTGTTGTCAGGGGAATAACTTAAGTTTAAGAGGGGATGTTAAGATATAAACTCAAGTTACTCAGAATAAATATATAAGCAGTTACTTTCCAAAGGATAAATTAGTTTGCCATTATTTAGTTCCATTTTCTGTATTGCCCCTAGCGGCCATTCTTGTAAGCTTTGTTGTTATTACGGAGAAATAAACCGTTGAAGGAGGATGTGTTTTCCCTGTGCCCCACATATTTAGAGTGATATCCACTATCATGTCGGCGACCAGTTCAACAATGATGAAGGCTCCTCAGTTTTTAAATGCTCTGCGCGGTAGATTCAAACTACGGCGGATTAGTGTTTGAAGAGGATGCCTTATGTAATAGGCATGTTCGTCAATGATTACGGGGCCACTACTAAATATTAGGTTTTCTTTATCTCCTTACAGGAGTCAAACCTATAATGTGCACATAATAAACCCCAAAATAATCGTGGAGAGAAATTGCAAAGGATCTCCACTGTTCTAATATTAGACTGCTTTCGCAGCTAAAACTACTATAACAACCCCGTTGTTTTGTACTAACATTGTACTAGCACAATTTCTCGCTGAGAAATTTTCATATCACATTAACCTTAAATTATATCACAGCTCTCATACTCCGGCGGGGTCTAGGACACACCTATGTCAACTGACTGCCCCCCCCCCCCCCCCCCTTCTCGTGAAAATAAACAAAAGTGACTGCAGGGCCACCTAGACCCTCTGCCTTAAAGCTATACATGGTAAGGAAGGTTTGTCTAGAGCAACTGATAAGTATCTAGACAAAAACGTATGATTAGACGCCCACAACTGAGTGGACGCGATATCTTCTACTGAAATTTTTTTCAGGAAACGTAAAGAGGCTGCCCATTTGCGTAAATCGTGGGCCCTACCCACAACGCCGGGATTACTCTCTTTAATGACTTCGACCAGAAGAGAGGCTAATCGTCGTTTAAGTAAGCGTTTACCCGTACTTGCTACCCATAAACCACCTTGGGGGTTAAGAGGAGCTACTCTCAAATATTTGGTTAGAGCTTGCACTGGACATAGATTATGATGCACCTTTCCCCTTTTTTAACGCCGGCACCGTGAACTCAGAAAACATGTGTGCACTGTGCTCATTCTTGGCTACAAAACCTGGGGAAGGTGCAATGTAAATACATTCATTAAGTCTGCCAAACCTAAGGCAATTAGGTGTGTTGCTCATCGCCGCCAGCTCAGACACTCTGTTCCCGGTGGCCAAAGCCATAAGGAAAACCGCCTTTTTTTAAGAGTAATGCAAAGTCTGCAGTATTTTGGTACAGACGAGAGTGAAGTAAAGACAAAGCTTTGTCCAGAGACCAAGTAGGCATGAGCTGACGGGGAGGTGGGCGAAGTTTAAAACAAGCTCTCATAAAACCTGTTTCCTCCGCCACCGGTATGGAGAGACCTGTAAGGTCTAAAAAGGGCACTCTAATCGCAGTTAAGTGATTTTTTAATGTTACCACAGATAAATGTTTCTGCTCAAACAGATAATTTAAATAATTGAAAACTAAAGCCACTGACGGCACATTCTGTTCCGTTCTGATGATCCAGGAAGTAAAGGCTTGCCAATGTGAGTGATACTGTCGTTTCGTAGACTGAGTATATTGATTGATTAATTTATTGGTCACATCTCTACCGTATGGTGCTAGCCACTTGGCCTCCTGAATGTCCATAATGCAAAAGTCAGCGAGGTCGCTAGGTTGCCAATCGTGTCTAAGTGGAAATACCCGACCGGGAGCGATACCGGGTCCGGGCACCACGTTTTCAATTGCTGGTACCACAACTGCGCCGGCCACAGGGGCGCGATTAGTGAGACTAAGCCTCGATAATCTCGTAGTTTGTTCACTACGTGACACATTAGTGACGCATCTGGCGGCGGAAACAGATAGATGGAGCTCTATCTGTTCCAGTCTGTCACTAGGGCGTCTGGCCCCCCTGCCGGCGTTTTCGCCCGGCGGGTGAGGTATAGAGGGAGTTTGTGAGTCTCCTCGGACGCAAACAGATCCACTTGTGGATGGGAGAGCTCTGCAATCATTAGGTTGAAAATGGGTTGCTTGAGCCCCCATTCTACTGTCGTGCTCTGTCTCCGGGACAGAGCGTCTGCCCAGACGTTCGCTACGCCTGGGAGATAAGATGCGTGAAGGTAAATGTCTAGTCTGTTGGCGAGAGTACAAATTTCTTCCGACACATTTAGCAACCTCCTTGACCTCGTTGATCCTTGTTTCTGAATACAGTGAACTGCATTCAGATTGTCCATTCTGAAGGCCACCGACTTGCCCCGTAGCGCCGGGCCGTGAGCCTGAAGGAAATACAAGGGGACTAGTAATTCTTTGACATTGATGTGAGAGATTTCTAAGTGGGACCAAAGCCCCTGACCCTGGTGCCCCTGATTTGACTGAAATCCCCACCCTATTGTGCCTGACGCATCCGTGTCTACCCATACCGTTGGTGGAGGAGAGGTCCATGACATTATTGAGTGCAACGTTTCCCTCTTCGCCCAGACCGCTAGCAAGGTGTGGATTAATTTCGGGATGGGCCATAATTTTCCCGCCGGTAAGAGCGGGAAATATTTGTTGCCTTCCAATATTAATCGTTGTACTTTCAACCAGCCCAACTTGACAGTTAGTTGAATCCAGTTGAGAGAGCCTACCAGAGACTCCCAGACCCTCCGCGTCGTAGTCAGACTGTGAAGAAACATGAACAGTTTCCTGCGAAACCTGTTGCGATTGTCCACACTCTGACTCAGAGTGAGAGCGGCCGTGTCCCAGACCAGCCCTATCCACTGAATTACTCGTGAGGGAACAAGGTTTGACTTTACCAGATTTACCTTGAAGCCTAGAGTTTTGACATGATTTAAAATGATATTGACATGTTTGATGCATAATTGTTGTGTCTCTGCCACCACCAGCCAGTCGTCTAGGTATCACAACACTCTGATCCCCTGTTTTAACAATGGCATCAGGGCTTGCCGGACTAATTTCGTGAATAATCGAGGTGCTAGGTTCAAGCCGAATGGCATCCTTTGAAAAACAAAATTTTGGTGCCTGATCCGTAAGGCCAAAAACCTTTGAAATCTTTTGTTGACCGAGACGTGCCAATAGGCGTCTGTCAGGTCTAGTGAACACATCCAACCTCCCGGCGGAAGTGTTAGCCTGATTTGGTGTACTGTTAACATTCTGAAAGATTCGTTGTGAATGTGAAGGTTCAGATAAGACAGGTCTACGACCGGCCTCATCTGAACACTGTCCCTTTTTGGAACCAAAAATAGTTTGGACGTGAATACAGGGTAATTTGGGTGGACCGGGATGATGACATTCTTGGCAATCATTTCCTGGACCAGTGACTCCACCTCTAAAGAAACAAAATTCGCCGTTGTCGGCTGACGTAAGCGAGGTCGCCGGAGCCACTGCCAAGTGATGCCTTTGCGTGCCACCATCCGTGCCCAAGTGTTTAATGGCCATGCTTGGTGACACGTTCGGAACGACCCAGTTAGCAGACAAGGGTTCGCCGGCTGTACTACCCTCGGGTCCTCCGGCCTTAAGGTTGGCACCGGGAGTGAGAGAGACTTTAGTTTTTTTATGGTGGGGTTGGTGGTGCTGGACGCTTTGCCGGCTGGCTGGTGTTGGCCGAAGACTGGCCCTGACCTGGCTTATGCTGGCCGCGTCCTCTCTGACCTGAAAACCTACTCTGTCTATGCCTGTACTGACCTTGGGGGGAGTGGGAGGACTTGGCAGAAGAAAGGGTTTAGATCCCCCTGGCTGAGCTTTAGCGGTTGGCCTGGGTTTGGGGAAGTTAAATGCAGGTTTCTTAGAAGGGGTGGGACTGTGCTTAACGGCCTGTGCCATATTGAACACCGTTCGCCACACTTCAGGGGACATTAAAGAGGGAGTAAGCACTGGTAACATGATCACCTGATTCGCAATGCGATCAGGTAGCTTGCGAACTAAAGACATTCTGAGATCTTGTCTTGCTCGTACCGCCTCAAGCAAGGCGGTGCGTATGTCACCCAAGGATTGGATTGACGACTGGAGGAGCAGTCGCCGGGATAATTCAACCGATCTTCTGGCATCCGCGTCTGCGATTGCCTGAGTGGACCGCAGTAAAGACTTAGCCACCTGTTGAGACACTATGTACTGAGAGAACAGGCGAAAAGCTTTCCCCCTTAGCCTAAATTCTCTGTCTAGGTGAGTAGGGGTAGGGGTAGTGAAAGGGTCTTTTAGCTCACAAAGATTAATCTTAGGGGCAGCTAGGAAAGAAAACAAAGCTGACGGGACTCCGCCGGCAGAACCTACCGGCATGGAGAACCACGAATGAGTATCCTGAGGGATCTGGTGGGAAGATTTAGAAGTAAATGTGGTTGCAAAGTTTTGAGCCTCTATCTCCCAATCTACCCAAGGTCCTGGACCCAACTGCCCCACCTTCAAAACTGGATTAGCTGCTTCGTCTGTGACGGTCTGTAAATCAAGTTCAGGAGTGAGAGCTGACAGAGTCTTAATATCATTAAACCCATCCAGCTTAGACCAGTCTGAAAATAGTTTCGAAGCTGAGGCAGCGGGTAAAGCTGGCTTAGTAGCATACACAAAATAGTCTTGGTGATAATAACTAGGTATAGCCTTGATGTTTACGTCTAGTACATTTCCCAAATTATCCAGGGCCCTTAATTTCTTTGATTTATTGCCCTGGATGACCCACTCACGCGGTACCGGGAGTTCCCCTGACAAGGTAGGTTGGGCGAGCTCTGGGTTAGTGGGGGTCAAAAGGACCCATGACTCGTCTGGTCCATAAAGCAAGGGCATAGCCACCTTTCTGAGAGGCGCCTTGTCTAGAGGGGGTGGATTGACATCCGAGATGACCCTGACATTTGAAGTTGTCAATGCCGCCGTAGCAGGCTTAGTAACCACTGATGGTGACAGAGTGGGTGGGTTAGGGATCTTAGATAAAGCAATCGAAGTCATCAGAGGCCGTACCGTAGAACTTGTCGTGGGAGCCCCCAAGTCCATTGTGGGGTTTTCCTGTTGTTGGCCAACATTTTTAGATAAAGCATCAGTAAGTAGCCCATTAATTTCTTGTGCAGTAACAAATTGGTTAGATGATGAACTTACAGGTGAATCATTAATATCCTGCGCGGCGTCTAAGCCTGAGCCTGACTCTTGCCCTTCCATCTCCGAAATTATTGAAACCTCGTCTTTCTCCTCCTGATCCTCCTGAGAAGACCCCGCCGAAGCTGGGGTACCTTGTTGCCAAGATAAGTCAGGAATAGAGGATGGGATCGCCGCGTCCCTGTGGACATCAGCTACTGTGTGACTCGTTTGAGTCGGACGTGGGTGGTCAGACCCTGGCTGAGCAAACCGCCAAACACCGAGGCCCTGGCCTACACTCTCTTGGGAGTCTGAAACATTCTCAATTATTGAACCCCCTGAACTTTCCAATTCCAGGGTTAAAATATTAATAGGTAAATCCTCTTTAGGGACAGGCACCGCACTGGACCCTTGAGACCTAACACAAACTTTGTCTGGGGTAGAGGTACGATGAGAGGCACTAGAAGCTGGTGAATGTAGGGAGGACTTTCGTTTCTGGGAATCCTTTTTGGAGGATTTATGGCTACGGTGTGACCGAGAACTACTCTTAGATTTGGAGGATTCATCGCCGTGACCACTGGTGGAACTTTCCGTCCTACTCTTCTTACTCGCTGGTGAAGAGGCAAGACTAGAAGACTGGCGTCTGAGAGGTGACCTAGACCGAGATCTCGCCCGAGACGAGGAGGCGGACGCCGGGGGTGTAGGCTCTCTTGGACGTTTCGGTGTAGTAGCAGAAGATACAGAACCCTGACTAGTCTCCGCCGGCTTATGACTCGTGACTCTAGAGGAACGTTTAGGGGGAGGGTGTTCAAATAGCAATCTATCCCAAAGAGGGACGTTGTCACATTGAAGTGATTTATGCGCAACAATCGTAGTGTAGGCTGCCATCTGTTGCCTTACTTCTCTTAAAGCTACTGCCGCGGTCTTATCATTGTCGCAAAGGACCTTGACAGCTAATTGGGAGCAAAAAGAACAATTACGCATTACCCAGAGACCCCTTGAACGGTCTAGACATTTAACACACCTTATGCAAAGGGTATGCGCAAAAATAGGGATACCGGCACAAGCAGGGGTAGTGCATAAAGCAAAGACTGGGGCTGAGGTAGCCATGACAGAGACTGGTGGGGAAAACTACCGCCGGGTCTGTATTGGTCCGCCGGAGCCCAGCTCTGGAAAAAAAGAAAATTTCCAGGAATTAATGCTCATAAGGTTAACCCAACATGTTCGCATACAAGTGTTAATAACCCACCGGATAACGAGATGTAATGACACAACGATCACAGATCGCTACGCGGCGGGGTTCAGAATATCTAAACAAATCTTTTTGAAGAAAGTGAAGAATACCCTCTGACATAATATAACTGTCCAGCATGGCGATTATAGTCTTTCTGGTGGTGACTGTCTTAAGATTTAATTTTTGGAACAAAAACAACCCCCCATAAAGACGCCGGCCCTTGAAATATTTTAGTAGAATAACACAGGGCAGGCTGACACGAGATCTGATTTCTAACGAATTGTCACAAAAAGATCGCCGTAAGGTTGAAGGCGGCGATACCTAATTGTATCACTAAATTAAGTGGTTAAATCGAAATTGAATTTGTAAATTCCTTATTTCCTCCACCTAGGAGCACCCCCCGGGTGTGAAAAACGATGTTAACCCTAATTGAACATTCAATCGCCGTAAGTATAAAGGCGGCGATACATATAGTATCACTTAAAATGGATTGGTTAATGAACTAAATGACTTAGTTGTTCATCCCACCCTACCAAGGTACACCCGCCGGGTGAGATGTCAAAAAGTTAACCCCATAAGTTCCTGTCCCCACTTCTTTGTAAAAGATCGCCGGGGAGGAAAGCCCTTAACAACAGCTAGGTTTTTCATGTGGTTTTGTAAAACCTGGTAGAAAAACTACATAACGTATGTTCGCATGAACAACATTTTAAAGATGGGTACAGCCATTCCGCCGGGAATCAAAGGATGCCTGAAACCAGGTACCAACAGAGACGCAGTCCTGGAGAGCCACAGACACCTCATCGCCGGGGACACCAGCCTGTGTTAAAACCACGTGTGGCCCAACACGGCTCTCGGCCGGGGTTTTTTCATGGTGCAACCGAGAAAAAACCCGCCGGAAGGAAACCCACCCCGAACAGACACCATCTGAACGTACAACGGACACGAAGGAAGCCACGCACGACTAACCTAAGTCCACACAATAATCCGTGGAATTAGCCAATACACAACTAAACCAGGAAACAAACATAGTCCGAGGAATTAGCCAATACACAACTAAAACCCGGATACACATGACACAGTAGGGCATATTTATAAATAATAAACAATAACACTTGTACATGTGGCAAAGCTACGAGCGGCTGGCTAGGCCTAAGTAGACGGCATAATAAATGTTGAAATATACACCAAACACTGGAAATATCACAACAGGAACCACCGCCAACACACCACTGTAGCAAATACTTCCGGCAAAGGGAAGACTGACTCGGGACCCAGAAAAAACTTCACTAAGTGAAGAAAAATACAAAGGGAACGTCAGTAAGCAAAGCATACCTCATCAGAAAGATAAAAGGCAGCAATAACTAACGCGTAATGAAAGCCGCCTGCAACACAAGCTAACTAACTGTGAAAAAGTTCACATGTCCACAACAGGACCACGAGGGAACATCCGAAATAGATGCCCCAAACACACGACCCAAAATACACTGCACTGCGGGCAACCAGCCCAGGACACTCCTGCTACACATATCCTAACCTTACTCGATACATCCCGGAGTAAACAAATGAGAAAAAACTCACTAGGGACGCAGCAAATGCGGAATCAGCGGAGCGTGGGGAGACACGTCCGGGCAGGCTGAGCGCAGAGCAGAGAAGGAGGAATGACGCCTGAATCAGCGTCTGGTCAGAAATCCACACAAGTACATCCACGATATGATGGAAAGCTTATTAGATAGTTATTCTTATTTTCTTTTTGTTTTTATTTTTTACAAAGTTTTTTCGTAGTGAGAACCCAATTCATAATGACTGAAGCCATGAGTGAGGTCGCGTGCGCTCATGATGAAGGCTCCTCAGTTTTTAAATGCTCAGCGCGGTAGATTCAAACTACGGCGGATTAGTGTTTGAAGAGGATGCCTTATGTAATAGGCATGTTCGTCAATGATGGAGGGGCCACTAATAAATTGACGAACATGCCTATTACATAAGGCACCCTCTTCAAACACTCATCCGCCGTAGTTTGAATCTACCGCGCAGAGCATTTAAAATTTGAGGAGCCTTCATCATGAGTGCATGCAACCTCACTCATGGCTTCAGTCATTATGAATTAGGTTCTCACTACAAAAAAACTTTGTAAAAAATAAAAACAAAAAGAAAATAAGAATAACTATTCAATAAGCTTTCCATAATATCGTGGATGTACTTGTGTGGATCTATGACCAGACGCTGACTCAGGCGTCATTCTTCCTTCACTGACATATCAAGTAAACCAAAATCCTTAATACATCAACGAATGGGAAGGGGATGGTCGGGAGGGCCCCAGTCGTCAATGATTACGGGGCCACAACTAAATATTAGGTTTTCTTTATCTCCTTACAGGAGTCAAACGTATAATTTATTAGTGGCCCCTCCATCATTGACGAACATGCCTGATTTCTAAGACTGGAGGGGGACATTCGTAATCATATCATAACTCTAGAAAAGCAGATAATCAAACAACCATAGTATTCTTACTTTGAAAAATATATTTAATGGCGCAGCACATATATACAAAAGGGGGTCAAGCAGGGGCGTGCTTCAAAGAAGCCTGCTTGATACAAAAGGTTAGCTCTTGAGATTCTGCGAACAGATCTGTAAGTTAAAAAGGCACCCCACTCAACATAAGTGGTGAAAAATAAAAACTTATAAGTTTACATGTGCACATATAACCCCATAATACTCGTGGAAATATCTTGCAAAATATATCCAATGCTTAACCCCTCCACCCCGGAAGGGCTCTTAAACGCCCATAACAACCTCGGCCCGCGCAACCCGGAAGGGCTCTTGAACGCCCATTGCTTGCGTGCGTGTTTTCGAATGCCGCGCGTACATTTTTGGTATCATGGGACGGTAGGTGGCGCCACCAGGCGTAAACGACGCCACAGCAACAGTATCTACCCCGACGCCATCATGGACAGTACGCCAAATAGTGATTCCGCTGTGTCCGATACCGTGCTTCCTACGACGCCCTTGCTAGTTCGTCGCGCCTTACCCCGACGCCATCGCCTAAATGTGTTATCTCCCGGAGGTATTGAGGCGACATTGAGACTATATGAGCGTGCTGATGCCAAGTATATTGTTGATGATATAGTCAGTGACGACTCCAGTAATTATAAGTCGAGAGTGATGAAGGTGATGTACCAGTTGTTGAGGAAGCTGGTTTACCTAAAGACAGTGAACTTGAGAGTGAGTGGGAGAGTTCAAGGTCACTCACCAAATTTCGCATAATTGACACGACTCCAAGCCCTTCCCCAGGTAAATCGCCTTTCAAGCTACACTTGTATAAGCAGAAAATACTTGAGAAGGCGGCCGCGGCAGCTAGGGAACAAGCAAAAATACTTGGTGAGGATGAGGCTGTGAGTGAGGGTCAGCGTGGTGACCCTTCTCGTCCGCCATTGTCTCCCTTATCTACCCACGCCACCCAAGATGACCCGGATGCCCCGCATTCTTCCCCACCACCCCCACCATTGCCAAGGGTTGAGGACCCCCCACTTTCGGCCTATTTGCCTCCTAGGTCCCCCGACAGGAGACATACTGCTGCCGAAAAGGGGAAAGGTAGGAAATATACCAAAAAAATTAAGAAAAGTAAGAGAGTTTTGTTCGAGGCTCCCGCGGCGTCCACCCCTGCCGGCCCCAGCCATACGTCCCCGCAACTTTCCCCACGGTCCTCCCCACCTCTCTCCCGCCTTCAACATGTCTTCCTGAAGAAGTCTTTGAGCTCGCATCACCAATACCTGGGCCTAGTGACAGTGAAACATTGCTTTCTGTCACTCGTCGCAGGCCAAGGAGCCCAGGACCTCGGGGGGGCACAGCCTCACCTGCCACTCCTTCCCCACCTCGCCCACCCGCACGCCGCCCACGCATCACTGGTTCCCCGCCAGATTATGTGGGGGCCACTGATGATGAAGGGCACCTCTCTGAAGACTCTGGCTATGATTACATAGGTCCACCGTCAGGGCAAGATGACCACTCTGACGATGACTATATGGACATCGACGACCCTCGACCCATCCGCTTGGCCCGGCGTCGTGTTGCCCGTCGTGCTGCCCGCCGCCCTGGCTGACGCCCTCACCGCCCTAGGGCGCGCGCCTCCCGAGTTGGCCGTGGGCGTGCTGGGCCACCAGCTGGAGCTCCTCGTCAGCGTAGACAAGACCCATTCTACGTTTTTCAGTGGCAAGACGTAGTTGATGGGGATGGATACAACCCTGATGTGCCAGCTTTTGATGAGGTACTGGAGGGTTCAGGCATTACCCCCAATTTTCCTGCAGGCCCCAATGCTCCACCACACAAACTATTTGAGGCCTTCTTTGATGAGGAGGTGGTAGGCTATGTTGTCAAAGAGACAAATAAGCAGCACCAATTCCAGGTCCACTTTTTGGGCAAGGTGACCAAGGGCCACATGAGGCAGTGGACCCCAGTGACTCATAAAGAGTTCATGGTGTTCCTGGCACTCACCATGCTAATGCCACATGTCAAGAAGCATAGGTTGCCTGACTATTGGATCACCAATGATCTGATATCCACCCCTGCCTTCGGGAAATATATGTCTCGCGACCGGTACCTTGATATCCTCGCAGCGCTCCATCTTGTCACAACACCGACGTCCACCTCGGTGACAAGCTGTGGAAGATTAGGACGTTGTACGAGATGATGCGAGAACGCTTCACCTCCTACTTCAAGCCCTTCCGCAAGGTCGTCATTGACGAGTCTCTTGTGCTGTTCCGGGGAAAACTCAGCTTCCGGCAGTACATCCCCTCAAAAAGACATCGCTTTGGCATAAAATTCTTTGTGCTGTGCGACTGCCAAACTGGCTATGTCCTGGACTTCCTGGTCTACAGCGGGAAGGAAGGGGACTTGCTTGTGGACCCCCTCATTGGCTTTGGCGGAGCAGTGGTGCAAGCCATGATGGACCGCTACTTTCACAAGAATCACGTCCTCTACACGGACAATTATT
Organism: Paralithodes platypus; assembly: GCA_032716605.1. Taxonomy (NCBI): domain Eukaryota; kingdom Metazoa; phylum Arthropoda; class Malacostraca; order Decapoda; family Lithodidae; genus Paralithodes; species Paralithodes platypus. The sequence goes on along the minus strand of CM064533.1, from coordinate 19,428,319 downwards.
ACACGTCCCCCACTCTCTCACAGTACCTGCATGAGCGCAAGACGGGGACTGTAGGCACAGTACGAGGGAAAAGGAAGGGCATGCCACCTTTCCCTCCAAAGACCAAAAAAGGTGATGTGTTGAAGAAGAAGTCGGGGCCCATTCTGGCTATCCACTGGCACGACCAGCGGAAGGTCAACCTCCTGACCACCATCCACAAGGGGGAAATGGTGGAGACTGGCAAGGTGGATCGCCACACCCAGGCCAGGGTGACCAAGCCCGATGCTGTCCTGGACTACAACATCAACATGAGGCTGGTGGACAAGTCCGACATGCAGATAGGCTTCATTGACTGCCTGCGTACCTCGTGCAGATGGTACAAAAAGTTCTTTCTGCATATGGTGGACATGTCAGTTCTGAATGCCTACAATATATACAAGCTTCGGAATGTGAACACACCCATGAAGTTCAATAGCCTGCGGAGGTTCCAAAAGCAGGTGTTGACGGAGCTCCTGGAGAAGTATGCTACGCCACAGAGGGCAGTGGCACATCCTGGGCCCGCCGTTATTGACCGCTTGCAGTGTGCTCAATACTTGATTAGGCACAGGCTTGGTTCCCTGCCTCAGAATGAATCAGGAAGAACACAGCAGAAGCGGTGCCATGTCTGCTACAACAGCAGGGTGAGGCCGAGGCCAGGTAAAAAGTCAACCATGGAGTGTGTGGAGTGCAAGGTGGCACTCTGTGCTTTAGAGTGCTTCTTTGATTACCACTCCAAGCTGGAGTTCTAATAATCATACTGAAATTGCCAAATAAAATGACAATATGTACACTATAATTATATATAGGCAAAAAGTGAAAGAAAACCAATTTATTGTAATACAAAAGTCATGTATTATGAGAAAATTGATACAAATACAATTACACCATAATAATATGTGAAAGTGACACATATGTATATACCAAGTGACATTCATATGATTAGAACCTATAGAAATATAGAAATCAGTGAAAAAAGACAATAAATTGTATATAAAAAGTTTACAAATCATATAACTAAGTGAAAGTGACACAAGACCTAATATTTGATGGCCAAAGTATAATAAACACCTGTGATAACGAATAATCAGTGCCTAATACAACAATAACCTACCTCAATTACTAATAAAATGTACGGTATCGAGTGAAAATGAGCATTATCAGTGACAGTGACACTCTCTAAAGCATATTTGTCAAAGTGAAAGTGACACAAGACCTAATATTTGATGGCCAAAGTATAATAAACACCTGTGATAACGAATAATCAGTGCCTAATACAACAATAACCTACCTCAATTACTAATAAAATGTACGGTATCGAGTGAAAATTAGCAATATCAGTGACAGTGATACCCTAATAAACATATTTTATATAATTGGCCTCAAAATAACTAGAAAAATATCAAATAAACATCACATTCTCAATATCAAACACTAAAATCGTCTAAGGGAGATAAATACTTTGGCGCGATGAACGGCTAGGTGCGTCGTAGCCATGGCCGGGGCGACGCGTCCGAACGCGGGAAGAATTTGCCGCCGAAAAGCACTCGTTTTCCCGCGCTCACCATTATGCAACCAGAGGGGCTAGAGACCTCTACTCAACGCCATTCGACAGAGGAAGGTTTGTGGAACATTATTCTTTTTTATTCACAACATTACATGCCATATTCATTGACTTACAGAGTAGTTAACATAGCCCAAAGATCGTCAAAACACCCGGTACCGCAGCACAGTCGCAAGCTATAGCCCCCGGGGCTGGAGGGTTAAACTAAATTGCTTTCACAGCTAAACTACTATAACAACACTGTTGTTTGTACTATCATTGTACTAGCACAATTTCCTGCACTGAATAGTACAGAGAAATGTTCATATCAACAATACCCATAACTAGTATCACAGCTCTTATACTCCGGCAGGGTCTAGGGTGTCCTACGTTACCCTGACTGCACCCCCCTCCCCCCCCCTTTTCCTTGAAATTAAAACAAAAAGTGACTTAAGGGCCACCTAGACCCTCTGCCTTAAAGCTATACATGGCAAGGAAGGTTTGTCTAGAGCTACTGACAGGTATCGAGTCAAAAACTTATGATTAGAGGCCCACAAATGCGTGGACGTAATATCTTTCACAGAAAAATTCTTCAGGAAACGCAAAGAGGTTGTCCATTTGCGTAAATCGTGGGCCCTACCCACAACGCCGGGATTACTCTCCTTAATGACTTCGACTAAAAGAGAAGCCAATCTACGTTTGAGCAAGCGCTTACCCGTACTTGCTACCCATAAAGCACCCTGGGGGTTTAGAGGAGCTACCCTCAAATATTTGGTTAGAGCCTGCACTGGACATAAAATATGGTGCACCTTTCCCCTTTTCAACGCCGGCACAGTGAACTCAGAAAACATGTGTGCACTGTGCTCATTCTTGGCTACAAACCCTGGGGAAGGTGCAATGTGAATACATTCATTAAGCCTACCAAACCTGAGGCAATTAGGTGTGTTGCTCATCGCCGCCAGCTCAGACACTCTGTTCCCGGTGGCCAAAGCCAAAAGGAATACAGCCTTTTTTAAGAGTAATGTAAAATCTGCAGTATTTTGGTACAGACAGGAGTGAAGTAATGACAATGCTTTGTCCAGAGACCAAGTAGGCATGAGCTGACGGGGAGGTGGGCGGAGTTTCAAACATGCCCTCATAAAACCTGTTTCCTCCGCAACTGGTATGGAGAGACCGGTAAGGTCCCAAAATGGTATTCTAATCGCTGTTAAGTGATTTTTTAACGTTACCACGGATAAACGTTTCTGTTCAAATATATGATAATTTAAATAATTAAAAACTAACGCCACCGAGGGCACAGTTTGTTCCGTTCTAAGGATCCAAGAAGTAAAGGCTTGCCAATGTGATTGATACTGTCGTTTTGTAGACTGAGTATATTGATTCAATAATTTATTGGTCACGTCTCTACCATATGGTGCTAGCCACTTGGCCTCCTGAATGTCCATAATGCAAAAGTCAGCGAGGTCGCTAGGTTGCCAATCGTGTCTAAGTGGAAACACCCGACCGGGAGCGACACCGGGTGCGGGCACCACGTTTTCAATTGCTGGTACCACAACTGCGCCGGCCACAGGGGCGCGATTATCGAGACTAAGCCCCGATAATCTCGTAGTTTGTTTACTACATGGCACATTAGAGACGCGTCTGGCGGCGGAAACAGATAGATAGAACTCCACCTGTTCCAGTCTGTCACCAGGGCGTCTGGCCCCCCTGCCGGCGTTATCGTCCGGCGGGTGAGGTACAGTGGGAGTTTGTGATTCTCCTCGGACGCGAACAGATCCACTTGTGGATGGTAAAGCTCTGCAATCATTTGGTTGAAAATGGGTTGCTTGAGCGCCCATTCTACTGTTGTGCTCTGTCTCCGAGACAGAGCGTCTGCCCAGACGTTTGCTACGCCTGGGAGATAAGATGCGTGAAGATGAATGTCCAGCCTGTTGGCTAGAATAAAAATCTCTTCTGACACGTTTAGCAATGTCCGAGACCTCGTTGACCCTTGTTTCTGAATACAGTGAATACTGCATTCAGATTGTCCATTCTGAAGGCCACCGACTTGCCCCGTAAAGTAAAGCCGTGAGCCTGAAGGAAATATAAGGGGACTAGTAATTCTTTGACATTGATGTGGGAGATTTCTAAATGGGACCAAAGCCCTTGACCCTGGTGCCCTTGGTTTGACTGAAAACCCCAACCTATCGTTCCTGATGCATCCGTGTCTACCCATACCGTCGGCGGAGGAGAGGTCCATGACATTATTGAGTGCAACATTTCCCTCTTCGCCCAGACCGCTAGTAAGGTGTGGATTAATTTTGGTATGGGCCATAATTTTTCCGCCGGTAATAGTGGAAAATATTTGTTGCCCTCCAATATTAAGCGCTTTACTTTCAACCGGCCCAACATTACAGTTAGTTGAATCCAGTTGAGAGAGCCGACCAGAGACTCCCAGATTCTCCGTGTCGTAGTCAGACTTGAGGCATGCTATGCTTACAGGTACCTACCCGATAGCACTATCGTTAGTGAGTGCTGTACTGTATTTTATATATTATTTTGTAATAGTATAGATATCTTATCAATATTTGTATTTTTTACTATTGTTAATGTCTTGTCATGTTGCAAATTTGATTTTAAATAATATTTTGACATTTAACATGTAGTTTCTTTATTCATGCAGAGTTTAGTAAAATTTGCCAGAACGTCCCGGACTTCCCAAACTTGACTACTTCCTTTAACGTGACGATAGTGCGTTGTTATATGTGCGATTGGTTTGCTTGGGAAACAGATTAACTTGTTCATGTAGTGATGTACACCCTATGTGGTGGATTGTGTTCTTTTATTTAATAATTTTCATTTTAGTAAGCGTTGTTTCCACATAGCGATTTTGATAATTTAATTTGACTTTATATTGTCCTTGTCCCAATTTTGGTTTGTTTAGTTTGCAAGTTTTACATTTTAATTAAGGAACATGAACAGTTTCCTGCGAAATCTGTTCCGATTGTCCACACTCTGACTCAGAGTGAGAGCAGCTGTGTCCCAAACCAGCCCTATCCACTGAACTACTCGTGAGGGAACAAGGTTTGACTTTACCAGATTTACCTTGAACCCTAGAGATTTGACATGTTTTAATGTTATGTTGACATGATTTATGCATACTTGCTCTGTCTCTACCACCACTAGCCAGTCGTCTAGGTACCACAAAATCCTGATCCCTTGTTTTAACAATGGCATCAGTGCTTACTGGACTAATTTCGTGAATAAGCGAGGTGCCAGGTTCAAACCGAATGGCATCCTTTGAAAAACATAAGTTTGATCCCTGATCCGTAAGGCCAGGAATCTTTGAAATCTTTTGTTTACCGAGACGTGCCAATAAGCATCTGTCAGGTCTAAGGAACACATCCAACCTCCCGGCGGAAGTGTTAGCCTGATTTGGTGCACTGTTAACAACCTGAATGACTCGTTGTGAATAGGAAGGTTCAGATACGACAGGTCTACGACGGGTCTCATCTGAACACTGTCCCTTTTGGGAACCAAAAATAGCTTGGATGTGAAGACTGGGTAATTTTGAGGGACCGGGATGATGACATTCTTGGCAATAATTTCCTTGACCAGTGACTCCACCTCTAAAGAAACTAGATTCGCCGTTGTCGGCTGACGTAAGCGAGGTCGCCGGAGCCACTGCCAAGTGATGCCTTTGCGCGCCACCATCCTTGCCCAAGTGTTTAACGGCCATGCTTGGTGACACATTCGGAACGACCCAGTTAGCAGACAAGGGTTTGCCGGCTGTACTACCCTCGGATCCACTCGCCTTGAGAAACGGCCCCGGGAATGAGAGAGACATTAGTTTTTTGATAGTGGTGGAGGTAGTGGTGGTGGACGCTTCGCCGGCTGGCTGGCGTTGGCAGAAGACGGGCCCTGACCTGGTTTATTATAGCCTCGTCCTTTCTGACCTGTAAACTTACCCTGTCTATACCTGTACTGACCTTGAGGGGAGGAGGACTTAGGTAGATGAAAGGGCTTAGATCCCCCCGGCTGTGCTTTTGCGACTGGCTTGGGTTTGGGGAAGTTAAAGGTAGGTTTCTTAGAAGGGGCGGGACTCTGTTTAAAGGTCTGAGCCATATTAAAAACTGTTCTCCACACCTCAGGGGACATTAAAGAGGGAGTGAGCACTGGTGACATGACCACCTGATTCGCAATACGATCAGGAAGCTTCCGTACCAAGGACATCCTGAGATCTTGTCGACCTCGTACCGCCTCAAGCAAGGCTGTGCGTATGTCACCCAATGACTGAATTGACGACTGAAGGAGCAGTCGCCGAGACAGTTCAACCGATCTTCTGGCATCCGCGTCTGCGATTGCCTGAGTGGACCGGAGCATCGATTTAGCGACCTGTTGCGTCACAATGTACTGTGAGAAAAGTCTAAATGGTTTCCCCCGTAGCCTAAATTCTCGGTCTAGGTGAGATGGGGTAGGGGTAGTGAAAGGGTCCTTGAGTTCACATAAATTGATTTTGGGGGCAGCTAAGAAATCAAACAAAGCCGAAGGGACTCCGCCGGCAGAACACACTGGCATAGAGAACTAAGAATGACTATCCTGAGGGATCTGGTGGGAAGAATTTGAGGTGAAGGTGGTCGCAAAGTTCTGAGCCTCCGTCTCCCATTCCACCCAAGGTCCCGGACCCAACTGCCCCACCTTCAACACTGGATTAGCGGCTGAGTCTGTGACAGTTCGCAAATCGAGTTCTGGTGTGAGAGCTGACAGTGTCTTTATGTCATTAAAACCATCCTGTTTGGACCAGTCAGAGTTTCGAAGCTGAGGCAGGGGGCAGGGCAGGTTTAGCAGTATAAACAAAATAGTCCTGGTGATAATAGTTAGGAATGGCCTTAACATTAACATCTAGTACATTTCCCAAAGTATCCAAGGCCCGTAATTTTTTAGATTTATTGCCTTGTATTACCCACTCTCGTGGCACTGGAAGTTCCCCTGACAAGGTAGGTTGAGCGACCTCTGGTTTAGTGGGGATCAAGTGAACCCATGACTCATCCGGACCGTACAGTAAGGGCATAGCTACCTTTTTCATAGGTGCTTTATCTAAAGGGGGCGGATTGACATCCGTTATAACCCTGACATTAGAAGTAGTCAGTGCCGCCGTAGCAGGCCTAGTGACCACCGATGGTGATATAGAGGGAGGGTGAGGGATCTGAGTCAAGGCAATAGAAGTCATCAGAGGCCAGACATTAGAACTTGTCATAGGAGCTCCCAGGTCCACTGTAGGAGTCTCCGGCTGTTGGCCAAAAATTTTAGTGAGAGCATTAACCAGCAGCCCATCTATTTCCTCTGCTGTGACAAATTTATTCGATGATGAACTCAAAGGTGAATCATTACGATCCTGTGTGGCGTCTAAAACTGAACCCGACTCTTGCACTTCCATATCTGAGATGATAGATACCTTGTCTTTGTCATCCGGCTCACCATGAGAGGATTCCGCCGAAGCCGGAGTCCCATCTTGTTGCCAAGACAAGTCAGGAATAGATGATGGGATCGCCGCGTCCCGGTGGACCTCAGCCACTGTTTGTATAGTTTGAGCCAGAGGTTGAGAATACCGCCAAACACCCAGGCCTTGGCCTGCACTCCCTTGGGAGTCCGAAATACCCTCAATCATGGAGCTCCCACTTGACTCTGCCATTGGACGATCACTGTCCACTGAACTTTCCAATTCTAGGGTTAAAATACTAAGTGGTAAACTGTCTTTTGGTACTGGTACTAAACTATCTCCATGAGATTGAACACTAGCTCTGTCGGGGGTAGAGGTATGACGAGAGGCACTAGACTCCGGTGAACGCCGGGAGGCCTTTCGATCATGTGAGTCCTTTCGAGAAGATTTGTGGCTACGGTGCGACCGTGAACTGCTCTTGTATTTAGAAGATTTCTCGCTATATCCACTTGTTGACCCCTCTGTCTTACTCTTCTTGCTCGTTGGTGAAGAAGAGCGACTCGGCGGCTGCTGTCTAAGCGGGGACCTGGACCTAGATCTCGCCCGTGACGAGGAGGCTGCCACCGGGGGCGTCGGTTCTCGCTGTCGCTTAGATGTGCCTGGGGCTGGAGCAAGTATAGAACCCTGTCCAGTCTCCGCCGGTTTACGAACAGTTACTCTAGAGGGACGTTTAATGGGAGGGTGCTCAATTAGTAACTTATCCCAAAGCGGGACGTTATCGCATTGAAGTGACTTATGAGCTACAGTAATAGTATAAGTAGTCATTTGCTGCCTGACCTCCCTTAAGGCGACCGCTGCGGTCTTATCATTGTCTTGTAAAACTTTAACGCTGAGTTGAGAGCTAAAGGTACAGTTTCGCATCACCCACAGACCCCTTGAGCGGTCTAGACATTTAACACATTTTATACAAAGGGTGTGCGCAAAAATAGGGATACCTGAACAGGAGGGCGTAATGCATAAAGCAAAAACCGGGGCAAAGGTAGCCATGACAGAGACTGGTGGGAAACTACTCCAGGTTCTCTATAGACTCGCCGGGGCCCAGCTCTGGAAAAAAATAAAATTTCCAGGAATTAATGCTCATAAGGTTAACCCAACATGTTCGCACACAAGTGTTAATAACCCGCCGGGTAACGAGACGTAATACTCTACGATCACAGCTCGCTACGCGGTAGGGTTCCTAAGTAAAGATATCAGAATGTCTGAACTTGTCCAAGAGATTTAAGAATACCCTCTGACACAATATAAAAAACCAGCATGGCGTTTATAATTAAATTAGTCTTTCCGGTGGTGTCTGATTCAAGATTCAATTTTGGCAAAACAACCCCCCAAAAAGACGCCGGCCCCTGAATTATCTCGCAGATCAAAAACTGGGAAGGCTGACAAAAATACGAGATCTGACTTCTAATGAATTGTCTTAAGATCGCCGTACGTTGAAGGCGGCGATACACAAATGTATCCCTCAATTGTCTTGGTCAACTAAACCGAATTGTAAATTCGTTATTCCACCCTACCAAGGAGCACCCGCCGGGTGTGAAAGTAAGTTATTATTAAAAATATTAACCCCAATTGAGCCCTCAATCGCCGTATGTTGAAGGTGGCGATACAAAAAGCATCCCTTAATTGTCCGGTTAACTAAACTGAATTACCAATTCGTTCATCCCACCCTTCCAAGGTGCACCCGCCGGGTGTGCAAGATGTTAAAAGTTAACCCCAATCGTTCCTGTCCCCACTTCTTTGTAAAAGATCGCCGGGGAGGAAAACCAAACAACAACAGCTAGGTTTTTTCCTGGTTTTGCAAAACCGGGGAAAACAACTTCACAACATGTGTCCACATGAACACTGTTAGATGGGTACAACCATTCCGCCGGAATCATAGGGAGCCTGAAACAGGCACCACCACAGAGACGCAGTCCTGGGGAGCCTCAGACACCTACTCGCCGGGGAAACAAGCCTGTTTTTTGAAACCACGTGTGGCCAAAACTCGGCACCCAGCCGGGTTTTTCATGGTGAAACCGAGAAAAACCCGCTGGGAAACAACCCACCTCATCCAGATACCATCTGAACGACACACAGGACCGAAGAATTAGCCAAAACATAACTAACCACAAATAGTCCGTGGAATTAGCCAATACACAACTAATCCAGGAAACAAAAATAGTCCATGGAATTAGCCAATACACAACTAAACCAGGACACACATGACACAGTAGTACATATTTATAATATAAATCAATAACACTTGTACATGTGGCAAAGCTACTAGAGGCTGGCTAGGCCTAGGCAGACGGAAAAGACAACATGTCGGAATATAAACAAAAAGCACTGAATTATATCACAACAGGAACCACCGCCAACACACCACTGTAGCAAAATACTTCCGGCAAAGAGAAGACTGACTCGGGACCCAGAAAAAACTTCACTAAGTGAAGAAAAATACGCTGGGAAAGTTAGCAAAGCAACACTACCTCATCAGAAAGATAAAAGGCAGTAATAATAACGCGTAATGAAAACCGCCTGCATCACAAGGTAAATAACTGTGAAAAAGTTCACATGTCCACAACAGGATCACGAGGGTACGTCCAAAATAGACGCCCCAAACACACGACCCAAAATACACTGCACTGCGGGACACCAGCCCAGGACACTCCTGCTACGCATATCCTAACCTTACTCGATACATCCCGGAGTAAACAAATGAGAAAAAACTCACTAGGGACGCAGCAAATGCGGAACCAGCGGAGCGTGGGGAGACACGTCCGGGCAGGCTGATCGCAGAGCAGAGAAGGAAGAATGACGCCTGAGTCAGCGTCTGGTCAAAGATCCACACAAGTACATCCACGATATTAAGGAAAGCTTATTGAATAGTTATTCTTATTTTCTTTTTCTTTTTCTTTTTTACGAAGTTTTTTCGTAGTGAGAACCCAATTCATAATGACTGAAGCCATGAGTGAGGTCGCGTGCGCTCATGATGAAGGCTCCTCTAATTTTAAATGCTCTGCGCGGTAGATTCAAACTACGGCGGATGAGTGTTTGAAGAGGGTGCCTTATGTAATAGGCATGTTCGTTAATGATGGAGGGGCCACTAATAAATAATGCATTGTCACAGGCGAAAATAAAGACCACTTCTGTACTGCCTGTGACATGACGATTCACAAGAAAGAAAGTACAACATTGTAGATAGACTGTAGCCAAATTCATTGCCCTGGCGAGTGTTAGCGAGTGGCCCAGCGAGCGGCTGAGCCCACGTGGCGTTCTGCTAAGCTGCAGGCATCACAAGTTCCTAACCACCGTCTTTGCCATGCCATTCCTCATGGGGTATGCATCAGGATAACGTGTCGCTACATCCATTATCGTCAGGAGAAATTTATTACCGGCACTAGGAGGAGGGAGGGGACCAACCATGTCTATAACTACCTTACTGAAGGGGGGGCCCCATGACAGGAATAGGTTGTAACGGAGCCTTTGGGATGCATTGGTTCGGTTTACCCACTTTCTGGCAGGTACTGCACATTGCCACCCATGACACAACCTGTGCTTTTAAACCTGGCCACCAAAACAACTTAACCAAAGCCGCTACCGTCTTGCGTACTCCCAAGTGTCCTGCCAACGGCACATCGTGGGCCAACCTTAGTAGGCTATCCCTGCACGCCCTCGGCACAACCAGCTGGTCTACCACTCCTGACCCACCCTCCCAACTTCTCTTCGGGTCTTGAAATCGCCGATACAATATTCCCTCAATATAAAAAAATCTCCTGGCTTTGCATCCCCGTCCTCTTCGAGCTCGACAGCACCATTACCACACTTCTGAACTTCCGGAACCTCCAACTGCAGTTTACTAATATCCGAGGGAGCCAACCTGTCTAGATGCTTCCGAAGCAACCCATGTCCTCCCCCAATATCAAACTGAGCAACCCTTTTTCTCTCTGTGTGTAACGTTGCTGCCTCGGAGTCTCTTCCTGCCCTACCTCCTCACTAGCTGTGACAGGTCCTGGGGCTTCTCCAGACTCCAACAATGGTGCCAATACTGAGTCGCCAAGAAGCGCTGCTGGTACTAAACTCTCCAAACTTTTACCAACATTAGCCGTCTTCTTCCGACCGTTCCTCCGTTGATCAGAAGACTGAGGAATAGGCTGTGACACTTTGGATGCAAGAGATCTTGTAACAACGCACGCCATAGGTTGTACATGACACTTCTCTACCCACTCCTGTTCCTCCCTACTCACGTCGGCCGGCTTCTCGGCAATGACTAAGGGTGAAACCTCAGAAGTAGGCACTGCAAAGTCGTTGCCGAGAAGGAGGTCGACGCCCCCAACAGGCAAGTTCTCCACAATTCCCACATCCACCTCTCGTGTCACACCATCTACCTCCAGTTCCATCCTGACCAACGGGTATGACCTGATAGCATTGATACCTTGCACCACAACCACCCATGCCGCGTTTATTGGTCTACCAGTAAAGTTCTTCATCAAAGTCTGAGAGGCACCCATGTCTCGGAACACCTCAACTCCATGCTTCTTACCAGCCAACTTCACGCAGCCACGCCCTCGATGGTCACAAAAGACATCGCGGACAGGGTTCGAGCCTTCCGGATTCTTCTCCACTGGCTGTGTCCCAGCCTCTGACGTTATACCCCGGGCAAACTCAGACGACTTCGGGGACACCCCAATGTTGTGAGCCAAAGACACAACTGCATTAGGTGGCTTGCTTGGACAGGCTCTTGCAAAATGCCCCTCCTTATGACAATGGAAGCACTCTAGCTTTCCCTTGGGCTTCCCTTGAGGTGAGGAAGGACCCGGACCCTTTCTAAACGGGACGGTACTAGGTTTATGGTCAGTTTTGGTGTCGTTGCTCTTGTTCTTAGTGTAATTATGTGTATCAGTGTTTCGGGGAGGGTGAGGGTTACGCTCCTTATTGCCTGCATCACTTCTCTGTGCAGAACCGCACCCACGAATCAAAGATAACCGAAGGTCAGCCATCTCAGCTGCCTCCTGAAGAGTTTTCGGGGTTTTTTCTTTAAGATTCAACGTCAAATCGCCGCCCGTACACTTGAAAAATTGTTCTAGAACCATCAGCTGTTTCAACTCCTCAAACGTCGATGCCTTCTCAGAACGCAGCCAGTTTCTAAATGCATCGGACAGATCCCGGGCATGCTCAAAAAAGGTGCACTCACGACCCTTCGTTACACCCCGGAACTTCAATCTGTACGTCTCTGGTTGTAACTCATATGCCCGCAGGACAGCCTCCTTCAATACCTCATAATCGACGCAAGACTCCAAGGGCAACGCATCATATGCCTTGAGTCCTTTGCCAACCAACCTAGAGGAAACACGGGTTGCCCACTTAAACTCGGGCCAATGGTGCTCCCGGCACTTCTTCTCAAAACGCATGAAAAATTTGGTGACACCCGACTCATCAAATACAGGGACCAACTTGAGCAGGTGCGATAAAGACTGATCAAGATCTCGATTCCCAGAACTGAGACGCTGCCCTGTCGACTCCACCCTAGACTTCTCAAGATCTATGTCTGCACAGTACTTTGTAGACTCAGCCTGAAGCTCAGCTTCATGTCTGGCCTTTCTCTCCTTAGCCTGAATCTTAAGCTCAGCCTCCCGCTGCTGCTGCTGAATCTTAGCCAACTCAATCTGGTATTCCTGCTGCTTAGCCATCTTAGCCATCTCAAGCTGGAAGAGCATATCTGCAGTTAAACCTTGAGGAGGAGGAGATGCAACAATTGGAGACTCACCCAAGTGCAAACCATGCTGCCAGTGACTATCGGCCTGCGGTAACGTACCCGGCTCCGGAGCCCGAGGGAGCGCCATGGTAGGAGTCGAGTGGAATGGGGGCTGGGCCGAAGGTGCCCCAGCTCCCGCTCCACCCGAAGCCCCATGCACCCCGCCGAGCACCCAGGCCACCAGGTCACCTCTCGTCATGCTGCTAGTGCCCACATGACACATGACCCATGACCGTGGCCAAACACTAGAGACCATACCGATCAATCCCCGACACCCGGTCAACAGTAATAGGCATCTCCTGAAACTTCTTTGCATCCTCCTCACTAGTTATAACTCTAATGCCTTCTAACAAACCCCGCTGCTGCACCTCAGAGCCTGCTTCCCGTACTGTGTCCTCACTGTACACTGATCCGTCGTCCGACATATTGTCCACCGAAAATTCTCAACGTTTATAAAAAAAAGAAGTACCTAACTCTTATGTAGCACTATTCACTCAAAAATATAAAATGCTCGAAGACTCTTAAGTGTTATACTACTTGCCAAAAAACATCTGTGTCCACTATATTCCTTTAAACAAAAAACAAATGACCACAACAGTCCTGCAATATTTTTCTAAGTTCACAAAATCCTGAGCAAGGTCGCCATTTGTTACGACCGGGACTCGTATAAAACAAGGGCTCTTAATCATTGGACTAGAAAGGCACACAGCCACAACGGTAACACTAGATCCAACCCTCGAACTTATAATGCCGGCGCACAAAAAACACCTATACCCTCCAGAGTTAAATCTGCGATAGCGGGGTATCCTCTAACTCGGTATAAATGCACTACTACTACAGGCTGATGATCTCTGATACAGCCTGATCACAACAACATACAATTACGTTAATAATGTAGTGGAGTGGCAGTTGTCTACTCCACATCTCTGGTGAATATCTTGCAAATAAGCCATAACCCAGCCCCTCTTTATTATGAACTGTTGGAAGTGGAAATAAAACTCCATCAACAAATTCTAAGAATGGCAGTTGTCTATAGGCCTGGCCATCGTGGCACAGATAGGGGTTTTATGGAAGAGTTTGGGCAGTTTCTCGAGGAATTTTCTGCTAAAACTGGAAGACTTTTGATGTGTGGAGATTTTAATTACTGGGTTGACAGCCCTCATCTGAAGCCATTCTCTCCTGAGTTCCTTGAGTTGACTGATCAGAACAATTTTGTAAACCATGTGTCCCACCCAACTCATATCTTAGGACACACTCTTGACTTGGTTTTCTCTCCTGTGGGTTGTGGTGGTGTTCTGGATGTTGATGTTGAGAATGCTGACCCTAATACCTCTGATCATGCTTTGATTACTTTCAGCTTTGATTTCCCTAAGCCACTCACACATGAAAAAGTAATCAGATTTAGAAATTATAAAAATGCAGACCTAAATTTGGCTAGCAGTGAAGTAAAACAGTACTTGGGAAGTATTGATACTTCCAACCTTACTTCAGATGAGCTGGTGGAGGTACATGGAAATGCACTTAAATTAGTGTTCGATCATCACTGTCCAGAAGTAGAGAAGAAAATCATAGTACGAGATGATTCGCCCTGGTATAGCACTCGAGTTAAATTTCTTAGAAGAGCGCATAGAAGAGCTGAACGTGAATGGCGGAAAAATAAAACAGACTCTACATGGTTGCAATACCTGTCAGCCAGAAGAGCTGTGGTCTACAAAATCAAAGATGAAAAGAAAGTGTATTATCAGGGAAAAGTTGACTCGTGTGGTAACGACCAGAGGAGGTTGGCTTCAATTGTAAACAGTTTACATGGAAAAACAAGAGTCAGCTTAAGACCTTCTGTACCTGATGCCGAGTTGGCTGCCAACTTTGTGGCATTTTTTGCTGGCAAGATAACTCGCATAAGACAGGAATTGGATGATGCTTCTGTTGGTGAAGAACTTTCAGTTGTACTCCAACCCCGACACATTCCTAATAATGTCCTCTCATCCTTTCACTCAGTAGAGGTGGACATGATCTCGTCCTACATAAGAAACCTCAATAAAACATTTTGCCCGTTGGATCCCATAAATGTTTCCAAGCTACCAAGAGTCTATGATCACACAGTTGAGTTTATTTCCAAAATAATTAATAAGTGCTTCTCTGAAGGTAGCTTCCCACATTCTGAAAAGCATGCACTACTCCGACCTACTCTAAAGAAACCTGGACTTGATGTTGAGAACATGTTGAACTATCGTCCTGTCTCCAACCTGTCCTTCATATCAAAGATATTAGAGCGTGCAATACTTGACCAATTACAACCACTACTTCAGCAGAATGAAACTATCCCAATTTTTCAGTCTGCTTACCGACAGCATCATTCAACTGAAACAGCATTGATTAGAGTACATAATGATCTAGTTGAGAACATTTGCAATGGTGTGGCCTCACTATTGGTCTTGCTTGATCTCTCTGCGGCTTTTGACACAGTGGATCATGAGTTGTTATTGAGTGATCTTTATGATTGTGGTGTGCGTGACTCCGCTCTCTTGCTTCTTGGGTCGTACTTGTCAGGTAGATCCCAGAGTGTGATGGTAAATCAAGTGGTCTCGGACTCGACACCCCTGCAGTATGGTGTTCCGCAGGGATCAGTTTTGGGTCCTATCCTATTTATAATTTATATTAGCAGTTTGTCTCTTCTGCTTCGTGCACATAATGTCACCTTTCACTTTTATGCAGATGACACCCAGATTTATGTGAGAATCACAAATATAGTTGATATACGGAGTAAGATGGAATTGTTGATGTCTGATATCAAGAAGTGGATGAGAGCGAGAAAACTTAAACTAAATGATGGTAAAACTGATATTCTCATCATCCGAGGAAATAGAAGAGCTGATGATATGGTAGGTGCCCTCTCCATCAATGTGGGTGGATCTCAGCTGCGACCGGCCAACTCTGTTCGAAATCTGGGTGTATATGTGAACTCCCGATTAGATTTCAAAGAGCATGTAAACCAGATAGTTAAAAGTTGTTACTTGCACATCAGAAATCTCTATTTGGTGAAGCCGTTTATAACCAGACGTTGCCTCCTGACGTTGGTTCACTCATTGGTCTTCTCTCGTGTTGATTATTGCAATGCCCTGTTGGTGGGTCTTCCAAATTATATTTTGAAGAAAGTTCAGTCTGTTCTTAACAGGGCCGCAAGACTAATTTTTGGTGTTCCACCTAGAACTCCTACTACATCTCTTCACATAGAACTGCACTGGCTGCCAGTAAGAGCAAGAATAGAATTTAAGTTGTGTTTGGTGACTTTTAAGGTTCTCAAATTTGGTGAGCCTAGGTACCTTGCGGAGCTGCTCAGGCGCCCACCGGCACACCATGGTGTAGTTGTGCGTCATGACAATGACCCTTTTCGTCTTGATGAACCAAGGGCTTTCCAGCAGTCTTCTTTCTTTGAGAGGTCATTCTCCTACATGGCTCCGAGGTTGTATAACAGGTTGCCGCTGTCCATGAGACAACTGAGTTCTGTTGAATGCTTCAAGAGACAACTTAAGACTTTTCTCTTTGAGAGAAGCTATGATCTTGAGAGAGGTGTCATGACAGATGGCTATAGAGTTTAGGCTATTTTGCCACTGCTAGTGATTGTTAAATGTGTGTTGTATATGAGCCTTCTTTTGATGCATTGATTTTTGTTCTTTTTTCTTTCTCTTTTCGAGCGCTAGTGAATTCTTCGGAAAAATTGGCGCTTATGAGAAATAAGTAACATGCTTATTATTATTATTATTATTATTCAAGGAAAAAGATAGAGAGCTTAATTAAATCACTGGAATGATTTAATGCAAACAAGAAGAAGGTATAATTAAAGTTACTCTAAACAATAATAAACTGTCACTCCTATATTAAAGAAAGTGAATGAAAGTCCTAAAGCATCGAACAGGAATCTTCTTAAGAAAGTCTGATGCTGCTTAAGATGATCGAATCGGATTTTGAACTGTTATATAAAGCAGGAACAAGATATGACAAGTGTATGGACATACAGTGTTACCTGACACGGGAATAACGATAAATGCGCAATAGTATTATCGCCAACAACAAAAGAAGGAGAACTGAGCGATCTCTGCCATACCCATAGCTTACTCTGACTGTTCCTTTTACTTATATATTTTCTAGATCTCGAGTGACGGCGTCTCTTCCGTGGATTGACCTCCCAATCTACCAAGATTGGAAGCCAAAGCGTCACATTTTTCCCTTGCCCCTCAACTTTCTCTTCATAATTGCTGAGGGGCACAGGGCCCTGGGTGGGGCTTTGGTTTCCCGGGCGTTTCCGCACCCTCCTCAGCTCCCTGCCATGGAGTGGCTTCGGTCACCCAGGCTTTATTGTGGTCGGCAGGGAGGGTTCTGTGGGGGCGCTCGGATATGGCCTTGGCCATGCTTGGAGCCTTGGGGCTGTTCGGCCAGGCAGCTTGGGGAACAACAACAACAACAAACTAAGTACTTCCTCAGGCAACACAAAAGCCTGCTCGGGTTGTGCAACTCAACAACAACCAAGGCTTACAATCAAAGTGAATAAAAATGCTGCATACATAACATAAGAGTTTATAATCCTAATCGGGTGTCTGCTAGGCGAATAAAGTCTAGCTGGGATGTCGTAGGCTAGGAAACAATGGCTGAGAAAGCGGCTCGTAGCCTAGCGAGGTCCTTAAGACTGTACGGCCAAATTACGTTAAATGACGGGGTGCTCTCTTGAGAGATCCAGATCGCTAGTATCTGGTTCTCTCAAAGTCAAAGCAAAACGAGTTAGCACAGTGTTGGGTGGCAGAGGCAAAAGCCCTCACTCGCAACACAGTGCTAAACTCACAAGGTACACAGTCAGAAAGACAACCTAGGCTCCCCACGTATCCTTTGCGATTGTACAAGTTCAACAAAACCTGGTACACATCGGAAATCACAACATCAATAGCCTTAACCCAGTCTAGCATTAAATAGCCCAGCAGACAACCAAGAAATAGGTAGGGAGAAGTGTGTCGAACCTCTACAGACAAAATGTTAACCCCTCCAAAATGTCTAACTAAACATGGAATATCTGAGAGCTTCAGCATATAATACGATGGCCGATGTATGAAATCGTGCAGAACCAAAGGGGAGTTATGATGTTAAATAGATTGGAGGAATGAGAGGTAAGAAGTTGAGAGAGAGAGAGAAAGTGTTCTATAGGTAGAAGTCGGGACAGGTGGCAAGGGAGGTGTGAAGGGTATGCTGGTCAGGCAAGCTCTGAGCAAGGAAGACACAAAGGCAGCAGGGAGTGCGGGGGGACCACTTCCTGACGCGGCAGGAGGGTGGTAAGGCGGCCAGCCACTCAGAGGGCCCGGCCGTGGCATGACGTCACCGAGACAACGTGTAACACTACGCGCACTACCCTCTGCCTCCTGCACTTACTCACTCACACTCTCTAGCTGTATCATTCAGTCTTATACATTAAACTTATAACTGATGATATAAAATATAATGCAGTCACAGGCGAAAATAAAGACCACTTCTGTACTGCCTGTGACATGACGATTCACAAGAAAGAAAGTACAACATTGTAGATAGACTGTAGCCAAATTCATTGCCCTGGTGAGTGTTAGCGAGTGGCCTAGCGAGCGGCTGAGCCAGGCTGGGAAATTAGTGTTGCGGATCTACTCGCCCCGGGCTAGTGACTACTGAAATTGACTTGCCCTGACAGTGTTTTCACTTGCCCTGACAAATGTTGTACTTGCCCTGATACATTATACGGAATTTCAATCGTTAATCCCTTTTGTACCGGCAACGTCTTTTTAATTTTATTTGGGCTACTATTAGACGATTTTAAATTTAAAAAAGGCCTCCAACAATTAACAGGCTTCGAACTCTCTCAACCCTTTATACTACCACACATCAGTCTTAAACTGCACACAATCGTCTAAATATAGCTAGAATTCTATTAAAAAGACGTTGCCGGTACAGAAGGGGTTAAATACTGCATACATTCATAAACATGCCACGTTTCTATAAATTGGCTAATATAATTTGGCCAAATTACATTCACCCTATTATAGCCCTTCCTAAGCTTACATAACCTAATCAACTTCTCAAATGTCCAGCCATCCGGCTGGCTCAGTTGGTAGCGTGCCTGATTCCCATCTTGAAGGTCTCGCGTTCAATCCCCGCTCAGATTGAAAAGTTTGTCTGGGATACAGCCGGCGGTTACCATCTCCCCATGATCATGGGGGATGGGTAATGGTCTCTGGTAGACTAAAGAAAGCCAAGCGCTTGTGAATCCTCGAAGGAGGAGATACGGGCGCTATATAAGTAACCAGAAGATTATTATTATTATTATTATCCTCATATCCCTGCCCTCTTTCGTGGTCAGCTATGTATGAAAATTATGAAACCTTATTGACGACTGCCAAAAGAAATGGAAAATATAGCTAAAACGTTTATATTTATCAATATCCCTCATCCCCTAGCCCTCTCAGCTATTGTTATTTACCATGACTGAATATTGATTATTGTGAGAACAGACAAAACATACGTAAATCTAAATTTTAAATTAATCTGTAAATTATGAAAATCCTGCTAACCTTTATAGTTGACACGTGTAGCCTATAAAATTGAATACGCCGAACAAATGAATAGGCAACATTTCTGGGAACAGGGATCCTTAGTCAATATCAAGTTTTAATTGCATCACATTATCTATTCATAGTTCATTTCAATAATGAGCTATGAATATATAGTGTGATTCAATTAAAACTTGAAATATACAAAAATTGAATACGGCGAACAAATGACTAGACAATTTTTTTAGGAACAGGGAGCCTTAGTCAATATCAAGTTTTAATTGCATCACATTATCTATTCATACTTCATTTCAATAATGAGAGAGTGTGTACGGCTAGCAAATACTGAATAACCTATTTTATTTATTTCATTTCCAATACCAAACACCTCCCAATGAAATTAATCCTCCCGGGATTCGAACCTGGGTTACCACATACAGATCTTAAACACTCTAACCATTACATTATCAAGACAGTTAATGGTTAAGTACATTGAAACCTCAACACTGACTTAAGGAAGATATGTTTGTGTGTCAAATTGTTTGTTACAGCAAAATAGTGATAATTGTATGTTACAGCAAAATAGTGATAATTGTATGTTACAGCAAAATAGTGATAATTGTATGTTACAGCAAAATAGTGATAATTGTATGTTACAGCAAAATAGTGATAATTGTATGTTACAGCAAAATAGTGATAATTGTTACAACAAAATAGTGATAATTGTATGTTACAGCAAAATAGTGATAATTGTATGTTACAGCAAAATAGTGATAATTCGAACACGGATAATACAAAAATTCCAATAGCTCGAATTATTGCAAATCAGAAATAAGAACATTACAATGGGGGAACAATACACTAATTAATATGCACGCCATAATCGGCGAAGTGGAGACATACAGTCAGGACCCCCAATACACGATTCCACAATTCGCGAAAACCCTAATACACGAGTTACCCCTCGAAAATAACATTAATTAATTAAGCATTAATTATGCGAGGTGGTACCACAATACACGAATCGAGAGCTAAGAAGGGGCCAAATCCGCTATTCCCGCTTGATACCCGAGCACATCTACGTTTCGCGAGGCCCAGGAGTAGCTCTGAAAAAAAAAAAAGACGGGCATACGCCTGCCTTCCCTCCCGCTTACCCTCCCTCCCTCCCTCCCACAGTCCCGCTCAAGCGCTCATAGCCGTGCGGAGTGACCAAACGTTTGTAGTGCCTGCCACTTTTTTCGCCATGCCACGCCAATATAAGAAGATAACACACAAAATGAAGGTGGAATTGTTGTTTCGCAAGAAAAGAGGAGAAGGAAACTGTGCAATAGGCTTGTCAGAGTAAACTGTTCGTACGATTTGGTTAGGGAGGGAGAAGTTGGAGAAAATCGTGAAGTCCTACGGTCCTAGTCCTAGTCCTAGCCTATCTACTACTAATTTTAAGGATAGTTTCATATTTTTATTCATTGTTCTTCTTATATATAAGATATAGACTGTACTGTAGAGCCAAAAATGTCGAAAATAGGGCCAAAAATTTCGAAAATAGGCCATAATTGAGAGATGTCACCCAATCTAATTATTCCCATTTAAAGTTAGTTCCACAATACCCGAATTCACAATACGCGATGCCTCCTGTCACCCCTATTCTCGCGAATTGGGGGTCCTGACTGTACGTAGGTGCAGACGATGCCAATCTGCTACCCCTGCAACCAACCAACATCTATGGATTTACTGTAATTATCGATGACCACAGACCAACAACTATGCCACCAACACCATCTACAAGCTTAAAAGGTCCTGATGTGGCGGCGTCTACGCCGTGGGACCACCTCCCGGAGCTGCCAACCGCGGATGGCTGCCGACCCTCCACGGCCGGAGACAAGATCAATCGACCAGTCGAGGACAACCGGATGCCGGCCGCGGGGAGCAGTTTCGGGAGCCAAACCGTCACAACTATCCCCTGCCCCCCCCCTGGGGGCACGGGTCCTTGGAGTGGCTTTGGTCGCGACGGGAATTTCCACACCTCTCACACCACACACACACATCACACAGTTTTTCCTACACCGAGAAATGACTCTCCGGCTGTCATTTCTCGAAGACTTCTTCTAGCCGGAGACATTGAGAGCAACCCAGGACCCACGTACACATACATATGTCCAACTTGCTCAAAACCCATCACTTCGAGCCGCCACACTAAGGGTTCAGTTCTCTGCAATTCATGCAGGAACTGGACCCACTTCACCTGTACAACACTTGCCTCCAAGAAACACTACACAAACACCTGGACCTGTTCCTCATGCCCCTCCCTCTCCCAGTCAAATCCCTCGCCTAAACAGCGGCCACCTCTCCTCCCCAACCCACCTAGCCTTCCCATATCATCCACTCCCCCCCCTAAAACCCGTCCACCTCTCCTCCCTAACCCACCTAACCTTCCCATACCATCCACATCCTCAACTCAACACACCACACCCCATCCTAATCCATTCCAACCCCCATCTCCTGCTCCCCAATCCCCACCCCCACCTCACCCATCCCAACCTCCAGCCCCTCCCTCACCCCCACCCTCACCCCCACCCCATCCTCATGCAGCAGCGCCCAACATACATCGTGCACATAACATTAACATTCTCCAATTGAACATAGATGGCATTAACACAAAGAAACACGAACTCTCACACTTCATCAAACAACACAACATACACATTGCCATCTTACAAGAAACAAAACTCCGCACATCACAAAAAACACCCACATTTCATAATTTCACCACCATCAGACAAGACCGGGCCGTCGGCGGGGGCGGTGGACTCATCACCCTGGTACACAATGAAATATCATACATAGTAACCAGTGTACAAACCAAATCCCTCCTCCCCCCAAATGATAACACAACAGAAATACAATCAATTAAAATATGCACTGGCAACAAATCCAACATAACCATCATAAACACATACATCCCTCCCCAAACATCCCCTACAGTACCAAATGAATACAGACCACACTTACAACACATCACAAACACCCCACACATCATCCTGGTTGGTGACTTCAACGCCAAGACGTCGGCCTGGTTTGTCGACAACCCCGACACAGACAGAGGGCTGGTACTACAAAACCAAACAGATAACCTCATCATCCTTAACGACATCCATCAACATACCCATATTCCTCACCAAGCCCTCTATAACCCATCATCTCCAGACATCACCTTTTGCTCCCCAGAACTCGCCCCCACAACATCCTGGAGGGTGGTCAGAACCTTAGGCTCTGACCACCTCCCGATCATTATCACCACCAAAACCAGACTCACCCCAGCTAGCCACAAACACACATACACCAATTATAAAAGAGCTAACTGGGAAGCATTTACAAATGAGACAGAACAACACTTCACAACTCTAAACAGTACACCCATCACTAACATCAACAATGCTGTACACATACTCAATAAAACTATCCAAAACGCTGACAAGAAACACATTCCAAGAGGTAACAGAAAAAGACACAACCCCAACTTCACACCAGAAATTCAAAACCTCATCAGACAACGCGACACACTGAAACACTCCCCAGCACCCCACACACAGGACATCACACAACAAATTCAAGCACTCAACACCCAAACTAACAACAAAATACAAGAACAACAAAAACTAAATTGGAATAACTTCCTACAAACACTTGATCACAAAACAAACCCCAAAAAACTCTACAAAACACTAAACAGCATCACACTTTCCAACAGCAACACAACACAATCACATGCTGCAATCACAACAACAGACTCTACTCCTTCATGTAAACAACAAGCAAACACTCTCATCAATCACTTCTCACATGTCAGCCACCTAAAACCTCACAAAGACGACCGACGTGTCATCCGACGTAAGAGACAATTCCCCACAGACCCTGACTATACACCCTTCACCAATCACCAGACAAAGCATATCATCAACAATCTCAAGCACTCACCCGCCTGTGGCCTAGACAACAATAAGCAACATACACCTCAGACACCTGGGACCACAAGGCATACAAACACTCACTAACATATCAAACTACAGCTATTCACACAACACAATACCAGACATTTGGAAGCATGGTATCATCATCACATTCCCCAAACCCAACAAAGACCCCACGCTACCCTCCTCGCACCGCCCCATCACACTCCTTTGCTCCCCCTCCAAAGTCATGGAACGCCTAGTATTACAACTAATTACACCCGACCTACCCCTAGCTCCAACACAACATGGCTTTAGGCCACTGCACTCCACAAACACTCTTCTCACAGACCTTACACAAAGAGCTTTCGACGGCATCAACTCAGCTAGACCACCACACAGATCACTATTAGCCACACTCGACATTAGTAAAGCCTTCGATGCCATCCCCCGCCACAACCTAACAAACAAAATCTACAACACAAACATGCACAACAACACAAAAAGGTGGCTGGCCAACTTCCTAGCAGGCAGATGTGCACACGTATCTTTTGCCGGTCAGTCATCTAAAATCAGAAACTTTCCAAACGGAGTCCCACAAGGATCCGTCCTATCGCCCGCACTCTTCAATCTGTACATGCACGATATAACTACACCCAATACTCCCCAAATAAACTTAGCCTCCTATGCAGATGACATAACACTCACATGCACACACCATGACCCAAAAAGAGCAACAGATCTCCTTCAACCCTATCTCAACACACTACATGGCTGGTGCACTACAAACAGACTTAATCTAGCCCCAGCCAAATCCACCGCAACCCTGCTCACAAGCTGGACAGGTGAACACGAATACATCCCTCAACTCACCATAAACAACACACCCTAACACATAACACACACCCAAAATCCTAGGAGTAACATATGATACTCATATGACATTCAAACAGCACACCACAAACATTAAAAAGAAACTGACACCCAGACTTAACGCCCTCAGGTCACTTGCTCACACAAAATTTGGACACAACAAAGAAACTACCACCACAGTATATAAACAATACATAAGATCAGTAATGGAATAAGCAAGCCCAGCCTGGGCTTCTAACCTAGCTGAAACACATCATAAGACCTTACAGACTATTCAAAACAAAGCCCTAAAGATCATTACAGGCTGCACAGCTACTGCACCCACAGATCATCTACATCAAGAAACCAAAATCTTCAAAGTCAAAGACCATCTGGACATGAGAGGCACTCAATTCCTGGCAGCAGCCTCCACGAACCGGGACCACCCACTAAACTACATGGCAACACACCCACAGACACCAAGAAATATCAAAACAACACCCAGCACACGGTATCACACACAATTATTGTCCTCTCTCCCTCCCTGCCCACCCCGAACCAACTTCCAGAAGCACATCCATACTCATATCTCTCGCCAATCCATCCACTCACTCACAGACAACACGCAGCTGCATGCACGACCTCCCGAAATCCATCCTTCCGAATCCTCCCTCCCTCGCGAGGACAGAGTCCACCTGGCCAGGCTGAGATGCGGACACCATCCAGCTCTCCTGAGCTATCAGAAGAGACTGGATGACTCCGTTGTCGACGCCTGCCCGGGATGTAACACAGCACCCCATACCATTAAACACATCATCGAAGACTGCATTTCACACAACCACTTACGCCAACAACACAACCTACACTCAATGAGAGCTCTGTGGGAAAGCCCGATCGTGGCCATGGCCTTCCTCAGGGACTCGGGGCTGTTCGGCCAGGCAGCTTAGGGAACAACAACAACAACAACAAGCTTAAAAAGGCTTTATTATCACAAATTAATTCAATTACAGTTTGCAACATAACGCAAATACAATATCACGGCAAGGCAATAACAACAAATCGCAGGCAATGTTATCATAGGATTAACACAGCTAAGTGTACCCAAACATATTACTGTATATTTCATTTTCCGGGTTTTGTTATATTTATATATATATTTTGTTTTAACTTTGTTTTGTTATTGTGTCCGATATACATCAATATAAACAATGCAGTATATGACTAATGATCTCTACCGAAAACATTGTAAAATTCACAACCGATCAGTTGTGTCCGTCTATACTTTACCTAAGGGTCACCGCACACTAAGTAGTGTCAGTCTCAGACACTATCTAGTAACTAAAGGGTCACCGCAGCTATGTTTTCGCATATCAATTAATTACCGGTAGTTGATATATCATGATTACTATTATCTATTTTATTGAATCGTTATGTAAGGAAGTAATACAAACATTCACTTGTCCCCAGGGCAACTGCCGGGCAGACTAACATTGAATATCACTAGCCCGGTTACAGATCTGGGCTAGTCCGGGCTGCCGGGCTATACCTAATTTCCCAGCCTGGGCTGAGCCCACGTGGCGTTTTGCTAAGCTGCAGGCGTCACACCCCACCCAAGATATTAGACGCTCAACCATGAGCTCCATATCTGACAAGCAGAACCCCGATAAGACTCGCCACCCCTAACCACTTCGCAACAAAGAAAGGCAAAGCTCAGTTCTCATCAAAAAAAATTAAAACCTCTCCCAACACAATAGCTTAATTCATCCTGCTATGCTCCTAGAGCGAGCTTCTACTAGCCCAGCCTTCTGAGAGAAGAACAGGTTCGACTCAGAACTTCAGCTATAACATACTTAAAAATTTTAACTATTAAAGAAAGAGTTTTTATAGAATTTTCATTTTTAATATGTTTATGGCGGCTGCACTTACAGGGGCAAGCCAATTTTACTCCACACAAACCCGCACACCTGTGGTAGCCTAACTCGGATCCTCCACCCTCGATAAACAGTCAGCAATCACTACCGGCAATATGGCGAATGTCTAAATTATAGGTTTGACTCCTGTAAGGAGATAAAGAAAACCTAATATTTAGTAGTGGCCCCGTAATCATTGACGAACATGCCTATTACATAAGGCATCCTCTTCAAACACTAATCCGCCGTAGTTTGAATCTACCGCGCAGAGCATTTAAAAACTGAGGAGCCTTCATCATGAGCGCACGTGACCTCACTCATGGCTTCAGTCATTATGAATTGGGTTCTCACTACGAAAAAACTTCGTAAAAAATAAAAACAAAAAGAAAATAAGAATAACTATCTAATAAGCTTTCCATCATATCGTGGATGTACTTGTGTGGATCTTTGACCAGACGCTACTGCAGGCGTCATTCTTCCTTCACTGACATATCAAGTAAACCAAAATCCTGAATACATCAACGAATGGGAAGGGGATGGTCGGGAGGGCCCCAGTCGTCAATGATTACGGGGCCACTACTAAATATTAGGTTTTCTTTATCTCCTTACAGGAGTCAAACCTATAATTTATTAGTGGCCCCTCCATCATTGATGAACATGCCTGATTTCTAAGACTGGAGGGGGACATTCGTAATCATATCATAACTCTAGAAAAGCAGATAATCAAACAACCACATAGTATTCTTACTCTTGTAAAAAGGAGATATTCGGGTGCATAAACTTTATACAGCCTAAATCTTCAAAAAGGGGTACAAGCAGGAGCGTGCTTCAAAGAAGCCTGCTTGAAAAAGGGTTAACTCTGAGACTCTGTACACAGATCTGCTAGTTAAGAAGGCACCCCACTTAAAGTAAGTGGTGAAAACTAAAAACTTATAAGTTTACATGTGCACATATAAACCCCATTAACTAGTGGATATATTCCTAAAAATATAACCAAACATAAATGAATTCTTGTACATTCATAGAAGTACTGAACTCGTGTACTTATGGAGAAGTAATTACTTCAAAAGTAAAAGTCGTAGTTGCAACTACCGAGATTTCTCAAAAATCTATTGCTTCACAGCCAAAGCTACTTACAACAAGAATTGTTGTAACACTACTATTGGCCTTTAGCACAATTTCCTGCAATAAATACTACAGAGAAATTTTATAAAACAATGCCTACAAACAGTATCCCAGCTCGTATGTTCCGAACACATACTCCGGAGGGGTCTAGGGTGTCCTATGTCACACTGACTGCACCCTCCCCCCCCCTTTTTCTTGAAATTAAACAAAACGTGACTAAAAGGGCCACCTAGACCCTCTGCCGTAAAGTTATACATGGCAAGGAAGGTATAACTTATATATAATCAGGAACTCCTGATTAGAGGCCCACAACTGTGTGGACTTAATAACTTCCACCGAAAGATTATTAAGGAAACGTAAAGAGGCTGTCCCCTTGCGTAAATCGTGGGTCTTACCCACAACGCCGGGATTCTTCTCTTTAAAGTCCTTGACCAAGAGAGAAGCCAGTGTACGCTCCATCAAGCGTTCACCCGGACTTGCGACCCATAAAGCACCCTGGTGATTTAGAGGTGCCACTCTTAAATATTTGGTTAGAGCTTGCACTGGGCAAAAAAGATGGTGCACCTTTCCCCTTTTTAACGCCGGCACCGTGAACTCTGAAAACACGTGTTCACTGTGCTCATTCTTGGCTAAGAATCCTGGGGAAGGTGCAATGTGAATACACTCATGAAGCCTATCAAACCTGAGGCAAATAGGTGTGTTGCTCATCGCCGCCAGCTCAGATACTCTGTTCCCGGTAGCCAAAGCCATAAGGAATACTGCCCTTTTGTAAAATCTGCAGTCTTTGGTACATACGGGAACGAGAATAACTACGATGCTTTGTCCAGAGACCATGTAGGCCTGAGCTGACGGGGAGGTGGGCGGAGTTTAAAACCTGCCCTCATAAATCAATTTCAGATAAATGTTTCTGCATGAACAGATACATTAAATAATTAACAACCAACGCCACCGAGGGCACAGTTTGGTTTGTTCTAAGAATCCAAGACATAAAAGCTTGCCAATGCGATTGAAACTGTCGCCTTGTAGACTGGGTATATTGATTCGTGAATATCTTGGTCACGTCGCTACCATATGGTGCTAGCCACTTGGCCTCCTGAATGTCCATAATGAACAAGTCCGCGAGGTTTCTAGGTTGCCAATTGTGTTCTAAGTGGAACAACCCGACCGGGAGTGACACTGGGTGCGGGCACCACGTGTACAAATGCTGGTACCAAACTGCACCGGCCACAGGGGCGCGATTAGCGAGACTACGCCTCGCTAATCCTGTAGTTTGTTGACTACGTGGCACATTAGAGACGCGTCTGGCGGCGGAAAATAGATAAATGGAACTCAACCTGTTCTCATCCGTCATCAGAGCGTCAGGTCCGCCCGCCGGCGTTATCGTCCGGCAGGTGAGGTACAGTGGGAGTTTGCAAGTCTTCTCAGACGCAAACAAATCCACTTGTGGATGGTCATGCTCCGCACACGCAAGAGCGCCCATTCCACTGAAGTGCTTTGTCTCTGAGACAGAGCGTCTGCCCAGACGTTTGCAACGCCTGGGAGATAAGATACGTGAAGATGAATGTTCAGCCTGTTGGCTAGTATAAAAATCTTTTCTGACACGTTTAGCCACTTCCGAGATCTTATTGACCCTTGTTTCTGAATACAGTGAACCACATTCAGATTGTCCATTCTGAAGGCCACCGACTAGCCCCGTAAAGCAGAGCCGTGAGCCTGAAGGACAGATAAGGGGACTAGTAAGTCTTTGACATTGATGTGGAAGATTTCTAAATGGGACCAAAACCTTTGACCCTGATGCCCGAGGTTTGACTAAAAGCCCCAACCTATCGTGCCTGACGCATCCATGTCCACCCATACCGACGGCGGAGGAGAGGTTCATGACATGACTGCGTGCAACCTTTCTCTCGTCGCCCAAACCGCTAGTAAGTTGTGTAATAACGTTGGGATAGGCCATACTATCCCCGCAGGTAATAGTGGGAAAAATTTGTTGCCCTCCACGATTAAACGTTAGACTTTCAACCGGCCCAACTTCACAGTTAGCTGAACCCCGTTGAGAGAACCGACTAGAGATTCCCAAAGTTTCTGTGTCGTATTCAGACTGTGGAGAAACATAAACAGTTTTTGCGAAATCTGTTTCGAGTGTCCACACTCTGACTCAGAGTGAGAGAAGCTGTGTCCTCGACCAGCCCTATCCCCTGAAATACTCGTGGGGGAACAAGGGTTTGACTTTTACTAAGTTGACCTTGAATCCTAGAGATATGAGATGGTTTAACGTAACGTAGACATGACTGATGCGTAACTTTTCTGTTTCTGCCACCACCAGTTAGTCGCCCAGATACCACCAGACCCTGATCCCTTGTTCTAACAAGGGCATCAGGGCTTGCGGGGACCTTGCTTGAATGCTTGTGCCAAATTGAAAACAGTCTTCCAAACTGCTGGTGAAATCAAAGAAGGAATTAGAACTGGAGACAGAACTACTTGGCTTGCAATACGGTCAAGAAGTTTCTTCACTAAGAACATCCTCAGATCCTGCCTTGCTCGAACTGCCTCTAATAAGGCCGTCCGAATATCTCCTAAAGACTTGGATGGAAGTCTGGAGAAGCAAGCGCCGGGAAAGTTCAATGGCTTTCCTGACTTCCGCGGCTTCTATTGCCTGAGAAGAGCGTAACAGAGACTTTGTTACTTGCTGGGAACCATATATTGCGAAAACAGTTTAAACGCTTTTCCTCTTAACCTAAACTCGCGGTCTAGGTAAGCTGGGGAAGGCGTGCTAATGGCAGCCAAGCAGAGGGGACTCCGCCGGCACCAAAAACCGGAAGAGAGAACCAAGAATGGCGTTCTGGAGGGATTTGGTGGTAAGAATAAGTCATGGTTATAATAACTTGGAATGTCCTTAATATGAACATCCAAAACATTTCCGTAACATTGCTACCCCTGACTCATCAGGCCCCTAAAAAGAGGCATAGCTCCTGTTTTTTGACTGGCGCCTTGTCTAAAGGAGGGGGAGATATGTCTGATATGACTCGCACAGTGGAAGTAGTGAGAGCTGTTGTGCCTGGCACATTGGAAATTGGGTCTGACACAAGCGGATGCCTAGGTATTTTAGCTAAAGCAAAGGATGTAGCCAGAGGTCGCACATTCGTCGACATCGCGGGATCTCCCGTATCAGGAGTTTCCGGCGTAGGGCCAAAGAACCTATTAAGTGCATTCAATAGTAGTCCATCAATCTCTTCCGCCGGTACATACCTAGCCGATGACGAACTCCGTGGAGATTCGACAGTACCCTGAGAGTCGCCTAGAAGGTGACTGGACTCTTCAACCTCCATCTCTGAGACCAGAGATCGTTGTTCTTCATCCGTTAAGTCTGGCTTATCATGGGAAGATCCCGCCGAAGCCGGGACCTCCACATGTTGCCATGTTAAAACTGGGGTAGAAGATGGTACATCGGCATCCCGTGGACGTCAGCACTAGTTGAGTCACAAAGGGATGTATTCTGTCCTGCCAGGACTGTGAGTATCGCCATACACCTTGGCTGTGGCTGTCCCTCGCTTGCGAGCTCGGTATACTCTCTGAAAGAGAGCCCTGTAAAGGTTTATGATAATTAAAAGCTCCCATAGCTCATTAACACATTGAAAGCAGAGCTGGTGAGCAAAATCATAAAGTATACTAATTAATTTAATTTATATTTAATTGTATTAAAATAAATTACTATAAATAAACACAATATTATCCTAATATAATCATAGAAAATATATATGGTTATTATTATTCAGTGATTAAATTATTTCATTAACAAATAAAAATAATATAGGGATACCTGATCTTAACGGCGTTGAACATACAGCAATGAGAGGTTCAAGTGCCGACATGGCAGAGACTGGGGGAAAACTACCCCGCCCCCGGGAACTATCTGGTCACCTGGTGCAACACCGGTACTCCGCCCTGGAAAGAGAATTTTCCGGGGATTAATGCTCATAGGGTTACACCCAAAAAATGGTACAAAATATGTGTCACAAGACCGCCGGTCAACGAACCGTAGCACTCCACCACTACTTTTCGTTTTCCTTTAGTTTCATATTAAAGATTTCAGGATATATTTACCTGTCCAGAAGATTTTAAGCATATCTTTTGAATCCTCATAAAGATGAAGTATATCTTTATTAAAGATGAAGTCTTTCAAGTATCCCTTTACACTTGAAACATTAGTAAGATTCCGGCATCTTTTTATCCCATAAAAAGCCTAAGCCTATCCTAATCTCTAATCCGGCTTCTCCCAGAAGCCCTCATAGATCGCCGTCTTGAAGGCCGTGATACCCTATTGTATCAATCAATTGTTTGGCAAATGATCGCGAATTGCTAATCAGTTAATATAACCACCCGAAGGTATAACCGCCAGGTTTTTTATGCAATGTCAAACCAATTGTACCTGCCCCAGACCTTTTTTGTAAAAAGGTCGCCGGGAGGGAAAGACTAAACAAACAAACAACATTGTTCCAATTGTTTATTAAGGATTTCAGCATATCTTTTACCTGTTCGAAAGAATTAAGCATAACTTCTGAATCCTCATAAAGATGAAACATATCTTTATTAAAGATGAAGTCCTTCAAGTATCCCTTTACACTTGAAACACTAGTAAGATTCAGGCATCTTTTTATCCCATAAAAAGTCTAAGCCTATCTTAATCTCTAATCCGGCTTCTGCCAGAAGCCCTCATAGATCGCCGTCTTGAAGGCCGTGATACCCTATTGTATCAATCAATTGTTTGGCAAATTATCGCGAATCGCAAATCCGTTAATATAACCACCCGAAGGTACAACCGCCGGGTTTTATATGCAATGTCAAACCACTTATACCTGCCGCAGACCTCTTTGTAAAAAGGTCGCCGGGAGGGAAAGACCAAACAAAATAACTGTGTGGAGCCCCCCTCGCCGGGAATAACACAGGAAGCCTGATCCCAGGCTTGACCACAGAAAACGCAGTTTCTGATGAGCCCTCAAGCGACCAAACTCGTCGGGGTAACTTACCTATTTTAGCCATCCTGACTAAAACTCGGTAAACAAAAACGGTGTTCTCGGAGCAACGAGAAAAAAACAAAAAAAAACGCCGGAAAGGTAACCCACACCAAACGAGACATAACAGGAGGGCGTAATGCATAAAGCAATGAATAACACAGGAAGCCTGATCCCAGGCTCGACCACAGAAAACGCAGTTTCTGATGAGCCCTCAAGCGACCAAAGTCGTCGGGGTAACTTACCTATTTTAGCCATCCTGACTAAAACTCGGTAAACAAAAACGGTGTTCTCGGAGCAACGAGAAAAACGCCGGAAAGGTAACCCCCACCAAACGAGACATTTTAACACATTTTATACAAAGGGTGTGCGCAAAATTAGGGATACCTGAACAGGAGGGCCTAATGCATAAAGCAAAAACCGGGGCAAAGGTAGCCATGACAGAGACTGGAGGGAAACTTACTCCAGGTTCTGCATAGACCCGCCGGGACCCAGCTCTGGAAAAATAAAATTTCCAGGAATTAATGCTCATAAGGTTAACCCACTCATGTTCGCACACAGGTGTTAAATAACCCGCCGGGTAACGAGACGTAATACTCAACGACCACAGCTCGCTACGCGGTGGGGTTTCCTAAGTAAAGGATTTCAGAATATCTTAATTTGTCCAAAAGATTTATGAATACCCTCTGACATAATATATAAAGACCATCATGGCGTTTATAAGTGATTAAGTCTTTCCGGTGGTGTTTGTTTCCAGATTAAATTTTGGAAAAAAAAAACTAAAAAAGACGTCGGCCCCCGAATTATCTCGTAGATAAAAAACTGGGAAGCCTGACAAATATACGAGATCTAACTTCTGCCGAAGTATCTTTTTAGATCGCCGTATGTTGAAGGCGGCGATACAAAACGTATCCCTCAAATGTCTGGTTAACTAACTGAATTGTAAATTCGTTATTCTCATCCGTGCAAGAAGCACCCGCCGGGTGTGAATAATAGTTTAAAAAACGTTAACCCCAATTGTGCCCTAAAGCGCCGTATGTTGAAGGAGGCGATACACAAAGCATCCCTCAATTGTCTGGTCAACTAAACTGAATTTTGCAAATTCGGTCATCCCACCCTTCCAGGTTGCACCCACCGGGTGAATTAAAGTTTAAAAGTTAACCCCAATTGTTCCTATCCCCACTTCTTTGAAACAGATCGCCGGGGAGGAAATACAACTACAGCATAGTTTTATATTGGCTTTGCAAAACCGAAAAAACTACAAACAACACGTGTCCGTATGAACACTGTTAGATGGGTACAGCCAACCCGCCGGGAATCAGAAGGAGCCTGAAACAGGCACCCCAGAGACGCAGACCTGGGGAGCCACAGACACCCACTCGCCGGGGAAACAAGCCTGTTTTAAACCACGCGTGGCCAAAACTTGGCAACCAGCCGGGGTTATCAAGGCGAAACCGAGAAAAACCCGCCGGAAAAAACCCACCCCGTCCAGATACCATCTGAACGCAACACCGGACCGAGGCGTAGCTAAAACACAACTAACGCCGGGCCCAACATAGTCCGTGGAATTAGCCAAAACACAACTAACCCAGGACACATAAATAGTCCGTGGAATTAGCCAATACACAACTAAACCAGGATACACATGACACAGTAGTACATATTTAGAAAATAAATCAATAACACTTGTATATGTGATAAAGCTACGAGAGGCTGGCTAGGCCTAGGCAGACGGATAACAGTAACATGTCGGAATATAAACAAAAAGCACTGAATTATATCACAACAGGAACCACCGCCAACACACCACTGTAGCAAACACTTCCGGCAAAGGGAAGAACTGACTCGGGACCCAGAAAAAAATTCACTAAGTGAAGAAAAATACGCTGGGAACGACAGCAAAAATACGCTACCTCATCAGAAAGATAAAAGGAAGCAATAACGTGTAATGAAAGCCGCCTGCATCACAAAGCTAGCTAACTGTGAAAAAGTTCACCTGTCCACAACAGGACCACGAGGGTACATCCGAAATAGATGCCCCAAACATACGACCCAAAATACACTGCACTGCGGGCAACCAGCCCAGGACACTCCTGCTACGCATATCCTAACCTTACTCGATACATCCCGGAGTAAACAAATGAGAAAAAACTCACTAGGGACGCAACAAATGCGGAACCCGCGGAGCGTGGGGAGACAGGTCCGGGCAGGCTGAGCGCAGAGCAGAGAAGGAAGAATGACGCCTGCAGTAGCGTCTGGTCAAAGATCCACACAAGTACATCCACGATATGATGGACAGCTTATTAGATAGTTATTCTTATTTTCTTTTTGTTTTTATTTTTTACGAAGTTTTTTCGTAGTGAGAACCCAATTCATAATGACTGAAGCCATGAGTGAGGTCGCGTGCGCTCATGATGAAGGCTCCTCAGTTTTTAAATGCTCTGCGCGGTAGATTCAAACTACGGCGGATTAGTGTTTGAAGAGGATGCCTTATGTAATAGGCATGTTCGTCAATGATGGAGGGGCCACTAATAAATTGTACTCCTGTAACATCAACGACCACCGTGTCAGTCTCATATTCCGATTGTGAAACTGATTGAGAAATTTAAGAGGGTGGTGATCGGTATACACTACCACGACTGGTCCATAGGCCGGAACATACACCTCGAAGTGCCTGAGCGCCAGCACTATCGCCAGTAATTCTTTCTCCACCACTGAGTAATTCTTCTGGGCCGAATTAAACTTTTTGGAGAAAAAACTTACTGGGTGTTCCAGGCCCTCTTCGTCTGTCTGCATCAAGACGGCACCAGCCCCAACCGACGACCCCCACTGATGGTGGCGGTTCTGACTAGAGGGCTGTCGGGGAAGGGGTCTCAGGTCTTATCCAGAAGCTTAGAAGTCTGATAAAATGCTGAGGGAATGTAATTAGGGTATGAGGTTGAT
Source organism: Paralithodes platypus (assembly GCA_032716605.1). NCBI lineage: Eukaryota > Metazoa > Arthropoda > Malacostraca > Decapoda > Lithodidae > Paralithodes > Paralithodes platypus. The sequence continues at coordinate 19,393,205 of CM064533.1, read as the reverse complement.
TGACTCGGAAAAGCTCTGTTGTCTAGCCTGATGTAATGATTCAGGCAAGTTTGTCCAACAGGTAGCTGAACAGGTAGCTGAACCAAATATTTTGACCCTATTAACCCTCTCACGTCCTTGACGCAATTTTGAGCCTATTGGGGATACTTTAAAGCCTTGTTACCATCAGGGGTATTTAGAAACCTTTAGTTTAGTTACTTTAACCTCTGCAGTTGTCTTTGAGTTAGCTGTGGGCAGAAAACTAATTTTGGAGAGGTAATTATAAGAGTGAGAGAACTCTATTTCTTATTGCCAATCTGGCAACCTCTGCATCATATGGTCGTGAGAGGGTTAACGACTCCCACAGCCGTTTGGAATTGTTTTTTGTATGTACTGTCTTGCATACTTGTAGTAGTCAAGTATTTGATGTTGTATGTTGTGTGATAGGGTTTCCCAACTGAGGTAAACCTAGGGTTCCCACTTCACTATTCAGACATAGGGCTGTGATATTTGTTGTATTGTTATCATCACGAAAAAGTGGTTTACCATAAACTTATTGAGGATTGATAATTCTATGACTGGTCTGAACTGTAGGCTATCTCATTTTGGTTGTTGTTGTTGTTGTTGTTCCCTAAGCTGCCTGGCCGAACAGCCCCGAGTCCCTGAGGAAGGCCATGGCCACGATCGGGCTTTCCCACAGAGCTCTCATTGAGTGTAGGTTGTGTTGTTGGCGTAAGTGGTTGTGTGAAATGCAGTCTTCTATGATGTGTTTAATGGTATGGGGTGCTGTGTTACATCCCGGGCAGGCGTCGACAACGGAGTCATCCAGTCTCTTCTGATAGCTCAGGAGAGCTGGATGGTGTCCGCATCTCAGCCTGGCCAGGTGGACTCTGTCCTCGCGAGGGAGGGAGGATTCGGAAGGATGGATTTCGGGAGGTCGTGCATGCAGCTGCGTGTTGTCTGTGAGTGAGTGGATGGATTGGCGAGAGATATGAGTATGGATGTGCTTCTGGAAGTTGGTTCGGGGTGGGCAGAGAGGGAGAGAGGACAATAACTATGTGTGATACCGTGTGCTGGGTGTTGTTTTGATATTTCTTGGTGTCTGTGGGTGTGTTGCCATGTAGTTTAGTGGGTGGTCTTGGTTCGTGGAGGCTGCTGCCAGGAATTGAGTGCCTCTCATGTCCAGATGGTCTTTGACTTTGAGGATTTTGGTTTCTTGATGTAGATGATCTGTGGGTGCAGTAGCTGTGCAGCCTGTAATGATCTTCAGGGCTTTGTTTTGGATAGTCTGTAAGGTCTTATGATGTGTTTCAGCTAGGTTAGAAGCCCAGGCTGGGCTTGCGTATTCCATTACTGATCTTATGTATTGTTTATATACTGTGGTGGTAGTTTCTTTGTTGTGTCCAAATTTTGTGTGAGCAAGTGACCTGAGGGCGTTAAGTCTGGGTGTCAGTTTCTTTTTAATGTTTGTGGTGTGCTGTTTGAATGTCATATGAGTATCATATGTTACTCCTAGGATTTTGGGTGTGTGTGTATGTGTTAGGGGTGTGTTGTTTATGGTGAGTTGAGGGATGTATTCGTGTTCACCTGTCCAGCTTGTGAGCAGGGTTGCGGTGGATTTGGCTGGGGCTAGATTCAGTCTGTTTGTAGTGCACCAGCCATGTAGTGTGTTCAGATAGGGTTGAAGGAGATCTGTTGCTCTTCTTGGGTCATGGTGTGTGCATGTGAGTGTTATGTCATCTGCATAGGAGGCTAAGTTTATTTGGGGAGTATTGGGTGTAGTTATATCGTGCATGTACAGATTGAAGAGTGCGGGCGATAGGACGGATCCCTGTGGGACTCCGTTTGGAAAGTTTCTGATTTTAGATGACTGACCGGCAAAAGATACGTGTGCACATCTGCCTGCTAGGAAGTTGGCCAGCCACCTTTTTGTGTTGTTGTGCATGTTTGTGTTGTAGATTTTGTTTGTTAGGTTGTGGCGGGGGATGGCATCGAAGGCTTTACTAATGTCGAGTGTGGCTAATAGTGATCTGTGTGGTGGTCTAGCTGAGTTGATGCCGTCAAAAGCTCTTTGTGTAAGGTCTGTGAGAAGAGTGTTTGTGGAGTGCAGTGGCCTAAAGCCATGTTGTGTTGGAGCTAGGGGTAGGTCGGGTGTAATTAGTTGTAATACTAGGCGTTCCATGACTTTGGAGGGGGAGCAAAGGAGTGTGATGGGGCGGTGCGAGGAGGGTAGCGTGGGGTCTTTGTTGGGTTTGGGGAATGTGATGATGATACCATGCTTCCAAATGTCTGGTATTGTGTTGTGTGAATAGCTGTAGTTTGATATGTTAGAGAGTGTTTGTATGCCTTGTGGTCCCAGGTGTCTGAGGTGTATGTTGCTTATGTTGTCTAGGCCACAGGCGGGTGAGTGCTTGAGATTGTTGATGATATGCTTTGTCTGGTGATTGGTGAAGGGTGTATAGTCAGGGTCTGTGGGGAATTGTCTCTTACGTCGGATGACACGTCGGTCGTCTTTGTGAGGTTTTAGGTGGCTGACATGTGAGAAGTGATTGATGAGAGTGTTTGCTTGTTGTTTACATGAAGGAGTAGAGTCTGTTGTTGTGATTGCAGCATGTGATTGTGTTGTGTTGCTGTTGGAAAGTGTGATGCTGTTTAGTGTTTTGTAGAGTTTTTTGGGGTTTGTTTTGTGATCAAGTGTTTGTAGGAAGTTATTCCAATTTAGTTTTTGTTGTTCTTGTATTTTGTTGTTAGTTTGGGTGTTGAGTGCTTGAATTTGTTGTGTTATGTCTTGTGTGTGGGGTGCTGGGGAGTGTTTCAGTGTGTCGCGTTGTCTGATGAGGTTTTGAATTTCTGGTGTGAAGTTGGGGTTGTGTCTTTTTCTGTTACCTCTTGGAATGTGTTTCTTGTCAGCGTTTTGGATAGTTTTATTGAGTATGTGTACAGCATTGTTGATGTTAGTGATGGGTGTACTGTTTAGAGTTGTGAAGTGTTGTTCTGTCTCATTTGTAAATGCTTCCCAGTTAGCTCTTTTATAATTGGTGTATGTGTGTTTGTGGCTAGCTGGGGTGAGTCTGGTTTTGGTGGTGATAATGATCGGGAGGTGGTCAGAGCCTAAGGTTCTGACCACCCTCCAGGATGTTGTGGGGGCGAGTTCTGGGGAGCAAAAGGTGATGTCTGGAGATGATGGGTTATAGAGGGCTTGGTGAGGAATATGGGTATGTTGATGGATGTCGTTAAGGATGATGAGGTTATCTGTTTGGTTTTGTAGTACCAGCCCTCTGTCGTGTCGGGGTTGTCGACAAACCAGGCCGACGTCTTGGCGTTGAAGTCACCACCCAGGATGATGTGTGGGGTGTTTGTGATGTGTTGTAAGTGTGGTCTGTATTCATTTGGTACTGTAGGGGATGTTTGGGGAGGGATGTATGTGTTTATGATGGTTATGTTGGATTTGTTGCCAGTGCGTATTTTAATTGATTGTATTTCTGTTGTGTTATCATTTGGGGGGAGGAGGGATTTGGTTTGTACACTGGTTACTATGTATGATATTTCATTGTGTACCAGGGTGATGAGTCCACCGCCCCCGCCGACGGCCCGGTCTTGTCTGATGGTGGTGAAATTATGAAATGTGGGTGTTTTTTGTGATGTGCGGAGTTTTGTTTCTTGTAAGATGGCAATGTGTATGTTGTGTTGTTTGATGAAGTGTGAGAGTTCGTGTTTCTTTGTGTTAATGCCATCTATGTTCAATTGGAGAATGTTAATGTTATGTGCACGATGTATGTTGGGTGCTGCTGCACGAGGATGGGGTGGGGGTGAGGGTGGGGGTGAGGGAGGGGCTGGAGGTTGGGATGGGTGAGGTGGGGGTGGGGATTGGGGAGCAGGAGATGGGGGTTGGAATGGATTAGGATGGGGTGTGGTGTGTTGAGTTGAGGATGTGGATGGTATGGGAAGGTTAGGTGGGTTAGGGAGGAGAGGTGGACGGGTTTTAGGGGGGGGAGTGGATGATATGGGAAGGCTAGGTGGGTTGGGGAGGAGAGGTGGACGGGTTTTAGGCGAGGGATTTGACTGGGAGAGGGAGGGGCATGAGGAACAGGTCCAGGTGTTCGTGTAGTGTTTCTTGGAGGCAAGTGTTGTACAGGTGAAGTGGGTCCAGTTCCTGCATGAATTGCAGAGAACTGAACCCTTAGTGTGGCGACTCGAAGTGATGGTTTTGGAGCAAGTTGGACATATGTATGTGTACGTGGGTCCTGGGTTGCTCTCAATGTCTCCGGCTAGAAGAAGTCTTCGAGAAATGACAGCCGGAGAGTCATTTCTCGGTGTAGGAAAAACTGTGTGATGTGTGTGTGTGGTGTGAGAGGTGTGGAAATTCCCGGCGCGACCGAAGCCACTCCAAGGACCCGTGCCCCCAGGGGGGGGGCAGGGGATAGTTGTGACGGTTTGGCTCCCGAAACTGCTCCCCGCGGCCGGCATCCGGTTGTCCTCCACTGGTCGATTGATCTTGTCTCCGGCCGCGGAGGGTCGGCAGCCATCCGCGGTTGGCAGCTCCGGGAGGTGGTCCCACGGCGTAGACGCCGCCACATCAGGACCTCTCATTTTGGTACTAGAACTAAGTGAGACAGAAAACTTTTGATGTGGGAGGAATGTTCACTCGAATTCCTCACTGAAGCATCGCTTTTACGAGTGTTGGCACCTTTACTGGTATGAGACGTTGTATACGTACTTACGAAAGAACGGTCGTCTCTCCCAGTCCCAAAACAGACTATGCTTTATTAAATGTCTGGACCAATGTCCTTTCGGTCATGCTGTGTAACTGGCCTGGAAAGAATCGGTTGTGCCTTGCGATATAATGTGATGCAAGGCTAAGATGAACTAAGTTAGGTCCTTGAATCGGTATGTGCTCTTGAAAGGTCAGACTGTTGTTGTTGGTGTGTCTGAGTCTGTCTAATTTGTTGTCTGGGGATGATTTAACCAGTCTGTCCCGACTACTGTGGCCTGTTGAGTGTCGTTGAGATCTGAATCTAATAAAGTTAACACGAGAGAACCTTAGAGACGGTTATAAAAAGTAGTGCTGATACTTCAGACCAAGTATTTGTGGTTGTTAATCTGTTAAGAATAGATGGAGAGATCAAGATTCTAGTCTTGATGTCTTTGGGCAGAGTTTTTTAGATATAAAGATACGGAGGTCTTGACGCGCTTTGGACGTCATGAAAAGGGCTGTTCTGACCTCTCCTATTGTCCGAAGGGTTTTGCAAAGATAGACATCTCTTATGTGTGATAATGTTGCCCTAGAGTATGTGTCATGAATAGGATCTGCTACTCCTCATTAGTGTGAGTGAGTTGTCTTGTAAAACTGTCTTTGTGGTGCAATGCATAAGTGTGGTGATTTTCAGTGTGAGCAGCCTAGGTTCAAATCCCCGGACTGCCACATGTGTTTGTTAATTTCATTAACCGAGTTTAGGAGTAAAGTATGTTGGTGGAGAGAACATAATAAAACCAAAAGGTTGGATAATCGCCTATGGGTCGTTTATCCGAGAGTGTAAAGTCCTTCCCCAACCTTTCGTTCCTAAGAAATATCCTCGTCAATTATGGGGACACGGAGTCAAGGATCTGACTCAGCCAAATTGCCAGAATAACCCTGTGTGATTAAGAGGTGTATGGGGAAATGGTTGATTGAGCCCCGTGAAAGTTATTCTGTAATAAAGGATAGATAAAATTATCTACCTGGAGAATTCTGGTATGTGAATGTGGAATTCCGGCGAAGTAGGCAATGAATAGTTATCTAAGAGACTCCCTTCCTCTGCAACCCGGACTCAAGAACGCGGGGAACTCCTACTGACTGGAGGTGTCATTATTAGAGCTCCGGAATAAGTGTTAGCCGACCCAAAGTGGGACCGGAACAACCAGTTGTGTAAAGGTAAGATAGCAATTGACTGTATCGGTTATGTCATTTTTTTTTTTTTTTTTTTTTAAACAGACCCTATACTAGTCGAACAATTTATTAAAAGGAATGGTTGGTGCTAGGGATACCCAGAACTCTAGCATGTTGTGCTGAGGCGTAAGGAAAACAAGCTAATGAATCATTACTACAGTAATGATGTGGCGGCGTCTACGCCGTGGGGCCACCTCCCGAGGCTGCCAACCGCGGATGGCTGCCGACCCTCCACAGCCGAAGACAAAATCAACGACCAGTGGAGGAAAACCGGATGCCGGCCGCGGGGAGCAGTTTCGGGAGCCAAACCGTCACAACCATCCCCTGCCCCCTCCCTGGGGGCACGGGTCCTTGGAGCGGCTTCGGTCGCGCCGGGAATTTCCACACCTCTCACACCACACACACACATCACACAGTTTTTCCTACACCGAGAAATGACTCTCCGGCTGTCATTTCTCGAAGACTTCTTCTAGCCGGAGACATTGAGAGCAACCCAGGACCCACGTTCACATACATATGTCCAACTTGCTCAAAACCCATCACTTCGAGTCGCCATACTAAGGGTTCAGTTCTCTGCAATTCATGCGGGAACTGGACCCACTTCACCTGCACAACACTTGCCTCCAAGAAACACTACACAAACACCTGGACCTGTTCCTCATGCCCCTCCCTCTCCCAGTCAAATCCCTCACCTAAAACCCGTCCACCTCTCCTCCCCAACCCACCTAACCTTCCCATATCATCCACTCCCCCCCCTAAAACCCGTCCACCTCTCCTCCCTAACCCACCTAACCTTCCCATACCATCCACATCCTCAACTCAACACACCACACCCCATCCTAATCCATTCCAACCCCCATCTCCTGCTCCCCAATCCCCACCCCCACCTAACCCATCCCAACCCCCAGCCCCTCCCTCACCCCCCCACCCCCACCATCACCCCCACCCCCACCCCATCCTCGTGCAGCAGCACCCAACATACATCGTGCACATAACATTAACATTCTTCAACTGAACATAGATGGCATCAACACAAAGAAACACGAACTCTCACACTTCATCAAACAACACAACATACACATTGCCATCTTACAAGAAACAAAACTCCGCACAACACAAAAAACACCCACATTTCATAATTTCACCACCATCAGACAAGACCGGGCTGTCGGCGGGGGCGGTGGACTCATCACCCTGGTACACAAAGAAATATCATACATAGTAACCAGTGTACAAACCAAATCACTCCTCCCCCCAAATGATAACACAACAGAAATACAGTCAATTAAAATACGCACTGGCAACAACTCCAACATAACCATCATAAACACATACATCCCTCCCCAAACATCCCCTACAGTACCAAATGAATACAGACCACACTTACAACACATCACAAACACCCCACACACCCCACACATCATCCTGGGTGGTGACTTCAACGCCAAGACGTCGGCCTGGTTTGTCGACAACCCCGACACAGACAGAGGGCTGGTACTACAAAACCAAACCGATAACCTCATCATCCTTAACGACATCCATCAACATACCCATATTCCTCACCAAGCCCTCTATAACCCATCATCTCCAGACATCACCTTTTGCTCCCCAGAACTCGCCCCCACAACATCCTGGAGGGTGGTCAGAACCTTAGGCTCTGACCACCTCCCGATCATTATCACCACCAAAACCAGACTCACCCCAGCTAGCCACAAACACACATACACCAATTATAAAAGAGCTAACTGGGAAGCATTCACAAATGAGACAGAACAACACTTCACAACTCTAAACAGTACACCCATCACTAACATCAACAATGCTGTACACATACTCAATAAAACTATCCAAAACGCTGACAAGAAACACATTCCAAGAGGTAACAGAAAAAGACACAACCCCAACTTCACACCAGAAATTCAAAACCTCATCAGACAATGCGACATACTGAAACACTCCCCAGCACCCCACACACAAGACATCACACAACAAATTCAAGCACTCAACACCCAAACTAACAACAAAATACAAGAAAAACAAAAACTAAATTGGAATAACTTCCTACAAACACTTGATCACAAAACAAACCCCAAAAAAACTATACAAAACACTAAACAGCATCACACTTTCCAACAGCAACACAACACAATCACATGCTGCAATCACAACAACAGACTCTACTCCTTCATGTAAACAACAAGCAAACACTCTCATCAATCACTTTTCACATGTCAGCCACCTAAAACCTCACAAAGACGACCGACGTGTCATCCGACGTAAGAGACAATTCCCCACAGACCCTGACTATACACCCTTCACCAATCACCAGACAAAGCATATCATCAACAATCTCAAGCACTCACCCGCCTGTGGCCTAGACAACATAAGCAACATACACCTCAGACACCTGGGACCACAAGGCATACAAGCACTCACTAACATATCAAACTACAGCTATTCACACAACACAATACCAGACATTTGGAAGCATGGTATCATCACATTCCCCAAACCCAACAAAGACCCCACGCTACCCTCCTCGCACCGCCCCATCACACTCCTTTGCTCCCCCTCCAAAGTCATGGAACGCCTAGTATTACAACTAATTACACCTGACCTACCCCTAGCTCCAACACAACATGGCTTTAGGCCACTGCACTCCACAAACACTCTTCTCACAGACCTTACACAAAGAGCTTTCGACGGCATCAATTCAGCTAGACCACCACACAGATCACTATTAGCCACACTCGACATTAGTAAAGCCTTCGATGCCATCCCCCGCCACAACCTAACAAACAAAATCTACAACACAAACATGCACAACAACACAAAACGGTGGCTGGCCAACTTCCTAGCAGGCAGATGTGCACACGTATCTTTTGCCGGTCAGTCATCTAAAATCAGAAACTTTCCAAACGGAGTCCCACAAGGATCCGTCCTATCGCCCGCACTCTTCAATCTGTACATGCACGATATAACTACACCCAATACGCCCCAAATAAACTTAGCCTCCTATGCAGATGACATAACACTCACATGCACACACCATAACCCAAAAAGAGCAACAGATCTCCTTCAACCCTATCTCAACACACTACATGGCTGGTGCACTACAAACAGACTTAATCTAGCCCCAGCCAAATCCACCGCAACCCTGCTCACAAGTTGGACAGGAGAACACGAATACATCCCTCAACTCACCATAAACAACACACCCCTAACACATACACACACCCAAAATCCTAGGAATAACATATGATACTCATATGACATTCAAACAGCACACCACAAACATTAAAAAGAAACTGACACCCAGACTTAACGCCCTCAGGTCACTTGCTCACACAAAATTTGGACACAACAAAGAAACTACCACCACAGTATATAAACAATACATAAGATCAGTGATGGAATACGCAAGCCCAGCCTGGGCTTCTAACCTAGCTGAAACACATCATAAGACCTTACAGACTATTCAAAACAAAGCCCTGAAGATCATTACAGGCTGCACAGCTACTGCACCCACAGATCACCTACATCAAGAAACCAAAATCCTCAAAGTCAAAGACCATCTGGACATGAGAGGCACTCAATTCCTGGCAGCAGCCTCCACAAACCAAGACCACCCACTAAACTACATGGCAACACACCCACAGACACCAAGAAATATCAAAACAACACCCAGCACACGGTATCACACACAATTATTGTCCTCTCTCCCTCCCTGTCCACCCCGAACCAACTTCCAGAAGCACATCCATACTCATATCTCTCACCGATCCATCCACTCACTCACAGACAACACGCAGCTGCATGCACGACCTCCCGAAATCCATCCTTCCGAATCCTCCCTTCCTCGCGAGGACAGAGTCCACCTGGCCAGGCTGAGATGCGGACACCATCCAGCTCTCCTGAGCTATCAGAAGAGACTGGATGACTCCGTTGTCGACACCTGCCCGGGATGTAACACAGCACCCCATACCATTAAACACATCATAGAAGACTGCATTTCACACAACCACTTACGCCAACAACACAATCTACACTCAATGAGAGCTCTGTGGGAAAGCCCGATCGTGGCCATGGCCTTTCTCAGGGACTCGGGGCTGTTCGGCCAGGCAGCTTAGGGAAGAACAACAACAACAACAACTACAGTAAACTTCCGTTAATCCGAAGGGCAGCGGACCGGCCCTCGTTCGGATTAGTGGATTTTTCGGATTATCGGACGTTACCCCCCCCCCCCCGATTTTTTTTTTAAGACCCAAACCAAGACACAAACACAGGATAATAATGATAATAATGATAATAATGACTAATCATGACTTTAACTCACCTTATATGAAGAGAAGAGATGTGTAGCATTGAAGATAAGCCCCCAGCACCAGCCCCAACCCAGCCACTAGCCCCCTAGCCCCATATTAGTAACTTATAATCACTGCTCTGTACTGTAAGTGTACTTTAATGTAAAATTAACTTAAAAAGACTTATTTTTTTTTTGTATTTTGCTGGTTTTATATTTTTTTGGGGGTCCTTAAATCTACTACACTTCACTGATTATTACTCCACAGCCATATCCTCCAAGCCTTCAATATCTGAAGGGGGAGCTAGGGCTAGGGCTACCTCAGGAGTGGTTGGGCTGGCAGGAGCTACCACAGGGGTGGCTGGGGCTACCACAGGGGCGGCTGGGGCTACCTCAGGAGTGGCTAGGCTGGCAGGAGCTACCACAGGGGCGGCTGGGGCTACCTCAGGAGTGGCTAGGCTGGCAGGAGCTACCACAGGGGCGGCTGGGGCTACCTCAGGAGTGGCCTTCACAGGGGATGCTAGGTCCTCCCAGCCTTCAAAATCAGCAAGAGGCATAGGTTCTGGTGTGGTAAGAGGTTCAGGTGAGCTGGTACGCGAGTCGTCTGTGAGAGGCATTGTTGCAGGTCTAGGGTTATCTGGTTCATCTGATCGGCGGCCATGGTGGTGCATGTTTTTCATCAGGTCCCTGATGTCTGCCTGCTTGACTGCCCTGCCCCTTTTCTCATAGAACTCATTACGGAGGATGTGGAAATCGATTGTTTCACTTGCATTATATTGGCTAGACTGTTCCACAAATTTGACCATACCATCGAAATAGGTAGCAGCTTCCTTCCAGGTTACTTTGCCATCGTCATCTGCCTCTTCCTCTTCCTCAGACGAGTGCTCCTCAACATATTCTGGCTCCACAACACTCCGGATAATTTCTGTATCTGTCACCTCTTCCTCGCCCTGCAGGTCACCATCCACATCAACCCACTCCTCAATATCCTCTTCAGTCATCCTCTTGGGGTCGTTGACCGGCACGGTATCCATCAGGCCTCGGATTTCGTTGATTGCCTCCCTGCGACGCCCAAGAAAGCCTTCGAAATCGTGCTCATCTTCTTCAACCTCTTCAGGGTCATCAACCTGGGCATACAGCTTGTTCCAACATTTCTTGAGGGTTACCTCTGAAACATCCTTCCAGGCTAGGGCAGCATCATATATGGCATCCTTGATGGAAAAACTTGACTGGAAAGTTTTTACTGATGCATCAGAGTTAATCAGCTTGCAGGCAAATGAGGACTTGTAGCTCTGCTTAAACTTTTGGCACACACCCTGGTCCATTGGTTGTATCAGACTAGTCACATTAGGGGGCAAGTAGGTGACAAAGATGTTTCCAGACACTAGTTCGTGGGCAGGGGGATGTGCTCTGCAGTTATCCAGGAATAGGACAGCCTTGGTGTCCTCAGAAAGGCCAATCGACTTGAAGTAGGCCTTGACTTCGGGAACAAAGTGTTTAAAGAACCAATCATGGAATACTTGGGCAGTCATCCATGCATTGCTCTGTGCATCATAGATCACTGGCAACTTCCCTCGCATGTTCTTGAAAGCACGGGGATTCTTAGCCTTGCCGATAACAAACAAACGATTGCGACATTTACCGGAAGCATTCCCACTCAGCAGGATTGTGAGACGTTCTTTATTCATTTTGAATCCGGGTGCAGCCTTCTCTCCTCTACCAGCTAATGTCCTTGTTGGCAAACAGCGCCAATATAGCCCTGTCTCGTCGGCGTTGAAGATTTGGTCTGGGGTCAGCTGGTGATCATGAACAATGGTAGAAAAAATGTGTGCAAACCGATCGGCGGCCTCTTTGTCGGCAGAATTCTTTTCTCCGGCGACATCTAGGACCCTAATCCCATGCCTAATTTTAAAGTTTCTCAACCAGCCGTCGGAGAATTTTATATCGTCTTCCATATTCATATCACCCAGGAATTGCTTGGCCTTTTCAATTATCATAAGCCCTGAGATAGGCTTGCCCTCAGCCCGCTTGGCCGTAAACCACTTATGCACTGCCTCGTCAAGTTTTTCATGTTTTGGTTTTTTCATTGTCTTTCTCACATCACCCGTGTAACTTGACTTTCCAAAGGCAACAAACTTCGATAAGTTAGCCTTTGCCTTCACTATGTTTGAAACTGTGGAGGCACCGATATTAAAAGTTTCCATAACTTTACGCCGATCACTGCCTTTCTCTACCATCGCTATCACTCGCAATTTATCAGCTATGGACAGAGTTACGTGCTTCCTCTTATGTTTGTTCTTGTCATTCCTCCCTCGTGCACCTGAACTATCGGTCGTCGGATTAACGGAAGTTTACTGTATACTGGTTAAGTAGACCCTAAAGAAGTGACCTCTGTTATAGTGGGGACTTGGGGAAAATATTACTTGGGAATTACTAGACGGAAAATTAATTCCCAGTGTTGTCCTTTGTAGTATGAGGACTCGGGGTAAAGAAATTACTGTGTAATGACTGACGGAATAACTCGGTGTTGTTTAATAGGTGCGGGGGTAAAATTTACTAAGTACCTAATAGTCTTCTCGGACTGGTATGGAGGACTCAAGATTCGGACGGAAATAGAGTGAACAAAACCTATTCCGTAATAAATGGTAGAGAAAAATATCTAATTGGAGAACTCTAGTATGAGACTTGTGGAACTCCGGCAGAGAAGGCAATGATATAAATATCTAAGAGGGTCCCTCTCTCAGCCTACTCTGCTAAAACCCTGACTCAGAGAGAATGTGGTGGTCTTCTAGTGATAGAAGATATGTAAAAGAGCCCCAGACCCAGACACTCGCCGACCCAAAGTGGGACCGGAGGGTGGTTCAATGAATCATTAATAATAATAATAGTATTATTTATTCAGTTAGCAATTTACCGAGTTGGTACCACATAGTATGTTACAAATATGACATGTACCAGCTCTGCATAATTCCAACTAAGTATAGCCCAATAAGGCCGTTAGCCGTATTTCCATTGGGGTCCTTGATCAACTCGAGAGTTGGTCCGGAGCCTAAAATATGAAATGTTTATTGTCGAGTTGAGTAGTCAAGCGTTAGCCTTGAATGAGTATCCTTATTGGAGGAGTGGTAACCTGGGAGTCTTTGTGAATCAAAATTATTGATTTAATACTAGTAGTTATACGTGAACGACAATATCATAGTATCCTTTATTGAAGGAGTGATAATGTGGGATTCTTTGTAAATATTTTTTTTTTTTTTTTTTTATCTACTAATAGGTAAAACACAGAGCTGGGCACCACAAACAAAAAGTCAAGTCACCAAACACAAATCAGCAAACCCAGAACATAACTTCAGCAAACACAAATGTGCAAACCTTGTGAAACGCAAACCGTTTTTTATTAATTTTAAATTTAAACTACAGAATAAAGGGTAAATCAATAAATTAAATCTCTAATGTCAATAAATATATATATTTACTTAAATATAGTGTTGCCCAACTTCCATGGACATCAAGGATATACATACAGGCTTTTAAAGCTTGGAAATTGCTGTAAATTGCCAAAACATTCCAGAACATCACCCGCAGTGAAAGAGTTAATATATATAGCATAGGCCACTTAGTTTGTCCACATGGGCAGTAAAATGTTGGGGCAACTTGTTTATGGGGAGAGTGCTTCAGTAATAATCAGTATTCGCAATTCCGCACCATTCAGGAGGCGGTACGCCGGATCACAGAGGTGCAAGGAGGCGATTTATTCGTGGTCCCCCCTTTGGGAATGGCAATAGGCAATATATGCCTAGATAGGTCTACTTTAGATAGATTAAGTAATTTAATAGAAAGTAGCCTAGGCCTATTAATTTTAATGCTCAGAATATAGGCCTAGCTTCAGATCAAAATTTTATAAAATTTTATTGTAGGCTAAATTTAGTCTAGGCCTTTCAAAATTAACACTTTCTACTTGACACTAATAAAATTAGTGTGATTATAGGCCTAGGCCTATACATAGAAGTTAGAAAATGCAATATTTAGCCTAGGCCTACATGCTTTGAGGCATTTTGATGGAATTAGTGACTGATTATAGCCTAGACCTAGGCCTAGGCTATATATTAATGTTAGAACATGCAATATTTAGCCTACATGCTTTGAGGCATTTTGATGGAATTAGTGATTATAGCCTAGACCTAGGCTATATATATAGAAGTTAGAACATGCAATATTTAGCCTACATGCTTTGAGGCATTTTGATGGGATTAGTGATTATAGACCTAGGCCTAGGCTATATAGCCTAGCCTATATAGAAGTTAGACTTATCCTAGGCCTACATGCTTTGAGGCATTTTGATGGGATTAGGGTAGCCTAATAACATTAGTTTAGGTTAAAAATTAACAGGCTATCAATCAAATTAACGATAGCCTAACTATATAATCTTAAATTAGGCTAGATTATAAAGTTATAAAGCCCTTCTCCAGAGACATCTTCTTGGTAATTACAGGCCCATAGAAGGTTTCTAGGTGGGGCCAGGGGTGGCTTAGGTCCTCGATTTCTGCATGCTCTGCAGCATCACTGTCGGATGATGGTGGTGAACTGCTCCCCATGCTGTTGGCAGCTGCGGTAGGCATGATTGTAGACTCCATGTTCACTTCAATAGGCCGAAAATATAAACAAAGTTGAAGTGCAAGCAGGTTGGAACTCTTGGACTAATGTGTGTTGTAGGTGTTAGCTCGACGCTTGCTACTAAGTGAACAAACGTGAAGAGCCGATGTATAGGCCTAGATTCCAGAACACAGGTAGTTGGCTTGGTCACATGACTTTTTTTGGCTGGAGCTGCAGGAGCGGCCCAGGGCTGGCTGGCGGCTGGAATTTTTATTTTGCGGACTTGAGGTTTGCAACATGGAGGTACTTTCCAGAGCTTCAAACCCGCAAATAGGCAGCCATTTTGGCGCCAACGCTAATTCGCCAACAAAATTACACTTCCGCCATGGCGGAATTGGCTATTTGCGGAAGTGTTGGTTAAAGTGCCCAGCTCTGGTAAAACAGTAATATCTGTGTAAACGAATGGATGAGAACCAACCGGTTAACCGTGTCCATGTATATACTTGGCCTAAGGAAAGAGAGACAATATCTCTTAATTTTGTACCGCCTTTGTTTGGGAATAAAAGTAAATCATTATAATAACAATAAAAATCGTCAGGTTACTTATATAGCGCCCGTTCTCCTCCTTCGAGGATTCACCAGCGCTTGGCTTTCTTTAGTCTACCATTGACTATTACCCATCCCCCTTGCTCGTGGGGAGATGGTAACCGACGGCTATATCCCTGAAAACTTTTCAATCTGAGAGGGGATTGAAACCTGAGACCTGCCAGATGGTTATCAGGCACGCTATCAACTAAGCCAGCCGGACAGCTAAATTATTAATCCTCCTAACCTATATGGCTATGCATGAATGAACAGGGTAACTATGGTATTGAAATACAGTATACTAGTATACTGTATGGGTGTGTGAGAGAGGAGGGTCACGTCTTTTTCGACTATCCCGCGGGATACTGGTGATTAAACTTTCAAAAAATCACACACAAAAACAAACGTAGTGTCGCGGTCCTGTGAAGTGCAAAATCGAACCGATTGATAAAATATCTGGAGAGATATACGCGTTTTGGAGAAAAAATCCGTTAACTCCTACAGCAGTGCCACGGCGCTGGTCTAGGACAGGCCTAGGGCAGGCCCATAAGGCGGGTGGAAAGAAGAAGGGAAAGAAAAAACCGTTACGTCCCAAAGCAAAGTGTTAGCTATATAGTCCTATGAAATCAAACAGGGCTATGGGAAAATAGGAAGCCTAAGTTAAAAGTGATAGTGAACATCGTATATCATGTAAATAAACTAGAAAAGTATAATACAGAGAACTAAAGTCAGGGGAACTTTTAACTTTTAGCTTGGGAACAGGACGTATGCTGTAAACAAAATACCCTCGGTGACCGCAAAGACCATAAACACATATATCCCCTCGCTCTCCTGGACACGTCCCCTCCCCCTATACGATTTTACCAAAAGCGAAACTTAACCTCGACAAGAAAGGGTACCGACAAAACAAATATCGTAAATAATAGCAAACAGAGAAAAACAATATGTAAACAAATTAAATCAGTGCAGATTATTTCTCGACCATATCGTAGGTTAGTAGTGACGTTATTGGAGAGAAAGATCTCCCACGCAACCAAATGTGGTGAAAATTCGAACCTGAGCAGTGTTGAATCAAGGTGATAGGTAAAACATGAAAATTAAAATAGATAATATATATAGGTAGCCTGGAAAGTTCTTTATTTTCCTAGAGTGCCGTATATTCCGCTAAACAGCCGACCAAAAACGGGAAAAGTGGTTAGGGCAGTGAGAATTCTGTTTCATAAGATAATTATTGAAAGTGTTACTTAAAGTTATTTAAAGTTTAAACATAACGAGTGTAAACGAGTGGCACTTCCCCCCCCCCCACTCACCACAAACCGCGTAACATACACCTCCTTGTCCTCCACACCCCCCCCCCCTCTCTCTCTCTCTCTCCCCCATGTAAGGGCGGGTGGAAAAACAAAAACAAAAACAAAAACAAAAAAACAAACAAAAATGTCTACCAGAGACACTTGTACGAGGTGTAACATGAATATACACGTGGATAAAGGCACAGCATGTCAGATATGCAAGCAACCATACCACTGGGTTTGCATAGGACTGATACCAATAAATGAGGCGTACAATACAAGAGGGAAGAACCTCCATTTCTGCGATAGTTGTTACGATATCACATGGCAAGTCATACAGACTGTAGAAAATACAGAAGTACAAGATAGACCGAAATATAGCCAAGACATAGCTACTTTTCACAGAAACTGGGGAACTATTGGGGCCTCAGGGCCCATACTAATATCACAACCCACACACGCACACCTTCCCATGAAAATGCCCTCATTGCCTCCTGCACATCAACACACATCGCCTGCCGAACAACAACCTTTTGCACACTACAAATCCACAAACCCAGCCGCACATCTTCCCACACCTCCCCAGACCCAGAAAACACCCACATTAATCCCATCTATGGCCATTGACCATCCTACTGCTGTTGATCAAATACATTTGCAGGATGAACGTAGGATGCAACAAGCCCCCATATCAGGCTCCCCTTCCACATCGCCTCCCCCCTCACCACTGCCACCTGCCCACCTACAACCGACCCGTAACTCCACCCCCCTACAGGCCTCACCCACCCATACACCAAGCCCACTATCACCCACAACCACACTTAGCTCACCACATAACCCCTCGCAGCCCCAGCCACACCTACTGGGGTTGTCTACACCAGTGTGCAGATATTATCTGGAAAGAAGGTGCTACTTTGGTCAAAAGGGCGAATATAATGGGAATTCATGTAGATTTGCTCATCCCAAAATTTGCAACAACATAACCAGTCATGGAAAATGTAGATTTGGTGAAACCTGCAAATACCACCACCCATCCCTTTGCAAGACATCACTTGAGAACAAGACCTGCTACAATATGAAATGCCCAGCTTTTCATATTAAAGGGACTTGGAGATATGCTAGACCTAACACGAATGGTAGCCCAAAAAACTCTCTAGCTATGCGAGGACGAGACAGAGGAAAAAGGCAAGGAGGGAAAGGGCAGATGAAGATGAAGAGACTGAGGGAGATGGAAGAGCACATAGAACACCTCGAGCACCTCCTGGCCTCCCAAGAGTGGCCAATACATCCCGAAGACTATTAGGTACACATAGTACCCCAAACAATCCCTCCCCAATCTTGTTTGCAAATATCCAAGGCCTAAAAAATAGAACCACGAACAAAGTACCATTTATTAGGGGCCTGCTAGAAGAAGGAAACGCTATATTTGCGGCTCTCACAGAAACTCACATTAAAGATCAGCAAGATAGTGAGGTATGGATTCCTGGTTACAACCTACATAGGGCGGACAGAACGCATAGATCACATGGAGGTGTAACCTTGTACATACATGACTCACTGATATGTACTGAATTCCTAAATAACAGTAACGAAGTGGTGGAAATACTTGGAGTTAAAATAGAATCCCTAAATTTAGCAGTTATTGTTACATACAGGCCTCCAGACTCATCCCGAGAAGAATTCAAAACCCAGCTCAACAAAATAAAATCAGAAGTGGAAACCCTGGGGAACCCAACACCAAATATTATATGGCTAGGAGACTTTAACCTACCAAACATTAAATGGAGACAACTAGAAAACCAGTTAGTGGCAAATAACACCGGAGAAGCAAATACTAATACGAGAGAGCTTTTTGAACTTTGTGATTTTTTTAGTCTTATCCAACATATTGCTGAACCCACACGGGAAAACAATATCTTAGACCTGGTCTTCACTAACAACGACTCTCTAGTACACAGCATTAACATATCGGACACAACATACTCAGATCATAAATTAATTGAGATCAAAACAACCTCAGAATCGAGAACAAAAACCGGCCCCTTCAGTAAATTTAACTTCAATAACAAAAACATTAGGTGGGAAGAGGTAAATCAAGAAATGGAGGAAATAGACTGGGAAGATTTAATGGATAACCTGACACCAGCAGAATGTCTAGTCTTAATAACAGAAACCATGACCCAAATCTGTAGCCACCTGCAAGACAAACAAAACGAAGAAGCAAACAAGATCGGGAAAGGAGGAGGCTGTACAGAAGAAGAAAATTACTCACACAAAGACGCACACATCAAAATCTACAGGATACGCAAAAGGTCGAAATAGATAGAGAAATTGTGGAAATTGAACAAAGGCTAAGAATATCATATGAACTACAACATATGGAAGAGGAGAGGAAAGCTATTGCAGGTATAAAGGAAAATTCCAAATACTTCTTTTCATACGCCAAACAAAAGGCTAAAACAGCATCAAACGTCGGCCCACTGAGCAAAGGGGACGGCTCTTTCACAGGGGACAAAAAGGAAATGAGCGAACTCTTAAGCAGGCAGTATGAAATGGCATTCAGTGAGCCTGATGAAACAAAAGTCATCAGAGACCAAAATATATTTTTCATGGAAACCTCCCCCACGGAAACCCCTCAGATGCTGGATATTGATTTCGGTCCAAAAGACATAGAAGAGGCCATTTCCAACATGCCATCCTACTCGGCACCAGGCCCGGACTCATGGAATTCGATCCTAATGAAGAAATGTAAGGAAAACCTCTCAAAACTCCTGGCTATAATGTGGAGAAGGAGTCTAGACACTGGTGACATACCAGATAGCTTGAAAAACGCAATAATTGCCCCACTGCATAAAGGAGGGAGTAAAGCACTACCAAAAAACTACCGCCCGGTAGCTCTAACCTCTCACATCATTAAAGTTTTCGAGCGAGTCCTGCGAAGCAAAATTTCAACATTCATGGAGACAAATGAACTACACAACACCGGTCAACATGGGTTCAGAGCGGGAAGATCATGTCTCTCACAACTTTTGGAACACTATGACAAAATTCTTAAAGCGCTAGAAGAAAAGAAAAACGTGGATGTCATTTACACCGATTTTGCTAAGGCATTTGATAAATGTGACCATGGTATAATAGCCCACAAACTGAAAGCAAAAGGTATAACTGGGAAAATCGGACGGTGGATATACAATTTCCTCGTAAACCGAAAACAATCAGTAGCAGTAAACCAAGTCACATCTGAGCCTTCGGATGTCAAAAGCTCAGTGCCCCAAGGAACAGTGCTAGCGCCCCTTCTGTTCCTCATACTAATTTGCGACATAGATTTGCGACACCAGACACAGTATGGTGTCGTCTTTTGCTGATGACACAAAATTAAGCAAGATAGTAAACACACAAGAGGACACGGGCCGACTGCAGGAAGACATGAATGTAGTGTTCCAGTGGACCAGGGAAAACAACATGCAATTCAATGAGGAAAAATTCCAATTAATACGGTACGGAGATAATAATGGTGTTAAAGAAATTACAAATTACTTAACAGAATCTAACCACATAATAGAACGGAAAGACAGTGTGAAAGACCTTGGGGTATTAATGTCTGAAAATATGGGTTTCAAAGTACATAACCAGGTCAAAGTGGCGGCTGCGAAACGTCTAACGGGTTGGATTCTGCGTACTTTTAAAACACGCGGTGAATTGCCTATGATAACGCTCTTCAAATCTCTAGTGCTACCGCGGCTTGAATATTGTAGCGTATTAACATCCCCATACAAAGCAGGTGAAATAAATGACGTAGAGAGTGTACAAAGAAATTTCACTTCGCATATAAGTTCGATAAAACATCTACACTATTGGGAGCGTTTAAGAGCACTGAATCTGTACTCACTGGAACGTAGAAGAGAACGTTACCTAATAATATACACGTGAAAAATCGCAGAGGGTTTACCAAACCTACATACTCCGATAGTCATGAAATTCAGTGATAGGAGAGGCTGGGAACGCGAAATCCCCCGGATGAATAACAGGGGTGCTATGGGCTCTCTGCGAGAGGGCTGGTTATCACAGAGAGGCCCACGTCTCTTCAACAAACTCCCACGGCGAGTAAGAGACATGAGTGACATCTCGTTAGACAGCTTCAAGAGAGCCCTAGATGTCGAACTGCAAAAAGTGCCAGACGAGCCCATCCTCGCAAGGGAGCGAGCTGTCGCTTCAAACAGTCTACTGCACCAAATCACCACCCATAACGAGGGGCGTCGCGCTCCTTGGTGCCGCTAGAACAGTGGCGAACACATCGAAAGGTATCAAAAGGTAAGTACTGTTCTTAACCCGCTGTGTGGTGATGGGCTGGTCTATCAGAGTGAGAACTGAGCGATCTCTGCCATACCCGTAGCTTACTCTGACTGTTCCTTTTACTTATATATTTTCTAGATCTCAAGTGACGGCGTCTCTTCCGTGGATTGACCTCCCAATCTACCAAGATTGGAAGCCAAAGCGTCACATTTTTCCTTTGCCCATCAACTTTCTCTTCATAATTGCTGAGGGGCACAGGGCCCTGGGTGGGGCTTTGGTTTCCCAGGCGTTTCTTCACCCTCCTCAGCTCCCCGCCATGGAGTGGCTTTGGTCACCCAGGCTTTATTGTGGTCGGCAGGGAGGGTTCTGTGGGGGCGCTTGGTTATGGCCTTGGCCTTGCTCGGGGCCTTGGGGCTGTTCAGCCAGGCAGCTTGGGGAACAGCAACAACAACAACAACCCGCTGAGTGCCAGCCAATTTTGAAGGTGTGCTTCTGCCAGTGCCAGAGTTTTTTTTTTTTTTTTTTTTTTGTGTTGGCTAAATCTATCAAGTTGGGAGAGAAAGGAAGGATAATGGTAAAAAAAACACTCCCCTTGTCCATTTTCGCCAGAAATCAGGTCCCCGATGGTCCCGAAAGTAGCTGAAAAGACACTATAGACTACAGAGACTTTTATGGTATCGGAATGTATGGGTGGGAGGATGGTTTTGGGGTTGGTGGAGGGAAGGTAGAAGGGTAATTGACTTGTGTTACACATATGAAGCCGATTGGTGAAGTAGTTTCGCCACCACGGATTTTCCTTTTTTTTTCCTTTTTTTCCTTTCTACGCTGGAAGTGGGTGGTGGGAGGTGGTTGGGGGTGTGGTGGAGGGAAGGCAGAAGGGTAAGAGACTTGTCACACAAATATGGAACCGATTGGTCCAATCGTTTCGCCGCCACAGATTTTCCTTTTTTTTCCTTCTGATGGGACCGACAGTCAGCGAGTGGGTGGGAGAAGGGATTTGGGATTTTTGTGGTGGGTAGCCAAAAGGGTAAGGTACATGTGGTAAAAATATGAAAGCCATAGGTGCAGTCGTTTCGCTGCTACGATTTTTTTTTAGGGTTGTTTTGATCTCAATTAATTTATGATCTGAGTATGTTGTGTCCGATATGTTAACACTGTGTACTAGGTTGTCATTATTAGTGAAGATAAGGTCTAAGATATTGTTTTCACGTGTGGGTTCGGTAATATGCTGGTTAAGACTAAAAAAGTTGCAAAGATTAAATAGTTCTCTTGCATTTGCTTCTCTGGCATTTATCGACACTACTTGGTCTTCTAGTTGCCTCCACTTGATGTTTGGAAGGTTAAAATCTCCTAACCACATAATATTTGGTGTCGGGTTTCCCAGGGCTTCCACTTCTGATTTTATCATGTTGAGCTGGGTTTTGAATTCTTCTAAGGAAGAGTCAGGAGGTCTGTATGTAACAATAACTGCTAGGTTTAGGGATTCTATTTTAACTCCAAGTATTTCTACTACTTCGTTACTGTTATTTAGAAATTCAGTAGATATCAGCGAGTCGTGAATGTACAAGGCTACACCTCCACGAGTTCTATGCGTTCTGTCCGCCCTATGTAGTTTATAACCAGGAATCCATACTTCACTATCTGCCTGATCTTTAATGTGGGTTTCTGTGAGAGCCGCAAATATAGCGTTTCCTTCTTCTAGCAGGCCCCTAATAAATGGTACTTTGTTTGTGGTTCTATTTTTAAGACCTTGGATGTTTGCAAACAAGACGGGGGAGGGGCTACTATGTGTACCTAGTAGTCCTCGGGGGATATTTGGTGTTGTTCGTAGAGCACATCCTTGTGCCACGCTCGGGAGGACAGGAGGTACTCTAGCTGGGCTATTTGTTCTTCCAATTCTCAAACTTTGTTCATCTTGTTCTGCCATTTCCCATGTGTCTTCTTCCTCTGTCTCATCCTCGCAAAACTGGAGAGTTTTTTTGGTTAGCATTTGTGTTGTTTCTGGTTATCCTCCAAGTCCCCCTAATATGGAAATCTGAGCATTTGTTATCATAGCATTTATTACTCTCTAGTGATGACTGGCAGAGGGGTGGGTGGTGGTATTTGCAGTTTTCACCAAATCTGCTTTTGCCATCTCTGATCATATTGTTGCAAATTTTGGGGTGCTCAAATCTGCATTTTACTCCATTAAGTTCACCTTTTGGTCCAAAGTGGCACATTCTTTTCAGGTGATATCTGCATACAGGTGAAGCTGTATTGGTTGTGGTTGGAGCACCCTGTACTGCCGTGGTTGTGGTAGATGGCAGTTGGTTTTGATTTTGAGGGCTATCCCCTTCATTCCTTTTACGATGTTGTTGCTCGGGGGAGTTGGGTACAAAATAAAGTCCTGTCTGGGTGGTGGTTTGGGGTGACATAAGGGTCTCGGTTGGGCAGATAGAGGGTGGAGGGGGCGGAGGTGGCTGAGAGGTAACTTGTGGGGGAGTGGTTGGTTGTGAAGGGCAATGTGGGGGCAATTGAGGTTGAGAGTCACGTGGGGTGGTGTGAGGTTGAGAGTTACGTGGGGGTGTAGGGGGCTGAGAGTTATGGGTATTTGTGCGTGAGGGAGAGTGTGCGCACATAGGTGACAATGTATCACTGTAGTGGGACAGCCAGTAACTAAGATCTTCTATGAATCGCGAGTATGATGTTAAATTTGTTGGGGACTGTGTTTTGTTGTCAGAATGGGGTGAAATATTTTCATTTAGCAAGGCCATTTGGACTTTCTGGCTAATTTTCTCCATTACATCAGTAAATTCTTCTTGTAGCATAACAGGGGCGCCTTTCAGCATTTTCTTTAGTTTAAGCTCATTTAATTCATTGAAGCAATTTACACATGTTAGTCCTTTTTTTCCTTTGTTGTGCTTGCCCATGCATTGCAGATGAAATAGCAATTTACATTCTTCACAATTGGCATTTTCGTCCTCGGACTTTACCTTGCATTTAGTACATGTATTGGTATCCATCTTTGATCGTAGTTTAGCTTATTTTCCTTATTTTCTCTTTTTCTTTACTGATTTATTTATCGAGGTGGCGAGTGTGGAGTACTGTGATGCAAGAAGCTGTGTGTGGAGGAACCTCAGCTTGTTCCAGGGTCAAGTGGTCCTGGTTGTTCCAATGTGGCCGACTCAGGTTTGGTACACTCAATTTACTAAGTGGTGCAACAAACCTCTGCAACTTCCCCTGACCTATTTCCACTTGGAAGAAATTGGAAACCTGCAGACCTTGCTCAATTTTGCTATGTGGACATTCTCAAATCCAAGTGGCTACCGTCCTATGACAAGGAAGTCACGGATAAGCTCACAAATCAGTACACAGCGTCCACTTTAAGACAGTATAGTTCACACTGGAAACAATTTACAACTTGGATTGTAGAGTCAGGCCAGCAGACTCCATATGTAGCTTTGTTGTTGAAGCACCTAAATTACTCGTTTGACTTTAAAAAAACT
Source organism: Paralithodes platypus (assembly GCA_032716605.1). Lineage (NCBI taxonomy): Eukaryota > Metazoa > Arthropoda > Malacostraca > Decapoda > Lithodidae > Paralithodes > Paralithodes platypus. The sequence continues at coordinate 19,368,752 of CM064533.1, read as the reverse complement.
AGCAGTTAACACACTTAGAAACCACTTATCAGCAATAAAGGAACCCTTCTTTACGCTGACTGGTTTATCTTTACCCCAGAAAGACGAACAGGGTTTTATGAAGGCTTGTTTTAAACTCAGAGCCCCAAATCGTCACTTGCTTCCTCAATGGTCAATCTCGAAAGACCTAACTTTGTTACAGTCTACAGTAGGTCTTATTCTGTGAGACCAAATATAGACAAGAAACTTAAAAAGTGTGTTTTTCTGATGGCCCTGGCTACTGGCCATAGGGTTTCGGAATTGGCAGCCATGGCAAGGTCTACTAACTGTCTATGTTTTGCCCCTAATAATGACTCTGTACATATTGCTCCTGCACCCGATTTTATCGCAAAAAATTAGCACCAGGAACATATCTTTACACCTTTCTCTATTTCTGCCTTGAAAAGAGGAAAGATGCACCATGCTCTATGTCCTGTTAAAGCACTATATACCTACTATAAGTCTGTTATTCCTAGAAATAGGGCACTTTGTGGGTTTCTCCAGATGGTTCAATAAGGTTAGGAAAGAAAGTGATAGCATCCATTATTGTAGATGTAATTAAGGAAGCTGAACCTCAGGTGATTGCAAAAGCTAATGATGTGCGCAAATGGGCCACTACCATTAGGTTCCTCAAAAAAAATTCAGTGGAAGATATCACTCAAACGGGTCTTTGGTCCTCTAGCAATGCGTTCCTATCCAGATACTTGTCGGTACATCTGGAGAGACCCAAATTACCATGCACAGCATTAAGGCTCTACATACTCCCTAAGGTCAATAAGTAGATTGATATTTTTTCAATGCTTTTATTACCAGTGTTTTTTGTGTAATAGAAGGTGTGTCCTACCATTTACCTTAAATGAAAAAGAGGGGGGCGTGTTAAGTTCCATGACAAGTTGGCAGGACACACAATATGGGAATGGATAACAGGAGTATTATTACAACATTATACCTGTTATATAGCAATATCTATGTATTATTGCAACCATAAATATGTAACTTTATTTATTATTTTTTTTTTTGTGGTATACTATTGCCAGTATTCACACTTCAGTAGATCTGTTTTTCTGAATTAAGGCTTCTTTAATGGTACCCGCCTCATATTTCTTACAGTTTCTTACAGTAGATCCTCTGGAAAAAGGCAAACTAGGCCTGTGTATCCAGCTCAGTACCAGTACTTGCACTGCTGCGGTCGTTCACGGTGTTGGCGGCGGCGGTAGCAGACGCAAAATTTGTACTATTCTGTATTTTTGCTTTATAATCAAACTTCAAATCTTGTCTTCCCCATGCTTTATCAAGATTACTTTCAAACTCCCTTATTGATTCGGAATCAACTACATACTGGGGCAGTGCGTTCCACTCATTTACCACTCTATCACAAAATGAGTTCTTTGCCTTCTCAAGCCTATTTCTTTCTTTGTAAATTTTCTTAGAGTGTCCTCTCGTTCTTGTTCCCTCCCGCATCAAGAAGATACCTTCACACACATCCTCATCATACTTTCCTGACACTATCTTAAAAGTCTCTATCATATCCCCTCTCTTTCTCCTATATGCCAGTGTCGGAAGCCCCAGTGTCCTCAACCTCTGCTCATAGCCCGTGTTCTTCAACGTTGGTACTAGCTTGCTAGCTCTCCTCTGCACTTTCTCCACTGCTTCTATATCCTTTACCATATATGGAGCCCACACCTGGTTCGCATATTCCAGGTGCGGCCTAACCAGCGCTGTATAGAGATACAGTCGACGCTCGATTTAACGGACTAATAGGGGGGAGACCGAGTCCGTTGCTGGAAAAAGTCTGTAGCTGGAAAATTGCCTTCGTTTTTTTTTTTTTTTTTTTTTTTTTTTTTTTTTTTTTTTGTGATTGAGGGACACGTTGTGACCCTGAAAACATAATAAAGGTCGTATTTGTCATTGATATGATAAATTTCAAATGGGAAAAAAAAAAAAAAAAAAAAAGGAAGGATATCCCCTGTAGGCCTACTCCCTCCCCTCCCCGTCCCGGCCTCAACCCCGACCCCGTTACTGTGATATGTTGATAAGCCTTGTGCTACACCCTATTGATAATGCAAAACTATTGAACACACTTAAAAGTGTATGTTATTTGGTCTCTATATAATCTGTGAATTATTTCCGATATGATAGAATTAAAGATTTTTTTCCACCAACTCATAATCAGCAAAAACGACACAAATGTCAATTAAAAACATGTTATAATATTTCCTCATCATTTTGTGTATACCGTGGGAAAAAAAAAAAAATCTATCAAACGTAAATCTCCCGTCTCGGAAGCTCGGCGCCTAGACGGAGGGGAGGGTTGAACTATTTTTTTGACTATCTTATTTATTGTTTATCTATGTGCTGGAAGGATTTTATATTTTTCAATTCCATCCCATTAGAAATGATTCAAAGATTACAAAAAGTCCAAATAAGACATAGTTATGTTAATGTATAAGGGATTTAGGTAGATGAATTAGAGAGATAGATAGATAGAAAGAGAGTGTATATCGAGGGAAAAAAACAAAACAAAAAATCTATCAAACGTAAATCTTCCGCCTCTGCTCGCACGGAGGGGAGAGTTGAAATATTTTGTTGACTATCTTATTTATTATTTATCTACAGTATGTGCTGGAAGGATATTATGTTTTTCAATTCCATCAAATTAGAAATGATTCAAAGATTACAAAAAGTCGAAATAAGACATAGTTATGTTAATGTATAAGGGATTTTGGTAAGTGCATTAGAGAGATAAATAGATAGAGCAACGGACTTTGCTCCAACTTTTTTTCGAGCATCGGACTTTGTCCGTTGCTGAGTCCATTGTCCGGCTACAGACGGAGTCCGTTAAATCCGAAATCCGTTGTATCGGGGTCCGTTAAATCGAGCGTCGACTGTACCTGAAGATTTTTTCGTCAAGTGACACAAATGTCCTCCTTATCAGCCCTACAATTCTATTGGCTTTGTTTATCTTTTCCGCTAAATGTTCTGAGAAATTTAACTTATTGTCTATCACTACTCCTATATCCTTTTCTGCATTCACTTCCTCCATCGCTTCATACATACTGTATCCTACCTTGTCTATCTTGCTTGTCCCAATCCGCATGTACTTGCATTTTTTTGGATGAAAAGGCATTAACCAATGCTCAGACCATTCCTTCATGCCCTCCACATCTCCTTGAAGCAAACCCACATCTTCCTTACTCCTCACTCTTCTATACAGCTTAGTGTCATCCGCATACAGGTATACCTCACTTCCATTAGTTATAACTTCAGGTAAGTTGTTGATAAATATAACGAACTGTAGTGGTCCCAACACAGATCGAGGTACCCCACTTGTAATTTCCCTCCACCCCGAGCCTATTCCATTCACCAGTACCCTCTGTCTCCGATCTTTCAGGAAGGCTTCTATCCATTTCACACATTTCTCCCCTATATTATAGCTTCTAACTTTCTCTATTAACCTTTTATGTGGGACCTTATCGAAGGCCTTCATAAAATCGCAATATACCACGTCTATTACATCACCATCCTCTAGAATTTGCATCCAATCATCTACCACCTTAATTAGCTGTAGTACCGTCGACCTGCCCGGCAAGATTCCGAACTGTCTCCCACTGAAAAGTTGGTTTGATTTCATATGCTCCATTATTCCTTCTATAATTACCATTTCCATTAGTTTACACACAACACTTGTCAAACTGACTGGTCTATAATTTCCTGGGTCATTTCTCTTTCCCTTCTTAAATATAGCTGTTATGTTCGCCTCTCTCCAGTCCATCGGGATTTGTCCTGTATTAAACGATACCTCAAATAACATTTTCAATGGCTCTACTAACATCTCACCTCCTTCCTTTATGATTCTTGGGTGTATCCCATCCGGTCCCGGGGACTTACTTCTGTTCATTTTTCTATAGCCCTTCTTATTCTAGCATGGGAAAACTCTATTAGTTCTAGTGCCGGTGCCTGTTTGATGGGAATAGTAGGCACTGCATCATCCGACTCCACTGTTAGTACCCCCCCAAAGTATTTCCCAGCACCTCTGCTTTCTCCTTATCAGTCTCCGCTCTACTCCCATCATCCAACCCCCCTACCAGCTCTGGGATCCCTACCCTTCTTGTTAACTTTTCCTGAATGTACTTCCAGAATATTTTTGGATTATCCTTCACATTTCTTGCAATCTCTCTCTCCCTCTCCTTTACCCCCCTCCTTGTCTCCCACCTTATTTTATTGTTTATTTGTGTGCGTTCCAGATCCACTTCTTTAGCTTCTATACTAGACCCCCTGTTCTTTTTTAACAATTTTAGTCTTTCCCACAATCGTTTCTTCCTGCCACGGACATTAGTTCCAGGGCAGTAATTCCCTTTCCAATGTTCCCTTACCCACTCTAAACCATTGTTTGGTCACTTGATCCTCAGTGTTTTGGAGGACAAGCAAACTAGAAGGGTCACTAGATCTGTTGTTGCTTGATTTCCTTTGTACTCCTTTGTACTCCTTCTAATCAATGTCCAAAGCTTTCTTTTCATTGGCAATTCTGGGTTCGTTCTTTTCCTCAATTTTGTTTTATCCTTATATTCCCTTACTGGTACACTTTTGGATACAGCATTCTCCAGTTTGACTCTAATTTTCCTCCACATTCCTTCAGCGTCTTCACCGTTCAAGTATTCCCCCCAGTCAATGTCCAAACACTGTCTCAGCAGCTCATAATCTGCTCTATCATACATGTATATTTTTGTATTGCTTCTATTATCCCTCTGTTTTAATATTGCAACTAAAGCTTATACAGGCATGGTCACTACGACCTATAGGGCTATCCACATTGACATGTTCCACTATATCCTCCTCATTGCTAAAAATCAAAACAAGTACACTGCCCTGGGTCCCATCTCTATATCTTGTCATCTCTGTAATATGTTGCGTTAAAAAACAATCTCTCACTTTATCTATAAACTTGTTTTCCAGGCTACACTGTCCGCTGGAGTAGTACAATTTGCCCAGTTGATCCTTGGCAAATTGAAATCTCCAATCAAAATCTTATATTTGTTCTCTCTATTATCTATTTCCTCCATTGCTTTCAGTAGGTTATCATCCTCTTCCCTACTATTATTTGGGCTTCTATATATAGAGGCAATTAGAATTGACCCTCTTGCACATTTTACTTCAATACACAAATACTCACAATACTGCTGTCTCATATCCACCTCATTAACCTTGAGCTCTTTTCTTACATAAATAAACAGTCCTCTTCCGACCTCTGCTCTAATAGCATTCCTCTCATATAACTCAAAACCCTATACTGTATATCATTTTCTTACTTTTTATACTTTTATAAATAGACACATGTCACAGTTTACGTATTCGTTTTTAGTCTTCCTATTAAATTTTTAATTTTGATGAGCATATGAAGGTCCCTCCACCGGTCGTGATATTCTAGGCTCTTACGTCATTGACGTAAGGAGTCACCAATAAAATACGGTTTTGACAAACCGTAAGGGAAGGAAGGTAAAACTAATATTTATTAGTGGCCCCTCCATCATTGACGAACATGCCTATTACATAAGGCATCCTCTTCAAACACTAATCCGCCGTAGTTTGAATCTACCGCGCAGAGCATTTAAAATCTGAGGAGCCTTCATCATGAGCGCACGCGACCTCACTCATGGCTTCAGTCATTATGAATTGGGTTCTCACTACGAAAAAACTTCGTAAAAAATAAAAAACAAAAACAAAATAAGAATAACTATCCAATAAGCTTTCCATCATATCGTGGATGTACTTGTGTGGATCTTTGACCAGACGCTGATTCAGGCGTCATTCTTCCTTCTCTGCTCTGCGGTCAGCCGGCCCGGACGTATCTCTCCACGCTCCGCTGGTTCCGCATTTGCTGCGTCCCTAGTGAGTTTTTTCTCATTTGTTTACTCCGGGATGTATCGAGTAAGGTTAGGATATGCGTAGCAGGAGTGTCCTGGGCTGGTTGCCCGCAGTGCAGTGTATTTTGGGTTGTGTGTTTGGGGCATCTATTTCGGATGTACCCTCATGGTCCGGTTGTGGACAGGTGAACTTTTTCACGGTTAGCTAGCTTTGTGATGCAGGCGGCTTTCATTACGCGTTATTGCTTCCTTTTATCTTTCTGATGAGGTAGCGTATTTTTGCTGACGTTCCCAGCGTATTTTTCTTCACTTAGTGAAGTTTTTTCTGGGTCCCGAGTCAGTTCTTCCCTTGCCGGAAGTATTTGCTACAGTGGTGTGTTGGCGGTGGTTCCTGTTGTGATATAATTCAGTGCTTTTTGTTAATATTCCGACATGTTAATGTTATCCGTCTGCCTAGGCCTAGCCAGCCTCTCGTAGCTTTACCACATATACAAGTGTTATTGATTTATTTTCTAAATACTGTATGTACTACTGTGTCATGTGTGTCCTGGGTTAGTTGTGTATTGGCTAATTCCACGGACTATGCTGGGCCCGGCCTTAGTTGTGTTTTGGCTACGCCTCGGTCCGGTGGTGCGTTCATATGGTATCTGGACGGGGTGGGTTTTTTCCGGCGGGTTTTTCTCGGTTTCACCTTGATAACCCCGGCTGGTTGCCGAGTTTTGGCCACGCGTGGTTTAAAAACAGGCTTGTTTCCCCGGCGAGTGGGTGTCTGTGGCTCCCCAGGACTGCGTCTCTGGGGTGCCTGTTTCAGGCTCCTTATGATTCCCGGCGGATTGGCTGTACCCATCTAACAGTGTTCATACGGACACGTGTTGTTTGTAGTTTTTTCGGTTTTGCAAAGCCAATATAAAACTATGCTGTTGTTGTTTTTCCTCCCCGGCGATCTTTTACAAAGAAGTGGGGTTAGGAACAATTGGGGTTAACTTTTAAACTTTACATCACCCGGCGGGTGCAACCTGGAAGGGTGGGATGCCCGAATTTGCAAAATTAAGTTTAGTTGACCAGACAATTGAGGGATGCATTGTGTATCGCCTCCTTCAACATAGGGCACTTTAGGGCACAATTGGGGTTAACGTTTTTTAAACTAATATTCACACCCGGCGAGTGCTCCTTGGAGGGATGGGAATAACAAATTTACAATTCAGTTAGTTAACCAGACAATTGAGGGATACGTTTTGTATCGCCGCCTTCGACATACGGCGATCTAAAAAGATACTTCGGGAGAAGTTAGATCTCGTATATTTGTCAGGCTTCCCAGTTTTTGATCTACGAGATAATCCGGGGGCCGGCGTCTTTTTTTTTTTTTTTTTTTTCCAAAATTGAATCTTGAAACAAACACCACCGGAAAGACTTAATCAGTTGTAAACGCCATGCTGGTCTTTATATATTATGTCAGAGGGTATTCATAAATCTTTTGAACAAATTAAGATATTCTGAAATCTTTTACTTGGGAAACCCCACCGCGTAGCGAGCTGTAGTCGTTGAGTATTCCGTCTCGTTACCCGGCGGGTTATTTAACACTTGTGTGCGAACATGTTTGGGTTTACCTTATGAGCATTAATTCCTGGAAATGTTATTTTTTTCCAGAGCTGGGTCCCGGCGGGTCTATGCAGAACCTGAAGTAAGTGTCCCACCAGTCTCTGTCATGGCTACCTTTGCACCGGTTTTTGCTTTATGCATTACGGCCTCCTGTTCAGGTATCCCTATTTTTGCGCACACCCTTTGTATAAAATGTGTTAAAATGTCTCGTTTGGTGTGGGTTACCTTTCCGGCGTTTTTTCTCGTTGCTCCGAGAACACCGTTTTTTGATTACCGAGTTTTAGTCAGGATGGCTCAAAATAGGTAAGTTACCCCGACGAGTTTGGTCGCTTGAGGGCTCATGAGAAACTGCTTTTTCTGTGGTCGAGCCTGGGATCAGGCTTCCTGTGTTATTCAGTGCTTTATGCATTACGCCCTCCTGTAATGTATCGTTTAGTGTGGGTTACCTTTCCGGCGTTTTTCTCGTTGATCCGAGAACACCGTTTTTGTTTACAGAGTTTTAGTCAGGATGGCTAAAATAGGTAAGTTACCCCGACGAGTTTGGTCGCTTGAGGGCTCATCAGAAACTGCGTTTTCTATGGTCGAGCCTGGGATCAGGCTTCCTGGGTTATTTCCGTCGAGGGGGGCTCCACACAGTTTTCTAGGTGATCAAGGCTAACACCTGTTGGACTTGGTTTTCTCTGCTTTTCAAAGCCATTGAAACAATGCTGTCTGTTTGTTTGTCTTTACCTCCCGGCGACCTTTTTACAAAGAGGTCTGGGGCAGGTATAATTGGTTTGACATTGCATATAAAACCCGGCGGTTGTACCTTCGGATGGTTATATTAACGGATTTGCGATTCGAGATAATTTGCCAAACAATTGATTGATACAATAGGGTATCACGGCCTTCAAGACGGCGATCTATGAGGGCTTCTGGGAGAAGCCGGATTAGAGATTAAGATAGGCTTAGACTTTTTATGGGATAAAAAGATGCCTGAATCTTACTAGTGTTTCAAGTGTAAAGGGATACTTGAAAGACTTCATCTTTATTAAAGATATGCTTCGTCTTTATGAGGATTAAGAAGTTATGCTTAATTATTTTGGACAGGTAAAAGATATGTGGAAATCTTTAATAAGCCATTGTAACAAGGCAGTTTGTTTGTTTAGTCTTTCCCTCCCGGCGACATTTTTACAAAGAGGTCTGGGGCAGGTACAATTGGTTTGATATTGCATATAAAACCCGGCGGTTGTACCTTTGGGTGGTTATATTAACTGATTTGCAATTCGCGATATTTGTATTTCCTCCCCGGCGATCTTTTACAAAGAAGTGGGGTTAGGAACAATTGGGGTTAACTTTTAAACTTTAAATCACCCGGTGGGTGCATCCTGGAAGGGTGGGATGCCCGAATTTGCAAAATTCAGTTTAGTTGACCAGACAATTGAGGGATGCATTGTGTATCGCCTCCTTCAACATACGGCGCTTTAGGGCACAATTGGGGTTAACGTTTTTTAAACTAATATTCACACCCGGCGGGTGCTCCTTGGAGGGATGGGAATAACGAATTTACAATTCAGTTAGTTAACCAGACAATTGAGGGATACGTTTTGTATCGCCGCCTTCAACATACGGCGATCTAAAAAGATACTTCGGGAGTAGTTAGATCTCGTATATTTGTCAGGCTTCCCAGTTTTTTTATCTACGAGATAATTCGGGGGCCGGCGTCTTTTTTTTTTTTTTTTTTTCCATAATTGAATCTTGAAACAAACACCACCGGAAACACTTAATCAGTTATAAACGCCATGCTGGTCTTTATATATTATGTCAGAGGGTATTCATAAATCTTTTGGACATATTAAGATATTCTGAAATCTGTTACTTAGGAAACCCCACCGCGTAGCAAGCTGTAGTCGTTGAGTATTACATCTCGTTACCCGGCGGGTTATTTAACACTTGTGTGCGAACATGTTTGGGTTAACCTTATGAGCATTAATTCCTGGAAATTTTCTTTTTTCCCTGAGCTGGGTCCCGGCGGGTCTATGCAGAACCTGGAGTTAGTATCCCACCAGTCTCTGTCATGGCTACCTTGGCCCCGGTTTTTGCTTTATACATTACGCCCTCCTGTTCAGGTATCCCTATTTTTGCGCACACCCTTTGTATAAAATGTGTTAAAATGTCTCGTTTGGTTTGGGTTACCTTTCCGGCGTTTTTTCTCGTTGGTCCGAGAACACCGTTTTTGTTTACCGAGTTTTAGTCAGGATGGCTCAAAATAGGTAAGTTACCCCGACGAGTTTGGTCGCTTGAAGGCTCATAAGAAACTGCGTTTTCTGTGGTCGAGCCTGGGATCAGGCTTCCTGTGTTATTCATTGCTTTTTTTTTTTTTTTTTTTTTTTTTTAAAGAGACAATGAACGGAGGAAGGAAAAACACAGATAAAACAAAAAGGTCCATGTGCCTAAAGGCATCCTCCATTCATAAAATGTTTGTAACAACTGGATTTAAACATTTGTTGATTGTAAGTTTGTGGAAAGCAATTCGAGGGAAGTGAATTCCAAAGAGTAGTAGCTCTGGGGATAAATGAATTCTGATAAGCAGAAGTTCTGCATTGTGGAGGAGAAAGTGTAAATTCATGGGCGCTCTCAGCTGCCCTAGTTCTACGGGGAAAGATGTGGAGAGGCGGCACAATTGAAGCAAGTTCCTCGGAACAATTGCTGTGAAAATATCTGTAGAATAATGCAAGGGATGCAACGTTTCTTCGTATGGCTAATGTAGGAAGGTCCTGTGTGATTGCAGGGTTATTGATTAATCTAATAGCTTTATTTTGAATTTTGTCCAACTGCCTCAATGCAACCACTCCACTTCCACCCCACAGAGGTGAACAGTAATCCATCTGAGAGCGCACATGACTTTTATATATTACGGCCAACTGCTCGTCAGTGAAGAATTCTCGAACTCTGTACAGGAGTCCCAGTTTTTTAGAGGCATTCTTAGCAATGCTTCTAACATAATGTGTCCAGCTCAAGTTAGTAGTTAATGTTACACCGAGAATGTCAATACTAGGGGAAGTGGGAATATTTACATCATTAAAAAATATATGGGAGTCAGTGAGATTCTGTCGGTTAGAAAATTGAATGTACTTGGTTTTCTGTGCATTAAAGGAAACTAGATTCTCTTGTCCCCATTCATTAATTCTAGAAAGGTCCTGGTTCAGAGAAATTGCAGTGTTTATTTTTGAATTTATAAGATCGGGTTGGGTGAAAGAATTGGTAAATGTGAAGGAACTGTGGAGTGTTGAGTCATCTGCGTAGGAATGTATTGGATTATGAGTGGTAGATATGAGATCATTGATATGAATGAGGAACAGAGTTGAGGCCAAAACTGATCCCTGGGGAACACCAGCATTTATTGAGTGAAATTGAGAATAAAGGCCATCTACCATTACACATATTTTTCTGTTATGAAGATAAGAAGAAATTAGTGGAACTAATGATGCAAGGTCGTAGTGTGACATCTTCGACAATAAGGATTGATGCCAGACTCTATCAAATGCCTTTGATATATCCAGTGCTATTGTATGTGTTTCACCATGTTGGTCTGTAGCTTGGTTGATTTGATGCGTAAGAAGGCAAAGAATGTCTGCAGTTGATCGACATCGTCTAAAACCATATTGCCTATCACTGATTAATTTATTATTCTCCAGATGCTTAATTATGTGATTATTTAATATAATTTCAAAAACTTTGCCAAGAGTGGAAGTTATAGCTATTGGTCTGTAGTTTGATGGATCTGAAGAGGCACCTTTTTTAGGAACTGGATGGATGTTTGCTTCTTTCCAGGGTACTGGGAAGCATGAGGTATGAGTACACAGACGGAAAAAATTTTGCCAATACAGGAGCGAGCACCAAGGAGCAATTCTTAAGTACTATTGGAGGAATTTCATCTGGACCAGGAGCCTTATCTACTGAGAGATTCTGCAAAATAGTTTTGACATGTCTGGTGTGGATCTTAAGTGAGGGAATTTCAGGTGAATTAAAATTAAGTACAGGGACATCTTGATTTATTTCATCTAAGGTTGAGTTGGTGGAGAAAATATCTGCAAGAAGGTTAGCTTTACCTCGTGGGTCACTTACAAGATTGCCAGTCGGAGATTTTAATGGTGGAATGGATGAAGCAGTAGTGAAGTTGGATTTGAATGAGTTAAGAGTAGACCAAAATATTTTGTTATCATTTGGATTATTTAGAAGTTTATTTGCCTGCTTATGGAGAAAGTTTGATTTAGTTAGGTTTAATACAGTTTTGGCATGATTTCTGATGTTTCTAAAGTAATTAAAGGCTTCATGTGTTTTTGATCTTGTGTATGCATTGTAGGCTATTGCTTTTTGTTCAGTTACTCTAGCACAATTATGGTCAAACCATTTAGGTGAATTAGATCTTTTACTGTACTTTTGATGAGGAATAAAAGTTTCCATTCCAATTTTTACAAAATCTTGTATGTGGCTCAAGGTGGAGTGTGCATCATTAGAAAAGAAAGAGGTCCAGGGAATATCAATAAAGAAACCTTGAAGACCCTCCCAGTCTGCCCTATCGTAATGCCATTTAGTCACCAAAACAGGTTCAGAGTGGGAAGGTGTGGTAGGTGATAGACAGGTGGCCTGTATCAGACAGTGATCAGAAGATCCAAGTGGGGACCTCACTGTAACATCATAATTTTCTGAATTGGTTGTTAAAAATAAGTCCAGTAGGTGGGAATTATGATTAGGATTATCTGGTACACGGGTGGGTTGGTTGACTAGTTGAATGAGATTAAATGAGTCTGCAAATAGCTCACATTCAAGACCAGCATCATCAGTCCTGGCTGAATGAGTGAGCCATTCAACATTATGGACATTAAAATCACCCAACACAGTGATTTCAGAAGAAGCATTTAAGTTGAGGACACTGAGTTGTGAGGACAGAGAATCAAAAAGACTTTGCTCTGGAGGAGTATTTGGGGAACGGTAGATGCAACATATGTATTTAAATTTACCAGCAGAAATTAATTTGTATATAGAATAATCAAAATAGGGACAATTGAAACTAGTAACCTCCTCCAGGGCAATTTCAGATTTTGCGAAGCAACATACACCACCTTTAGGTCTGAAATTTTGGAGCAGTTGATAACCTGGAAAATTAAATATAGATGTGTCAGATGTGGATGTTACTTGAGTCTCTGTCAAAAAAAGGAGAGTAGGGGATTCTGCTTGAAGAAATTGGTGTACAGAATTGATGTTAGAGTGAAGTCCCCTTATATTACTAAAGAAATAGCTGTACTGACAAGCAGCTTTGGGACGTTGCAATGCTCTTGACACAGTCGCATGATGACGACCGGGAGGGCCCTGTGTCAATAACCCAACCCTGCCGGGGGTGGATATCCGAGGGACCAACAGGTTTGCTCTTAACAATTGTACTGCCATATTTATAAGGTAAGTGTATGGTGTTACATGTATGATATGTAGTGGGAAGAGTAGTATTTTATGGATAGAGGATAGCGATGTAGGGCAATGTCGTGAAGTTGGATGTGTATGTTATATAAAGAGGGTTTTCCTGATACCCCTGATGTGTGAGGCAGAAAGATATGTATCCAGCTACCAAGGCCTGGGAGAGAAAATGGAATTCAGGCTATTCCCTGAGTCTCCCGAAACCTTGGCGGTAGTACTTCCCTGGGCGGGGCTGCCTACCCCTACTACCTACTATGTATGTATGCTTTATGCATTACGCCCTCCTGTAATGTATAGTTTAGTGTGGGTTACATTTCCGGCGTTTTTCTCGTTGCTCCGAGAACACCGTTTTTGTTTACCGAGTTTTAGTCAGGATGGCTAAAATAGTTAAGTTACCCCGACGAGTTTGGTCGCTTGAGGGCTCATCAGAAACTGCGTTTTCTATGGTCGAGCCTGGGATCAGGCTTCCTGGGTTATTCCCGTCTAGGGGGGCTCCACACAATTTTCTAGGTGATCAGGCTGACACCTGTTGGACTTGGTTTTCTCTGCTTTTCAAAGCCATTGAAACAATGCTGTCTGTTTATTTGGTCTTTACCTCCCGGCGACCGTTTTTACAAAGAGGTCTGGGGCAGGTATAATTGGTTTGACATTGCATATAAAACCCAGCGGTTGTACCTTCGGGTGGTTATATTAACGGATTTGCGATTCGAGATAATTTGCCAAACAATTGATTGATACAATAGGGTATCACGGCCTTCAAGACGGCGATCTATGAGAGCTTCTGGGAGAAGCCGGATTAGAGATTAAGGTAGGCTTAGACTTTTTATGGGTTAAAAAGATGCCTGAATCTTACTGGTGTTTCAAGTGTAAAGGGATACTTGAAAGACTTCATCTTTAATAAAGATATGCTTCACTTTATGAGGATTAAGAAGTTATGCTTAATTCTTTTGGACAGGTAAAAGATATGCTGAAATCTTTAATAAGCCATTGAAACAATGCCGTTTGTTTGTTTAGTCTTTCCCTCCCGGCGACCTTTTTACACAGAGGTTCTGGGGCAGGTACAATTGGTTTGACATTGCATATGAAACCCGGCGGTTGTACCTTTGGGTGGTTATATTAACTGATTTGCAATTCGCGATAATTCGCCAAACAATTGATTGATACAATAGGGTATCACGGCCTTCAAGACGGCGATCTATGAGGGATTCTGGGAGAAGCCAGATTAGAGATTAAGATAGGCTTAAAATTTTTATGGGATAAAAAGATGCCGGAATCTTACTAGTGTTTCAAGTGTAAAGGGATACTTGAAGATTTAGGCTGTATCAAGTTTATGCACCCGAATATCTCTTTTTTACAAAAGTAAGAATACTATGTGGTTGTTTGATTATCTGCTTTTCTAGAGTTATGATATGATTACGAATGTCCCCCTCCAGTCTTAGAAATCAGGCATGTTCGTCAATGATGGAGGGGCCACTAATAACTTCATCTTTAATAAAGATATGCTTCATCTTTATGAGGATTCAGAAGATATGCTTAAAGCTTCTGGACAGGTAAAGATATGCTGAAATCTTTAATATGAAACTAAAGGACAACGAAAAGTAGTGGTGGAGTGCTACGGTTCGTTGACCGGCGGTTTTGAGGCACATATTTTGTCCTATTTTTTGGTTATAACCCTATGAGCATTAATCCCTGGAATTTCTCTTTCCAGGGCAGAGTACCGGTGTTGCACCAGGTGACCGGGTAGTTCCCGGGGGCGGGGTAGTTTTCCCCCAGTCTCTGTCGTGTCGGCACTTGAACCTCTCATTGATGTATGTTCACCGCCGTTAAGCTCAGGTAGCCCTATCTTATTTTTATTTGTTAATGAAATAATTTAATAGCTGAATCATAATAAACATATATATTTTCTATGATTATATTATGATAATATTGTGTTTATTTATAGTAATTTATTTTAATACAATTAAATATAAATTAAATTAATTAGTATACTTTATGATTTTGCTCACCAGCTCGGCTTTCAATGTGTTAATGAGCTATGGGAGCTTTTAATTATCATAAACCTTTACGGGACTCGGACGAGGGCTCCCATTCAGGGAGGTGTTGTTGTTGATGATGCTTTTATTTTATACTAGCCCACTGGGCCTAGGCCCTCTCAAGGCTAGTGGTGGAGGAGGTGGTACAGAGTTTAAAGTCACGTATATGTCAGTACAGTAGTTATATGTCATTATATAAATTTATCGCTCTCAGGAAGTGACGAATAGGGGTGAAATTGAAAGAGTCTGAGTCAGAGAGGATGCCATGTAATGAGGTGTTCAGCAAGAATCTCCGTCTTTCAGATGCATAGACGGGACAAATACAAAGAAAGTGAAAAACAGTCAATGATGTATGGCAATGTTGGAATTCAGGTGGTGGACCACGAGGGGTGGACATCAGGTAACCATGTGTGAGGCGTGTGTGGCCTAAACGTAATCTAGTTAATAGGGTTTGGTCTGCACGTGAACCATTAATTGAAGAGGGCCACAAGTGTATGTCATCCTTAATGGAGCGAAGGTGGCCAGTTAATGGTTGCGCTCTCCACTCAACTCGCCAAGTGTCATAAACATGGCGACGGAGGACAGGGAGCATATCCTCCGAACGCAGCAAAGTAGTAGAGGGTGTACCATGACACGCTTGCTTAGCGAGGAAGTCTGCACGCTCATTCCCGAGAATTCCTACATGCGCGGGGATCCAGCACAGTGTGATGGAACGATTAGCGCACTGTAATTTGTGTATTGTGTGGATGATAGTCTTGACCAATGGGTCCTTGGGGGCAAATACACATAAGGCTTGCAGTGCACTCTTTGAGTCACTACAGATAACGACCCGTGGAGAGGTCCTCGACAATGAAGAGAGGGTGCTTAAAGCACCTTGAATAGCCCATAAATCAGCAGTGAAAACCGTGGAGTGATGGTGTAAGGTACTTTGATACAAGCCATGGTCTGAGACTGCAGCGCAACCCACGGCATCCGCAGTTTTCGAGCCATCGGTGTAAATGAAAACAGCCGGGATGTGATCATCAAGATGTTGTAAAGCGAAATGTCGACATTGAGATGGGGCTTGCGCATCAAGTTGATCCGCTAAGCGAAAGCAAACTGTAGGGTGTTTTAGGGTCCACGGAGTGATGTGACTAGGAGGGGGAGTTATGGGAGGAACGGTGATACTGTAAGTGGAGAGCAATTGGCGAGACAATATTGGGAATGGCACTGGAATGTTTGAACGATAGTCATCTGTGGAATGGAATAGTTCTAGTAGAGTTGGGTCATGACGGAGGCGAACAGCCGTACACATGAGGACTAATCGACGGTGGTAGGCTAGAGGTAAGGTCCCAGCCTCACATAGGATATTGAAGACACGAGAGGAACGGAATGCCCCCGAGCTAATGCGGATGCCCAAATGGTGTACGCTGTCGAGGGTTCCTAATGTGGAAGCAGAGGCCGTGCCATAGACAGGGCTACCATAATCTAGGGCTGAGAGGATGGTAGCTCTGTAGAACAGTAAAAGCGTAGCGCGATCTGCGCCCCAATGGACTCGTGCGACTGTTTTCAGAACATTCATTCTCTGGAGGCAACGTGCCTTTAAGCAGGCAATGTGACTCTTCCAATTGAGGTGAGTATCAAAGATTAAACCAAGGAACCTGGTATGTGGAAGGATCTGAATATTAGAATGTCCCATGGTGAGAGTAATGGACTGTTTACGTAAATGTCGAACATTTCTATAGAATACAACGGCGTTAGTCTTTTCAGCAGAAAATTGAAAACCAGCAGTGGATGCCCAAGAGTGGATGGATTTTAGAGCAATGTTGAGATGCCGTTGTATGTGAGTCAGACTGGGAGAAGTATAATATATTGCGAAGTCGTCCACATACAAGCTATACGATATTTCAGGTGGGAGGCTGCGTAGGACACTATTGATCGCCATAATAAAGAGTAAGCTGCTAAGGGCACATCCTTGTGGTATTCCATTAATTTGTGACATAATGTCCGATAGGAGACCATTGTTTTTGACCTGGAATGTACGGTTAGAGAGAAAATTTTGTAAAAAGCAGGGAAGAGGACCCCGCATGCCAGAATCGTGTACATTTTTAAAATCCTGTGTCTCCATGTTGTGTCATAAGCCTTAGCAATGTCAAAAAATATTGCCACTGTGGGTTGGTTCTTGGAGAACCCATCACGTATTTGGTTTTCAAGGCGAATAAGTGAGTGCAGTGTAGAACGGCCAGGGCGGGAACCATTCTGATATGGGGATAGGAGGGCATGTGACTCAGCGTAATGTAAAAGTCGAGGATTGATCATATTTTCCATTAATTTGCAGAGGCATGAGGTAAGCACAATCGGTCTGTAATTTGTGGGAAGACTATGATCTTTTCCAGGCTTCGGTACGGGTATAGTGTAAGCATGCCGCCAAGACGGTGGGAAGTAGTTACTTATCCAAAACTGATTGTACAGTTGTAAAAGATGTTGTAGCGCACGTGGATGGAGGTGACGGATGAGAGCGTACGAGAATCCATCCGGGCCAGGAGTAGTGTCTGTACACAGGTCGAGCGCGTGTCGCAATTCCGGAATTGAAAAAGGGGTGTTATATTCATGTGTTTTCCCGCTATGAAAAGATAGCGGGCGAGATTCCTCCATACATTTATAACGAAGAAATTGACGAGGCAATGACTGGTCTGAGCTGACGTGACAGAAATGTTTGGCATGTATGGCAGCGATGTCAAGGGGGTCATGTGTAAGCGAGTCCGAGGCAGGGTCTTTGAGTGGAGAGAGTGGAAGCCGTACAGTGCGTCCGTTGATACTGCGAAACTTTTTCCATAAAGTAGAGAGAGGGGTGCGGGAATTGAAGGACGAGATATATGATCGCCATGAAAGTATCTTGTTGTCAAGGATACTGCGTTTGACAACTGCACAGATCTTGTTATAGAACGTTTTAAGGGCAATTTTTTCAATAGTGATGGTTATAAGGTCAAAGTAACGATTAGTGGAAAAAAGTCGGGGGGAAACAGTCTTTAAACGCCGCTGCCTAACACTCAGACGCTTAAGAAGGCGTTCCACACGATGCTTGAATTTTATCATTTGGGCTAGAGTGGGCGTCCACCAAGGGACCTGGCGAGGGTGCGTCAGCGAGGAGGTAAGCGGGATATGAGTGCGAGCAATGGAGTTCAGGAAGGACGAAAAATAATCAAAATTGTGTGCAGGGGAAGAGGTAGGGGAGAAGTCCGAAACGTCTGCAGAGGAGTGCGTATAAGACGTCCAATCGGCTTTAGAGAGATTATAACTCGATATTTGAGGGGAGGATGCAGGGCACAAATACTTAAGGAATATAGGGTAGTGGTCGCTGGAGAAGCGATCCTGTAAAACTGACCAGTCAAATAGGGGAGCTGCGTCATCCGAGGCAAAGGAAAGATCAATAGCGGAAAATGTACAGTGGGTAGCAGATCTGTAGGTGGGGGTGTCAAAGTTGAGACAACAAAGAGTAGAATGAAGGAGATATTTTTCAATTTTATCGCCTGGGATGTCTGTGTTTGGGTTGCCCCAAAGGGGAGAGTGTGCGTTAAAGTCGCCCAGAATAAGGTACGGTGGGGTCAGTTGTTGTACTATTTGATGAAGGTCTGAAGTATTGTTGTTGTTGTTGTTGCTGTTCCCCAAGCTGCCTGGCCGAACAGCCCCAAGGCCCCGAGCAAGGCCAAGGCCATAACCGAGCGCCCCCACAGAACCCTCCCTACCGACCACAATAAAGCCTGGGTGACCGAAGCCACTCCATGGCGGGGAGCTGGGGAGGGGGAGGAAACACCCGGGAAACCAAAGCCCCACCCAGGGCCCTGTGCCCCTCAGCAATTATGAAGAGAAAGTTGAGGGGCAAAGGAAAAATGTGACGCTTTGGCTTCCAATCTTGGTAGATTGGGAGGTCAATCCACGGAAAAGACGCCGTCACTTGAGATCTAGAAAATATATAAGTAAAAGGAACAGTCAGAGTAAGCTATGGGTATGGCAGAGATCGCTCCATTCTCACTCTGATAGACCAGCCCATCACCACATGACTAGAACCCAATCCTCTTAGCAACAGCTAGGAAAGGCCCTAGAAAGCCGCCTTTGGCGGGGGGATAGCTCCCCTATTTCAACCCCTTTCGGGGTTGGGCACCCGCCCTCTGAAGTATTGTAATGACAGGAGGGTTGATTGTAGGAGGAGCAAACAGTCAAGGAAGGAAGGTTTGGTAATGAAATGGAGACGGCAGTTGTTTGAAAAGGGTTGGGGTCAAGGGTGACAGGAACAAATACGCACTTATAGTGCACAAGGATGGCCGTTCGGAGATGTGAAGGGGTTATAGGGGAGCTAGCAGCAACAGTATAATGCCTGGGGGGGACAACAAAATTGCCTACATGTTGGAGGCAAATGCATAATGGTGAATATAATTTAAGTAATCGTTGTAATTCTCCCATACGGAGGCGAGTTTGGTATCCGTTTATATTCCATTACAAAATGTTATATGCCATCAAGAATAGGATTGTCAGAGTCATCGACAATAGTGGCCTCTTGAAGAGAGTCTGGTAAAGGTTGTGAGTGTGGAGAGGGTTGTGTGGATGGAGGTGAAGGGGTAGATGTAAGGTCTGTAAATTTTTCAGAAATAGCTGTGAATTGTGTGACTAGTTTAGGAACAAGGGTGGGGCAGTGGAGGAGTTTTTGGCGCAGCGTGTTCATAAATAGATAAGCGGAGGTAACATCTTCATCAGGATTAGGGGGAAGTGTACGTGTGGTGACAAATTCCTGCGTCCGAGCAAGGAGGCAGGGATTGGCACAGATATGGGGTGTGATGTAATTACGTTAACAAATTGGACATCCACATTTGTCAGGTGGGATATTGGTGTGACATATCAATACAGGAGATTGTGAGGGGCTCGGGGTATGATGAGTCTTTATCGAAGGTTCGTCAGATGATGGTGTCGTAGGGTTAGCAGGAGTTTGTGGGGGAATGTCCCTAGGTTTGGGAGCATCGGGATCTGGGCAGTGGGGAGCGGCTAACGGAACATGTCGCTCAAGGTTACAGGGAGGATCAGGCGTGGTGAGGGTGGTACGCACATTGACAGGAGGTTGGTGAACATCAAATCGGGATTGTGATAGCTCTATATTAGTCAAGTCAGAATCCAACAGGTTATTGTCCTTCAGGAATCTCTGCATCAAGTCCTTGGGCGTAGGATCAGATTCACAAATATGGGTGACACAATAACAAGGAGTCGGGTGAATTTGAGCATCTTCCGCTGGAGCTCGCTTGGAAAGAAATTTGTGAAGATGTTCAGTGAGTACTGTACGGGTAGAAGTGTTGTGCTGAAGTAGAAAGAATCGGCCGCAGTTATGGCAGCCACAGTCCGGATTGTGGGTAGGCATAACCCACTTCTGTGTGGTGGAACCGAGTTTCGAGGTCTGGGATAATGACCGGATAGGACTTGCAACCTTACGCTTTTTCCGAGGCTGCGACTGGGTGGAGTGAGATTGGGGAGAAGTCTCTATATCTGGTACTGTGTTACATTCCATGAGGTTCTCTTCGGCAGTCATGTTCCAAAACTCAGTATCATCGGTCAAGTTAGTAAATCCCTCGAACCTGTTAGAGGTGGATAGGTTCGGGGAGTTAAGGTGAACTAAACGGAAGGTATCATTGGTGGGGTAATGTTGTGGGCTAATAGGTGGTGCCGGAGGCTGCTCTGGACGCTGGTGGTCAGAGGAGTCAGCGGGTGTAGTTGATTCATACCGTCGATATGGAGGAGATTTACCTTCCTGCCTTAATTGTGCTGCAGCAGACCGGAAGGGGAGTCCTTTTGTGGCCTGTAAATGTAATACGTCACGATGAAACGCAAAGTGCGGGCATGTTCTGTCATTGGCTTTGTGGGACCCGTCACAATTTGCACAACGGGGCGCGCTGGCTTGACAATTGTTGAGAGCATGTTGTTCTGAGCCGCAATTTAAGCAACGAGCATTGAGAGCCCGACACCGTGGGGTTGAATGCCCAAGCTTCCAGCAATTTGTGCATTGTCTCGGCTTGTTAACATACCTTCGTACCTGCAGTTGGCGACCTGCAAGACGGACATGCATAGGGAGGTCATGGCGCTTAAAATAGATTTTGACAATGCGTAGTGGGGGCCGATTTCCACGCTGAGGAGCAGTATAAGTGTCAACTTTAACAATAGTGGGGTCAGTTCTTTGCAATAATTTTAAGATACGATTGGTTGAGTTTGTAAAGCTCTGATCTGCAAATTCGAAGTCGGAAGGGAGCACAACCGTGCCAGTACACTGATTCAGGTATTCATCTGGTTTACCTGTGTATCTGTCGTTGGGGGTGTCGAGGTAGGCTTGTAAGGCTTCTGATTGCTCCTGTGTTTTCACCTCAATCATGCGCTTGGCCGATCCAACAGCATGCATGGTGAAGTCACCAATATCTTGTGCGAGAGTATCGTATAGACTGAAATCATCCATAGGTTCACCAGAGACCGTGAAAAACCGTGACCAATCAGGGGGACTGAACATAGCGTTATAAGTGTCCTTCGAAGCAGGGGTATACGTGTTACGCTTACGCCTTTGTCGGTTATGCGAAGGTACGAACGGTTGAAGCGTGTGAATGGCAGAGGAAATACCGGCAAGGTCTTTTCCTGTACCTGCATCAATGGCTCGTTGAGATCGTGGAGGTACAGAAGCAGGTTTAATTGAGGTAGTAGATCCTGCATCCGGAGGGAAGATGGTAACAGATGGAGTCACAGACGGGTCAGGGATGCAAGAAGCATCCGTAGGGGTGTCAGCTGAGGGCATGCGAGGTTCTTCATTAAGGTTGTCAACGGAATGAAGAGGTAGGCTAAGGCTAGAATCATAATCTGGTAATTTAGAAGTTAAAGTCGAGACTGTGGGGTTGTCATCACTATTATTGATCACAGAGGCAGTACTGTGCATAGGAATTGATGCCGGGGAGATCACCTGATGGATCTCACTACCCGACGATGGAGAATTCGCCACAGTATCCTTAGGAGGTTTGCCAAGGTCTGTGGGTGCCATGCCTGAGTGGGGAACTCCGGCACTGTTGGCAGCAGGGGAAGGGTCCTTGAGGCAGTCCAATTTCTCGCAGGGGTCGGCGTCGGAGGGGGCAATTTTAGATTCCATAGGACGAATATTTCTAAATTCATCTGAGTCAGATTCCAAACCCACCATGGAGCCACAATTAGAGGACGGGACGACCGCCCTAGGAATTCTTGCAGATATACACCCCGACTAATGCACCTTAAGGGCCGTCGATCCGTCGATCGCCGACCCAGCATAAGGGTTAGGGTTTGGCATAAAAGTTTCCCCTCGCTCGAACACGTCGGGTACCACAGTTCGACGGGTGTAGGGATTGCCGACCCACAACACCCTCCAACGAAACCAAAGAGTGAGTACGGTCGTTTACCTCATGACAGTCACGGTGCTCCCAAAGGAGGGGGCAGCGGGAAGAAGGGAAAAACGGAAAACAGAAAGGATGAGAAATGATAGGGCCCACTACAATTAGTTGGGGGCGGCAGGAAGGGTGGGCATGCGGGCATGCACTCTCCTCCTGCCGCCTCCGTCAGCCCCCGCACGTGTTCAAAAGTGAAACCAACGAAGCAGGCAGAGCGGGGGACCCATTCAGGGAGTAGACCGAGCTCGCAAGCGAGGGACAGCCACAGCCAAGGTGTATGGCGATACTCACAGTCGTACCTCACCCGCCGGACGATAACGCCGGCGGGCGGACCTGGCGCTCTGATGACGGACGAGAACAGGTTGATTTCCATTTATCTATTTTCCGCCGCCAGACGCGTCTCTAATGTGCCACGTAGTCAACAAACTACAGTATTAGCGAGGCGTAGTCTCGCTAATCGCGCCCCTGTGGCCGGCGCAGTGTGGTACCAGCATTTGAACACGTGGTGCCCGCACCCAGTGTCACTCCTGGTCGGGTTGTTCCACTTCGAACACAATTGGCAACCTAGAAACCTCACGGACTTGTTCATTTTGGACATTCAGGAGGCCAAGTGGCTAGCACCATATGGTAGCGCCGTGACCAAGATATTCACGAATCAATATACCCAGTCTACAAAGCGACAGTTTCCATCGCATTGGCAAGCTTTTACATCTCGGATTCTTAGACCAAAACAAACTGTGCCCTCGGTGGCATTAGTTGTTTATTCTTTAATTATCTGTTCATGCAGAAACATTTATCTGAAAGTGATTTATGTGGGCAGGTTTTAAACTCCGCCCACCTCCCCGTCGGCTCAGGCCTACATGGTCTCTGGACAAAGCATCGTCGTTATTCTCGTTCCCTTATGTACCAAAGACTGCAGATTTTACAAAAGGGCAGTATTCCTTATGGCTTTGGCTACCGGGAACAGAGTATCTGAGCTGGCGGCGATGAGCAATGCACCTAATTGCCTCAGGTTTGATAGGCTTCATGAGTGTATTCACATTGCACCTTCCCCAGGATTCATAGCCGAGATTGAGCCCAGTGAACACGTGTTTTCAGAGTTCACGGTGCCGGCGTTAAACAGGGGAAAGGTGCACCATCTTTTTTGCCCTGTGCAAGCTCTAACCAAATATTTAAGAGTGGCACCTCTAAAATCACCAGGGTGCTTTATGGGTCGCAAGTCCGGGTGAACGCTTGATGGAGCGTACACTGGCTTCTCTCTTGGTCGAGGACTTTAAAGAGAAGAATCCCGGCGTTGTGGGTAAGACCCACGATTTATGCAAGGGGACAGCCTCTTTACGTTTCCTTAATAATCTTTCGGTGGAAGTTATTACGTCCACACAGTTGTGGACCTCTAATCAGGAGTTTTTGCCTCGATACCTTTCAGTAGCTCTGGACAAACCTTCCTTGCCATGTATAGCTTTACGGCAGAGGGTCTAGGTGGCCCTTTTAGTCACGTTTTGTTTAATTTCAAGAAAAAGGGGGGGGGGGGGGAGGGTGCAGTCAGTGTGACATAGGACACCCTAGACCCCTCCGGAGTATGTGTTCGGAACATACGAGCTGTGATACTGGTTGTAGGCATTGTATTATAAAATTTCTCTGTAGTATTCATTGCAGGAAATTGTGCTAAAGGCCAATAGTAGTGTTACAACAATTCTTGTTGTAAGTAGCTTTGGCTGTGAAGCAATAGATTTTTGAGAAGTCTCGGTAGTTGCAACTACGACTTTTACTTTTGCAGTAATTACTTCTGCATAAGTACACAAGTTCAGTACTTCTACGAATGTACAAGAATTAATTTATGTTTGGTTATATTTTTAGGAATATATCCACTAGTTAATGGGGTTTATATGTGCACATGTAAACTTATAAGTTTTTAGTTTTCACCACTTACTTTAAGTGGGGTGCCTTCTTAACTAGCAGATCTGTGCACAGAGTCTCAGAGTTAACCCTTTTTCAAGCAGGCTTCTTTGAAGCACGCTCCTGCTTGTACCCCTTTTTGAAGATTTAGGCTGTATAAAGTTTATGCACCCGAATATCTCTTTTTTACAAAAGTAAGAATACTATGTGGTTGTTTGATTATCTGCTTTTCTAGAGTTATGATATGATTACGAATGTCCCCCTCCAGTCTTAGAAATCAGGCATGTTCGTCAATGATGGAGGGGCCACTAATAAATTATAGGTTTGACTCCTGTAAGGAGATAAAGAAAACATAATATTTAGTAGTGGCCCCGTAATCATTGACGACTAGGGCCCTCCCGACCATCCCCTTCCCATTCGTTGATGTATTAAGGATTTTGGTTTACTTGATATGTCAGTGAAGGAAGAATGACGCCTGAATCAGCGTCTGGTCAAAGATCCACACAAGTACATCCACGATATGATGGAAAGCTTATTGGATAGTTATTCTTATTTTGTTTTTGTTTTTTATTTTTTACGAAGTTTTTTTCATAGTGAGAACCCAATTCATAATGACTGAAGCCATGATTGAGGTCGCGTGCGCTCATGATGAAGGCTCCTTAGATTTTAAATGCTCTGCGCGGTAGATTCAAACTACGCCGGATTAGTGTTTGAAGAGGATGCCTTATGTAATAGGCATGTTCGTCAATGATTACGGGGCCACTACTAAATATTAGGTTTTCTTTATCTCCTTACAGGAGTCAAACCTATAATTTATTGGTGGCTCCTGGAGTCAATGATGACAAGTGCCATCCCACCATCCCCTTCCCATACACATGCTCAACTTGATATATACATTAGAGGACGCATCTCGGGAGATAACGGTAGGAGGCATGCTTTTTTTTTTTTTTTTTTTTTTTTTTAAGAGACAATGAACGGAGGAAGGAAAAACACAGATAAAACAAAAAGGTCCATGTGCCTAAAGGCATCCTCCATTCATAAAATGTTTGTAACAACTGGATTTAAACATTTGTAGATTGTAAGTTTGTGGAAAGCAATTCGAGGGAAGTGAATTCCAAAGAGTAGTAGCTCTGGGGATGTATGAATTCTGATAAGCAGAAGTTCTGCATTGTGGAGGAGAAAGTGTAAATTCATGGGCGCTCTCAGCTGCCCTAGTTCTACGGGGAAAGATGTGGAGAGGCGGCACAATTGAAGCAAGTTCCTCGGAACAATTGCTGTGAAAATATCTGTAGAATAATGCAAGGGATGCAACGTTTCTTCGTATGGATAATGTAGGAAGGTCCTGTGTGATTGCAGAGTTATTGATTAATCTAATAGCTTTATTTTGAATTTTGTCCAACTGCCTCAATGCAACCACTCCACTTCCACCCCACAGAGGTGAACAGTAATCCATCTGAGAACGCACATGACTTCTATATATTACGGCCAACTGCTCGTCAGTGAAGAATTCTCGAACTCTGTACAGGAGTCCCAGTTTTTTAGAGGCATTCTTAGCAATGCTTCTAACATAATGTGTCCAGCTCAAGTTAGTAGTTAATGTTACACCGAGAATGTCAATACTAGGGGAAGTGGGAATATTTACATCATTAAAAAATATATGGGAGTCAGTGAGATTCTGTCGGTTAGAAAATTGAATGTACAGTAAACTTCCGTTAATCCGAAGGGCAGCGGACCGGCCCTCGTTCGGATTAGTGGATTTTTCGGATTATCGGACTTTACCCCTATGAACCTGTGTATGACGAAAACATTGAGGCATTAGGCCACCCAAATGACACAATGGTGCACACACACATCTCATATGTTCATGAAATCACTTCAAAAGTTTACCATTGTCATTGTAGCCTATTACCTACTTCAAAACATTCAGATTAATGGTCAAAGGAATCTGCTGATATAAACGTCTTCTTCTTCTTCCGTCTACTAGCGAGTTTGTCTTGCTCTTGAAGATCAGATGTGGTTCGGGAAGTAATGCCTTAACAACGGCACTTCCCTGAGAGGTTCTTGTAATTTTAATTTTGTGATTTTCCTTTTGTGACGTGCTCTGTTATATTATATTGTATTGAAAGCACCCTTGTCTTGTTGTCTTGAAAGCACCCTTGGGACGCTCCGATCACTGAACTATAAATAGTAGCGTATCGGAACGTCCAAAGGTGCGTTTTCAAGCTCAAGACTAATACGTCCAAAGGTGCGTTTTCAAGCTCAAGACTGAATGCGCTTGCAGAAAATGAGGTGCAAGCCAGTAGCGCATCGGAGCGTCCCAAGGATGCGTTCAAGAGCAAAACAAACTCTCTAGCAGACGATGTGGAAGAAGAAGAAGACGAAGGTGTTTACGTTTATATCAGTAGCTTCCTTTGACCATTAATCTGAATGTTTTGAAGTAGGTAATAGGCTACAATGACAATGGTAAACTTTTAAAGTGAATTCATGAACATATGATATGTGTGTGCTCCATTATGTGTCATTTGAGTGGCCTAATGCCTCAAAAAGGGGACTTTGGGACTTCTTGAAATTCGGACCATCAGGTGAATTCGGATTTGGCCTCAAATTGAAAAATTCGGACTATTGGGAGATTCGAATCATCGGTCGTCGGATTAACGGACTTTTACTGTACTTGGTTTTCTGTGCATTAAAGGAAACTAGATTATCTTGTCCCCATTCATTAATTCTAGAAAGGTCCTGGTTAAGAGAAATTGCAGTGTTTATTTTTGAATTTATAAGATCGGGTTGGGTGAAAGAATTGGTAAATGTGAAGGAACTGTGGAGTGTTGAGTCATCTGCGTAGGAATGTATTGGATTATGAGTGGTAGATATGAGATCATTGATATGAATGAGGAACAGAGTTGGGGCCAAAACTGATCCCTGGGGAACACCAGCATTTATTGAGTGAAATTGAGAATAAAGGCCATCTACCATTAACACGTATTTCTGTTATGAAGATAAGAAGAATTAGTGGAACTAATGATGCAAGGCCGTAGTGTGACATCTTCGACAATAAGGATTGATGCCAGACTCTATCAAATGCCTTTGATATATCCAGTGCTATTGTATGTGTTCATCATGTTGGTCTGTAGCTTGGTTGATTTGATGCGTAAGAAGGCAAAGAATGTCTGCAGTTGATCGACATCGTCTAAAACCATATTGCCTATCACTGATTAATTTATTTTTCTCCAGATGCTTAATTATGTGATTATTTAATATAATTTCAAAGACTTTGCCAAGAGTGGAAGTTATAGCTATTGGTCTGTAGTTTGATGGATCTGAAGAGGCACCTTTTTTAGGAACTGGATGGATGTTTGCTTCTTTCCAGGGTACTGGGAAGCATGAGGTATGAGTACACAGACGGAAAATTTTTGCCAATACAGGAGCGAGCACCAAGGAGCAATTCTTAAGTACTATTGGAGGAATTTCATCTGGACCAGGAGCCTTATCTACTGAGATTCTGCAAAATAGTTTTGACATGTCTGGTGTGGATCTTAACCCGGGAGCTGCGGGGAGACTCTTAAGAGTTCCCCCGGCGCACTGCGGGGAGACTCTTAAGAGCAGAGACTTTGAACACGTACCAAAACCGCGCGTTTATAGCCAGGCGGCTGAAAATTGGTGTGGGTATAGTACTACATGTCAACTCTCGATACCACCCCGCCAAACGCTCGCCCCGCACTCGTGCAAGCACCACCGCGCCAGTAACCACGCACTAGTCATGGAGCCTACACGTCCCTCACGCTCGCTCCCTGATGACACAACCAGCCCTCCTTCTGGTGGTGTTAGCCGCCGTGGAAGGCAGAGGGTGGCTGCCAAAGACCCTAGCTACCAGTACGACACGCCCTACAGCTCAGAGGACGAATCACCAGCACCAAAAGCACGTAAAACACGTGCAAGCAGGGCAATGGCACAGAGGTCATTGGTCTTTCGGGACACTGCCACCATGACCCAGGCCACTGCAACAACCACTACCACCACCACTGCCACCCCTGCCACCCCTGCCACCGGTACCAGCGACGCAGGAGGCCGCCCTAGGGCTGCATTACCTGCGGGGGCAGGAAAAATGAAAGGCACGGGCGTAGGGAAAAGAACCCGTACGCCAGCCACAGTGCCCCTACCACCACCAACACAACCAGCCGCCCCTGGCCCGGCTGCCCCTGCCGCCCCTGCCGCCCCTGCCGCCCCTGCTGCCCCTGCCGCCCCTGCCCAAGGAACAGGGAAGGGGAAGGGGAAAGGGAGAGGGAAAGGGACTGGGAAAGCGACTGCTGGCCCTGGTGTCCCTGCCTGCCCTGCTGCCCCTGCCGCCCCTGCCGCCCCTGCCGCCCCTGCCCAAGGAACAGGGAAGGGGAAGGGGAAAGCGACTGGGAAAGCGACTGCTGGCCCTGGTGTCCCTGCCGGCCCTGCTGCCCCTGTTGCCCCTGCCGCCCCTGCCCAAGGAACAGAGAGAAGGGCGACAGGCACCACCATCATCTTGCCATCAAGGCCACGCACCACTGCTGCCCCTGCCGCCGCCGCCCCTGCCGCCGCCGCCCCTGCCGCCGCCCCTGCCACCACCTCTGCTGTCCCTGTCCATAAGACTCCCGCACGTGCCAAAGTGACCCGGAAAACTCTTACACCATCTAAGTATGCCGCCCTGCTGTTTGATGGTGATTCGCAGGACATTGGCAGCCCGGGTTTCGACGACGAAGCCCTAGCACGGGACCAAGGGTGGGGGGATTTGGGAGTGGACAGTGGGAGTGAGTCCGACGTCGGTGACGAAAACGAGGAAGGGCATCGTCTGTCAAGTGAAGAGGAGGGTAATGATGATGAAGTGCTGTATCGCGACCATGGAAGCGATATTTCAGACGCAGAAGCAGACGCAGACGACATTCCGATCCCTGGCATGCCTTCGTTCGATTGGTCTGACGGGGTCAATTTTGTACCTGACGTGCCCCAGTTCAATCCTGGGACGTCAGGAACAACTGACGACTGGCCCTGTGATGATCAAGCGAACGAAAGCGACTTCTTCCTCGCTTTTTTCGACATGGAGGTAATGACGTACATCGTTGCCCAAACAAACGCCTACTACAGGTGGGTGTTTGGCAGATTGGACGTCCTTTCTCCAAAAGCGAGAATACGAGGCTGGGTGGATACGACTGTGGAAGAATTTCTGACGTTCTTTGCCTTGTTGTTCCTCATGCCTCTGATCAAGAAGCATGTGTTGCAACACTATTGGAAGCACGACCCTCTCATCGCCACCCCAACTTTCAATAAGTTCATGACTCGTGACAGATTTTTGTTGCTGCTAAGATTTATGCACTTTGCAGACAACGAAAATCCTAACAGGATTGACAGGATATGGAAAGTTCGGGATGTGTTCACCATGTTGTTGGAGAGGTATAGGAAATACTTTTACCCCTTCCTCAATTTGGTGATTGATGAGTCGCTCGTGCTCTTCAAAGGACGTCTTGTTTTCAAGCAGTATATCCCCTTGAAGAGGCATAGGTTCGGAATCAAGCTCTTCGTGTTGTGCGACTGTGAAACTGGAATAGTGCTTGACATGATCGTGTATACAGGAACTGACATTGACGTACCGAAAGCCGCTGCCAATGACCCCATGGGCATGTCAGGTGCCATCGTCAGGAAAATGTTGGCACCTTACCTGGGCAAAGGCCACATCATCTAC
This sequence comes from Paralithodes platypus, assembly GCA_032716605.1. NCBI lineage: Eukaryota > Metazoa > Arthropoda > Malacostraca > Decapoda > Lithodidae > Paralithodes > Paralithodes platypus. The sequence goes on along the minus strand of CM064533.1, from coordinate 19,338,775 downwards.
ACTGACAACTGGTATACTTCTCCTGCTCTCTGCCAGTTTCTTTATGACAACCAAACGGGGTCATGTGGGACTGTCAGAAAGACAAGAAAGTTTATGCCAAAGTTCACAGGTGATGTCATTCCTCTCACAGATGCCTCCTCCAGTGACACACCTTCAGAAGACGACCTGGCCCAGGAACACCGCGAGAGGCATGTGCGAAGAAGGCGACGAAAGGGGCAGAAATACAAGCAGCTCGAGAAGTGTGGGAAACTGATAGCCCTGAAGTGGAAGGATAAGCGAGACGTCCACCTGCTTTCCACCGTCCACACAGGTGCCCAGGTGGATTCTGGCAAAATCCACTACCGAACCAGGAAGACAATCTACAAGCCCGACATGGTAGTGGACTACACCAAAAACATGCGCCTGGTGGACAAGTCTGACTGTCAGCTGTCAGGCGTTGAGTGTCTGAGGAAGACTGTGAAGTGGTATCACAAGCTCTTCCTCCACCTAGTTGACATAACGATGCTGAACGCCTACAACTTGTGGTTGGTGAAGAAGGATATGGCCCCAAACCAGAAGCTGAAATTCCGGGAGTTCGTGTACAACGTCTCCTACCAACTCCTGGAGAAGTATGGCACCACCACTCACAGACGTACGGCATGGCGTGGGGATCACGTTCCTGACCGCATCCAGCTGGGTGTCGAAAGACACTACACAACCAACACCGAGCTGATTGGCACTCGTCACAGGCAGGTGCAGTGCACCGTCTGCAGCTCCAGTGTGAGGAAACCCCATGTAACCAAAAGAGTCACCTCAATGTGCGCCGAGTGCAAAGTTGCACTCTGCCTGGGTGACTGCTTCAGGGACTACCACACCTTCAAGAACTACTGAGTGTCGGCCCCTGCCCTGCCCTGCCCTGGACTCGCCCCGTGCCCTGCCCTGGACTCGCCTCCTGCCCTGCCCTGCCCTGGACTCGCGCCCTACCTTACCTGACCTGACCTAATTGATCACGCTACCTCATAATGTAACATATATATTATATAATGTATAAGTTCCAAAGATGTCCCTGTGATATAGCTTTTACATTATATAATTGTATGTTTCATTATTTAGTTTATAAGTTTCAAAGATTTACATGTAATATGCCTTATTTTTTTAGTATATCAATATATATGTTTGTTATTAGCCTAAGTAATGTGTATATAATTATTTTCTTACCTCAAATGAATTGTACAAAAATAAATATGTTTCAATAAATCATGTCAAACCTACTATGATAATAAAATAAAACAATAAAAAAAGAAAAAAAGAAAACAAGGTCATGTCATTGTATTCTTACAATATGATATATTCTATGAATATTTCATATTGTTTGAATACAATGGCATGATCTTGTAAAAAAAAAAATTTATAAAAAAATTTCTAGACAATATAAAACCTTCCCCATAACCCCCTCCTGGATTCGATCCCACTACCCTACGACACTTTGAGTTTTCCAGTCCGCGACCTTACCAACCATGCCACAGGAGCTCATACCAAATATCACTCAAAACTTCGTGTCTACAATCGAAATGACAATATACAAACAAAAATGAATTATCCCACCAATTTACGTTTGTAAATTGATGGGATTATCAATTATATCATGCCAAGGTTTATAATAGTTTGTCTCTGTCAAGAATTAGTAATTATATAACTTTATTCTGTCAAAAATTGCCCAAACACTCAGCAAAATTGCCCCTCTCAGTGTGACTCCACTCATTTTCACACGGTCAGGCGGTCACGAGGTGACCCTTGCCGCTCCTTGATTCTCCAGCTACAGCAGCTCTGTCTGGGAACAAAATTGGTATAAATACAATAATGGATAAAATACTCTTCACAAATACATTTGTGTTGTATAATATTGTAAATAAAAATGAATAATAACTGTGTGGGTGTCGAAAATTGCTCAACCAGCTTTCTTATGTCTCGCCTACGCGCGTATATTGGATTATACATAGTCATGACTGTCATACAAATAATTGCAGTAGGTCTCGAATATACATTTAGATTGCATATTACTTCGAAATAAATAAGTAAACGTTTCTCTGGTGGCAATCTACCCTTTCGCAGGTGTAAGGAGACACCAGTCTATATTTAGCCCTCTATCACAACAGGCAATCTGCCTGTGTTGACTCAGCACCGTCGCTGGTGGTCTATAAATATAGTACTTTATTTACAGTCAATGGCCTACATGTTTCTGTGGTACTTCACATGTGTCTAAAATGCAATGTCTGCTTGCATAAAAATGCAATTCTGAAGTCCATTTATATGTACGACATACGCATGTCTCAGTTTCTCTCTCTCTCTCTCTCTCCATTCCTGACTCATGTTATTGTAGACCTGTTGATGGCAACGAACACCAGCCATCTGGTAGACATAAGGGTCAAAATACCAAACATCAATACGCCTGGGGCGCCTCCACAATTATCACTAAGCTGGTTATCTATCTAGAGATCTGCCTGACTTCCATCTCTCCACGACTCACTCACTCACTGCACCCCTGCATGCCTCCCTCCCACCCACCCACCCCCAACCCCCCCTTTCAGGCTTCCGTCTGCTAGAAACACATTCACAATTTGCGTAAATATCGCATCAATTGGGCTATATGCGGTATATTCCTTGTTATATGGGACGCCTACATATGTACACGTCTTTATTATAGCATGAGAGTGCTCTAAATACAAGATTGACGTGATATTTATGGCGTAACACACCCTCTCCCCCTTTCATTCCCACCACAACTCACTCACACCTTGGTTCACGCATAGAAACTCATTGATAATGTGCGTAAATATCGCATGAATTGGTTTATATGCGGTATATATTTTGATATATGGCACGTATACATACGTACAAGTCTGTATTATAGCGTGACAGTGCTCTACGTACAAGATATACGTGATATGTATGGCGTAAACCACACTCTCAGCTCATAAATTGCCGCCAAACCTCCAACACATCTTCATTCCCGCCTAAATATTCTCTTATAATTCCCTTATATATTGCAATTTTTGGTCACTATGAGGCATATTCATTGTTATATGGGTGCCCTACACACGTATACATACTCTAAATAGCCTAAAAGGGCTCGAAAAAGGAGATATACGTGATAATACGCGGTAACCCACCCCCTCCTCCCTCTCCTTCTATCCCCTGCGCGCGTAAATATTCGGCAGGGAAATCTCGCCGCTCGATGACAATCTAGCCGCGCGGTGCCATTCGCTCCACATTTTTCAACTACGGACCGTTCCCCTACCCCCCCCAGACATTTTTTGGGGGGTCAAATATATATGGGCCGATGCACGCAAACATTCCCTACACGATGATGTACTTTTTATCGAAATTGGCAATAGGTCCCAAAATCATCATAGGTGCGCACAGTCTTACCCTGTAGAAAACCCCCTGTGCGCCGCGGAGAGGTTAAGTGAGGGAATTTCAGGCGAATTAAAATTAAGTACAGGGACATCTTGATTTATTTCATCTAAGGTTGAGTTGGTGGAGAAAATATCCGCAAGAAGGTTAGCTTTACCTCGTGGGTCACTTACAAGATTGCCAGTCGGAGATTTTAATGGTGGAATGAATGAAGCAGTAGTGAAATTGGATTTGAATGAGTTAAGAGTAGACCAAAATATTTTGTTTTTGTGGATGGGAAACAAGAGTAGGAATGGTATGCGTATAGGTGCGCTATTCAAACTGTGTTAATTCTTTTCATTTTTATTTTCTACTTTTCAGTGGCTCCGTCCCAATGACGTACCTTAGGAATGATTAAGGGGTACCCCCTAAGATGATCTTGGTTCTCGACCGTCGCTATCAAGGTTAACCCGGTCTCTGAGGAGACCGGAACGAGGCTCTTACGTCATTGACTCCAGGAGCCACCAATAAATATTAGTTTTTCCTTCCTTCCCTTACGGGTTGTCAAAACCGTATTATGGTGAGGAGTGGGGCATTTATGTGTTTGGCTGTCCAGCAAGTGAGGAGGGTTGCTGTGGATTTGGCTGGGGCTAATTTGAGTCTGTTTGCAGTGCACCAGTCATGTAGTGTGTTGAAATAGAGTTGAAGGAGATGTGTTGCTGTGCCTGAGTCTTGGTGTGTACTTGTGAGCGTTATGTCATCTGCGTAAGAAGCTATATTTATTTGGGGTGCGTGGGGTGTGGGTATATCGTGCATGTATAGATTGAAAAGTGAGGGTGACAAGATGGATCCTTGCGAGACTCCGTTAGTAAAGTTTCGGATGTTAGATGACTGACCGGCAAATGATACATATGCACATCTGCCTGCTCAATAAATGGTCAGCGAACTTTTTGTATTGTTGAATATGTTTGTGTTGTAGATTTTGTTTGTTAGGTTATGGAGGGGGATGGCATGGAAGGCTTTACTAAAGTCGAGTGTGGCAAGTAGTGTTCTGTGTGGTGGTCTAGCTGAGTTGATGCCATCAAAAACTCTTTGTGTAAGGTCTGTAAGAAGAGTGTTAGTGGAATGTAGTGGCCTGAAGCCATGTTGTGTTGGAGCTAGGGGTAGATCGTGTGTGGTCAGTTGTAGTACGAGGCGTTCTGAGACTTTGGAGGGGGTGCAAAGGAACCCACCCTCCTAGTATTGCACATTGGGGTATATTCTGCATTGATAGTAATGATTCATGGGATATCTGATAAAGTGAGCTATGCCCTTAAGGTATAGGCAAAGAATAGAGGAGAGAAGTGAGGAGAGGAAAAATAAAAGCACCTGTATCAGTACAGGGTATATATTTTTTAACTTGGCTAACTTACCATTGAGGGCCAAAACACAGTCTGCCTTACATGACACCTTGACAATGTTCTCCCCCTGCACATCTCCCACCACAGGCCCCACTAATGGCTCGTTGTTGTAGTGGCCGCGACCCGTCTGTCCGTCCGCACCCCAACCACACGAGTACACCATCCCATCATTACCCAGGAAGAAACTGTGAAGACGAAATTAGTATTCTGATATGGATACGTCAAAAAGAATGTGTGGAAAAGTAATAGTTGCATTTTAAAGTTTCAATATACAGTCAGGTCTCGATATACACACGTTTTATATACACGGATTAGTTTGGACACGGTAACCCCAAAAGTTCCAAAGTCGGCCACAATACGGAAAAGTCGGGATCATACACGGGTGGCGGCCCAAGCCTAGGTATATATAAATTATTAAGAATGTTATGTATGCATCAAATGTCTGTCTGTCTATCTATCTAATACATCTATCTCCCTTATACATATACTGTATATAACTGTCTTATTTTTTTATTTTTAATCTATCTATCTATCTATCTATTGCCCGACGCCGTGATCCCCGAAGGGGTGGCCACGAACGAACCGCCCCCATGCACCTCTGTCCCCAGTCAGTCGACGTCCCTCCCCCCAACCAGCACCGCCTTCGTTCATATACTTCCTCACTCCATCCTTCCACCTCTCTTTCGGTCCACCTCTCCCTCTCTGTCCCTCCACCTCGCTCTCGTACACCCTCTTAGTCATTCTCTCGCTTTCCATACGTTCCATATGGCCGAACCATCTCAAGTTGTTCCTTTTCACACTCTCCAGCACATCCACCTCCACACCACACCTCCTTCTTACTTCCTCATTCGTCTGTCTATCCCTCCATGTAACTCCGCATGCACTTCTTAAGTAATTCATTTCCACTGCTCTCACTCTTGGTCTGAGTCTCTCAACCAACGTCCATGCTTCGCTTCCGTAAGTCAGTGTCGGGATTACCACACTGCCATGCAAGGACTTCTTCACTTCCATACTGACCACCCTATTTCTTGTTACTGCTTTCAGCGTTCCTACAACCCTCTTCCCCTGTTGTACCCTCTCCCGCACTTCTTCATCCATAGTCCCATCTTTACTCAACACACTGCCCAGATACTTAAAAGAGTTGACGATCTCCATAGCCTGACCGTTCAGCTTCACCTCACACTCTGTGACTTCACCCCTTTCGAAGACCATAACCTTGCTCTTCCCCGCATTTACCTTCAAATTCCGTTTTTCGCACACTGTTCCAAACTCATTTACCAGACCCTGCAACTCCCATTCATTATCACTCATCAGAATCATTTATAATACGATGAAATTGAAAAAAATATTATCCTTCCGACATACCGGTACACATAATAATATTAAAAAGAGTCAATAAAAATGTCTCCTTTGTCTTTTCAGAAACTTAAGTCTGTCTCATATATGTTCGTATTTTATCGATCGGTTGGACCTAGCAACTCTCTATTTCTCGATCTATCTAAATAATGCATCTATCTATCTCCCTTATACATTAACATAACTACGTCTTATATTGACTTTTTGTAATCTATGAATCATTTCTAATGCGATGGAATTGAAAAATATAATATCCTTCCAGCACATAGATAAACAAAAAATAAGAAACAGTGAACATAAAATATTCCCGTCTTTCTCCAAATAGGCGCCGAGCTACCGAGTGTTGGAAGTTTAATAATAATAATAATAATAATAATAATAATAATAATAAGCATGTTACTTATTTCTCACAAGCGCCAATTTTTCCGCAGAATTCACTGGCGCTCGAAAACCAAAAACCAAAAAAACAAACACAAATAGCTTAAATCAATGCAACACAAAACCTATATGCATCACCCAGCCACCAGCAGCGGCAAATAGCTTACACCCCATAGCCCTCCATGATGACACCCCTCTCGAGATCATAGCTTCTTTCAAAGAGAAAAGTCTTAAGTTCTCTCTTGAAACACTCAACAGAACTTAGTTGTCTCATGGTCAGTGGCAGTCTGTTATATAACTTTGGAGCCATGTAAGAGAATGATCTCTCAAAGAAAGATGACTGCCGGAAAGCCCACGGCTCATCAAGACGCAGGGGGTCATCATCATGGCGCACGACTACACCATGGCGTGCCGGTGGACGCCTGAGCAGCTCTGCAAGATACCCAGGCTCACCAAATTTGAGGACCTTGAAAGTTACCAGACACAACTTGAATTCTATTCTAGCTTTTATTGGTAACCAGTACAGTTCGATGTGATAAGAAGTGGTAGGGGTTCCTGGTGAAATTCCAAAAATGAATCTTGCAGCTCTGTTTAGAACAGATTGTACTTGCTTTAATATGTAATTTGGAAGACCCACGAATAAGGCATTGCAATAATCAACACGAGAGAATATCAATGAGTGGACCAGTGTCAGAAGGCAACGTCTAGGTATAAACTGCTTCACCGAGTAGAGATTTCTGATGTGTAGGTAACAACTTTTGACAATCTGATTTACGTGCTCTCTAAAATCCAGTCTTGAGTTCAGATACACTCCCAGATTTCGAACAGAGTTTACTGGTTGCAGCTGTGAGTCGCCCGTGTCGATGGAGAGGGCATTCGTTTTGCTACTGTCAAAACTTTGAATGCGCCACGAAACTCTCCCTCCCGATAAGGCCTAGCCTTCGCATACGACGATACGCATTACGCCGCCGACAACAACAACAGCTGGAAGTCAAAGTCAAAGACTATCTGGACATGAGAGGCACCCAATTTCTGGCAACAGCCTCTACGAACCAAAACCACCCACTACACTACATGGCAACACACCCACAGACACCAAGAAATATCAAAACAACACCCAGCACACGGTATCACACACATGGGTCTTGTGAGATGGAGGGGATTGATGGAAAATTGGAGGAAGGAGTTAGGGGCTAAAGTAGAAGTTTTGTCCGATATGTGTGGCGTTACTAGCGGGGTGGATAGGCCTAGGCCAGTAAGTGACAGCCTAGAGGCAGTGATGGCCAGAGTAGACGAGTTAGCGGCGGAAAATGTGGCACTCAAGGCTCAGCTTAAGGAATATGAGGGCCACCTGAGTGAGGAAGTAAAAGGAATTAGCGAGGTAAAAAATTAGTGGACAAGGGTAGGGAGTGCCACGATGGTAGCCCTTGAAGAAATTGTGAAGGAGCAGAAGGAAGAGAGAGAAAAGGAAAAGAAAGAGTTTGAAAAAAATGTAGTGCAGTTTTAAAGAAGAAAGAGAAGGTAGTGAGAGAGACAATAGATAGAGGTAAGTGTGTAGTAATCTTTGGAGATGTGGAAGAGCACCTGGCAGATATGAAGGTAAGAAAGGAAAGGGATGTTGTAAAAGTCAAGGGGATACTGGATTACTTAGACGAGGGTTATGGATAGGTAAAAGAACTGGAAGAGGTGAGGTTAGGAAAATATAAGAAGGGCGAGATGAGACCACTAAGAGTGGAACTAAAGTTTAGATCAACAGCAGAAGCAGTAGCCAATGTGAGCTGGAAATTAAATTCGACAGAGCTGAATCATATAAGGGTAAAAAAGGACCTAAGTGTAGAAGAACGAGAACAGTTAAGGGAACTCCAAGCTAAGGCTGATGAAGAGAATGGAAAGTTGGCTGAAGAGCAAAAGAAGAATTTTTTTTGGAGAATAAGGGAAGGGCAAGTAAGGAAGTGGTACATCAGGAGCCACCAAGAACCAAAAGTAAGAGGAGTGAGAGGGAAAGAGACAGAGAGACAAGTACGAAGTCAAAGCGAGGAGACGGAGCGAGAGATAATGCAGGGAGCAGGGGACCGGAGAGAGAGTCAGGATATGGTGGAGAAGGTGGAACAGAGGGAGAGAGAGGGGGTATGGGAGGTTGTGGAGGGGGGGGGAATAGAATTAGCAGGGGAGGTGGAACTAGGTCAGGGAAGGGATGGAGGAGGAGGTGAACCTGGTAGGAGGCAGAGAGGGAAGAGAAACAAGGAGGTGGATTCAAATATACTGTGCTACTACACTAATATAGATGGAATAAACAGTAAAAAGGTAGAGTTAGATGATATATTAAGAAAAGATCAACCACAGATAGTCTGTTTGACGGAGACAAAGCTGAACCAGGACTTTGACAGCAACATAGTGTTTAGTGAAGGATATAATATATGGAGATATGATAGAAAGGGTAAAAGGGGAGGTGGAGTGGCAGTATTAGTTAAGAATCCTATGACAGCAAAGCACGTGGAGTTAAATAATGACAAGGCAGAAATAATGGCAGTTGAACTCAATGATATAGAAGGAAAAAAGCTAGACATAGCAGTAGCTTACATGCCACCAAAGACCAGAGCGTGGAGCGAGTTGGAGTTTGAGGAGATGGTCGAGGATATGATTCAGTCGTTGATCCCCGTTGCTTTTAACCCGTTGAGCCCCGGCTAGTTATAATATTTTGTTCACCCCAGTCCCAAGCCATTTTCACTTATTTTTTTGTTTGCTAAAATGGAAGACAAGGATGAGAAATGAAAAAAAAAACAAAAAAAAATCACCTCTGACATTTTTTTTTGGGGGGGGGGGGCCGGTGGGGGGTTGGGGGGGGGGGAGCTTCAAAAAAATGTGTTGAGCCAAAATGGAAGAGAATGGTGAGAAATGAACACACAAATAAAAAAAAACTCATTTCGGTCATTTGGGGGGCGGGGGGGGGGGGGGGGTTTCAATAGTTCGTCTCCCCCGCATGACCACCCGCCCGGGAGCACTAGGGTAAAAACTGAGTATGGCATTGTACGGCATACATCCTAAGGAGTATCTCACATAAATCTCAAGCCTCTAGCTCCCATACGACCGGAGTAATGAAGGTTCAAAGTGGCGGTAAACTAGGGGTGTAAACTATCCCCACTAAGCCCACCACCACCAGCCGCGCGGCTGTCTCGGCCCGCTCACACCTACTGGCCCGGCTCCCCCACACACTACGGTACCGCCCCCTCCTATTCTCCCGCCATTTCCTACCTTACGAGCCACGTAAGTGTTTTTTATATGTCGGACGCACGTGATGCGTCGCTGGGAGTTGGTGATCAAAGACTGCCGACGCAACACGTGCGACGCTGGGTCTCAACGGGTTAAGGAAGAATCGATTGATCTTGGTAGGAGATTTCAACTGTAGTGAGGTTGATTGGGAATCGGGAGATGCAGGGCCAAATCAGAGATCTTGGGGAAGTCGGCTAGTGGAGTTGGTTACGGAAAATGTACTTACACAACATGTGAAGGAAAATACAAGAATGAGGGGTAATAACGAACCTTCTAAACTCGATCTGATTTTTACAAAAGATCCTCACGAAATTAGTGATATAAACTATCTATGTCCTGTAGGTAAAAGTGATCACCTATTACTAAAATGGAAGTTGACCTCGAGTAATGCCAATAGATTAGACAATAGCTACATAAATGACAGATTAAATTATAGTAAAGCTGATTATGTATAAAAAAAATCGAATTGATGGCATAAATATCTTCGGAGATATAACAAAAGCGTGTGAAAAACAAAAACCGTTATTCCCCAATGCCAAGCATAAACAAGGGAGTGCCAAGGGAACGATGGGTTTTTAGGCCAGTGTGCAAAGTTAAAATCGCATATTAGTGAAAAGTGGCTAGATCACGATTCATGTATGTAAACTGTATCTCATGAAAAAAAAAAACTACCAGCATTTATACAGAACTTACAATTTCAAAAGAAAGTTTAGGGCCAGTGTAAGTGAGCGTCCTACCACCACCGTACCAAAACACATAAATCGCTTAGCACTTGACGAGTGTCATAGGCCCCCCTCTCACCAACACCACCCCTCCCCCTTGACGTAGACACATTCTAAACCGTGGTACCGGTATACGATTTTACCGAAATGGGAACTTAAACTCGAACAGGTAAAACAAATATAAAACAAATAAAATAAAACAGAGAAGCATAATAAGTTAACTATTTAACAAATCGCATATCGCGGGATATTAGTAGAGACGTTATTGAGGAAGAAACTCTCATGCAACCATCAATAGTGTAAATTCGGACCGGGGATAAGAGAGATAGGAAGTGGTTAGGGCAGTGATGATTCTGTTTCATAAGTTTATCGAAAGTGTTACTTAAAGTTTAAACCAAAGCCAGTGTTAATGATTGGAAGCTCGAACAAGTCCTAACCACAAAACAGTGACCCCCCCCCCCCTCTCTCTCTCTCTAGCCCCTTTCCCTCCCCTGCGTCGTTACATACAAGAAAGTCGAGTAAAATATTCTTATAGATATGAATACCAAGGACGTTTGCAGTATCTGTAGGGACAGAGTGAGAGACAAACGTGGCACAAAATGCCAAATATGCAAAGACAAGTTTCATTGGTGCTGCATAGGACTTTCACCACCGATAAACATGGCTTATAATAATAAGGGGAAGAACTTCCATTTTTGCAACAGCTGTGCCGAGTTCACAATGCAAATCATCCAGACTGTGGAAAAAACAGAGGTACAAGATAGACCTAAATATAGCCAAGAGGCGGTGTTATTCCAACAAAATTGGGGAAACACACCAAGAATTTCCCCTCATACATCCCTGACCACAACCGTATCGAATTCAAGTACTCCTATTTCGTCTCACCCAAAACAACCAACAACACCTCCCTCTGAACAAACACCACACACAACTCTTCCCACACAAAAACTCTCATCAGCCCCCTCCCTACCACCTCGAAACACCGCGACGTCACCAAATACCACACCGCCGCCGCCTCCCGCATCCCCACATGACCCGCCCCCCTCCACACCTCTGCCATCTGCCTACTTACGCCCGGCAGATCATGACACCCAGCCCCCCTCTACACCACCTCATAACACCACACCATCCATAAACCACACCACTATTGCCCCCAACTACCAGACCTCCCCCTCCCAGACCCAGCATAGCTCACCACCTGCCCACCTACAACCGACACGTAACTCCACCCCCCTGCAGGCCTCACCCACCCATACACCAAGCCCACTATCAACCACAAACACACTTAGCTCACCACATAACCCCTCGCAGCCCCAGCCACACCTACTGGGGTTGTCTACACCAGTGTGCAGATATTATCTGGAAAGAAGGTGCTACTTTGGTCAAAAGGGCCAATATAATGGGAAGTCATGTAGATTTGCTCATCCCAAAATTTGCAACAACATAACCAGTCATGGAAAATGTAGATTTGGTGAAACCTGCAAATACCACCACCCATCCCTTTGCAAGACATCACTTGAGAACAAGACCTGCTACAATATGAAATGCCCAGCTTTTCATATTAAAGGGACTTGGAGATATGCTAGACCTAACATGAATGGTAGCCCAAAAAACTCTCTAACTATGCGAGGACGAGACAGAGGAAAAAGGCAAGGAGGGAAAGGGCAGACGAAGATGAAAAGACTGAGGGAGATGGAAGAGCACATAGAACACCTCGAGCACCTCCTGGCCTCCCAAGAGTGGCAAATACATCCCGAAGACTATTAGGTACACATAGTACTCCAAACAATCTCTCCCCAATCTTGTTTGCAAATATCCAAGGCCTAAAAAATAGAACCACGAACAAAGTACCATTTATTAGGGGCCTGCTAGAAGAAGGAAACGCTATATTTACGGCTCTCACAGAAACTCACATTAAAGATCAGGAAGATAGTGAGGTATGGATTCCTGGTTACAACCTACATAGGGCGGACAGAACGCATAGATCACATGGAGGTGTAGCCTTGTACATCCATGACTCACTGATATGTACTGAATTCCTAAATAACAGTAATGAAGTGGTGGAAATACTTGGAGTTAAAATAGAATCCCTAAATTTAGCAGTTATAGTTACATACAGGCCTCCAGACTCATCCTGAGAAGAATTCAAAACCCAGCTCAACAAAATAAAATCAGAAGTGGAAACCCTGGGGAACCCAACACCAAATATTATATGGCTAGGAGACTTTAACCTACCAAACATTAAATGGAGACAACTAGAAAACCAGTTAGTGGCAAACAACATCGGAGAAGCAAATACAAAAGAGCTTTTTGAACTTTGTGATTTTTTTAGTCTTACTCAACATATTGCTGAACCCACACAGGAAAACAATATCTTAGACCTGGTCTTCACTAACAACGACTCTCTAGTACACAGCATTAACATATCGGACACAACATACTCAGATCATAAATTAATTGAGATCAAAACAACCTTAGAAAGTGTACAGACAACCTCAGAATCGAGAACAAAAACCGGCCCCTTCAGTAAATTTAACTTCAATAACAAAAACATTAGGTGGGAAGAGGTAAATCAAGAAATGGAGGAAATAGACTGGGAAGATTTAATGAATAACCTGACACCAGCAGATTGTCTAGTCTTAATAACAGAAACCATGACCCAAATCTGTAGCCACCATATACCTGCAAGACAAACAAAACGAAGAAGCAAACAAGATCGGGAAAGGAGGAGGCTGTACAGAAGAAGAAAATTACTGACACAAAGACGCACACATCAAAATCTACAGGATAGGCAAAAGGCCGAAATAGATAGAGAAATTGTGGAAATTGAACAAAGGCTAAGAATAACATATGGAAGAGGAGAGGAAAGCTATTGCAGGTATAAAGGAAAATTCCAAATACTTCTTTTCATACGCCAAACAAAAGGCTAAAACAACATCAAACATCGGCCCACTGAGCAAAGGGGATGGCTCTTTCACAGGGGACAAAAAGATAATGAGCGAACTCTTAAGCAGGCAGTATGAAATGGCATTCAGTGAGCCTGATGAAACAAAAGTCATCAGAGACCAAAATATATTTTTCATGGAAACCTCCCCCACGGAAACCCCGCAGATGCTGGATATTGATTTCGGTCCAAAAGACATAGAAGAGGCCATTTCCAACATGCCATCCCACTCGGCACCAGGCCCGGACTCATGGAATTCGATCCTAATGAAGAAATGTAAGGAAAACCTCTCAAAACCCCTGGCTATAATGTGGAGAAGGAGTCTAGACACTGGTGACATACCAGATAGCTTGAAAAACACAATAATTGCCCCACTGCATAAAGGAGGGAGTAAAGCACTACCAAAAAACTACCGCCCGGTAGCTCTAACCTCTCACATCATTAAAGTTTTCGAACGAGTCCTGCGAAGAAAAATTTCAACATTCATGGAGACAAATGAACTACACAACACCGATCAACATGGGTTCAGAGCGGGAAGATCATGTCTCTCACAACTTTTGGAACACTATGACAAAATTCTTAAAGCGCTAGAAGAAAAGAAAAACGTGGATGTCATTTACACCGATTTTGCTAAGGCATTTGATAATTGTGACCATGGTATAATAGCCCACAAACTGAAAGCAAAAGGTATAACTGGGAAAATCGGACGTTGGATATACAATTTCCTCGTAAACCGAAAACAATCGGTAGCAGTAAACCAAGTCACATCTGAGCCTTCGGATGTCAAAAGCTCAGTGCTCCAAGGAACAGTGCTAGCGCCTCTTCTGTTCCTCAAAACCCCTGGCTATAATGTGGAGAAGGAGTCTAGACACTGGTGACATACCAGATAGCTTGAAAAACACAATAATTGCCCCACTGCATAAAGGAGGGAGTAAAGCACTACCAAAAAACTACCGCCCGGTAGCTCTAACCTCTCACATCATTAAAGTTTTCGAACGAGTCCTGCGAAGAAAAATTTCAACATTCATGGAGACAAATGAACTACACAACACCGATCAACATGGGTTCAGAGCGGGAAGATCATGTCTCTCACAACTTTTGGAACACTATGACAAAATTCTTAAAGCGCTAGAAGAAAAGAAAAACGTGGATGTCATTTACACCGATTTTGCTAAGGCATTTGATAATTGTGACCATGGTATAATAGCCCACAAACTGAAAGCAAAAGGTATAACTGGGAAAATCGGACGTTGGATATACAATTTCCTCGTAAACCGAAAACAATCGGTAGCAGTAAACCAAGTCACATCTGAGCCTTCGGATGTCAAAAGCTCAGTGCTCCAAGGAACAGTGCTAGCGCCTCTTCTGTTCCTCAAAACCCCTGGCTATAATGTGGAGAAGGAGTCTAGACACTGGTGACATACCAGATAGCTTGAAAAACACAATAATTGCCCCACTGCATAAAGGAGGGAGTAAAGCACTACCAAAAAACTACCGCCCGGTAGCTCTAACCTCTCACATCATTAAAGTTTTCGAACGAGTCCTGCGAAGAAAAATTTCAACATTCATGGAGACAAATGAACTACACAACACCGGTCAACATGGGTTCAGAGCGGGAAGATCATGTCTCTCACAACTTTTGGAACACTATGACAAAATTCTTAAAGCGCTAGAAGAAAAGAAAAACGTGGATGTCATTTACACCGATTTTGCTAAGGCATTTGATAAATGTGACCATGGTATAATAGCCCACAAACTGAAAGCAAAAGGTATAACTGGGAAAATCGGACGGTGGATATACAAATTCCTCGTAAACCGAAAACAATCGGTAGCAGTAAACCAAGTCACATCTGAGCCTTCGGATGTCAAAAGCTCAGTGCCCCAAGGAACAGTGCTAGCGCCTCTTCTGTTCCTCATACTAATTTGTGACATAGATACCAACACCAGACACAGTATGGTGTCGTCTTTTGCTGATGACACAAAATTAAGCAAGATAGTAAACACACAAGAAGACACGGGCCGACTGCAGGAAGACATGAATGTAGTGTTCCAGTGGACCAGGGAAAACAACATGCAATTCAATGAGGAAAAATTCCAATTAATACGGTACGGAGATAATAATGGTGTTAAAGAAATTACAAATTACTTAACAGAATCTAACCACATAATAGAACGGAAAGACAGTGTGAAAGACCTTGGGGTATTAATGTCTGAAAATATGGGTTTCAAAGTACATAACCAGGTCAAAGTGGCGGCTGCGAAACGTCTAACGGGTTGGATTCTGCGTACTTTTAAAACACGCGGTGAAGTACCTATGATAACGCTCTTCAAATCTCTAGTGCTACCGCGGCTTGAATATTGTAGCGTATTAACATCCCCATACAAAGCAGGTGAAATAAATGACGTAGAGAGTGTACAAAGAAATTTCACTTCGCATATAAGTTCGATAAAACAGCTACACTATTGGGAGCGTTTAAGAGCACTGAATCTGTACTCACTGGAACGTAGAAGAGAACGTTACCTAATAATATACACGTGGAAAATCGCAGAGGGTTTAGTACCAAACCTACATACTCCGATAGTCATGAAATTCAGTGATAGGAGAGGCTGGGAATGCGAAATCCCCCGGATGAATAACAGGGGTGCTATGGGCTCTCTGCGAGAGGGCTGGTTATCACACAGAGGCCCACGTCTCTTCAACAAACTCCACGGCGAGTAAGAGACATGAGGGACGTCTCGTTAGACAGCTTCAAGAGAGCCCTGGATGTCGAACTGCAAAAGGTGCCAGACGAGCCCATCCTCGCAAGGGAGCGAGCTGTCGCTTCAAACAGTCTACTGCACCAAATCACCACCCAAAACGAGGGGCGTCGCGCTCCTTGGTGCCGCTAGAAGAGTGGCGAACACATCATAAGGTAAGGTATCCTTGAAAATATATTTAGAGGGAGTAGATTGGGGATCTTATTTTGAAGGAACAGGACGTACAAGGTAAATATAGTAGATTCCTCGAAATTTATAGAGTAGGAACCAATCTGTTTGTCCCAAGATATAAAACTGGAAATTTTACTAACCAGAAAGATTGGTTTAATTTGAAATGCAAAAGAGCTTTGGGTAGGCGTGATGCAGCTTGGGCTAGATTAAGAAGAAGGAACACTGAGAGTAATCGGAATAAATATAAACAGGAGAGGAATAGATATGTTAACATAATTAGGCAAGTTAAAATGAACTATGAGAAGAACATAGTAAATAAATGTGAAAGTGATCCTAGATTATTTTATAAATATATAAACAGTAAGTTGAAGGTAAAGAAACAATTTAGTAAATTAAGAGTTGATGCTAGGACGTATGAAAATGTATCGGACATGTGCGAAGTAATGAATAACAAATTGGGGTCAGTTTTTACTAGAGAGGAAGGTTTTGACGAACCACAGGCGGGAGTACTGGAGAGTGGTCTTAGTAAGATTGAAATAACTAGAGATGAGCTGTTATCTGCGATGAGAGGACTTGAAGTAAGGAAAGCTATGGGACCGGATGAAGTGTCTGCCTGGGTTTTAAAGGAGTGTGCAGAGCAATTAGTGGAGCCAGTGAGGGACATAATTCAAGCTTCCTTAGATAAAGGACAGGTTCCTGTTGAATGGAAAAGAGCTAATATCATTCCGATATACAAGAATGGAAACCCTGAGGACCCTCTAAACTATAGACCAGTTTCACTTACTAGTATTGTATGCAAGATTTGTGAAAAGCTAATTAGGAAGAGATGGATGAAAATGTTGGAGAGAAAGAAGATAATAACCCCAAAGCAATTTGGATTCAGAGAAGGGACATCTTGTGTTACCAGTTTGCTATGTTATTACAGTAGGGTGATAGATGTACTCCAAGAAAGAGGCGGATGGGTGGACTGCGTCTATTTAGACCTTTCCAAAGCATTCGATAAGGTACCACATAAGAGATTGTTATCTAAGCTTGAGACGCTAGGATGTGTCAGGGGGAGTTTGCTGAAATGAATGGAGAGCTATTTAACAGATAGGGAAATGAGGACCAACATTAGAGGAACTTCCTCATCGTGGCGGAAAGTTGAGAGTGATGTGCCGAAGGGATCTGTGTTGTCACCTCTCATGTTCCTTATGTACGTGAATGACCTGCCGATAGGCATAAACTCCTACATGTCAATGTTTGCAGATGACGTAAAAATTATGAGACAAAAAACAAATAAAAGTAGTTGTGAGGAGCTGCAAGGGGATTTAGATAAAATATACGAATGGAGCACCAAGTGGAAAATGAAATTTAATATAAGTAAATGCCATGTGTTAAATATGGGAAGAAGTGTGAATAGACCAAATTGGGAGTACAGGATGGGAGATAATATAATTAGCAAGGCCGAAAAAGAAAAGGATTTAGGGTTGATTATACAAGATAATTTGTCGCCAGAGAAACATACGCCTCCCGGCGTTAGCAGAATGGTTGCGTGGGGCATTGCATCTCGCTAGCGCTCGCCAGGATGGGGGGATAGGCTACAGTTGTCCTAGAATGATCTGCTTTATTTCATTAGTGTCGTGTTGCCACAGACAGTCTAGAAGTGGTCTTTGTTTTGGTCTGTGGCCGCGCCTTATATTTTATATTCGCTATAATATAAATGTTGTTTGTGTGGGAGGCGAGCGAGAGAGTGTGAAGGAGTACACCCAGCAGCGTGGTGAGCTATGACACGGCTCGCTTGGGCGCTGACGGCGTTAGCGGCCGGGTGGTCAACTAGTCCCTTCCTGTCGCTGCTTCGTGTTTTTTACCAGCTCAGAGCTTGCCTGACACGCGTATCGCCTACATCCTTTGCAATTCTGTCCCCCATACTCGCTACTTTGCATACTATTTCTCTCTCTCGACTTCTCCTTTCTCATTCTCTAATCTTTATTAAACTCAACATCCCTTCTGGTTTCAGCATAGACGTTCACCGTCGACCAGTCGTATTGTACGCGAAGCTCTCAGATACAGTAGGGTCCCGCATAAAACGTGTTCGCATAAAACGAGTCTCGATTAAAACGACCGACCTAAAATTCGCTTTGTACGAAATATCGTCGCTTTGTATGAAATGTCGTTCGCTTTGTACGAAATATCGTCGCTTTGTATGAAATGTCGTTCGCTTTGTACGAAATATAGTTCGCTTTGTACGAAATATCGTTCGCTTTGTACGAACATTTTCGCTTACAGTGAACATATGACGATATTGCGCCACCAAAATGCTGTGTTCACATAAAACGAAATCGCTTAAAACGCCCTCGTTTATCGACCATAAACTCGTTTTATGTGAGACCCTACTGTATTTCCATGTATTAGGTTAAGGAGGTATTATGCTTTATTGAGGTTTAGAGAGACGGACTTTTCCGTATGTGTCCTCTCTCGGGAAGGTTGTAGACCGGTATATGTCTCCCTTGCAAGGTGTTGAGTGATTCTGCTTGGTTATCTAAAGCTAGACTAGGGGTAAGGTTACTGTGTCATTGTCTCCGATGTGTGCAGTGTTAGCTAAGCTCTGCACGACATCGACAGGTACTGTGGGAGCCTAAGTTGTCTTCGGGTTGGTTTACTTTGCGAGCACAGCGCTGTGGTGTGAGAGGGCCATAGCCTATCCCTCACAACATAGTGCTGCCTCTTTGTGTTGACTTCTGAGGGATCGCCAGGATAGAGCTAGGTACTAGAGACCTAGATTTATCAAGAGAGCATCCCCGTCATATAACGTAATCTTCATTATACCACCCTTGGACAACGTTAGGCTACGAGCCGCATGCTCGCCCATTGTTGCCCTGCCTTGATACCCCAGCTAGACTTTATTAACTGAGCAGACACTGGTTAGAGATAAGCCCCATTATTATATGTATGCAGCATTATTATTCACTGCACTTTTGAGCCGAGGTTGTTGTTGAGTTGCACAACCCGAGTAGGCTGTTGCGTTGTGTCACGAAGCATTTCTTTAGTTGTCGAGCATTACTACCTTTGCGCAGTCTTTATTATTCGCCTGCCTATTATTACTATATGTCCTAGCATTTATTGTGACCCGTATTCTGCATTATAATTGTTCAAGATTCTTTACGAACATCTTCCCAGCATCAGACTTATTTTAGAAGTTTCCAGTTGATGTTGCAGGACTAGCATTGCACTTTCTTTAATACAGGAGTGCCAGTTATTTGAGTATCTACCGTAACGTTAATTAATCACGTTAACTATCTTTTCTTTGTGTAACATAATCAAGTAATCTTTTACTGTTTTAGAATAGGCTGTTTCATCGAGCGTCAGCCTAGTGTGTGTGCACCAGTTACCGAGTCATAGGATACCTCGTTGTCCAGGCACGACTCAGGGCGGTAATGGTGTTTTGTTTTCCAGTGTTTAAGGCAGGGGTTGGATCTAGTGTTACCGTTGTTGCTTTTTGCCATTATCTAGTCCAATGTTGAAGAGCCCTGTCTTTGAGAACCTGGATCGTAACAAATGGCGACCTAGCTCAGGATCTTGTGAACTAAGAGATAATTGCAGGATTGTTGTGGTCATTTGTTTTATTGAGGAATATAGTGGGCACGTTAGATTTTTTTTTGGCAAAGTAGTATAGCACTTTTTTTTTTTTTTTTTTCTATGTGATTGAGGGAGGCAAAAGGCATAACTGCCTATAGCGAGTGCCTCCCCCATAGTTGAAAGAGTGACAAGGCCAAAATCAAGGGACGTTCGAGCCAAAATGCCTGGACACACGGAGTTTGAAGCAATTTAAGTCATAGGAAGAGGGAAAGACTGATTCTGGGAGAGAGTTCCAGAGCTCAGATGTTGAGTAGAAGAAAGTTTGAGAGTAACGTTTCACTCTTGGGTTGGAGAGTTGCACAGAGTAGGGGTGAGATTGAGTTGCAAGACGGGTACCACGTGCCCTACGTAAAGGAGGTGGTATGCACTGGGATAGCTCTGGGGAACACTGATTATTATAGTAGCGATAGAATAGCGAGAGAGATGCAACATTGCGGCGGAGAGAGAGATTGCAGAGAGTTGGTGAGTGGACGGGAGTTAATGATACGAAAGGCCTTCCTTTCAACTTTGTCTAGGAGAGCGGTGTGAGAGGAACCTCCCCACACATGTGAACAATACTCAATACAAGGGCGCACTATGCCCCTGTACAGAGCAAGAAGCTGTGCAGGGGAAAAGAATCCCCTAAGGCGGTTGAGCACACCCAGCTTCTGGGAGGCTGCCTTAGCAAGACTGGTAATATGGTTCTTCCAAATGAGAGCAGAAGAAAAAGAGACACCAAGAATATTGAGAGAAGATGAAGGGTTGATTTTTGTATTGTTGAAGAATAAGGGATAGTCCGCTGGGAGATCCTGACGGGTAGATAGATGGAGAAATTGGGTTTTGGAAGCATTAAAGTTAACAAGGTTTTCTCTGCCCCAATTGGAAATAGTATTTAGATCAGAATTTAAGAGTTCTATGGCTTCATTACGTTTGTCGTTGAGGGATTGCTGGCTGGGGCGTTCTGAAAAACTAATGGAGTAGTGTAAGGTTGAGTCGTCTCCGTATGAATGGATGGGAATTAAGGTACAGTTAAGGAGATCATTTATAAAAATTAGAAAGAGAATAGGAGATAGGACAGAGCCCTGAGGAACACCGGAGTTTATAGGGTGAGGAAGTGAACAATGGCCGTCCACAACCGCGGCTATGGAACGGCCGGAAAGGAAATTAGAGACAAAGGCACAGATGGAGGGATAGAAACCGAAGGAGGGTAGTTTAGAAATTAAAGATTTATGCCAGACTCTATCGAAGGCTTTCGATATGTCTAGTGCAATAGAAAAAGTCTCACCGAAGTCCCGAAAGGAGGATGACCAAGAGTTAGTAAGATATGAAAGAAGATCACCAGTAGAGCGACCCTTAAGGAAGCCATACTGGCGATCTGAGAGCAGATTATGAGAAGAGAAATGCTTAAGAAATTTGGAAGCAAGAATAGTTTCAAAAAGTTTAGAAAGACAAGAGATAAGAGCAATTGGACGATAGTTGGAGGGTTGAGAGCGGTCACCCTTCTTTGGGACAGGTTGAATGTGAGCAAACTTCCAGCATGAAGGGAAGACGTTAGAGGATAGACAGAGACGAAAGAGTTTGCCTAGGCAGGGAGTCAGCACGGAAGCACAGTTTTTGAGAACAACAGGAGGAACACCGTCCGGACCGTATGCCTTATTAGTGTTAAGCCCAGAGAGGGTAGAAAGTACATCTTTAGAAGAGATTAGGATATTAGGCATAAGTAAGAGAGAGGAGGGCGGAGAGGGAGGAATAGCACCGGAATCATCCAAGGTGGAGTTTCTAGCAAAAGTTTGAGCGAAGAGTTTAGCTTTGTCAGAGGAAGAAGTGATGGTTGTGCCATCAGAGTGGGAAAGGGGAGGGAAAGACGAGGAAGAGAAATTGTTGGAGAGGTTTTTGGCTAGATGCCAGAAAGCTTGGGAAGAGCTAGAGTTGGATAGTTCAGTGCATTTATTATTGATGAAAGAGTGTTTGGCAAGTCGAAGAACAGATTTGGCTTGATTCCGGGCAGAAACATATGAAGAATGAGAGTCTTGAGTTTTAAGGCATCGGTACCGTTTGAATGCTTCCTCCTTATTGCGGACAGCAGCAGAACAGGCGTGTGTAAACCAAGATTTTTTAGCATTAGTCTGAGAGAAAGAAAATGGAATGTATGCTTCCATGCCCGATAGGATTACCTCGGTAATGCGTTCAGCACTCTCCGAGGGTCCTCGGCCATGGAAGCAGAAATCATTCCATGGGAAATCAAAGAAGTACTGCCGAAGAGCCTCCCAGTCGGCAGCGCCAAAGTGCCACAAGCGCCGCCGGCTAGGAGGATCGGGTGGCTGTACTGGAGAGATAGGACAGGTGACAGAGATAAATTTATTAGTGGCCCCTCCATCATTGACGAACATGCCTATTACATAAGGCATCCTCTTCAAACACTAATCCGCCGTAGTTTTGAATCTACCGCGCAGAGCATTTAAAAACTGAGGAGCCTTCATCATGAGCGCACGCGACCTCACTCATGGCTTCAGTCATTATGAATTGGGTTCTCACTACGAAAAAACTTCGTAAAAAAATAAAAACAAAAAGAAAATAAGAATAACTATCCAATAAGCTTTCCATCATATCGTGGATGTACTTGTGTGGATTTCTGACCAGACGCTGATTCAGGCGTCATTCTTCCTTCTCTGCTCTGCGTTCAGCCTGCCCGGACGTGCCTCCCCACGCTCCGCTAGTTCCGCATTCGTGGCGTCCCTAGTGAGTTTTTTCTCATTTGTTTACTCTAGGATGTATCGAGTAAGGTTAGGATAGGCGTAGCAGGAGTGTCCTGGGCTGGTTGCCCGCAGTGCAGTGTATTTTGGGTCGAGTGTATGGGGCATCTATTTCGGATGTACCCTCGTGGTCCCGTTGTGGACATGTGAACTTTTTCACAGCTGAGTTAGTTTGTGATGCAGGCGGCTTTCACTACGCGTTAGTTAGTGCTGCCTTTTATCTTTCTGATGAGGTAAGCTTTGTTTCTGACATTCCCAGCGTATTTTTCTTCACTTAGTGAAGTTTTTTCTGGGTCCCGAGTCAGTCTTCCCTTGGTCGGAAGTTTATGCTACGGTGGTGTGTTGGCGGTGGTTCCTGTTGTGATATTTCCAGTGTTTGTGTATATTTCAACTTTTATTATGCCGTCTACCTAGGCCTAGCCAGCCGCTCGTAGCTTTGCCACATGTACTAGTGTTATTGTTTATTATTGATAAATATGCCCTACTGTGTCATGTGTATCCGGGTTTTAGTTGTGTATTGGCTAATTCCTCGGACTATAATTGTTTCCTGGTTTAGTTGTGTATTGGCTAATTCCACGGATTATGGAGTGACCTTGGGGTTGTCGTGCGTGGCTCTCCTCGTGTCTCTTGTTGTTCAGATGGTGTCTGTTCAGGGTGGGTTGCCTTCCGGCGGGGTTTTCTCGGTTTCACCATGAAAATCTCGGCCGCGAGCCGTGTTGGGCCACACGTGGTTGTTAACACTGGCTTGTTTCCCCGGCGTTGGGGTGTCTGTGGCTCTCCAGGACTGCGTCTCTGTGGATGCCTGGTTTCAGGCCTCCTTTGATTCCCGGCGGGATGGCTGTTCCCATCTATATAACGATTGTTCATGCGGACATACGTTATGTAGTTTTTCTACCCGGTTTTTCAAAAGCCACTTGAAAAACCTAGCTGTTGTTTTAGGCTTTCCTCCCCGGCGATCTTTTACAAAGAAGTGGGGACAGGAACTTATGGGGTTAATGTTTGGACATCTCACCCGGCGGGTGCACCTGGGTAGGGTGGGATGAACGACTTATGTCTTTCAGTTAGTTAACCAATTAATTTAGTGATACTATGTGTATCGCCGCCTTTACTTTTACGGCAATTGAAGGTTCAATTTAGGTTAATATATCGATTCTTCTCACCCGGCGGGTGCTCCTAGGTGGAGGAACTAAGGAATTTACAAAATTCGATTTCGATTTAACCACTTAATTTAGTGATACAAGTAGGTATCGCCGCCTTCTAACTTACGGCGATCTTTTGTGACAATTCGTTAGACATCAGATCTCGTATCATCCTGCCCTGTGCTATTCTACTAAAATATTTCAAGGGCCGGCGTCTTTTTGGGGGGTTGCTTTGTTACAAAATTGAATCTTGAGACAGTCGCCACCACCAAGAGACTATAAGCGCCATGCTGGACCGTTATATTATATCAGAGGGTATTCTTCACTTTCTTTAACAAAAGATTTGTTTAGATTTCTGAACCCCACCGCGTAGCGAGCTGTGTTTGTGCCATTACATCTCGTTACCCGGCGGGTTATTAACACTTGTGCGCGAACATGTTGGGTTAACCTTATGAGCATTAATTCCTGGAAATTTTCTTTTTTTCCAGAGCTGAGCTCCGGCGGACCAATACAGACCCGGCGGTAGTTTCCTCCCACCAGTCTCTGTCATGGCTACCGTGGCCCCAGTTTTTGCTTTGTGCACTACCCCTGCTTGTGCTGGTATCCCTATTTTTGCGCATACCCGTTGCATAAGGTGTGTTAAATGTCTAGACCGTTCAAGGGGTCTCTGGGTTATGCGTAATTGTTCTTTTTGCTCCCAATTAGCTTTAAAGGTCCTTTGTGATAATGATAAGACCGCGGCGGTAGCCTTAAGAGAGGTTAGGCAACAGATGTCAGCCTACACTACCATTGTTGCACATAAATCACTTCAATGTGACAACGTCCCACTTTGGGATAGATTGCTCTCCGAACACCCTCCCCCTAAACGTTCCTCTAGAGTCACGAGTATTAAGCCGGCGGAGACTGGTCAGGGTTCTGTATCCTCTGCGGCTACACCTAAACGCCCAAGAGAGCCTACACCCCCGGTATCCGCCTCTTCGTCTCGGGCGAGATCCCGGTCTAGGTCTCCTCTTAGACACCAGTCATCTAGTCGGGCCTCTTCACCGGCGAGTAAGAAGAGCAGGACGGAAGGTTCCACCAGTGGTCACGGCGAGGATTCCTCTAGATCTAAGAATAGTTCGCGGTCACACCGTAGCCATAAATCCTCTAAAAAGGATTCTCATAAACGGAAGTCCTCTCGACATTCACCAACTTCTAGTGCATCTCATCGTACCTCTACCCCAGACAGAGTTTGTGTTAAGGCCCAAGAGTCCAGTGCAGTGCCTGTCCCAAAAGAGGATTTGCCACTTAATATTTTAACCCTGGAATTGGAAAGTTCAGGGGGTTCAGTAATTGAGAATGTTTCAGACTCTCAAGAGAGCGTAGGCCAGGGCCTCGGTGTTTGGCGGTTTGCGCAACCAGGGTCTGATCACCCACGTCCGACTCAAACGAGTCACACAGTAGCCGATGTCCACAGGGACGCGGCGATCCCATCCTCTATCCCAGACTTATCTTGGCAACAAGGTACCCCTGCCTCGGCGGGGTCTTCTCAGGAGGATCAGGAGGAGAAAGATGAAGTTTCAATAATTTCGGAGATGGAAGGACAAGGGTCAGGCTCAGGCTTGGACGCCGCACAGGATACTAATGATTCACCTGTAAGTTCTTCATCAAACCAGTTTGTTACGGCACAAGAAATTAATGGGCTGCTTACTCATGCTTTATCTAAATTTTTTGGTCAACAACAGGAAAACCCCACAATGGACTTGGGGGCTCCCAAGACAAGTTCTACGGTACGGCCTCTGATGACTTCGATTGATTTATCTAAGATCCCTAACCCTCCCACTCTGTAACCTCAGGGATCAATAGGCCTGCTACGGCGGCTTTGACAACTTCAAATGTCAGGGTCATAACGGATGTCAATCCACCCCCTCTAGACAAAGCGCCTCTTAGAAAGGTAGCTATGCCCTTACTTTATGGGCCAGACGAGTCATGGGTTCTTTTGAACTCCTCTAAACCAGAGCTTGCCCAACCTACTTTGTCAGGGCAACTCCCGGTACCGCGTGAGTGGGTCATCCAGGGCAATAAGTCAAAGAAACTAAGGGCCGTGGATACTTTAGGTAATGTTCTGGACGTAAACATCAAGGCTATACCTAGTTATTATCATCAAGATTATTTTGTGTATGCTTCTAAGCCTGCTTTACCCCCTGCCTCAGCTTCAAAACTATTTTCAGACTGGTCTAAGCTGGATGGGTTTAATGATATTAAGACTCTGTCAGCTCTCACTCCTGAACTAGATTTACAGACCGTCACAGACGACGCAGCTAATCCAGTTTTGAAGGTGGGACAGTTGGGACCAGGACCTTGGGTAGATTGGGAGGTAGAGGCTCAAAACTTTGCAACCACTTTCACTTCTAAATCTTCCCACCAGATACCTCAGGATACTCATTCATGGTTCTCCATGCCGGTGGGTTCTGCCGGCGGAGTCCCATCAGCTTTGTTTTCATTTCTAGCTGCCCCTAAGATTAATCTTTGTGAGCTGAAGGACCCGTTCACTACCCCTACCCCTACTCACCTAGACAGAGAATTTATGCTACGGGGAAAAGCTTTTCGCCTGTTCTCGCAGTACATAGTATCTCAGCAGGTGGCTAAGTCTTTACTACGATCCACTCAGGCAATCGCAGATGAGGATGCTCGAAGATCGGTTGAGTTATCCCGGCGACTGATTCTTCAGTCGTCAATCCAATCCTTGGGTGACATACGTACCGCCTTGCTTGAGGCGGTACGAGCACGACAAGATCTTAGGATGTCGTTAGTTCGCAAGCTACCTGATCGCATTGCTAATCAGGTGGTTATGTCACCAGTGCTTACTCCCTCTTTAATGACCCCTGAAGTGTGGCGAACAGTGTTCAATATGACACAGGCCATTAAGCACAGTCCCACCCCTTCTAAGAAACCTGCATTTAACTTCCCCAAACCCAGGCCTACTACTAAAGCTCAGCCAGGGGGATCTAAACCTTTTCTTCCGCCTAAGTCCTCCCACTCCCCCCAGGGTCAGTTCAGGCATAGACAGAGTAGGTTTTCAGGTCAGAGAGGACGCGGCCAACATAAACCAGGTCAGGGCCAGTCTTCGGCCAACACCAGCCAGCCGGCGAAGCGTCCAGCACCAACCCCACCATCAAAAAACTAAAGTCTCTCTCACTCCCGGCGCCTTCCTTAAGGCCGGAGGAACCGAGGGTAGTACAGCCGGCGAACCCTTGTCTGCTAACTGGGTCGTTCCGAACGTGTCACCAAGCATGGCCGTTAAACACTTGGGCACGGATGGTGGCACGCAAAGGCATCACTTGGCAGTGGCTCCGGCGACCTCGATTACGTCAGCCGACAACGGCGAATTTTATTTCTTTAGAGGTGGAGTCACTAGCCCAGGAAATGATTGCCAAGAATGTCATCATCCCGGTCCCCCCAAATTACCCTGTATTCACGTCCAAACTATTTTTGGTTCCCAAAAGGGACAGTGTTCAGATGAGGCCGGTCGTAGACCTGTCTTATCTGAATCTTCACATTCACAACGAATCTTTCAGAATGTTAACAGTACACCAAATCAGGCTAACACTTCCGCCGGGAGGTTGGATGTGTTCACTAGACCTGACAGACGCCTATTGGCACGTATCGGTCAACAAAAGATTTCAAAGGTTTTTGGCCTTACGGATCAGGCACCAAAATTTTGTTTTTCAGAGGATGCCGTTCGGCTTGAACCTGGCACCTCGATTATTCACAAAACTAGTCCGGCAAGCCCTGATGCCATTGTTAAAACAGGGGATCAGAGTGTTGTGGTATCTGGACGACTGGCTGGTGGTGGCAGAGACACAACAATTATGCATAAAACATGTCAATATCATTTTAAATCATGTCAAAACTCTAGGGTTCAAAGTAAATCTGGTAAAGTCAAACCTTGTGCCCTCACGAGTAATTCAGTGGATAGGGCTGGTCTGGGACACCGCCGCTCTCACTCTGAGTCAGAGTGTGGACAATCGCAACAGGTTTCGCAGGAAACTGTTCAGGTTTCTTCACAGTCTGACTACGACGCAAAGGGTCTGGGAGTCTCTGGTCGGCTCTCTCAACTGGATTCAACTAACTGTCAAGTTGGGCCGGTTGAAAGTAAAACTATTAATATTGGAAGGCAACAAATATTTCCCGCTCTTACCGGCGGGAAAATTATGGCCCATCCCGAAATTAATCCACACCTTACTAGCGGTCTGGGCGAAGAGGGAAACATTGCACTCAATAATGTCATGGACCTCTCCTCCACCAACGGTATGGGTAGACACGGATGCGTCAGGCACAATAGGTTGGGGATTTCAGTCAAATCAGGGGCACCCGGGTCAGGGGCTTTGGTCCCACTTAGAAATCTCGCACATCAATGTCAAAGAATTACTAGTCCCCTTGTATTTCCTTCAGGCTCACGGCCCGGTGTTACGGGGCAAGTCGATGGCCTTCAGAATGGACAATCTGAATGCAGTCCACTGTATTCAGAAACAAGGGTCAACGAGGTCAAGGAAGTTGCTAAACGTGTCGGAAGAGATTTTTGCTCTAGCCAACAGTCTAGATATTTATCTTCACGCATCTTATCTCCCAGGCGTAGCGAACGTCTGGGCAGACGCTCTGTCCCGGAGACAGAGCACGACCATTTCAACCTAATGATTGCAGAGCTCTCCCATCCACAAGTGGATCTTTTTGCGTCCGAGGAGACTCACAAACTCCCTCTATACCTCACCCGCCGGGCGAAAACGCCGGCAGGGGGGCCAGACGCCCTAGTGACAGACTGGAACAGATGGAGCTCCATCTATCTGTTTCCACCGCCAGATGCGTCACTAATGTGCCACGTAGTGAACAAACTACGAGATTATCGAGGCTTAGTCTCGCTAATCGCGCCACTGTGGCCGGCGCAGTTGTGGTACCAGCAATTGAAAATGTGGTGCCCGGACCCGGTATCGCTAACGGTCGGGTATTTCCACTTAGACACGATTGGCAACCTAGCGACCTCGCTGACTTTTGCATTATGGACATTCAGGAGGCCAAGTGGCTAGCACCATACGGTAGAGATGCGACAAATAAATTACTTAATCAATATACTCAGTCTACAAAACGACAGTATCAATCACATTGGCAAGCCTTTACTTCTTGGATCGTTAGGACAGAACAAACTGTACCCTCAGTGGCATTAGTTTTTAATTATTTGAATTATCTGTTTGAGCAGAAACGTTTATCTGTGGTAACATTAAAAAATCACTTAACTGCGATTAGAGTGCCCTTTTTAGACCTTACGGGTCTTTCCATACCGGTAGCGGAGGAAACAGGTTTTATGAGAGCATGTTTTAAACTCCGCCCACCTCCCCGTCAGCTCATGCCTACTTGGTCTCTGGACAAAGCTTTGTCTTTGCTTCACTCTCGTCTGTACCAAAATACTGCAGACTTTGCATTACTCTTAAAAAAGGCGGTTTTCCTTTTGGCTTTGGCCACCGGAAACAGAGTGTCTGAGCTGGCGGCGATGAGCAACACACCTAATTGTCTTAGGTTTGGTAGACTTAATGAATATATTTCCATTGCACCCTCCCCAGGTTTTGTAGCCAAGAATGAGCATAGTGCACACGTGTTTTCTGAGTTCACGGTGCCGGCGTTAAAAAGGGGAAAGGTGCATCATAATTTATGTCCAGTGCAAGCTCTAACCAAATATTTGAAAGTAGCTCCTCAAAAACCCCCAAGGTGCTTTATGGGTAGCAAGTACGGGTAAACGCTTACTTAAACGGCGATTAGCCTCTCTTCTGGTAGAAGTCATTAAAGAAAGTAATCCCGGCGTTGTGGGTCGGGCCCACGATTTACGCAAATGGGCAGCCTCTTTACGTTTCCTGAATTTTTTTTCAGTTGAAGACATAGCGTCCACGCAGTTGTGGGCGTCTAATCATACGTTTCTGTCTAGATACTTGTCAGTTGCTCTAGACAAACCTTCCTTACCATGTATAGCTTTAAGGCAGAGGGTCTAGGTGGCCCTGCAGTCACTTTTGTTTACTTTCACGGGAAAGGGGGGGGGGGGGGGGTGCAGTCAGTTGACATAGGACACCCTAGACCCCGCCGGAGTATGAGAGCTGTGATACAATTTAAGGTTAAAATGTGATATGAAAATTTCTCAGTGAGAAATTGTGCTAGTACAATGTTAAGTACAAAACAACGGTGTTGTTAGAGTAGTTTAGCTGCGAAAGCAATTTAATTTTAGAATAATGGAGTTCCTTTGCAATTTATCTCCAAGTTTATGTTGGGGTTTATTATGTGCACATATAAACTTATAACTTGCTATTTTTTGTCACCACTCGTTGAGTGGGGTGCCTTTGTAACTACAGATCTGTGTTCAGAATCTTCAGGGTTACCCATTTTTTGTCAGGCAGGCTTCTTTGAAGCACGCACCTGCCTGAACCCCCTTTTTCTTGTATTTTTTCGGCTACGCCGTTGTTAAATATATTTTCAAAGTAAGAATACTATGTGGTTGTTTTTATTATCTGCTTTTCTAGAGTTATGATATGATTACGAATGTCCCCCTCCAGTCTTAGAAATCAGGCATGTTCGTCAATGATGGAGGGGCCACTAATAAATTATAGGTTTGACTCCTGTAAGGAGATAAAGAAAACCTAATATTTAGTAGTGGCCCCGTAATCATTGACGACTGGGGCCCTCCCGACCGTCCCCTTCCCATTCGTTGATGTATTGAGGATTTTGGTTTACTTGATATGTCAGTGAAGGAAGAATGACGCCTGAATCAGCGTCTGGTCAGAAATCCACACAAGTACATCCACGATATGATGGAAAGCTTATTGGATAGTTATTCTTATTTTCTGTTTGTTTTTATTTTTTACGAAGTTTTTTCGTAGTGAGAACCCAATTCATAATGACTGAAGCCATGAGTGAGGTCGCGTGCGCTCATGATGAAGGCTCCTCAGTTTTTAAATACTCTGCGCGGTAGATTCAAAACTACGGCGGATTAGTGTTTGAAGAGGATGCCTTATGTAATAGGCATGTTCGTCAATGATTACGGGGCCACTACTAAATATTAGGTTTTCTTTATCTCCTTACAGGAGTCAAACCTATAGTTTATGGTCGGAGGAGCCCAAAGGAGAAAAAAGATCGACAGTATAAGAAGAAGGGTTAGAAGTTAGAAACAGGTCAAGATTGTTGGGCCGATCTCCGATGCGATCCGGGATACGGGTGGGTTGCTGAACTAACTGCTCTAGGTCATTTAGGATAGAAAAGACGTAGGCTTGTTCACCAGGTGGATCAGTAGTGTGAGAGGAGGGCCATTGGCGGTGGTGAACGTTGAAATCTCCTAAGATGGAGATTTCTGAGAAAGGAGAAATGGATAGAATGTGTTCCACTGTAGAGTTTAGATAGTCAAAGAATTTGGGAAAGTTGGTAGAGTTAGGGGAAAGATAGACAGCACAGAAATATTTAGTAAGAGAATGACAGGAAAGTTTGAGCCATAAAGTTGAGAATTCAGAGGAGTCGAAATCGGGAACACGAGAGCAAGTGAGTTTGTTGTGCACATATGCACAACATCCGCCTTTGGCTTTGAAACTAGGATAGAGAAAGTAGGAGGATACAGAGAAGGGGTTGCTGGATGTTGCTACAGACACCTGGGTTTCGGTGAGGAAGAGAAGATCAGGTTTGTAGGAGGAGAGATGGTGCTCAACAGAGTGAAAGTTAGAGGAAAGTCCGCGAATGTTGCAGAAATTAATAGAAAGAGTAACAGGCCGAGGTCCAGGTAATTGTGTGGGGTCGTCAGGGGATGGTCGGTCGAGTGAGGGGGCATTTATGGTCCCTCCCCCCCCTGTGGACTCCGAGGTTGGGCTACAATTCATCATTTTGTGTTTTTTTAATTTTGGTGTGGAGGAATGAAGTGTGGTGTGCATGTTTAGAAGACTTGAGAGTCTTCAGAAATTTTTGGCAAGTGAATAGTGCTACATAGGAGCTTGGGTACTTTTTTTTGTTTTATAAACGTGAGAATTTTTGGTGGACACCATGGGAGACGAATCAGATCATACTGAGGGTTCAGGGAATGATGCAGGCTCTGATGGGCAGATGCCAGGGGGGTTAGTAACTAGTGAGGAGGCCGCAAAGAAGTTTTTGGAGGTGCCTATAACAGCTGATCGACTAGAGGGAATTAGCAAGTATGGTCTACAGTGTTTGGCTCCCCTCATGGGGCTTAAGGTGGCTCATGGCATCAAGAAGAACGATTTGAGGGCTTGCGTACTGGGGGCGGCTAGTGAGGTCCAGGGTGGAGAGGGTGCTCGGGGACTTCTGCTCGAGCCCCCCCTCCACTCTACTCCACTCTACTCCCATCGGGACCTCTAGGATGCCGGAGTTTAGTACGTTTCCGCAGGCCGATAGCCGCTGGCAGCGTGGTTTAGGATCGCTGGGTGGGCCTCCAATAGTTGCACCTCCTCCTCAAGGTTTCACTACAGAAATGCTCTTCCAGCTTGAGATGGCTAAGATGCAGGCTGAGCGTGAGGAATGTCTCGAACTCGCTAAGATAGAGACTAAGCGACAGGCTGATTTCGAACTCGCTAAGGCTAAACAACAGACTGATCTCGAACTCGCGAGAATAAAAGCCCAGTCGGAGGCTGAGTCTACCAGGTACCGTGCACCACCACGTCTCGGTGGTGGGAATCGTGGGCATGATCAGTCTTTGTCGCACCTGTTGAAACTAGTCCCTGTATTTGATGAGTCGGGTGTCACCAAATTTTTCATGAGATTCGAGAAGAAGTGCCAGGAACACCAGTGGCCTGGGGAGAAGTGGGCAGCCCTTGTTTCCTCTAGACTTGTGGGCAAGGGACTCAAGGCTTATGATGCATTGCCTATAGAGTCGTGTATTATCTATGAGGAACTCAAGGAGGCTGTCCTGAGAGCATACGAACTACAACCAGAGACGTACAGGTTGAAGTTCCGGGGTGTTACCAAGGGTCGGGAGAGCACCTTTTTGGAACATGCCCGGGAGCTGTCCGATGCTTTTGGGAATTGGCTGAGGTCGGAGAAAGCTACTACGTTTGACGACATTAAACAGTTGGTGCTTTTAGAGCAGTTTTTTAAATGCACGGGCGGCGACCTGACGTTAAACCTGAAAGAAAAGCATACAAAAACTCTACAGGAGGCAGCTGAGATGGCTGACCTCCGGCTATCACTAATTCGTGGGTGCGGGTCTGCCCAGCGTAGTGAGGCAGGTAACAAGGGGCGTGATGCCCCACCCCCCCGAGTTAGTGGTATACCTTATGCAAACAAGTACAAGAGCCATGATACCAAGACTGACCACAAGACTAGCACCGTCCCGTTTAAGAAGGGGCCGGGCCCTTCCCAGTACCAAGGGAAGCCCAAAGGGGAGTTGGAGTGTTATCATTGTCATAAAAAGGGGCACTTTGCAAGAGTCTGTCCTAGCAAACCACCTACAGCAGCTGTGTCTTTGGCCTGCAACATTGGTGTGTCTCCGAAGTCGTCTGAGTTTGCCCGGGGCAGTTCGTCAGAGGCTGAGGCACAGCCAATGCAGAAGCACCTGGGAGGCTCGAACCCTGCTCGGGATGTTTTTTGCGACCATAGAGGGTGGGGTTGCGTGATGTGGGCAGGGCGCAAGCATGGAGTAGAGGTCTTGCGTGATACAGGTGCTTCCCAGACTCTGATGAAAAACTTGACTGGCTACCCTATAAACGCGGCTCGGGTGGTAGTGGTGCAGGGTATTAATGCAACTCGGTCATACCCGCTGGTGCGGTTGGAGTTGGAGGTGGATGGTGTGGCACGTGAATTGGATGTCGGGATTGTGGAGAAACTGCCAGTGGAGGGCGTCGACCTTCTTCTCGGCAACGACTTTGCAATGCCCGCTTCTGAGGTTCTACCCTTAGTCGTTGCCGAGAGGCCGGCCGACGTGAGTAGGGAAGAGCAAGAGTGGGTCGAGCGGTGCCAGACACAACCTATGGCGTGTGTTGTCACCCGAGCTCGGGCAGCTAAAGTGTCACAGCCTAGTCCTCCGTCTTCAGACCAGCGGAGGAACGATCAACAGGAGGAGGCTAAAGCTGGAGTTGGTTTTAAGAGTTTTGACTCGGCGGCTCTCCTGGGTGATTCAGTATTAGCACCATTACTTAATTCTGGAGTAGCCCCTGGGCCTGTCATCGAGAGTGACGAGGCTGGGCATGACGAGTCTCCACGACAGCAACGTTATGTACATCGAGAGAGACAGGGAGCAGCCCAGTATCGGGGAAGGTCATGCATTGCTCCGGGAGCAGTTAGATCGCTTGGCACCCTCAGATATACGTCAGTTGCAACTAGAGGACCCTGAGCTCCAAACGTGTGCTAATGGAGCTGTAGATCTCGACGAGGACGGCGATGCACAGCCAGGAGATTTTTTTTATTTAGAAGGCATCCTCTATAGGCGTTTTCAAGACCCTAAACGTAGTTGGCAAGAGGGGTCCGGAGTAGTGGACCAGTTGGTGGTGCCACGGGAGTGTAGGGATAGCCTACTGAGGTTGGCGCATGACATACCACTGGCAGGACATCTAGGGGCGAGAAAAACGGTGGCAGCTTTAGAAAAATTGTTTTGGTGGCCGGGGTTGAAGGGGCAGGTGGTAACCTGGATAGCAATGTGTCATACGTGCCAGAGGGTTGGAAAACCTAACCAAACAATTCCGAGAGCCCCGTTGCACCCCATTCCTGTCAGTGGACCGCCCTTCAGTAAAGTCATCATTGATATGGTCGGACCCCTACCCCCTACTAGTGCCGGTAATAAATTTCTATTAACTATCATGGATGTGGCCACTCGTTATCCTGATGCATATCCAATGAGAAATGGCACGGCAAAAACTGTTGTCCGGAATCTGCTCTTGTATTGCTCGCGGTATGGTTACCCGCAAGAGGTGCAATCGGACCAAGGTTCTAATTTTACATCTAATCTGTTCAAACAAACTATGATTCAGCATGGCATCAGCACTGTCGTCTCTTCTGCGTATCACCCGGAGAGTCAAGGGGTGTTGGAGAGGTGGCACGCCACGCTGAAAAGCATGCTTCGATGTTACTGCGCAGAGAACGGAAAGGATTGGGACCTTGGTCTGCCGAATGTTTTGTTCGCGGCAAGAGAAGTACCTGGAGAGAGTCTCGGTTTCAGTCCGAATGAGCTTGTTTTCGGGCATCAGGTGAGGGGCCCTCTCCACATGGTGAAGGAGATTTGGGAGGGTACCGCTAAGCCATGTTCTATGTTGAGATATGTCCTCGAGAGCAGGGAGAGAATACTTAGAAGTTTCACTTACTAGTATTGTATGCAAGATTTGTGAAAAGCTAATTAGGAAGAGATGGATGAAAATGTTGGAGAGAAAGAAGATAATAACCCCAAAGCAATTTGGATTCAGAGAAGGGACATCTTGTGTTACCAGTTTGCTATGTTATTACAGTAGGGTGATAGATGTACTCCAAGAAAGAGGCGGATGGGTGGACTGCGTCTATTTAGACCTTTCCAAAGCATTCGATAAGGTACCACATAAGAGATTGTTATCTAAGCTTGAGACGCTAGGATGTGTCAGGGGGAGTTTGCTGAAATGGATGGAGAACTATTTAACAGATAGGGAAATGAGGACCAACATTAGAGGAACTTACTCATCGTGGCGGAAAGTTGAGTGATGTGCCGCAGGGATCTGTGTTGGCACCTCTCATGTTCCTTATGTACGTGAATGACCTGCCGATAGGCATAAACTCCTACATGTCAATGTTTGCAGATGACGTAAAAATTATGAGACAAATAACAAATAAAAGTAGTTGTGAGGAGCTGCAAGGGGATTTAGATAAAATATACGAATGGAGCACCAAGTGGAAAATGAAATTTAATATAAGTAAATGCCATGTGTTAAATATGGGAAGAAGTGTGAATAGACCAAATTGGGAGTACAGGATGGGAGATAATATAATTAGCAAGGCCGAAAAAGAAAAGGATTTAGGGTTGATTATACAAGATAATTTGTCGCCAGAGAAACATATTAACAAGCTCTTTAGCGGAATGTATGCAATGGCCGGAAATATGAAAGTTGCTCTGAACTACTTGGATGAGACCATGGTAGCAAAAATTATGAAGAGTATGATTAGACCAAGATTGGAGTATGCAGCAGTGGTGTGGTCCCCACATCTAAAGAAGCATATTCACAAGTTAGAAAGAATCCAGAGAGCAGTTACTAGATTGGTTCCAAGTCTCAGAGAACTGCCATATGAAGGGAGGCTAGACAAATTAAATCTACCGAGTCTAAAAGAGAGGAGAGAGAGGGGAGACATGATAATGATGTACAAATGCACCCGGGGGCTGGAGAGGCTGGATAGGGAGGATATATTAATTATGGATACAGGAATAACTAGAGGCCACAGCTACAAAGTAAAAAGACCTACCTGCAAGAACGATATCAGGAAGTTTAGCTTCCCCTATAGATGTATTGACAAATGGAATGGGCTGTAGGAGGAGGTGGTAGGGGCAAGGAACATCCATATTTTCAATAAAAAATTGGATAAAAAGTAGACTGAGAGACGGGACAACACGAGCTTAGCTCAACTCCTGTAAACTACAATTAGGTAAATACTGTTGAACTCACTTTGAATTCGCCTTACCTCGCTGTAGCACCGGCAGAGTTCCATATGCTGAGTATTGCAGGCAAAGTTGGCGGATAATACTTTGATTCATTATCCAGGGCGGGGTGAGCCGATTATATTCCAGTGCACTAATAAGCTTTGAGTACTGACTCATTTCTTACTGCCTGGCCAGGACTTGACTCCACTGTCAGCACTTCCATCCGCTATCATTACTCACGGTCAACTGTCTTCCGACGCCATGACTCAGTTACTCATCGCCCTGCTCATGACGTCACAATATCGACGCTCCATATACGCACTAGTTTCCGTGCCCCACTTGAATTAATTTGTTTTTTATCTTTCTTTCCTTTTCCGATTACGTACCTTTTAGGCAATATATATTGTATTTATTCCACATTATTCTTATTGTACTTTCCCACTTATGTTGTGTATTTTCTCACAAC
This sequence comes from Paralithodes platypus, assembly GCA_032716605.1. Classification (NCBI taxonomy): domain Eukaryota; kingdom Metazoa; phylum Arthropoda; class Malacostraca; order Decapoda; family Lithodidae; genus Paralithodes; species Paralithodes platypus. The sequence continues at coordinate 19,301,849 of CM064533.1, read as the reverse complement.
ATAATTACTTAATACCCATTTATCTAATTATTCTTATTGTACTTTTTCCACTTATGTATCTTGTCATAACATATTCACTTTAATACCCAAGTTTCTGATTACTAAGACTAACACATTCCCCTCTTTTTCTTTTCTTTTTTTTCTTTTTCTTTTCTTTACTCTGCTTTGCTCAACTCCTTTAACCCTTCCTACCCGGTCTGCCTTAGGTAAGGACAGCTCGAAAGAAGGGCCGCTACCCGGTATGCCTTACCTAAGGCAGCAGCTTAATAGCCTAATTAAGCTTGGTCTGAACGCCGTGCGTACGACGTATGTCAACAAACCCAAGCGTTGCGTCACCGCACCTCCGAAAACAAGGAGAAGACTCTTCAATGTTATTGTTTTGACGTCAGACGAAATTAGTGTCTGAAATGCCCCCATATTGGCAACATCTCTGCAATATTGGCTCCACTGAAATCTTCATCACAACTGAACCAGTTGACTTACAGAGCTGTACTCAACGCCAAAATACAGATTGAAAACCGCACTACGATTATAGATGAGTGGGAAAGTTCTAGCAGTGAAAATAAACATAAATACGGTAGCCTAGGCCTAGACGTTTTTCAGCCATTTCACCCGGGTAGGGGCGACCGTCAATGGGTAAGACAGCCCGGGTAGGAAGGGTTAATAATAACATAGGAGAGGCTCCTTTCTTCGTGAGACAGTCTGCTATCTGCTTCGTTGTTTCTATCCACTTCACTTCTTGGATTTCTTTTCTTGCTATCATGTCTCGCAACACAGCTATATTTATCCTTAGGCTTCTGTCATCTACCAACTTGGTAGACTGCAAACAATCCACCAAAGATTTGTTGTCTGAATTTTTTTTTACCGGAATTGTGTGCTGATTTCCGAGGATTGTTCTCAGCATATGTGCCAAATACATCCCATTCTCTGCTGCATCTAATAGACTAAGGGATTCTGCTGCCAAAGTCGATTTCACCACCCGTCTCACCTTTCTTGATCTCCATGCAATGGGGCAGCTATTTCCCTCTCTGTCTCTCACAAATATGATGTGACCACCCTGAGACCCAAGGTCTGTTAAATTGCCAAAAGACGCGTCACTGTAGCATTCAAGTGTACACTCGTCCAGGTCCACTTTCCCAAACCAAATTGACAGTGGGTTATCCTTGACCTTCTTGACGGCTTTGTTGGCTCTGATTATATCTCCGACAGTTGTCCGATTGAATGCCGTACTCAGTTCACATACATCATATGCTATATCTGGCCTCGTTTGTGTGGCTACCCAGTTTAGTTGGCCCACAACAGATCGGTATTTTGTTCTCTCCTCTTGACTGACTTCATCATTTCTTCTGTCCTTATAAGATTTGATCATTTTCATCTCTTGGAGTCCATGTCTAATGTAATTGCCTTGATTGATCATAATGCCATCCTCTGCTTGTTCTATTGTTATACCCAGGTACTGGAAACGAGTCTTCTCTTCAGAACCAATCAGAAATAATTTTTCCAACTGGGACATTACAGATATCTTGAATGCATTTGACCCGCTCCAATAGAAGTCATCTACATGGATGCAAATGATCCCTTCTAATCTTCCATCATTATGCCAGAAGAACAGTGCTGGTTCTAAACCACACATTGACATACCCAATGTAAGCAATTCATGCTTCACCCTCTCGTACCATGCTCTGGCCGCATCATTGAGACCATATACTGTCTTCTTTAATCTCCATAGATATCCATTGTAGAATTCTTCAGGGGGCAACACGAAAATCTCTATTAATAGGATGCCCCTGTAAGAAAGTGGCTTTCACATCCAGTGCATGGCAGTCCCAATTCTTGGCGGACACAATACTTAAAGCCAGTCTAAAAGCTTCCTTTGAACACGTAGGAGAATCAATGGGAACATCCTTTAACTCTTCCTCAAAGCCACGTGCCACTAAACGGGCCTTAATAACCTGAGTGCCAGATTTTATTTTCTGTGTCATTATCCACCTTGTTGATATGGCCTTCTGACCTTGGTCCTCAACTTCCTCAAACACATCATTATCAATCCAATTCTTCATTTCTGCCCTTTTTGCCTCTATGCATGCATCATTGGAATACGTTATCATGACTTCCTCTGTATCGTTCACAATCTGCCAGTTATATATTTATTAGTGGCCCCTCCATCATTGACGAACATGCCTATTACATAAGGCATCCTCTTCAAACACTAATCCGCCGTAGTTTTGAATCTACCGCGCAGAGCATTTAAAAACTGAGGAACCTTCATCATGAGCGCACGCGACCTCACTCATGGCTTCAGTCATTATGAATTGGGTTCTCACTACGAAAAAACTTCGTAAAAAATAAAAACAAAAGAAAAAGATAAGAATATCTAATAAGCTTTCCATCATATCGTGGATATACTTGTGTGGATCTCTGACCAGACGCTGATTCAGGCGTCATTCCTCCTTCTCTGCTCTGCGTTCAGCCTGCCCGGACGTGCCTCCCCACGCTCCGCTAGTTCCGCATTCGTTGCGTCCCTAGTGAGTTTTTTCTCATTTGTTTACTCCAGGATGTATCGAGTAAGGTTAGGATAGGCGTAGCAGGAGTGTCCTGGGCTGGTTGCCCGCAGTGCAGTGTATTTTGGGTCGAGTGTATGGGGCATCTATTTCGGATGTACCCTCGTGGTCCCGTTGTGGACTGGTGAACTTTTTCACAGTTGAGTTAGTTTGTGACGCAGGCGGCTTTCACTACGCGTTATTTAGTGCTGCCTTTTATCTTTCTGATGAGGTAAGCTTTGTTTTCTGTCGTTCCCAGCGTATTTTTCTTCACTTGGTGAAGTTTTTTCTGGGTCCCGAGTCAGTCTTCCCTTGGTCGGAAGTATTTGCTACGGTGGTGTGTTGGCGGTGGTTCCTGTTGTGATATTTCCAGTGTTTGTGTATATTTCAACTTTTATTATGCCGTCTACCTAGGCCTAGCCAGCCGCTCGTAGCTTTGCCACATGTACTAGTGTTATTGTTTATTATTTATAAATATGCCCTACTGTGTCATGTGTATCCGGGTTTTAGTTGTGTATTGGCTAATTCCTCGGACTATAATTGTTTCCTGGTTTAGTTGTGTATTGGCTAATTCCACGGATTATTGAGTGACCTTGGGTTTGTCGTGCGTGGCTCTCCTCGTGTCTCTTGTTTGTTCAGATGGTGTCTGTTCAGGGTGGGTTGCCTTCCGGCGGGTTTTTCTCGGTTTCACCATGAAAATCCCGGCCGCGAGCCGTGTTGGGCCACACGTGGTTGTTAACACTGGCTTGTTTCCCCGGCGTTGGGGCGTCTGTGGCTCTCCAGGACTGCGTCTCTGTGGGTGCCTGGTTTCAGGCCTCCTTTGATTCCCGGCGGGATGGCTGTTCCCATCTATAAAACGTTGTTCATGCGGACATACGTTATGTAGTTTTTCTACCCGGTTTTACAAAAACCACATGAAAAACCTAGCTGTTGTTTTAGGCTTTCCTCCCCGGCGATCTTTTACAAAGAAGTGGGGACAGGAACTTATGGGGTTAACGTTTGGACATCTCACCCGGCGGGTGTACCTGGGTAGGGTGGGATGAACGACTTATGTCTTTCAGTTAGTTAACCAATCCATTTTAAGTGATACTATGTGTATCGCCGCCTTTACTCTTACGGCGATTGAAGGTTCAATTAGGTTATATATCGATTCTTCTCACCCGGAGGGTGCTCCTAGGTGGAGGAACTAAGGAATTTACAAAATTCGATTTCGATTTAACCACTTAATTTAGTGATACAATCAGGTATCGCCGCCTTCAAACTTACGGCGATCTTTTGTGACAATTCGTTAGACATCAGATCTCGTATCATCCTGCCCTGTGCTATTCTACTAAAATATTTCAAGGGCCGGCATCTTTATGGGGGGTTGCTTTGTTACAAAATTGAATCTTGAGACAGTCACCACCACCAAGAGACTATAAGCGCCATGCTGGACCGTTATATTATATCAGAGGGTATTCTTCACTTTCTTTAACAAAAGATTTGTTTGGATATTCTGAACCCCGCCGCGTAGCGAGCTGTGTTCGTTGTGTCATTACATCTCGTTACCCGGCGGGTTATTAACACTTGTGTGCGAACATGTTGGGTTAACCTTATGAGCATTAATTCCTGGAAATTTTCTTTTTTTCCAGAGCTGAGCTCCGGCGGACCAATACAGACCCGGCGGTAGTTTTCTTCCACCAGTCTCTGTCATGGCTACCGTGGCCCCAGTTTTTGCTTTGTGCACTACCCCTGCTTGTGCTGGTATCCCTATTTTTGCGCATACCCGTTGCATAAGGTGTGTTAAATGTCTAGACCGTTCAAGGGGTCTCTGGGTTATGCGTAATTGTTCTTTTTGCTCCCAATTAGCTATAAAGGTCCTTTGTGATAATGATAAGACCGCGGCGGTAGCGTTGAGAGAGGTTAGGCAACAGATGTCAGCCTACACTACCATTGCTGCGCATAAATCACTTCAATGTGACAACGTCCCACTTTGGGATAGATTGCTCTCCGAACACCCTCCCCCTAAACGTTCCTCTAGAGTCACGAGTATTAAGCCGGCGGAGACTGGTCAGGGTTCTGTATCTTCTGCGGCTACACCTAAACGCCCAAGAGAGCCTACACCCCCGGTATCCGCCTCCTCGTCTCGGGCGAGATCCCGGTCTAGGTCTCCTCTTAGACACCAGTCATCTAGTCGTGCCTCTTCACCGGCGAGTAAGAAGAGTAGGACGGAAGGTTCCACCAGTGGTCACGGCGAGGATTCCTCCAGATCTAAGAATAGTTCGCGGTCACACCGTAGCCATAAATCCTCCAAAAAGGATTCACATAAACGGAAGTCCTCTCGACATTCACCAACTTCTAGTGCATCTCATCGTACCTCTACCCCAGACAGAGTTTGTGTTAAGGCCCAAGAGTCCAGTGCAGCGCCTGTCCCAAAAGAGGATTTGCCACTTAATATTTTAACCCTGGAATTGGAAAGTTCAGGGGGTTCAGTAATTGAGAATGTTTCAGACTCTCAAGAGAGCGTAGGCCAGGGCCTCGGTGTTTGGCGGTTTGCTCAACCAGGGTCTGACCACCCACGTCCGACTCAAACGAGTCACACAGTAGCCGATGTCCACAGGGACGCGGCGATCCCATCCTCTATCCCAGACTTATCTTGGCAACAAGGTACCCCTGCCTCGGCGGGGTCTTCTCAGGAGGATCAGGAGGAGAAAGACGAAGTTTCAATAATTTCGGAGATGGAAGGACAAGGGTCAGGCTCAGGCTTGGACGCCGCACAGGATACTAATGATTCACCTGTATGTTCTTCATCAAACCAGTTTGTTACGGCACAGGAAATTAATGGGCTGCTTACTCATGCTTTATCTAAATTTTTTGGCCAACAACAGGAAAACCCCACAATGGACTTGGGGGCTCCCACGACAAGTTCTACGTGTGACGCACCCCAGTGCTGGGCAACGCAACCTGATTGTACTCCTTGGTACTCCACTGTACCGCCCGAGATCTGGCTACCGTCAGCCGCTATGTATATTGAGTGTGACAACTTATAACTATGTTCTTTGTATCTCTGCAAAGGTCTCGTCATGTGCTAACCAGTGGTGGGTTTTGTTTTAAGCCATGTCGAGACCTTCCATTTAATATGTAGTATCAATAGAGAAGTTGATAGATAGGATAATGGGATTTCAGAGAGAGAGAGTGAGTTAGGCTTCAGAGCAAGAGGGTAGCAACGCGCCGCGCTGCCGGCCGGGTGGTTGCCAGACGTATGGACTGGTTGGCAGCCTTGCCCTTATAGCTAGGCGCGATAGGGTTGGTAGTCCATTGTTGCCTGCCTGGGCTGGGCCCATGTTGTCGTACAGCACACTGCCTGGAGGTTGGCTGCGCGTTCTATGACCAGGTTGCCTAGAACCTTTGAGATTCTAACATCCCTTGCTCTCTCTCCCAACTTCTCACGGTTGCACTCTTTCTCTCTGACGACATTACTCTCATTTCATTCTTCTCTCTATTTAAATGCATAACCTTCCCTTGAGGTCCTAAAGGAGTTTCAGCACTCACCTCTCGTATTACTCTTAGGACAAGCATATATTTACATGTATTAGATTTAAGGGGTTAATGTGAACAGCGATCTTCTTGATGAGGATAGTTGGTGAACGTTCTACATGTTCACGAGTTATATGCCCTGCTCATCATCCCATTTGTGACTAGACTGGTGCCATGTGTAAGAGCCCGACCATGCCCAGGAGTTGTCTGTAGAGGGACGAGGACTTAGCCTTGATTTGCATACCGAGCCAGGAGCGAGTGTAGCACCCGAGACTACAGCTCGCTCGTAGTGCCGGTATAGTAGAGTAACGTAATTTATCTGTCCTTGTGTTCTCTACAGTCTTCTCCTGGGTTCTCGCTTTCGGTGCTGGGACTCGTTGTTCCTGTGACTTGGCCTGCTAGCTAGAACACATGGGGATGATGAGTGGGATATATCTTTATTTTACTATGCATTGCAGCTCTCTTTAAGTATATATCTATAACACTTTACAATACACATTACTCACACACAAGACAACACTATTAATACTTTCATGTATCAATTAACTGCACTGTCGTTTTGCTGCTGTGTCCGGAGTTCTGTTGCGTAGGGCGCATACGGACTCGGAGGGGAGACAGAGTGAGAGAAGCGAAGTAGCCTATGCGGTAGTAGGCTACCGGCGCAGTACTGTTGCCTGCAACCTTTTAGTTATTCCAAGTATAGATTCATTATTATAATAAGTGACTACTGTTTATGTTCCTCCCATGTGTATTATTAGGTATCTACTGGATCATGAACATCTTGTATGCTACATGCTAGTGCATGTTAGTAGGGGACAGTTAGTGTAGTGCACGCGCTTTCAAGTAGGCGTGTACATTTGTCATTTAGCATTTCACTGTCATACCTTTAGCCTGCTTCTATTCTACATTATTAGAGGCTTAATATTAACGTAGTTTCTTGAGTATTGCATTTCTTTAGTAATAACGTAACCTATAAATGTCTGAGGGAGTTTAGCCTCATAGCCTACCCCTGTTGTACACTTTCGCCGAGTTAAGGTCGTTACCATAGACGATAACTCTGTAGGGCGTTGGTGCTTTTGTTGTCTGGAGCATATAGTATTTGGGACTGGAATCGAGCGTGTCGTTGTCACTTAAGCCATTTCTGTCCTACGATCAAGAATCCCGAATATGTATTGCCGATCCAGCCGTAACATACGGTACGGCCTCTGATGACTTCGATTGATTTATCTAAGATCCCTAACCCTCCTACTCTGTTAACCTCGGGGATCACTAGGCCTGCTACGGCGGCATTGACAACTTCAAATGTCAGGGTCATAACGGATGTCAATCCACCCCCTCTAGACAAAGCGCCTCTTAGAAAGGTAGCTATGCCCTTACTTTATGGGCCAGACGAGTCATGGGTTCTTTTGAACTCCTCTAAACCAGAGCTTGCCCAACCTACTTTGTCAGGGGAACTCCCGGTACCGCGTAAGTGGGTCATCCAGGGCAATAAGTCAAAGAAATTAAGGGCCGTGGATACTTTGGGTAATGTTCTGGACGTAAACATCAAGGCTATACCTAGTTATTATCACCAAGATTATTTTGTGTATGCTTCTAAGCCTACTTTACCCCCTGCCTCAGCTTCAAAACTATTTTCAGACTGGTCTAAGCTGGATGGGTTTGATGATATTAAGACTCTGTCAGCTCTCACTCCTGAACTAGATTTACAGACCGTCACAGACGACGCAGCTAATCCAGTTTTGAAGGTGGGACAGTTGGGACCAGGACCTTGGGTAGATTGGGAGGTAGAGGCTCAAAACTTTGCAACCACTTTCACTTCTAAATCTTCCCACCAGATACCTCAGGATACTCATTCATGGTTCTCCATGCCGGTGGGTTCTGCCGGCGGAGTCCCGTCAGCTTTGTTTTCATTTCTAGCTGCCCCTAAGATTAATCTTTGTGAGCTGAAGGACCCGTTCACTACCCCTACCCCTACTCACCTAGACAGAGAATTTAGGCTACGGGGAAAAGCTTTTCGCCTGTTCTCGCAGTACATAGTATCTCAGCAGGTGGCTAAGTCTTTACTACGGTCCACTCAGGCAATCGCAGATGCGGATGCTCGAAGATCGGTTGAGTTATCCCGGCGACTGATTCTTCAGTCGTCAATCCAATCCTTGGGTGACATACGTACCGCCTTGCTTGAGGCGGTACGAGCACGACAAGATCTTCGGATGTCGTTAGTTCGCAAGCTACCTGATCGCATTGCTAATCAGGTGGTTATGTCACCAGTGCTTACTCCCTCTTTAATGACCCCTGAAGTGTGGCGAACAGTGTTCAATATGGCACAGGCCGTTAAGCACAGTCCCACCCCTTCTAAGAAACCTGCATTTAACTTCCCCAAACCCAGGCCTACTACTAAAGCTCAGCCAGGGGGATCTAAACCTTTTCTTCCGCCTAAGTCCTCCCACTCCCCCCAGGGTCAGTACAGGCATAGACAGAGTAGGTTTTCAGGTCAGAGAGGACGCGGCCAAAATAAACCAGGTCAGGGCCAGTCTTCGGCCAACACCAGCCAGCCGGCAAAGCGTCCAGCACCAACCCCACCATCAAAAAACTAAAGTCTCTCTCACTCCCGGTGCCTACCTTAAGGCCGGAGGAACCAAGGGTAGTACAGCCGGCGAACCCTTGTCTGCTAACTGGGTCGTTCCGAACGTGTCACCAAGCATGGCCGTTAAACACTTGGGCACGGATGGTGGCACGCAAAGGCATCACTTGGCAGTGGCTCCGGCGACCTCGATTACGTCAGCCGACAACGGCGAATTTTGTTTCTTTAGAGGTGGAGTCACTAGCCCAGGAAATGATTGCCAAGAATGTCATCATCCCGGTCCCACCAAATTACCCTGTATTCACGTCCAAACTATTTTTGGTTCCCAAAAGGGACAGTGTTCAGATGAGGCCGGTCGTAGACCTGTCTTATCTGAATCTTCACATTCACAACGAATCTTTCAGAATGTTAACAGTACACCAAATCAGGCTAACACTTCCTCCGGGAGGTTGGATGTGTTCACTAGACCTGACAGACGCCTATTGGCACGTATCGGTCAACAAAAGATTTCAAAGGTTTTTGGCCTTACGGATCAGGCACCACAATTTTGTTTTTCAGAGGATGCCGTTCGGCTTGAACCTGGCACCTCGATTATTCACAAAACTAGTCCGGCAAGCCCTGATGCCATTGTTAAAACAAGGGATCAGAGTGTTGTGGTATCTGGACGACTGGCTGGTGGTGGCAGAGACACAACAATTATGCATAAAACATGTCAATATCATTTTAAATCATGTCAAAACTCTAGGCTTCAAGGTAAATCTGGTAAAGTCAAACCTTGTTCCCTCACGAGTAATTCAGTGGATAGGGCTGGTCTGGGACACCGCCGCTCTCACTCTGAGTCAGAGTGTGGACAATCGCAACAGGTTTCGCAGGAAACTGTTCAGGTTTCTTCACAGTCTGACTACGACGCGAAGGGTCTGGGAGTCTCTGGTCGGCTCTCTCAACTGGATTCAACTAACTGTCAAGTTGGGCCGGTTGAAAGTAAAACGATTAATATTGGAAGGCAACAAATATTTCCCGCTCTTACCGGCGGGAAAATTATGGCCCATCCCGAAATTAATCCACACCTTACTAGCGGTCTGGGCGAAGAGGGAAACATTGCACTCAATAATGTCATGGACCTCTCCTCCACCAACGGTATGGGTAGACACGGATGCGTCAGGCACAATAGGGTGGGGATTTCAGTCAAATCAGGGGCACCAGGGTCAGGGGCTTTGGTCCCACTTAGAAATCTCTCACATCAATGTCAAAGAATTACTAGTCCCCTTGTATTTCCTTCAGGCTCACGGCCCGGCGTTACGGGGCAAGTCGGTGGCCTTCAGAATGGACAATCTGAATGCAGTCCACTGTATTCAGAAACAAGGGTCAACGAGGTCAAGGAAGTTGCTAAACGTGTCGGAAGAGATTTTTGTTCTAGCCAACAGTCTAGATATTTATCTTCACGCATCTTATCTCCCAGGCGTAGCGAACGTCTGGGCAGACGCTCTGTCCCGGAGACAGAGCACGACAGTAGAATGGGAGCTCAAGCAACCCATTTTCAACCTAATGATTGCAGAGCTCTCCCATCCACAAGTGGATCTTTTTGCGTCCGAGGAGACTCACAAACTCCCTCTATACCTCACCCGCCGGGCAAAAACGCCGGCAGGGGGGCCAGACGCCCTAGTGACAGACTGGAACAGATGGAGCTCCATCTATCTGTTTCCACCGCCAGATGCGTCACTAATGTGCCACGTAGTGAACAAACTACGAGATTATCGAGGCTTAGTCTCGCTAATCGCGCCACTGTGGCCGGCGCAGTTGTGGTACCAGCAATTGAAAATGTGGTGCCCGGACCCGGTATCGCTAACGGTCGGGTATTTCCACTTAGACACGATTGGCAACCTAGCGACCTCGCTGACTTTTGCATTATGGACATTCAGGAGGCCAAGTGGCTAGCACCATACGGTAGAGATGTGACCAATAAATTACTCAATCAATATACTCAGTCTACAAAATGACAGTATCAATCACATTGGCAAGCCTTTACTTCTTGGATCGTTAGGACAGAACAAACTGTACCCTCAGTGGCATTAGTTTTTAATTATTTGAATTATCTGTTTGAGCAGAAACGTTTATCTGTGGTAACATTAAAAAATCACTTAACTGCGATTAGAGTGCCCTTTTTAGACCTTACGGGTCTTTCCATACCGGTAGCGGAGGAAACAGGTTTTTTGAGAGCATGTTTTAAACTCCGCCCACCTCCCCGTCAGCTCATGCCTACTTGGTCTCTGGACAAAGCTTTGTCTTTGCTTCACTCTCGTCTGTACCAAAATACTGCAGACTTTGCATTACTCTTAAAAAAGGCGGTTTTCCTTTTGGCTTTGGCCACCGGAAACAGAGTGTCTGAGCTGGCGGCGATGAGCAACACACCTAATTGTCTTAGGTTTGGTAGACTTAATGAATGTATTTCCATAGCACCCTACCCAGGTTTTGTAGCCAAGAATGAGCATAGTGCACACGTGTTTTCTGAGTTCACGGTGCCGGCGTTAAAAAGGGGAAAGGTGCATCATAATCTATGTCCAGTGCAAGCTCTAACCAAATATTTGAGAGTAGCTCCTCGAAACCCCCAAGGTGCTTTATGGGTAGCAAGTACGGGTAAACGCTTACTTAAACGGCGATTAGCCTCTCTTCTGGTAGAAGTCATTAAAGAAAGTAATCCCGGCGTTGTGGGTCGGGCCCACGATTTACGCAAATGGGCAGCCTCTTTACGTTTCCTGAAATTTTTTTCAGTTGAAGACATAGCGTCCACGCAGTTGTGGGCGTCTAATCATACGTTTCTGTCTAGATACTTGTCAGTTGCTCTAGACAAACCTTCCTTACCATGTATAGCTTTAAGGCAGAGGGTCTAGGTGGCCCTGCAGTCACTTTTGTTTACTTTCACGGGAAAGGGGGGGGGGGGGGGGGGGTGCAGTCAGTTGACATAGGACACCCTAGACCCCGCCGGAGTATGAGAGCTGTTTTACAATTTAAGGTTAAAATGTGATATGAAAATTTCTCAGCGAGAAATTGTGCTAGTACAATGTTAAGTACAAAACAACGGTGTTGTTATAGTAGTTTTAGCTGCGAAAGCAATTTAATATTAGAACAATGGAGTTCCTTTGCAATTTATCTCCAAGTTTATGTTGGGGTTTATTATGTGCACATATAAACTTATAACTTGTTATTTTTTGTCACCACTCGTTGAGTGGGGTGCCTTTTGTAATTACAGATCTGTGTTCAGAATCTTCAGGGTTACCCATTTTTTGTCAGGCAGGCTTCTTTGAAGCACGCACCTGCCTGAACCCCCTTTTTCTTGTATTTTTTCGGCCTACGCCGTTGTTAAATATATTTTCAAAAGTAAGAATACTATGTGGTTGTTTTTATTATCTGCTTTTCTAGAGTTATGATATGATTACGAATGTCCCCCTCCAGTCTTAGAAATCAGGCATGTTCGTCAATGATGGAGGGGCCACTAATAAATTATAGGTTTGACTCCTGTAAGGATAAAGAAAACCTAATATTTAGTAGTGGCCCCGTAATCATTGACGACTGGGGCCCTCCCGACCGTCCCCTTCCCATTCGTTGATGTATTGAGGATTTTGGTTTACTTGATATGTCAGTGAAGGAGGAATGACGCCTGAATCAGCGTCTGGTCAGAGATCCACACAAGTACATCCACGATATGATGGAAAGCTTATTAGATAGTTATTCTTATTTTCTTTTTCTTTTTATTTTTTACGAAGTTTTTTCGTAGTGAGAACCCAATTCATAATGACTGAAGCCATGAGTGAGGTCGCGTGCGCTCATGATGAAGGCTCCTCAGTTTTTTAAATGCTCTGCGCGGTAGATTCAAAACTACGGCGGATTAGTGTTTGAAGAGGATGCCTTATGTAATAGGCATGTTCGTCAATGATTACGGGGCCACTACTAAATATTAGGTTTTCTTTATCTCCTTACAGGAGTCAAACCTATAATATATGCCGTGGTGGTCAAGTGGTGAGCACGCTCGCGTGTGAATCTGAAAGACCCGGGATCGAATCCTTGCCACGGCGGACATTTAGTGGGTGCGGTAGTACGTCCTAGCATGTTTCACATGCTTGCACCCAGTCAGGGGACATCCTGACGACGTATACAGACAAAACATACATAACAAAGCCACTCCAACACCTTCCTCTCTCTCCAACACCCCTTCTCCCCTCTCAACACTCTTCTCTGAGCTATTGCCGATAAAAATGGCATGTTCAGTCCTGTACAGAATTGAGAGGTTTGACGTACCTCCCAACCTACCAAATAGGAAAACCTACTATTTGGTAGTAGTCTTGGAAAATCCAACGTCAAGGCTATTAACCTAATTGCAATGACGACTTGTGCTTTGACTGCTATGTCGTCATTCCAACCGCGGTTAAAAAGAAAACGTCTAGAGTCTACTCCTTATCTTGCTCTAGGAGACGTTGTACATTAACCAAAACTACCACCGAAGGTGAAAAAAGCATAGAAGAGAAGAAAAAGGGGTTTACCTTAGTTACCGCTCAAGGCCCATCCCGTGTTCCGTCATGCGCAGATCCCTGTCGAACGTGCGCATGAGCGACCCTCTCTTGTCATCACATCTCACGTCAGCAGAAGAACGCGGATGGGCAGGGGTCCGGCGTGAGGGAGGGTATTATGTACGTTGGATTTTCCAAGACTACTACCAAATAGTAGGTTTTCCTATTTGGTAGGTTGGGAGGTACGTCAAACCTCCCAATTTGTTAGTAGTCTTGGCAAATCCAACGTCAAGGCTGCATAACAAATAGGAGGAGGACATCCAAGCCCAACATACCAAAAAAAACAATGCATAAGACAAAATTATGAATGACAAAGAAACACAATTTAAACAAGAGAGTTTAATAAAAGAGTGAAAAACTGAGGAGTAGCTAAAAAGAGCAGTTTTAACACGTGCCCGTCATTCATAGTAATGCAAAACCATAGACTTGTCTTAAACCAAAAAGTACTGTACCCAAAATCCCTTTTCTTCCAAAACCAACAAAAACATTGAACACAAAAATAAAACACAATTTTCAATTTGGCAAAAACACTTATGTACTGTATACATATAACATAATCCCAAACTTGCAATCCAGTGTTGCAAACCCGTACTCCCCCCCCCCTTTTCCAAATAAAACAAAGTAAAAGAAAGAGTGACAAGGGGGGAAGACCAGGCATCTTCGCTAGAGCTCTAGGAAACACGACTCCCGAGAGCTATCACAGGCCGAGGGGGTCTAACAATGGACATGGAGAAGTAGGAGGAGATGAAGGTATGGACAGAAGACCACAAACCCGCCGAGGCGACGTCAGGCAACGATCGACTCTGCAGGAACCGTAAGGAGGCAGAAAAGGACCGCACATCGTGCGCAGAACCCCGACAAGCAGGGTTACTGGCACGAATGACCCGACAAATGTGGCGTCCTATCTGTACCTTCGAGAGCCTCCCACCAGTCCGAGGAGACACCCACACAGCAGTACCCGAAGTCGGAGCCACAGACTCAACATAGGAGTGCAAGGCCTGCACCGGGCACAACACATGGTGAGTATGCCTACGCTTTAATGCCTGGATGGTGAAAGGCTTGAAAACGTGGGTCTCTCTCTCATTCTTGGCAACAAAATGAGGGGAGGGGGCTAACGTGACGACATTCAAGGACGGGGAGAATCGCATGCATTCCTGGGACCGTGACATGGCAGCTAGTTCAGACACCCTATCCCCAGTGGTCAGAGCGACAAGGAAGAGTGTACGCTCCAGCAACTGAACCGGTGTAGTGTCCCGTGTATATGTGTGTGAAGCCAGAAGGTCCAGAGCACGTCCCAGATCCCACTGAGGAGGGATCTGGCGCGGAGGCGGTCGCTCCCTGAAGGCAGCCTTCATGAAGGAATCCAGCTCCTTCGGCGGAACGACCAGCCCAGTGACGGACTCAAAGACCTCCCGGATGGCAGACAAGTGGTTACGGATAGTGTTGACTTGAAAGCGACGTGTACGGAAGAGGTAAAACAAGTAGTGTAGGACGAGGGAAGGAGAGCTAACAGTCTGGCGAGTGTCCTGTATCCACCTAGTAAAAGACCTCCAGTGGGACTCGTAAGTCCCCCAAGTCGAAGACGTCCATGAACGCTTCAGGAAGTCAGTCAGGTCCCGTCCGTGGACTGGGAACCACCGCGCCTCACGAACATCCACGATGCGAAGGCCAACGAGGTCCGTAGGTCTCCAACCTGGCTCAAGTGGAAGTTTGAGAGAGGGAGAGGGACCGGACTCGGGCACCACCGCTTCAACTGGGAGTACCAAGCCTGGGCCGGCCACAGAGGAGCTATGAGCCAGACTCTTCCGCGGTACAGCCGCAGCCTCGCGAGGACTTTGCACATCAACAGTGCGTCTGGTGGCGGAAATATGTATATCGACCGCCACCTGCTCCAGTCTTCCATGAAAGCGTCCGGACCCCCCTCCGGAGTACGAGTCCGGAGGGATAGGTACCGAGGCAACTTGCGTGTCTCCTTCGATGCGAACAAGTCGACCTCCGGAACACCCCAGGAAACTGCGAGGTCGTCGAATACAGTCTGTTTCATTGCCCATTCTACAAGAACGCCCTGTCCTCTCGACAGGGCGTCCGCCCATAGTCCCGGGAAGGTAGGAGGCGTGCAGGGAGATGTTGTGTCGGTTCGCGAGGAAGAACAACTTCTCGGAGATCCCCAACAGAGTCAAAGACCTGGAGGACCCCTGCTTTTGGATACAGTGGACAGCTGTCTGATTGTCCATCCTGAAGGCCACCAACTGGCCCTGAAGGGCCAGCGCGTGGTCCCGCAGGAAGAACAAGGGAACCAACAGTTCGAGGGCATTGATGTGTAGGTGCGTGTGTCCCACCCATCTGCCGTGATGTTGATGTCCCAGGTTGGATTGGTAACCCCACCCTACCTCGCTTGTCGCATCTCTATCCACCCAGATCGTCGGCGGGGGGGCGGTCCAGGGCACAGCCGCAGAGAGCGTGCCCCGAGCAACCCAGTGTCCTAAGTGTCTGTGAATGGTACGCGGGATCGGCATGAGCCGATCCATAGGGGCCAACGGAAACACCTTGTTGCCCATGAGTATTAGGCGGCGCAGCCTGAGCCTCCCTAAGGGAATGGTCAGAGCAGCCCAATTCAGTTAACCCACTAACGAGTCCCAGATCCTCCTCGTGAGGGAGACCGAGTGCAACACGGCGAAGACCTTCCTGCGAACTTTCACCGCGTTTGGCTGACTCAGGGTTACCGTAGCGTTGGACAGATCCCATTCGAGACCTACCCACGTCACGACACGCGATGGGGTCAGGCGTGACTTGGGAATATTGATTTTGAACCCTAACTGTGTGATGTGTTGAACTACTGTGAGGGTGTCGTGGACGCACTGTTCTAGGGTGTCTGAAACTATCAACCAGTCGTCCAAGTAAAACAGGATCTGGAGGCCGCTCCTGAGGAGAGGATCCAGAGCCTGCTTCACCAGTTTCGAGAAGATCCGCGGCGCGATGTTGAGACCGAAGGGAAGTCTGTCGAACATGAACACACGATCGGAAGTCTGAACGGCCAAGAATCGCTGGAAACGAGGATAGATAGGAACGTGCCAATACGCATCCTTGAGGTCCAGCGACACTACCCACGACAGAGGTCGCAGGGCCAGTCGTACCTGGTGCACCGTCAGCATCCGAAACCGTGTGTTCACGATGTGCCCGTTGAGGGCCGACAGATCCACCACCGGTCGCATCGCGTCGCAGTCCTTCTTCGGTACCAGAAATACACTGGAATGGAAAACCGGTTGACCGGCTTTCACCTCCTTGACGATTCCCTGCTTGTGCATGGATGTAATCACGTCGGCCACCTCCGAAGAGACAGGCCGGCTTCGTTGACAAGAGCTGAGTGGGGGTCTGGACTTCCATCTCCAGGTTAGACCCCTCCGTGCAATCTTCCGCCCCCACGTCCCTCGTGGCCACCGAGGGGCGCAAGGGCGAAAACAACCTGTGGGAGCCCCCGAGATGAGGTGAGCGACCCTTTCTGCGAGGCGAGAAGGAGAACAAGGAGGAGACCGACCTGGAGAACCTACACATTTTTTGACGTGGAGGGTCCCCCGGTACGGTCCCTGCGGTCATAAGAGCCACGTTGACCTCCTCTACCCCCCCCACCTCGCCGAAAAGGGCGGGTCACCCCATCCCCTGTCCGTCGCGCGTCTGACCCCGTCGAAGTGCGGCCGGAAGTGGAAGGCTGGCCAGCCCCTTCTCGGCGGGGATGAAAGGGAGCAGGAGCAGGAGCAGAAGTGCGAGGCGGAACCAACGCTCTGGCCAGCAACTTCCCTTTCCTGCGCCCTTTCTTGGCGGCAGCACCCCGAAGAGGACCGGCAGAAGGACGGGACTGCGAAGACCCTGGTCGCGACACAGCGCGTCTTTGCGTGTCGTAAGCAGGGTCCGCTGACAGAGAAGCGTAGCGTTCCCAAGCATCCTGCGCAAAAAGCCCCGATGTATAGAGCTCAGAGTACAACAAACCCTGACGAATATCCAAGGGGGCTTTCCGGCAGAACGAGGACCTTACCGTCTGGCGTTGTCGAGTTACCTCGCACAAAACCGCCTTCAGCTCGGGAACCAAAGACACCGCGAGCTGAAGGTGGATCCGCCGAACGTGGTCCAAACCCTCGCGAAGATCGCCAGGTGCAGTCGCCTCGATAAGCCGCAGGTGGTGAACAGACGTCTGGAGGGAACCTAAAAGACAAGACAATAAGTTCGCCACCCTCTGCCGCAAGGTAAAATCCCTGTCGACAGAGGACTTATCTGGGTGGGAGAAGAACGGGTTAGCTATAGCACAAATTTCAAGTTTGGGCGCGCTGATCCAGGACCAGAACTTGCCATCCAATCCGCCGACAGATACAAGAGGAGGCAAAAGCAGTGACGACTCCGGGGGAGGGACTGAAACAGATCTGTCGACGGGACGGTTGGCGAATTCTAAGGCCTCAGCAAACCAGGCCTCCAATGGGAGAGGATTATCGAGCACGACGGCTAAGTCAGGCTTACCGTCGTCGCACAAACCCGTCCCATAGGAGGACAGTCCCGTCAACACAGCCAGGGACTGAACATCCTGAAGGATGTCCTGGCGGCTGAAGTCTGACCAGAGCTTAGTCCGAGGAGCAGACGGGGGCTTGGGCTTCACCGAAAAGTATTGAAGGGCAGTCCTCGTCGGGTAAGCCCGCACCTCCACGTCGGCCACCTGACCATCCACCCTGATCGCCCTGAACTGCATCTTATCATTAATTTGCACCGACCAGTCCGAAGGTAGGGCCCTCTCACCTGACGGGAAGTCGGTAGCACGCTCCGGGTGGGAGGCCTGCACCCCCTTCCAAACAGCCAAGGAGCCATAGAGGAGCGGCATAGTCCGCGATGGGACCTTGGCCTTCTGGATGGGGGGCAAGCGCGGACCCTGCCCTAGCAGACGGAGAACCCCCGCATGGGAGACAGCAGGGGCAACCACCTGAGCCAGGGCAGGAGGAGTACTAGCCGACGACCGGGCAGGCGAAGAAGCAGGGCGAGAAGGAATGTGGTCCAACGCAGAAGGGAGGGGGACCAAAGCAGGGGTAGGTTGGGTGAGGCGCTGAGGTTGTGTCACCGCCAAGAAGCGCGATAAGAGGGAATCTTGCATCGCCTCCAAGCGCGCGTCGAAGTGTGACACAACCCACCCCTGCATAGCCGAAAATCGATCCGAGAGAGGCGACCCCCCCGAAGATAGTTCGGCCCGCAGGGGCGAGCGTGAGCGAGAGCGAGACCCACGACACGAAACAGCAGCGTCGCGGCCCAAAGAAGGCGAGCGACGACGGCCGTGGCGCCCCTGAGGGTCTCGTCCCCGATCACTAACGCCCGAGGGGGAAACATCACCATCCCCCTCTTCCAGCGACACGTCAGCTCCCGAGAAAGGGGACCCCGAAACCTCGCTATACTCCACCGAGGCAAGCGGCGGGGTACCCCCCTGGGGAGCCGGTAAGTGAAGATCAGGGATAGAAGAATGAAGAGGAGCATGATGACGGGAGTGGGAAGGCTGGCCGGGTGAAAGGAGGTCAGAAGGAGCCGCGGGGGGAAACAGAGCAAGGATCCCCGGGGCTGAGAGAAGAGGGCGGCCCGACACCGAGGCGGAGGAGGGAGGGACCTCCACCTTGGGACGAGACCGTGAAGGAAGAAGAGGCACCGAAGCAGGAGAAGTAGGAGGAGAAGCAACTACATCCTGGCGGACCCCCCTGGACAGAGTAGGAGGGAGCAGAGGGCCAGCTACAGCATGAACATCCGCGCGCGTAGAGGACAAATGAAGAGGACGTCTTTTGTGCAGGGGAAGCGGGCGGAAGGTAGTAGAGCCCCTATTCGGAGAGGCCAGGGGAGGGCGTACAGGGGCAGAGACGCTAACCCCGGCCTCAGGGCGATAACCATGACGAGGGCGACGGGCGGAGTTAAGGCGATCAGGAGGACGATGAGGGGCAGTAGAGGACGGGCGATGAGGCGAGCGAGAGCGTGGACGGAGCTGGGGATCCTCCCGACGATGTGACGACCGACCACGGGACTCAGGGAGGAGGGCCCGAGCAGGGAGAGGGCCAGGTAAACGGCCTCCAGACGGGTCAGGGATGCCCAGGGCGACGCGGATCCGGTCGTCAACAAAGGCCGGGGAACGGTGGCCCACAGTCCTAATGTGGTGGGAGACCACCGCCCACACAGACTGAAGGGAGGCAGAGGCCACCGCTGCGTCAGAGGAACCAGGGTGATGGTCCACCACATCCACCAGGTCCATACACGGGCCACACAGAGCAGGGAGGTAGGCCGTAGAGGACACACATTGAGAGTGGCGTAAGCAGGACCTGTGGCATTCCAAGCACGGGGAGCCACAGCCCTGGCGAAAGCAAGGCATCCCACCTGCAATGGAAGAACACACACCATAAGCAGCACGTCGACGGAGTAAGTGAAGATAATGTCCAATAAAAACCAGGGAATGAGCATGGGTAAACAGGAACACACATGCAAACCGGAATTCGTACTCACTCTAAACCGGGAGCACCGAGGGAGGTGAGGAGGGCGGGCGAGGTGGAAGAGCACAAGCAGAACCTGCAAAGATGGAGAAAGTGTTAACCACCACTCAACACCTTACATGCAGGGTCCATAACACCAGTAAAGTGCATACACCAATATAGTATCAGGCAACAATATGACATAAAAAAGGTCAACAGTGAAAGCCAACTATAACCGCAAATTTGCGGGCCAATGGACGCATAACCGTACCGACACAACCCTCCCGCATCTCCGCGGGACCCCCCCAGCGATCTCCGCAAATTTGCGGGGAACCGAAACGTCCCAGAGGACCGAATCGAGTACTCCGCAAATTTGCGGGACCGGCCGAGATGGTCCGGCGCCGAAAAAGCGAGAGGAGCGTCTAGGGAAAACCAAAAAAGGCCCATAAAAAAGCGTCATCTCCTTATGAACTCCAAGCGATGATGGCCATCAAGCTGAGCAGTGTCTTCCTTGATAATATCCTGACTCAACCGGTCAAGGGAGAGGCAAGGAAGACACACCAGGGGAGAGGAGGCACATCCCCCAGGAACCACCCAACCCACAAAGATAGAGCAAAGCCCATGAGGAGAAGTTGCAGGGAGGGTGGTTTGGCACAAACAGGGGCCCCCATGGGGTACCCCTGGATTGGGCAAAAGGCTATGAAAGGATGGAGGTGAAAACAGGAAGGGAAAACAAAAACCAGTAAATGAAACTGGCGAGAAAAAGGGTGGCCTAGCCGTGAGGAGAGAATGTGTCAGGGGCGAAAAACCCTGTGGTGTGAGGGAGGGGCCCCCGTGGGGTACCCCTGGATATCACGAACCACCAAGCGCCCAGGCCCTTGAGACACAGTGAAGGCTCGAAAGGGGGGACTCGGGAATAACGCTAATAATGCGGCCGACACAAACCCTACAAACAGCACCGCCACCACGAAATCTCAGATTGTTTACCAACTGTACACCTAGGCTATGAAAAAATGAAAACTCATAGGGGCATAGCAAGTCCTGAATGAGAAACAAGCTAGGCTAAAATAAGCTAAAAGCTAAACTATGCCCAGACTAACAGGAAAAAAGAATATGAAAAGAGAAAGAAATTAAAAACATAGACGAGGAACGCCAGGCGCCCCCGTACCTTCGGTAGCTATTTCCACACGCGTCTCCATTAAACACACTGAGGAGCCCATTTACGTGTGCCCTAGATCACGTAACATCTGTCTAACAAAAAGAAGGCCAGATAAGCCGAAACGAACCTAAAACAGGGTGAATTGAAGGAGCACAACAAAAGCGGACTCAACAATGGCGACGCGTGAAAAAATGATGACAAGAGAGGGTCGCTCATGCGCACGTTCGACAGGGATCTGCGCATGACGGAACACGGGATGGGCCTTGAGCGTAACTAAGGTAAACCCCTTTTTCTTCTCTTCTATGCTTTTTTCACCTTCGGTGGTAGTTTTGGTTAATGTACAACGTCTCCTAGAGCAAGATAAGGAGTAGACTCTAGACGTTTTCTTTTTAACCGCGGTTGGAATGACGACATAGCAGTCAAAATAGACAAGTCGTCATTGCAATTAGGTTAATAGCCTTGACGTTGGATTTGCCAAGACTACTAACAAATCGTAAGATTCAGAGTCGTAAAGATTCCAGGACGAGCTCATCAGCGGCGGATCCCCAGATCGACCGTGGTGATTGTCACCTAAACATCTACAAAACAAACAAACTATCTACATCAATCCATTTTGTCACATTACTTGCTTCGTCTCTGATGTTGAAACATGTTTTGTACTTACCAGTTGCTTTACCGGCTCTACTTAAGATTGTGATAATCACTTTTTCCTTGTTCTCCACCGTGAATCCTTCTATTCTATCCCCCACTCTAGGCATTCTAGGCATTCTAGCTTCAGCAGCTACACTGGTTCCATCTCCGGACTCCTGTTCACCACTGCATTTCTCATTATCATCCATTTCAGCATCCTCAGGCTCATTCTCTGTTTTGTTTTCTATGTTAACATCATTTGATTCGTCTTCAACTGGAATATGCAATCCTGTCTCCGTTGTTTTGCCACTACTGATATCGTCCATGTCTTGCATCTTAATTTGTTCATGCACATTATGCGCATTCTGCAACCTACAAGTGTGCACTCGCTCATATGTTCCTCCATGTTTCACAAGAACTTGTTTACCATCCTTTCCAATCACTACACCTGGGCCTTTCCATTGGTTTTCACTGTTTCGTTTGTAATATACTCTGTCTCCATTTTGCAAGCATACCATGTTGTCTGCTCTTACGTTATGCAGTAGTCCCTACGTATTCTCTCATTGGACTCATTTTTGATGAACACTTCTCTGGCCACACGCATAGCATTAAGGTTTTCAGCCACGATTTCCAATGATGTCCTGTTTTCAAGAGCAGGAATCTTATTATTCAGCACACTAGGTATACTTGGGTTGAATCCATACACCAGCTGGTTTGGGGAAAAGCCATTGTTGTTCTGGAGTGCATTACGTGCTGATACAGCCCATGCCAGTGCTGTAGATACACCACATTTTGCATCCAACACAATCTTTGCCACATTATCACCAAGTACGGCATTCAGCCGCTCACATACGCCATTGCTCCATGGGCTTTCAGCAGCTGTGCACATCACTTGAATATTATAATTTTCGGCCATGCTCCGAAAATCACTGTTATTGAACTCTCCACCATTGTCGGTCAAGAACTTGTCAGGTGCTCCAAACCGGCTGATCCACTGAATCACTACTTCTCTTATAATGGTCTCAGGTTTCTTATTATGTATGACCGTAGTCACACAATATCTTGTTGCCAATTCAACCAAGACAAGAAAATAGTCACTCTTCCATGCCTTCAGATCCATTCCTACTGCCTCATTGAACGTCTTACCAATGGGGAGTCCCACCACAGGACGGGGAGGCACTTTCTTAAATTTTCTACAAATATCACAACTATCACTCACTTTATTGATTTCCAGTCTCCATTGTTCATTGAGTATCCCTGCTTCTTTGATTAATCTTGTTAACTTCTCTGCAGTGGGATGTGAGAATTGCCAATGTAACTTCAACACCTTCTTGGAAATGTCTTCATGACCTTCTGTGGCCAATACCCAGTCTACCATTTGCTTACATGGTGTCTTCACTATGGGAAGTGTATAATGCCCTGTAGAGGTGATATGCAGCTTACTTTTTCTGCCAAACATACGCACTGTATCCTTTCTGAAGTTCAATATCATGCCTCCACGTTTCATGGCTGACCTGCTCATTAGTAGTGGAATTCTACAATCCACCACATCGGTCCGAATCATGATTTTTATCCCATGTATATAACAGGGAATATGCACAATACCTTTTGATGTCACCTGTCTTCCATCTCCGAATTTAAATGATGTCTCTGATCTCTCTCTTTTTATCAACTGTACGTCATCTGATGATACTGTATCCACATAAGCCTGTAACCAGTCTTCTCCACACACCATTGTAGAACATCCTGAATCAAGAACCAGGGCTCCCAAAGCTTCCGACATTAATTTTTCTCTCTTATCAACCCCATCTGATAGCAATGTCAGCTGCACTTCGCCAGTATCTTCCATCACATCCTTATTTTCCATATCCCTATCCTCTCTCTTAGGACAATTTCGCACCCAGTGGTCAACAGATCCGCACACGAAACATTTTGTGAGCTCACCATTTGGTCCTGTTGGGTTTTTGGCATCACCACCAACACCTCTAGGACTCCAGTACCTGTTACGTGTTCCACGTCTATACCCACGTCTATATCTGCCTCCGGTGCCTCATAATGGAGCTCTACTGACTTCCAAAATGGGCTCAGATTTCACCTGCACCTGCACTGTGTCATTCTGTGCATCTCCACTTAAATTGTGGTCTACAATTCCACCTCCGAACATTCTATTTAGTGTCTTTTTCATCTCCTCGAATGTGATGGTAGTCGTAGTTGACATCGCTAATTGGAAGTGAATATCTGACAAATCACAACTTTTCAATAATCGAAACGCCAACACCTGATCTGGCAGTTCCATACCATGTTTCTTGAATCTATAATAACTTCTACCAAATTCCACCAAATAGTCAGTTATCGTCATCTCAGCGGGGCGCTTGAACGATTCAAATTCAGAATAAGCCATAAAGGCCCGTCTATTTGTATCTAATAATAATAATAATAATAAGCATGTTACTTATTTCTCATAAGCGCCAATTTTTCCGAAGAATTCACTAGCGCTCGAAAAGAGAAAGAAAAAAGAACAAAAATCAATGCATCAAAAGAAGGTTTATATACAACACACATTTAACAATCACTAGCAGTGGCAAAATAGCCTAAACTCTATAGCCATCTGTCATGACACCTCTCTCAAGATCATAGCTTCTCTCAAAGAGAAAAGTCTTAAGTTGTCTCTTGAAGCATTCAACAGAACTCAGTTGTCTCATGGACAGCGGCAACCTGTTATACAACCTCGGAGCCATGTAGGAGAATGACCTCTCAAAGAAAGAAGACTGCTGGAAAGCCCTTGGTTCATCAAGACGAAAAGGGTCATTATCATGACGCACAACTACACCATGGTGTGCCGGTGGGCGCCTGAGCAGCTCCGCAAGGTACCTAGGCTCACCAAATTTGAGAACCTTAAAAGTCACCAAACACAACTTAAATTCTATTCTTGCTCTTACTGGCAGCCAGTGCAGTTCTATGTGAAGAGATGTAGTAGGAGTTCTAGGTGGAACACCAAAAATTAGTCTTGCGGCCCTGTTAAGAACAGACTGAACTTTCTTCAAAATATAATTTGGAAGACCAAATAAAGACTAGCATAAAAACAGAGTCTAATCTTGTCAGCAAATGTTCCATTCCTTTGTCACTCGCCAAGACTGTTGTATCTATTTCGCTGCTGACATCTCTAGCCCTGCCAGTCAATGTCAAATGAACCACCAATGCTTGCTTCTCCGGTGTCACACTCGTTAGTTTCGGCCAAATTTCTATATCTTTCTTCCACCTCTCATAGTCTTTTTCCGATGTTATTTGTGGAGGATTTTTAATCACTGACGCCATATTTCGGTAAAACTGTGAACTACGCTCTGCTACCACTTTTGAACTCACTTTGAATTCGCCTTACCTCGCTGTAGCACCGGCAGAGTTCCATATGCTGAGTATTGCAGGCAGAGTTGGTGGATAATACTTTGATTCATTATCCAGGGCGGGGTGAGCAGATTATATTCCAGTGCACTAATAAGCTTTGAGTGCTGACTCATTTCTTACTGCCTGGCCAGGACTTGACTCCACTGTCAGCACTTCCATCCGCTATCATTACTCACGGTGAACTGTCTTCCGACGCCATGACTCAGTTACTCATCGCCCTGCTCATGACGTCACAATATCGACGCTCCATATACGCACTAGTTTCCGTGCCCCACTTGAATTCATTTGTTTTTTATCTTTCTTTCCTTTTCCGATTACGTACCTTTTAGGCAATATATATTGTAATTATTCCACATTATTCTTATTGTACTTTCCCACTTATGTTGTGTATTTTCTCACAACATAATTACTTAATACCCATTTATCTAATTATTCATTGTACTTTTTCCACTTATGTATCTTGTCATAACATATTCACTTTAATACCCAAGTTTCTGATTACTAAGACTAACAAATACAATTACGTAAATACAAATACTATCCTCTCTCCATCCCTGCCCACCCCAAACCAACTTCCAGAAGCACATCCATACTCATATCTCTCGCCGATCCTGACCTGACCACCTCCCGATCATTATCACCACCAAAGCCACTCACCCCAGCTAGCCACAAACACACATACACCAATTATAAAAGAGCTAACTGGGAAGCATTCACAAATGAGACAGAACAACACTTCACAACTCTAAACAGTACACCCATCACTAACATCAACAATGCTGTACACATACTCAATTATCCAAAATGCTGACAAGAAACACATTCCAAGTGGTAACAGAAAAAGACACAACCCCAACTTCACACCAGAAATTCAAAACCTCATCAGACAACGCGACAGACTGAAACACTCCCCACCACCCCACACACAAGACATCACACAACAAATCCAAGCACTCAACACCCAGATTAACAACAAAATACAAGAACAACAAAAACTAAATTGGAATACTTCCTACAAACACTTGATCACAAAACAAACCCCAAAAAACTCTACAAAACACTAAACAGCATCACACTTTCCAACAGCAACACAACACAATCACATGCTGCAATCACAACAATAGACTCTACTCCTTCATGTAAACAACAAGCAAACACTCTCATCAATCACTTCTCACATGTCAGCCACCTAAAACCTCACAGAGACGACCGACGTGTCATCCGACGTAAGAGACAATTTCCCACAGACCCTGACTATACACCCTTCACCAATCACCAGACAAAGCATATCATCAACAATCTCAAGCACTCACCCGCTTGAGGCCTAGACAACATAAGCAACATACACCTCAGACACCTGGGACCACAAGGCATACAAGCACTCACTAACATATCAAACTACAGTTATTCACACAACACAATACCAGACATTTGGAAGCATGGTATCATCATCACATTCCCCAAACCCAACAAAGACCCCACGCTACCCTCCTCGCATCGCCCCATCACACTCCTTTGCACCCCCTCCAAAGTCATGGAACGCCTAGTATTACAACTAATTACACCCGACCTACCCCTAGCTCCAACACAACATGGCTTTAGGCCACTGCACTCCACAAACACTCTTCTCACAGACCTTACACAAAGAGCTTTTGACGGCATCAACTCAGCTAGACCACCACACAGATCACTATTAGCCACACTCGACATTAGTAAAGCCTTCGATGCCATCCCCCGCCACAACCTAACAAACAAAATCTACAACACAAACATGCACAACAACACTAAAAGGTGGCTGGCCAACTTCCTAGCAGGCAGATGTGCACACGTATCTTTTGCCGGTCAGTTATCTAGAATCAGAAACTTTCCAAACGGAGTCCCACAAGGATCCGTCCTATCGCCCGCACTCTTCAATCTGTACATGCACGATATTACTACACCCAATGCGCCCCAAATAAACTTAGCCTCCTATGCAGATGACATAACACTCACATGCACACACCATGACCCAAAAAGAGCAACAGATCTCCTTCAACCCTATCTCAACACACTACATGGCTGGTGCACTACAAACAGACTTAATCTAGACCCAGCCAAATCCACCGCAACCCTGCTCACAAGCTGGACAGGAGAACACGAATACATCCCTCAACTCACCATAAACAACACACCCCTAACACATACACACAAACCCAAAATCCTAGGAGTAACATATGATACTCATATGACATTCAAACAGCACACCACAAACATTAAAAAGAAACTGACACCCAGACTTAACGCCCTCAGGTCACTTGCTCACACAAAATTTGGACACAACAAAGAAACCACCACCACAGTATATAAACAATACATAAGATCAGTGATGGAATATGCAAGCCCAGCCTGGGCTTCTAACCTAGCTGAAACATATCATAAGACCTTACAGACTATTCAAAACAAAACCCTGAAGATCATTACAGGCAGGACAGAGTCCACCTGGCCAGGCTGAGATGCGGACACCATCCAGCTCTCCTGAGCTATCAGAAGAGACTCCGTTGTCGACACCTGCCCGGGATGTAACACAGCACCCCATACCATTAAACACATCATAGAAGACTGCATTTCACACAACCACTTACGCCAACAACACAATCTACACTCAATGAGAGCTCTGTGGGAAAGCCCGATCGTGGCCATGGCCTTCCTCAGGGACTCGGGGCTGTTCGGCCAGGCAGCTTAGGGAACAACAACAACAACAACAACAACAACAGCTGGAAGTCAAAGTCAAAGACCATCTGGACATGAGAGGCACCCAATTTCTGGCAGCAGCCTCTACGAACCAAAACCACCCGTACACTACATGGCAACACACCCACAGACACCAAGAAATATCAGAACAACACCCAGCACACGGTATCACACACAAATACTATCCTCTCTCCGTCCCTGCCCACCCCAAACCAACTTTCAGAAGCACATCCATACTCATATCTCTCGCCGATCCATCCACTCACTCATAAACAACACGCAGCTGCAAGCACGACCTCCCAAAATCCATCCTTCCGAATCCTCCCTTCCTCGCGAGGACAGAGTCCACCTGGCCAGGCTGAGATGCGGACACCATCCAGCTCTTCTGAATTATCAGAAGAGACTGGATGACTTCGTCGTCGACACCTGTCCAGGATGTAACACAGCACCCCATACCATCAAACACATAATAGAAGACTGCATTTCACACAACCACTTACGCCAACAACACAATCTACACTCAATGAGAGCTCTGTGGGAAAGCCCGATCGCGGCCATGGCCTTCCTCAGGGACTCGGGGCTGTTCGGCTAGGCAGCTTAGGGAACAACAACAACAACAACAGCTGGACGCCTTTTCCAACTTCTACTGTACTTATAAATTGGCGAGTTGTTGTTGTTGTTGTTCCCT
Organism: Paralithodes platypus; assembly: GCA_032716605.1. Classification (NCBI taxonomy): domain Eukaryota; kingdom Metazoa; phylum Arthropoda; class Malacostraca; order Decapoda; family Lithodidae; genus Paralithodes; species Paralithodes platypus. The sequence goes on along the minus strand of CM064533.1, from coordinate 19,273,568 downwards.
AAGCTGCCTGGCCGAACAGCCCCGAGTCCCTGAGAAAGGCTATGGCCACGATCGGGCTTTCCCACAGAACTCTCATTGAGTGTAGATTGTGTTGTTGGCGTAAGTGGTTGTGTGAAATGCAGTCTTCTATGATGTGTTTAATGGTATGGGGTGCTGTGTTACATCCCGGGCAGGCGTCGACAACGGAGTCATCCAGTCTCTTCTGATAGCTCAGGAGAGCTGGATGGTGTCCGCATCTCAGCCTGGCAAGGTGGACTCTGTCCTCGCGAGGAAGGGAGGATTCGGAAGGATGGATTTCGGGAGGTCGTGCATGCAGCTGCGTGTTGTCTGTGAGTGAGTGGATGGATCGGTGAGAGATATGAGTATGGATGTGCTTCTGGAAGTTGGTTCGGGGTGGGCAGGGAGGGAGAGAGGACAATAATTGTGTGTGATACCGTGTGCTGGGTGTTGTTTTGATATTTCTTGGTGTCTGTGGGTGTGTTGCCATGTAGTTTAGTGGGTGGTCTTGGTTCGTGGAGGCTGCTGCCAGGAATTGAGTGCCTCTCATGTCCAGATGGTCTTTGACTTTGAGGATTTTGGTTTCTTGATGTAGGTGATCTGTGGGTGCAGTAGCTGTGCAGCCTGTAATGATCTTCAGGGCTTTGTTTTGAATAGTCTGTAAGGTCTTATGATGTGTTTCAGCTAGGTTAGAAGCCCAGGCTGGGCTTGCGTATTCCATCACTGATCTTATGTATTGTTTATATACTGTGGTGGTAGTTTCTTTGTTGTGTCCAAATTTTGTGTGAGCAAGTGACCTGAGGGCACGAGTTGAGAACATTACTATTAAAATGGTATAGTAATGTGTGTTTGTTTATTATATTAAGGCTGATAATACAGATAGCCATTAGGGGGTATTTTCTTGGGGTTTATGGGCATTTATAGGAGTAATATTCAACTAACCGGACTTTTCAATTTACCGGAGGTTTCAAATCCCCCTGAGTGCCGGAAAATCGGGGTGTTACTGTATTTGCTTTCCTTTCGCCCGTGTTACCGCGCCTACTGGTACCGGTAGGTCCTTCGTCATATCCTCTGCTGAAGCCATCCCTCCTTCCTCCACATTGGTGTCCACTGTACCTTCCTCTTCCCTTTTCTTGCTCTGACTCTCTTCCCGTTTCCTTTCCTCTGTCACCGTACCCTTTGCTTTTGCTTTCTGTTCTTTGTTGGTCCGGATATACCACTTCTTTATCTTCCCCTCCTTTACTCTCCAAAAATATCTTATCTTTTCTTCTTCTGACAACTTTTCATTATCTATGTCAACCTTAGCTTGTAAGTCCTTTAACTTAATTCTTTATTCTGCACTTAGATCCTTCTTAACCCTAATATGCTTTATATCATCACTCTCATTCAGCCTCCAGCTATAGCTGGCTGCTGCTTCTGCTGTCTTTCTCGACCTAAACAAAACTTTCATCGGCCTCATCTCATCTTTCTTATATTTACCCAACCTATGCACCTCCTCCACATCTCGTTCCCAGCCGAATCCATCCTCGTCAATGCACTCCACAATCTTTTTAACCTTCTCCACGTCCATTTATTTTCTTGCCTTGATGTCCACTAAATTATCCTCAACATCACCGAATACTATTACGCACTTTCCTCTATCTATTGTTTCCCTCACAACATTTTCTTTCTTCTTTATCACTTGTACAACTTTACTTTCAAAAGCCTTCTTTTCCTTTTCTCTTTTTTTCTTTTTGCTCCTTCACTATTTCTTCCAGAACAACCCTTTTGTCAGTTTCTAGCCTAGACCACTCACTTTTCGCTTCACTGATAGCCTTCACTTCATTATTAAAATGACTTTCATATTCTTTTATTTGTTCTTTCAATGCAGTGTTTTCTGCCACAAGCTCGTTCACTTTATTTATTAGGGTCTCAATACTATCATTAAGAGGCCTAGGCTTCACATCACTAGCACCTGCTCCACAGACTTCACACTTCATTTTTCTACCACTCATTTCCAATTGACCATAGCCATCATTTGTTTTTTTAAACTTGCGAACTGATTATCGATTCAATCTCCATCAAAGCCTTAAAATACAAAATTCTCTTCCACCCCCGCCAAACTATTCCTACGATCGTCGTCCAAATTTTCACCCGCGTCGGCCATATTGTCTCTCTCCCCAACCAAAACAAATCTACCCCAACTAACTTTCACCCATAACCAAATTCACAATGCAACCTTGGTAATCTATCACTGCCAGCCCGATAAAATATACCTCCCCCAACTATGACCCAGCATGTGATTCGTTTACTATACTTATCGCCGAATTATCGGCAAAAATCGAATCAGCAACTTTGTCCTGCCACCACCACTCACGCCTGCCTATTTAACAATCTGTGTAACCAACTGTTCAATAGACAAGAAAGTAGAGAAGAAGTTATTACCCTTATTAAAACTGCAAAACTATTGAACAAAGTTAAAAGTGTATGTTATTTGGTCTCTATATAATCTGTGAATAATTTCCGATATGAGGGATAAACCATTGCCTGCGGGAGACGTTACCGAACGCCATGGCAATTTACAGCAATTTACAGGCTTTTAAAGCCTCTTAACCCTTAAAGAGCGGCGCGCAACATAAGTCGAGTTGAAAAAACTGGCAAAAAACGGGTGAAAAAAGGGTGGAAATCGAGTGAAAATAGGTGGGATAGTAATGATCCATACGTCCGACATCTGTGGCCTCCCGGCCCACACTAACTCCAGTTCCCCTACCGCGCGGGAGGATGACAGTGTAACCAATAGTTCGCTAAAAGTGAGCAAGGTAGCAAAATCAGCTAAACTTCCATCTTCGAGGTAACACTGTCAGTGTTCCACGAGTGCTACGTAGCTGTATGTGGCGTCATTGTGTAGCGATTTCCACCTAGTTTTCGGCGCAATACAGTTCCTTTCATACTGATGGTTGATATAGCAGTCAGAACGGCCCGGAAAGGCCCAAAACGGCCACAGAGCACCCGCTACACAAGGGTTAAAGCCTGTAGAATCGAGTGCGAGGGAGCGGGAGAGCGACAGGCCACACGTCCTTCCCCCAGCCAGCCGGCCGCGGCACTGAGGGCTCTGAGTCAGAGTCTCGAGAGATATACAGCGCTGCCAAAGGCAAATGTAGCGCGACATTAGCGATAATTGCTAATTTTAGCGAATGTTTATGGTAGGAGCTACGAAGCTCTTTTTGGTGTCATTTTGAAGATATTTTCTTTAGTTTTTGGCTGAATATATTTCACTTCATTCAGACACTTGCCTAATCAATGTCCAAGATGAAATGGTCCAGATGAAATTCCTCCAATAGTACTTAAGAATTGCTCCTTGGTGCTCGCTCCTGTATTGGCAAAAAATTTCCGTCTGTGTACTCATACCTCATGCTTCCCAGTACCCTGGAAAGAAGCAAACATCCATCCAGTTCCTAAAAAAGGTGCCTCTTCAGATCCATCAAACTACAGACCAATAGCTATAACTTCCACTCTTGGCAAAGTTTTTGAAATTATATTAAATAATCACATAATTAAGCATCTGGAGAATAATAAATTAATCAGTGATAGGCAATATGGTTTTAGACGATGTCGATCAACTGCAGACATTCTTTGCCTTCTTACGCATCAAATCAACCAAGCTACAGACCAACATGGTGAAACACATACAATAGCACTGGATATATCAAAGGCATTTGATAGAGTCTGGCATCAATCCTTATTGTCGAAGATGTCACACTACGGCCTTGCATCATTAGTTCCACTAATTTCTTCTTATCTTCATAACAGAAAAATACGTGTAATGGTAGATGGCCTTTATTCTCAATTTCACTCAATAAATGCTGGTGTTCCCCAGGGATCAGTTTTGGCCCCAACTCTGTTCCTCATTCATATCAATGATCTCATATCTACCACTCATAATCCAATACATTCCTACGCAGATGACTCAACACTCCACAGTTCCTTCACATTTACCAATTCTTTCACCCAACCCGATCTTATAAATTCAAAAATAAACACTGCAATTTCTCTGAACCAGGACCTTTCTAGAATTAATGAATGGGGACAAGAGAATCTAGTTTCCTTAATGCACAGAAAACCAAGTACATTCAATTTTCTAACCGACAGAATCTCACTGACTCCCATATATTTTTTAATGATGTAATATTCCCACTTCCCCTAGTATTGACATTCTCTCGGTGTAACATTAACTACTAACTTGAGCTGGACACATTATGTTAGAGGCATTGCTAAGAATGCCTCTAAAAAACTGGGACTCCTGTACAGAGTTCGAGAATTCTTCACTGACGAGCAGTTGGCCGTAATATATAAAAGTCATGTGCGCTCTCAGATGGATTACTGTTCACCTCTGTGGGGTGGAAGTGGAGTGGTTGCATTGAGGCAGTTGGACAAAATTCAAAATAAAGCTATTAGATTAATCAATAATCCTGCAATCACACAGGACCTTCCTACATTAGCCATACGAAGAAGAAACGTTGCATCCCTTGCATTATTCTACAGATATTTTCACAGCAATTGTTCCGAGGAACTTGCTTCAATTGTGCCGCCTCTCCACATCTTTCCCCCGCTTAGAACTAGGGCAGCTGAGAGCGCCCATGAATTTACACTTTCTCCTCCACAATGCAGAACTTCTGCTTATCAGAATTCATTTATCCCCAGAGCTACTACTCTTTGGAATTCACTTCCCTCGAATTGCTTTCCACAAACTTACAATCAACAAATGTTTAAATCCAGTTGTTACAAACATTTTATGAATGGAGGATGCCTTTAGGCACATGGACCTTTTTGTTTTATCTGTGTTTTTCCTTCCTCCGTTCATTGTCTCTTAAAAAAAAAAAAAAAAAAAAAAAAAAAATCAGGAGTGCCTGAATGAGCCCTAATATGGCGGAAATAGGCGGAAATATGCCTGCAGCCAAAGTGTTAACACTCAAGCCGCGGGGCCCGACATATGTCGGGCCAGAGAACCATGGCCACCCCTGCGGGGCCCGACATATGTCGCAGGGATGTTGAGCACATTATCGGCTCTGAGAGAGAATCCACGCGTTGGGAGGACAATAGGCGGGCTCTGACACGGACCGAGTGCCGCGACTGAGGTCCCCACCACAACATAACACATCCACGGCCTCGCGAGACAAGGAAAAAACTCGGGAAATTTCCCTATTTTAGGGTTTTTCCCCTCGTGTTGCACGATCGTTGCAAGAGAACCCGTGGTCGTACAAGGGTCATTCAGGTGTCATTGGAAAGCTCTATTATCGCCCTTTCATGGATACATGAATCTGCAATGATACATTGCAGATGACGTAAAAATTATGAGACAAATAACAAATAAAAGTAGTTGTGAGGAGCTGCAAGGGGATTTAGATAAAATATACGAATGGAGCACCAAGTGGAAAATGAAATTTAATATAAGTAAATGCCATGTGTTAAATATGGGAAGAAGTGTGAATAGACCAAATTGGGAGTACAGGATGGGAGATAATATAATTAGCAAGGCCGAAAAAGAAAAGGATTTAGGGTTGATTATACAAGATAATTTGTCGCCAGAGAAACATATTAACAAGCTCTTTAGCGGAATGTATGCAATGGCCGGGAATATGAAAGTTACTCTGAACTACTTGGATGAGACCATGGTAGCGAAAATTATGAAGAGTATGATTAGACCAAGATTGGAGTATGCAGCAGTGGTGTGGTCCCCGCATCTAAAGAAGCATATTCACAAGTTAGAAAGAATCCAGAGAGCAGTTACTAGATTGGTTCCAAGTCTCAGAGAGCTGCCATGAAGGGAGGCTAGACAAATTAAATCTACCGAGTCTAAAAGAGAGGAGAGAGAGGGGAGACATGATAATGATGTACAAATGCACCCAGGGGCTGGAGAGGCTGGATAGGGAGGATATATTAATTATGGATACAGGAATAACTAGGGGCCACAGCTACAAAGTAAAAAGACCTACCTGCAAGAACGATATCAGGAAGTTTAGCTTCCCCTATAGATGTATTGACAAATGGAATGGGCTGGAGGAGGAGGTGGTAGGGGCAAGGAATATCCATATTTTCAAGAAAAAATTTGATAAAAAGTAGACTGAGAGACGGGACAACACGAGCTTAGCTCAACTCCTGTAAACTACAATTAGGTAAATACATAATTGTATTACGCTCTGGCTCTAGTTTATGCATGAAAAAGAGCATGGAATGAAGCTCGTTTAGAGTAAATATGCCTGCCTGCCAGGCAGTAGAAGTTACAAATATCCCCGTTTGATAGGGGTTAAAGAAAACTTTTTTCCACCAACTCATAATCAGCAAAAATTACACAAATGTGGAGGGACAGAAAGGGAGAGGTAGACCGAATGAGAGGTGGAAGGATGGAGTGAGGAAGTAAATGAACGAAGGCGGTGCTGGTTGGGGGGAGGGGCGTCGACTGACTGGGGACAGAGGTGCATGGGGGCGGTTCGTTCGTGGCCACCCCTTCGGGGATCACGGCGTCAGGCAATAGATAGATAGATAGATAGATAAATAATAAAAACCAGTACCCTTCCAACCCGGAAGGGCTCTTGAACGCCCATAACAAACTCGGCCCGCGCAACCCGGAAGGGCTCTTGAACGCCCATTGCTTGCGTGCGTGCTTTCGAATGCCGCACGTAAATTTTTGGTATCGTGGGAGGGTAGGTGGCGCCACCAGACGTAAACTACGCCACAGCAACAGTATCTACCCCGACGCCATCATGGATAGTACGCCAAATAGTGATTCCGCTGTGTCCGATACCGTGCTTCCTACGACGCCCGTCCTAGTTCGTCGCGCCTTACCCCGACGCCATCGCCTAAATATGTTATCTCCAGGAGGTATTGAGACGACATTGAGACTTTATGAGCGTGCTGATGCCAAGCATAATGTTGATGATGAAGGCAGTGATCACTCCAGTAATTAAGTCGAGTGATTATGGCGATCAGAGTGACAAAGAGGAGCAATTCCTGGGATTTGCGAGAGAACATGAGAGTGATGATAGTGATGAAGGTGATGTACCAGCTTTTGAGGAAGCTGTTTTACCTCAAGACGGTGAACTTGAGAGAGTGAGTGAGTGGGAGAGTTCAAGATCACTCTCCAAGTTTCGCATGAGTGACACGACCCCAAGCCCTTCGCCAGCTAAATCGCCTTTCAAGTTACACTTGTATAAGAAGAAAATACTTGAAAAGGCGGCCGCGGCAGCTAGGGAACAAGCAAAAATACTTGGTGAGGATGAGGCTGTAAGTGAGGGTGAGGGTCAGCGTGGTGACTCATCTCGCCCGCCATTGTCTCCCTTATCTACCCAAGCCACCCAAGATGACCCGGGTGCCCCGCATTCTTCCCCACCACTGCCAAGGGTTGAGGACCCCCCACTTTCCGCCTATTTGCCTCCTAGGTCCCCCGACAGGAGACATACTGCTGCCGAAAAGGGGAAAGGCAGCAAATATACCAAAAAAGGAAAGAAAAGTAAGCGAGTTTTGTTCGAGGCTCCCGCGGCATCCACCCCTGCCCGCCCCAGCCATACGCCCCCGCAACTTTCCCCACGGTCCTCCCCACCTCTCCTGCCTTCAACATGTCTTCCTGAAGAAGTATTTGAGCTCGCATCACCAATACCTGGGCCTAGTGACAGTGAAGCATTGCTTTCTGTCACTCGTCGCAGGCCAAGGAGCCCAGGACCTCAGGGGGACATAGCCTCACCTGCCACTCCTTCCCCACCTCGCCCCCCCGCACGCCGCCCACGCATCACTCGTTCCCCGCCAGATTATGTGGGGGCCACTGATGATGAAGGGCACCTCTCTGAAGACTCTGGCCATGATTACATAGGTCCACCGTCAGGGCAAGATGACCACTCTGACGATGACTATATGGACATCGACGACCCTCGACCCATCCGCTTGGCCCGGCGTCGTGCTGGCCGCCGCCCTGGCCGACCTAGGGCGCGCGCCTCCCGAGTTGGCCGTGGGCGTGCTGGGCCACCAGCTGGAGCTCCTCGTCAGCGTAGACAAGACCCATTCTACGTTTTTCAGTGGCAAGACGTAGTTGACGGGGATGGATACAACCCTGATGTGCCAGCTTTTGATGAGGTACTGGAGGGTTCAGGCATTACCCCCAATTTTCCTGCAGGCCCCAATGCTCCACCACACGAACTATTTGAGGCCATCTTTGATGAGGAGGTGGTAGGGTATGTTGTCAAAGAGACAAATAAGCAGCACCAATTCCAGGTCCACTTTTTGGGTAAGGTGACCAAGGGCCACATGAGGCAGTGGACCCCAGTGACTCATGACGAGTTCATGGTGTTCCTGGCACTCACCATGCTAATGCCTCATGTCAAGAAGCATAGGTTGCCTGACTATTGGATCACCAATGATCTCATATCCACCCCTGCCTTCGGGAAATATATGTCTCGCGACCGGTACCTTGATATCCTCGCAGCGCTCCATCTTGTCACCAACCTTGACGTCCACCTCCCAGACAAGCTGTGGAAGATTAGGACGTTGTACGAGATGATGCGAGAACGCTTCACCTCCTACTTCAAGCCCTTCCGCAAGGTCGTCATTGACGAGTCTCTTGTGCTGTTCCGGGGAAAACTCGGCTTCCGGCAGTACATCCCCTCAAAAAGACATCGCTTTGGCATAAAATTCTTTGTGCTGTGCGACTGCCAAACTGGCTATGTCCTGGACTTCCTGGTCTACAGCGGGAAGGAAGGGGACGTGCTTGTGGACCCCCTCATTGGCTTTGGCGGAGCAGTGGTGCAAGCCATGATGGACCGCTATTTCCACAAGAATCACGTCCTCTTCACGGACAATTACTACACGTCCCCCACTCTCTCAAAGTACCTGCATGAGCGCAAGACGGGGACTGTAGGCACAGTACGAGGGAAATGGAAGGGCATGCCAGCTTTCTCTCCAAAGACCAAAAAAGGTGATGTGTTCAAGAAGAAGTCGGGGCCCATTCTGGCTATCCACTGGCACGACCAGCGGAAGGTCAACCTCCTGAGCACCATCCACAAGGGGGAAATGGTGGAGACTTGCAAGCTGGATCGCCGCACCCAGGCCAGGGTGACCAAGCCCGATGCTGTCCTGGACTACAACATCAACATGAGGCTGGTGGACAAGTCCGACATGCAGATAGGCTTCATTGACTGCCTGCGTACCTCGTGCAGATGGTACAAAAAGTTCTTTCTGCATATGGTGGACATGTCAATTCTGAATGCCTACAATATATACAAGCTTCGGAATGTGAACACACCCATGAAGTTCAATAGCCTGCGGAGGTTCCAAAAGCAGGTGTTGACGGAGCTCCTGGAGAAGTATGCTACGCCACAGAGGGCAGTGGCACATGCTGGGCCCGCCGCTACTGACCGCTTGCACTGTGCATATTACATGAATATGCACAGGCTTGTTCCCCTGCCTCAGAATGAATCAGGAAGAACACAGCAGAAGCGGTGCCATGTCTGCTACAACACCAGGCTGAGGGCGAGGTCAGGTAAAAAGTCCACTCTGGAGTGTGTGGAGTGCAAGGTGGCACTCTGTGCTGTAGGGTGCTTCTTTGATTACCACTCCAAGCAGGAGTTCTAATAATCAATAGTGAAAGTGCCAAAGATATTGCCAATATGTACAGTATATATATATATAGGCAAAAAGTGGAAGTAAACCAATTTATTGTTATACAAAAGTCATGTATTATGAGAACATTTATACAAATACAATTACACCATAATAATATGTGAAAGTGACACATATGTATATAATAAGTGACATTGATATGATTACAACCTATAGAAATATATAAATCAGTGAAAAAAGACAATAAATTGTATATAAAACGTTTACAAAGCATATAACTAAGTGAAGTGACACAAGACCTAATATTTGATGGCCAAAGTATAATAAACACCTGTGATAACGAATAATCAGTGCCTAATATAACAATAACCTACCTCAATTACTAATAAAATAACCCATCATCTCCAGACATCACCTTTTGCTCCCCAGAACTCGCCCCCACAACATCCTGGAGGGTGGTCGAACCTTAGGCTCTGACCACCTCCCGATCATTATCACCACCAAAACCAGACTCACCCCAGCTAGCCACAAACACACATACACCAATAATAAAAGAGCTAACTGGGAAGCATTCACAAATGAGACAGAACAACACTTCACAACTCTAAACAGTACACCCATCACTAACATCAACAATGCTGTACACATACTCAATAAAACTATCCAAAACGCTGACAAGAAACACATTCCAAGAGGTAACAGAAAAAGACACAACCCCAACTTCACACCACAAATATAAAACATCATCAGACCTCGCGACATACAGAAACACTCCCCAGCACCCCACACAAGACATCACACACAAATTCAAGCACTCAACACCCAAACTAACAACAAAATACAAGAACAACAAAAACTAAATTGGAATACTTCCTACAAACACTTGATCACAAAACAAACCCCAAAAAATCTACAAAACACTAAACAGCATCACACTTTCCAACAGCAACACAACACAATCACATGCTGCAATCACAACAATAGACTCTACTCCTTCATGTAAACAACAAGCAAACACTCTCATCAATCACTTCTCACATGTCAGCCACCTAAAACCTCACAGAGACGACCGACGTGTCATCCGACGTAAGAGACAATTTCCCACAGACCCTGACTATACACCCTTCACCAATCACCAGACAAAGCATATCATCAACAATCTCAAGCACTCACCCGCCTGTGGCCTAGACAACATAAGCAACATACACCTCAGACACCTGGGACCACAAGGCATACAAGCACTCACTAACATATCAAACTACAGCTGTTCACACAACACAATACCAGACATTTGGAAGCATGGTATCATCATCGCATTCCCCAAACCCAACAAAGACCCCACGCTACCCTCCTCGCACCGCCCCATCACACTCCTTTGCTCCCCCTCTAAAGTCATGGAACGCCTAGTATTACAACTAATTACACCTGACCTACCCCTAGCTCCAACGCAACATGGCTTTAGGCCACTGCACTCCACAAACACTCTTCTCACAGACCTTACACAAAGAGCTTTCGACGGCATCAACTCAGCTAGACCACCACACAGATCACTATTAGCCATACTCGACATTAGTAAAGCCTTCGATGCCATCCCCCGCCACAACCTAACAAACAAAATCTACAACACAAACATGCACAACAACACAAAAAGGTGGCTGGCAAACTTCCTAGCAGGCAGATGTGCACACGTATCTTTTGCCGGTCAGTCATCTAAAATCAGAAACTTTCCAAACGGAGTCCCACAAGGATCCGTCCTATCGCCCGCACTCTTCAATCTGCACATGCACGATATAACTACACCCAATATGCCCCAAATAAACTTAGCCTCCTATGCAGATGACATAACACTCACATGCACACACCATGACCCAAAAGAGCAACAGATCTCCTTCAACCCTATCTCAACACACTACATGGCTGGTGCACTACAAACAGACTTAATCTAGCCCCAGCCAAATCCACCGCAACCCTGCTCACAAGTTGGACAGGAGAACACGAATACATCCCTCAACTCACCATAAACAACACACCCCTAACACATACACACACACCCAAAATCCTAGGAGCAACATATGATACTCATATGACATTCAAACAGCACACCACAAACATTAAAAAGAAACTGACACCCAGACTTAACACCCTCAGGTCACTTGCTCACACAAAATTTGGACACAACAAAGAAACTACCACCACAGTATATAAACAATACATAAGATCAGTGATGGAATACGCAAGCCCAGCCTGGGCTTCTAACCTAGCTGAAACACATCATAAGACCTTACAGACTATTCAAAACAAAGCCCTGAAGATCATTACAGGCTGCACAGCTACTGCACCCACAGATCACCTACATCAAGAAACCAAAATCCTCAAAGTCAAAGACCATCTGTACATGAGAGGCACTCAATTCCTGGCAGCAGCCTCCACGAACCAAGACCACCCACTAAACTACATGGCAACACACCCACAGACACCAAGAATATCAAAACAACACCCAGCACATGGTATCACACACAATTATTGTCCTCTCTCCCTCCCTGCCCACCCCGAACCAACTTCCAGAAGCACATCCATACTCATATCTCACCGATCCATCCACTCACTCACAGACAACACGCAGCTGCATGCACGACCTTCCGAAATCCATCCTTCCGAATCCTCCCTTCCTCGCGAGGACAGAGTCCACCTGGCCAGGCTGAGATGCGGACACCATCCAGCTCTCCTGAGCTATCAGAAGAGACTGGATGACTCCGTTGTCGACGCCTGCCCGGGATGTAACACAGCACCCCATACCATTAAACACATCATAGAAGACTGCATTTCACACAACCACTTACGCCAACAATACAATCTACACTCAATGAGAGCTCTGTGGGAAAGCCCGATCGTGGCCATGGCCTTCCTCAGGGACTCGGGGCTGTTCGGCCAGGCAGCTTGGGGAACAACAACAACAACTAATAAAATGTACCGTATCGAGTGAAAATGAGCATTATAAGTGACAGTGACAGTCTCTAAAGCATATTTATCAAAGTGAAAGTGACACAAGACCCAATACTTGAAGGCCAAAGTATAATAAACACCTGTGATAACGAATAATCAGTGCCTAATATAACAATAACCTACCTCAATTACTAATAAAATGTACCGTATCGAGTGAAAATGAGCATTATCAGTGACAGTGACACTCTCTAAAGCATATTTACCAAAGTGAAAGTGACACAAGACCCAATACTTGATGGCCAAAGTATAATAAACACCTGTGATAACGAATAATCAGTGCCTAATATAACAATAACCTACTTCAATTACTAATAAAATGTACGGTATCGAGTGAAAATAATAAACATACTTTATATAATTGGCCTCAAAATAACTATAAAAATATCAAATAAACATCACATTCTCAATATCAAAGACTAAAATCGTCTAAGGGAGATAAACACTTTGGCGCGACGAGCGGCTAGGTGCGTGGTAGCCGTGGCCGGGGCGACGCATCCGAACGCGGGAAGAATTTGCCGCCGAAAAGCACTCGTCTTCCCGCGCTCACCATTATGCAACCAGTGGGGCTAGAGACCTCTACTCAACGGCATTCTACAGAGGAAGGTTTGTGGAACACTTTTCTTTTGTATTCATAACATTACATGCCATATTCATTGAATTACAGATGAGTTAACATAGCACAAAGATCGTCAAAACCCCCGGTACCACAGCACAGTCGCGAGCTAGAGTGCCCGGGGCTGGAGGGTTAACCCTCCAGACCCGGTTGGGCTCTGAGGCCTCCATAAAAAACACACCCCGCGCTACCCGGTAGGGCTCTGAGGCTCCGGTAGCTTGAAAGCCTGTAAGCTTGGTGTGCGAGGTGTCCGTCTGACGCATGTAAACAACAGCCGGCTGGACCGACGCCGCGCATCTCCGACCACAAGAAGGAGTGCGTCGCTTGTTCATGTGTGGCTGTATGTTATTGTAAAGTATCGAAAAGTAGTGTAAAGTGGCTGTTTTTGCCACAAAGTTATCTCCAATGAAATCATCATCACAACTGAACCAGTTGACTTAGAGAGCTCTACTTAACGCTATTCTACAGGTACAAAACACATCTACGCTTGAGGATGCGCGGGAATGCGGAAGCAGTCAAAATAACAAACATACGGTAGCCTAGGCGTAGACGTTTTTCGGCCAAAACCCCCGGGTTTTTGGCAAATTATAGAATATGATAGCCGGGGCTGGAGGGTTAAAATAATTCCCAATCATTTTGTTTAGACACACTTTCAAGGTGAAAATATACCACAGAAAAAAAATATATAAATAAAAGGCAATTTCGACCGTCGGTCGGTCACTCAAGTATCTAGAAAAGATGGGGGGAAATTCTTTGTCGACTGATTTTTATTTCCTGTTTATCTCTGTGCTGGAAGGATATTATATTTTTCAATTCCATCGCATTAGAAATTATTCATAGATTACAAAAAGACCAAATAAGACCTAGTTATGTTAATGTATAAGGGAGATAGACAGATGCATTAGATATAATTAACTGTCTTCGTGGCGTAGTGCATAAGTGCACTGATTTTTGGTGTGAGCGTCCTGGGTTCAAATCGCCGGACTGCCACATGGATTTGTTGATTTCATTAATTGAGTTTAGAAGTAAAGTTGGTTGGTGTAAAGAGCATAAGAATATAGATACTGTAGATAGAAATTTTATGAATAAATAATTCTTTTAATCATTTATATATACCTAGGTTTGGGCCGCCGCTCGTGTACAATCCCGACTTTTTCCGTGTTGTGGCCGACTTTGGAACTTTTGGGGCTACCGTGTCCAAACGAATCCGTGTATAAAAAACGTGTGTACAGTGGAGCCCCCATCTTCGCTACACCGGTCTTCGTTGATTCAATCCTCGCACCACACACCAAATATTCCCCATTTCAATGCTCGCGCCAAAAGCCTCATTCCTCGCATCAAAATCCCAGACGAAACCCGAAAAAATAGCAAAAATAACGAAAAACTCAACATAAAACTAGAAAACAAACAAAAACAATAATTTTGTTTTAACATATCAAAAGAATCTGCCAGTAGCTTGCCGTTTAGAGACGAAATCCGAGTGAATCCGAGATCCGTTCGTCAAATGCGCAAGATGCCGCCATCTATGTATGACGTCATCACTAAGCAGACGCTTGCAGTTTAGCTAGTATCTGTGTTGACAAAACAACCGTTTGCAAGCCTTTTTGTGCCTGAACCCCTTATCTCTCGCGTTTATTATAACCTCTAGTACATCTAGTGATAGGGATGGTTGGCCTGGTGGTAGCAATGAAGGAATTTCATGCTCAAAACACAGCAAAGACCAGTCCATGTCGGACGAAAGCGATTGAATTACCTAGCCTAGACGATGTTAGCCTAGGCTAGGCTAAATATGACAATGATTTATAATAAAATATGTGTGGTAAGTAATCTTCTCATAATATGTATTTATTGGATGTATTTGGGGCGAAATGGGTACTTGAGGGGTGGCTGGACGAATTTAGAACCTAGGCCTAGGCTAGGCCTAACAAATTTTGCATGATAGAAACAATGCCCCAATCTACAGTATTTATGGTTAGGACTGTCATTTAGCCATGTCTACATTATTATTTACAATGCGTAAGATTTAGGCCTAGGCTACTTGAATAATAATTATTCAAGTAGCCTAGGCCTAAATCTTATGCATTGTAAATAATAATATAGACATGGCTAAATGACAGTCCTAACCATAAATACTGTAGATTGGGGCATTGTTTCTATCATGCGAAATTTTTTAGGCCTAGCCTAACGACGCTGTTTTTTTGAGTGATAACGCAAATTAACTTTTTGTATAATGATAACAGAAACTCCCCCCCCCCCAAAAAAAAAAAAAAAGTAGGCTAGGCTAAATTGACAATTTTGGTATCCATATTTTCCATCTTGATTGTTTTTTGATTGCAGGAAATACTGTTTTAGACACCTAAATTCTCAAAAAAAAAATCTGGGGGGCATGCCCCCGGACCCCCCTAGAGCTCGCGCCCTCGCCGCGCTATAATGATAACAAAATAATAAACCATAATGATAACACAATTCATATTTTCTGGATTGACACCCTGTTAAAATACAGTAACTTGATGTAGCCTAGACAAAAAACATGTTTTCATAGCCTAACACTGGGAAAAAGTGCGGTAATTGTTTAGATATTGGGCCTTTTATTTTCTAGTTATTAAAAACTTATTCTATGGTGTATTATATGATACAGTATAATGCATAAAATTTAATTTGTGTACAATAAAACATGTTTTCGTAGGCAAAAAATAGAAAAAGACGCAAATTTTGGCATGAGCACGGAACCGATTGAATTTTCCCCATAAGAACAGTGCCCCGATCTTGGCTGTTACAATCCTAGCTCTATTTCTGTGGAACCGATTAGCAGCTAGGATGGGGGCTCCACTGTATATCGAGACCTGACTGTACAGTACTACGGTGACTAATACTTTAAGACAAAGCTATAAAAAACACATAGTGAATTATATCCCATACGTGACCTAAAATACATATTGACCAGGGAGTCTTCTCATGGTAAGTACAGTAGTGACAAGTGAGGTAGCTCTGAAAAGGACTGCCTGGAACATCGCCATTAGGACATGAGACCGGAGCCACAGTTTGTGTGGAGCACTCGGTGTTTAAATATTTAATGGAAAACCAAGAGAGACTCGAGAGATGGAGGGAGCACTGTAATGAATTGTTGAATGTAGGAAATTGAATGCCGGAAACAGTTGGCTGGGGTATGGAAGGGAGAAGTAGTAGAGGAGGAGGTGGGGAATAGATCAGAGGTGTGAAAGGCTATGAAATGGGTGAAGATGGGTAAAGCATCAAGGGATAGATGGAGTGTATGGGGAGATGCTGAGGTATGGTAGTGAGATAGTGATTGAATGGGTATGGAAAATGTGTAGACTAGCATTGGACAAGGGAAGTGTGCCCAAAGACTGGAAATCAGCCATAAGAGTCCCCCGGTAAAAGGGAGATAGAGTGCGTGAAAATCATGGGGATTGTTATGTCACGTTTCTACGAAACACGGTACTGTATATTCTGATTGCTATTCCCGGACTGGGAATGTGCAGTATCTTCAACTAAGGTAACTCTCGACTGGGCTAGGACTGACCTTATTTCCCCAATCACCACACAAATAACTGGCAAATAGACATAAAACACAAGGAAAGATTACAAAGGTTGTTATTCTTAACAAACTAGGGAACACAAATATCAAAACAGTTTCATAAATGGTCAACAGAACTCGTATATAAGGAATGGTTAGATAAAATAAAATAGAGATAATAGGTCTCCACACAAGTAAATCATCTTTAAAATACGGCAGAGTATGTACAAAAATATATGTAATTGGATACTAAATGTGAATGATAATCTGTGAGACTAGAATAATACTTCTCAAGGATAATTATGAAGGAAGGTCTTAAAGGTGAATTCCAGGGATGAAACCTATTCAAACTACAATGTCCATTGGGATCTGCTTGGTTTTAGGTATATGATAGTGAAAAACTTTCATCAATTTGTTTTAACAACATAGAAATATAGCTTATCCAAGTTATTTTATGGGGCGCGAACTGGCGTGTTTACCATGACGTCACTATAGCCAATGGCGGGAACTCTCGACATGGGAAATGGGTAAATCTGTGTTGTTGTTTTTTATGTGAGAAACTCTTTAATTTGTATGCATGTTTACAGCTCAACATTTGGCTTCACCACTGTCTGGTCAAGGGACTGCGATATATAAAATGAACAGAAAACTATATTATCATTAAGAAATAGGCCTTAGAAGCGACCTCCATCGACTCTGGACCAGGCTAAAAACTCATAAACACTGCCTGTATGTTTATTGTTGGCGAGATGGGATTATTTCTTGATGTGCACCACATCTTCAGGACGTTGTTCGATCTTTTGCAGAGCTTGAGTATTGAATTGAAAGGAATTAATTACGAAAAACAGACCTGAAAGTCCAGGACTGCAAGTGTTTTTTACAAAATGCCACTCCATACAATGGCGTCACTCTCGATCAGTTGAACTCGTCCAGCTGATCGCCGAGAATGCCAACGTCGTTATATATTAGTATTTTTTCTGAGTTTAATGGAATTATATCGATATTGCCCATATACATATTACAGTATATTCATGCCACCCTGCATTAATCTTTGTTTTTTCATTCATTCCTGTAGTTCACCTTTAAGTTAACACATGGAATAATATTCAAACTGGGTTTGCATAGGAGCACAAAAGTCTTTATACTGTAGACTGACTAATAACACAATCGTATTCAAAGGAAAATAATTTTCATTAATTATAACACATTGTCTAGATCAAGTGACTAAAAAGCATTTAACTCTGCTACGAGACTTCACTATTTTTATATAAACCTGAGTGATAAGGAACGAATAAACTCAGATCTGCTACAAGTATTCTCGGCTGACGTTTGAATGGTGTGTATGATATACAGTAAAAGTCCTTTAATCCGACGACCGATGATTCAAATCTCCCAATAGTCCGAATTTTCCAATTTGAGGCCAAATCCGAATTCACCCGATGGTCCGAATTTCAAGAAGTCCCAAAGTCCCCTTTTTGAGGCATTAGTCCACTCAAATGACACATAATGGAGCACACACATATCATATGTTCATGAATTCACTTTAAAAGTTTACCATTGTCATTGTAGCCTATTACCTACTTCAAAACATTCAGATTAATGGTAAAGGAAGCTACTGATATAAACGTAAACACCACATCGTCTGCTAGAGAGTTTGTTTTGCTCTTGAACGCATCCTTGGGACGCTCCGATGCGCTACTGGCTTGCACCGCATTTTCTGCAAGCGCATTCAGTCTTGAGCTTGAAAACGCACCTTTGGACGTTCCGATACGCTACTATTTATAGTTCAGTGATCAGAGCGTCCCAAGGGTGCTTTCAAGACAACAAGACAAGGGTGCTTTCAATACAATATAATATAACAGAGCACGTCACAAAAGGAAAATCACAAAAGGAAAATTACAAGAACCTCTCAGGGAAGTGCCGTTGTTAAGGCATTACTTCCCGAACCACATCTGATCTGATCTTCAAGAGCAAGACAAACTCGCTAGTAGACGATGCGGACATATGGTGTTTAGAAGAAGAAGACGTTTATATCAGCAGATTCCTTTGACCATTAATCTGAATGTTTTGAAGTAGGTAATAGGCTACAATGACAATGGTAAACTTTTGAAGTGATTTCATGAACATATGATATGTGTGTGTGTCATTTGGGTGGCCTAATGCCTCAATGTTTTCGTCAGGCCATTAATACACAGGTTCATAGGGGTAAAGTCCGATAATCCGAAAAATCCACTAATCCGAACGAGGGCCAGACCGGCCCTCGCTGCCCTTCGGATTAACGGAAGTTTACTGTAATAGGATGATCTTATATCTATATCTCCTATTCGATGAATCGCGGGACTGCGGCAGGGAGCCCGGATTCAAGGAAGTAAAGTACTGTATGTACTGTATATAGATCCCCGGTGTAGGATAGGTGTACAGTGAACCCTCAAAGTACGCGCAATTTATCTACGCGTAATCAAAACTACGCTTGAACCACAAGTGAGGCAACAAATCGAAAAGTACGCTCAATTATTCGAATGTACGCGCCGAACGTACGAGCGGGAGTCGATTCGTATCTGTTGGAGAGTTTCGGGCGGCCATATTGACGTGACGCCAAGCCCTCCAACGTCGTCACTGTTGACTGTGGAGAGAGACACATCTCCCGTACCAAACGATTATGTATCTATAAAGCACAACAGGATATTATGAATCTATTAAAAGACTGTTCTTCGTTTTACATTGCATGTATGATTTATTGAGCTAACAAAATCGGAAATGGAAAATCTGTTTCTGTTCGGTAGTTGGAGGCGAGATTGTTTACACTTCTTTCGAAAGTCGTTTCAAAGCCCACTGCTCTCCCCTGGCTAAATGATGTGAAGCCAATTCTTTAATATGTATATGAGCTATTGAACTACAGTAAACTTCCGTTAATCCGAAGGGCAGCGGACCGGCCCTCGTTCGGATTAGTTGATTTTTCGGATTATCGGACGTTACCCCCCCCCCCCCCGACTTTTTTTTGAAGACCCAAACCAAGACACAAACACAGGATAATAATGATAATAATGATAATAATGATAATAATGACTAATCATGACTTTAACTCACCTTATATGAAGAGAAGAGATGTGTAGCATTGAAGATAAGCCCCCAGCACCAGCCCCAACCCAGCCACTAGCCCCCTAGCCCCATATTAGTAACTTATAATCACTGCTCTGTACTGTAAGTGTACTTTAATGTAAAATTAACTTAAAAAGACTTATTTTTATTTTTTTATTTTGCTGGTTTTATATTTTTTTGGGGTCCTTAAATCTACTACACTTCACTGATTATTACTCCACAGCCATATCCTCCAAGCCTTCAATATCTGAAGGGGGAGCTATGGCTAGGGCTACCTCAGGAGTGGCTAGGCTGGCAGGAGCTACCACAGGGGCGGCTGGGGCTACCACAGGGGCGGCTGGGGCTACCTCAGGAGTGGCTAGGCTGGCAGGAGCTACCACAGGGGTGGCTGGGGCTACCACAGGGGCGGCTGGGGCTACCTCAGGAGTGGCTAGGCTGGCAGGAGCTACCACAGGGGCGGCTGGGGCTACCTCAGGAGTGGCCTTCACAGGGGATGCTAGGTCCTCCCAGCCTTCAAAATCAGCAGGAGGCATAGGTTCTGGTGTGGTAAGAGGTTCAGGTGAGCTGGTACGCGAGTCGTCTGTGAGAGGCATTGTTGCAGGTCTAGGGTTATCTGGTTCATCTGATCGGCGGCCCCGTTGGTGCATGTTTTTCATCAGGTCCCTGATGTCTGCCTGCTTGACTGCCCTGCCCCTTTTCTCATAGAACTCATTACGGAGGATGTGGAAATCGATTGTTTCACTTGCATTATATTGGCTAGACTGTTCCACAAATTTGACCATACCATCGAAATAGGTAGCAGCTTCCTTCCAGGTTACTTTGCCATCGTCATCTGCCTCTTCCTCTTCCTCAGACGAGTGCTCCTCAACATATTCTGGCTCCACAACACTCCGGATAATTTCTGTATCTGTCACCTCTTCCTCGCCCTGCAGGTCACCATCCACATCAACCCACTCCTCAATATCCTCTTCAGTCATCCTCTTGGGGTCGTTGACCGGCACGGTATCCATCAGGCCTCGGATTTCGTTGATTGCCTCCCTGCGACGCCCAAGAAAGCCTTCGAAATCGTGCTCATCTTCTTCAACCTCTTCAAGGTCATCAACCTGGGCATACAGCTTGTTCCAACATTTCTTGAGGGTTACCTCTGAAACATCCTTCCAGGCTAGGGCAGCATCATATATGGCATCCTTGATGGAAAAACTTGACTGGAAAGTTTTTACTGATGCATCAGAGTTAATCAGCTTGCGGGCAAATGAGGACTAGTAGCTCTGCTTAAACTTTTGGCACACACCCTGGTCCATTGGTTGTATCAGACTAGTCACATTAGGGGGCAAGTAGGTGACAAAGATGTTTCCAGACACTAGTTCGTGGGCAGGGGGATGTGCTCTGCAGTTATCCAGGAATAGGACAGCCTTGGTGTCCTCAGAAAGGCCAATCGACTTGAAGTAGGCCTTGACTTCGGGAACAAAGTGTTTAAAGAACCAATCATGGAGTACTTGGGCAGTCATCCATGCATTGCTCTGTGCATCATAGATCACTGGCAACTTCCCTCGCATGTTCTTGAAAGCACGGGGATTCTTAGCCTTGCCGATAACAAACAAACGATTGCGACATTTACCGGAAGCATTCCCACTCAGCAGGATTGTGAGACGTTCTTTATTCATTTTGAATCCGGGTGCAGCCTTCTCTCCTCTACCAGCTAATGTCCTTGTTGGCAAACAGCGCCAATATAGCCCTGTCTCGTCGGCGTTAAAGATTTGGTCTGGGGTCAGCTGGTGATCATGAACAATGGTAGCAAAAATGTGTGCAAACCGATCGGCGGCCTCTTTGTCGGCAGAATTCTTTTCTCCGGCGACATCTAGGACCCTAATCCCATGCCTAATTTTAAAGTTTCTCAACCAGCCGTCGGAGAATTTTATATCGTCTTCCATATTCATATCACGCAGGAATTGCTTGGCCTTTTCAATTATCATAAGCCCTGAGATAGGCTTGCCCTCAGCCCGCTTGGCCGTAAACCACTTATGCACTGCCTCGTCAAGTTTTTCATGTTTTGGTTTTTTCATTGTCTTTCTCACATCACCCGTGTAACTTGACTTTCCAAAGGCAACAAACTTCGATAAGTTAGCCTTTGCCTTCACTATGTTTGAAACTGTGGAGGCACCGATATTAAAAGTTTCCATAACTTTACGCCGATCACTGCCTTTCTCTACCATCGCTATCACTCGCAATTTATCAGCTATGGACAGAGTTACGTGCTTCCTCTTATGTTTGTTCTTGTCATTCCTCCCTCGTGCACCTGAACTTGCTGTGGGACCCATCACTAAGTCACTAAGTCACTATATCACAGGATAAACACGGGATAAACAACGTTTCAGGTAGACCGACAACGGCAGACAGTTTAGTCCGGCCTGGCCCGCTAGAGGGCCGATATTTGGAAATATCGCGCGCCCGGGAAATTCAAAAATTCGGACTATTGGCTGAATTCGGATTTGGCCTCAAATTGAAAAATTCGGACTATTGGGTGAATTCGGATTTGGCCTCAAATTGAAAAATTCGGACTATTGGGAGATTCGAATTATCGGTCGTCGGATTAACGGAAGTTTACTGTATCTCACTTGACACTATGTAGGCTATATGAAACTATAGGCTATACAGGGTGTATTACTTTTCGACTCAAAACTTTAACATTAAGCCTAGGCGGCTAGGCCTATTATTTCGGTTGATCCGTGTCGGGCGCAGTGCTATCGATCGATGGCGCAGATCCGGCATTGCTCAACCACTACCAATGTGAGTTAATTTACGTTTGTGTCTTATTTGTATACATTAAATGTATTTTGTGTGGTAGATTAGGTTATGAAAACATATTTGTACAGTAATATGTTATATATTTGTGGATTTTAGGTGATGAAAGGTAGAAATAGTACAACTTTCGGTCGGACCCAGACCAATACCTATTTTCCCCATTTATATTTAACTCCCATGTACGCGCAAACGAACGTACGCGCCGACAGCACAGTACGCATCCCACGCGTAGTTTGAGGGTTCACTGTATATGTTTCCCAACAAACGGGAGAGCGAAAGGCAAACTGAAGGGAAGAGGTAAAGCCTTCTTCGATAATTCTTATGTTAACACTTATGAGAAACTTGGCATATTTATATATAGACAAACATAAAAGAACGGAAAAAGGAAAAAATACAAACATTCATCTAATAGTGAGCAAAGCTTAAAACAGCTGGATTTAAACAGTTATGGACTGAAAGTTTGTGGAATTGTACTCTGAGAAAGTGAGTTCCAAAGAAATATGGTTCGGGGTATGAATTACTTTTGAAAAGCAGAAGCTCTACAATAGGGAGGAGTGATTGTTAAGTCATGGGTACCAACAGATGCCCTAGTACCAATGGGAGGAGGGGATCCGGCTGACAAGTGACAGAGGAGCATGAAGGCAATTCATTCGTGGCCACCCCCTAAGGAACAAAGCGTCTGGCTATACATGTCGACAACTAGTCTTATGAGGGCCTCGGCCCAGTGGGCTAGTATACAATAAACACATCAACAACAACAATAGACATGCCATACAAAACACCCCACACCTCACCATAAACAACACCCCCCTAACACACACACATACACACACAAAATCCTATGAGTAACATCTGATACTCTAATGACATTCAAACAACATATCACAAACATAAAAAATATACTGACACCCCGACTTAATGCCCTCAGGTCACTTGCCCACACAAAATTTGGACACAACAAAGAAACTACCACCACAGTATACAAGCAATACATAAGATCAATGATGGAATATGCAAGCCCTGCCTGGACTTCTAACCTAGCTGAAACACACCACAAGACCTTGTAGACCATTCAAAACAAAGCCCTAAAAATCATCACAGGCTGCACAGCTACTACACCTACAAACCACCTACATCAAGAAACCAAAGTCCTCAAAGTCAAAGACCACCTAGACATGAGAGGCACTCAATTCTTGGCTGCAGCCTCCACAAACCAACACCATCCACTACACTACATGGCAGCACACCCACAGACACCAATGAATATCAAAACAATACCCAGCACACGACATCACACACAAATACTGTCATCTCTCCGTCCCTGCCCACCCCAAACCAGCTTCCAGAAGCACATCCATACTCATATCTCTCGCCGTTCCATCCAATCACTCAACGATAACACACAGCTGCAGGCACGAGCTCCCGAAATACATCCTTCCGAATCCTTCCTTCCTCGCGAGGACAGAGTCCACCTGGCCAGGTTGAGATGTGGGCACCATCCAGCTCTTTTGAGCTATCAGAAGAGACTTGATGACTCCCTTCGACGACACCTGCACATGATGTAACACAGCACCCCATACCATTAAACACATCATAGAAGACTGCATTCCACACAATCACTTACGCCAACAACATAATCTACACTCCTTGAGAGCCCTGTGGGAAAGCCCGATCGTGGCCATGGCCTTCCTTAGGGACTCGGGGCTGTTCGGCCAGGCAGGATAGGGAACGACGACAACAACAACAATAACATACCGTACCTGGTGTCCTGCACGCACTGGATTTCACAAACTCCTGTTCCTTGAAGACTGGCAATAATGTGGTAGACTGGATCATAATACTCGTCTGATATGATAAGTCAACCAAACTGACCGTAGGCATCGTTGCCCATCAATCACAGCACATTATTTAGCAAAGGAAGGGTTACTCATAGTCAAAAGGGTAAAGGGTGGACAAAAAATTACAAAAATTGTACATACTGTAGTGAACCAGTTGAATACCTTATCTTCATCCTATGTATCATTGACATTATATATTGTACATCCTAGCATACACATAGTGTACCTGGTGTCCTGTCCGCACTCGATCTGTGTAACTCCCATCTCCTGTAGACTGGTAAGGTGATGATACACTGGTCGCCTCCCATAGTCTTCGTTGGGAATGATGGGTCGACCACACTGACCATAGGCGTTGCTGCCCATCGACCACACCCGCCCTGTGTCTGTCAGCATTATGGTGTGGGCCCGGCCGCACGATATCTGGCATGGAGGTATTTTGCATTTAGTAGGCACATCATACCTTTATTTTTCAATCTTGGTATCATTATTAATACAGTACTGTACAATTATCATGATTATTATTACTATTAGTTATGGTGGAAGAACAGAGGTAAACTGAGAGAGAGGTGGAAGGATGGAGTGAAGACGTATACGAGTGAAAGGGGCGTCGACTGACTGGGGACAGAGGTGCATGGGGGCATTTCGTTCGTGGCCACCCCTTCGGGGATCACGGCATGCGGCAATAGATAGTTAGTGTTTTTTTGTTTACATGTATTATATCTTTGCAGAGGAAGGTTTGACAGAAGGAGCTCTTCAATCTCTTCATCTGGATCAATATGTCTACCACAATACTGTAGCTCCTATCCCAGACTGTGAGGATGATAACCTGATGGTGCGAGGGAAGCTGAAGATCTCAACCATGGAGAGCCGCTCTCTTCCAAGAAACCTCAAGCAAATGTCTCAGCTGTCACAAGTAAACAACACCGTGAACGACCGCAGCAGTGCAAGTACTGGTACTGAGCTGGATACACAGGCCTAGTTTGCCTTTTTCCAGAGGATCTACTGTAAGAAACTGTAAGAAGTAAAGAAGTGTGGTGTGAGTACGCAACGGTCATTTGGAGACATCAGCAACCGGGTGGGTAGATTCGGCAATGATTCTCAACTCGGAGGTGTCAAGAAGTGCACTCACAGCCTAAGAACATGCCTAGTGTGCAGAAGGTCTCCTCACACACTAGTTCGATGATGTCGCATGACCTCGAGTTTATACCGGAGATTACTGAAGCTGAAGATTACAGTGACATTTTACCCCGAGTTTCAACTAACTAAGCAGGACATCTCTCGGTTTTCTTTATGGACGCCCTGGCAGAAACCCGATATCTCCTTTAAAGTCCCCGCCTCACCTCCAAGATCATACACACTAGCAGCTACAGTGGAAAAGCCTTTACTTTCTGGAGGATGTGTTTGACCTGCCACCACCATTGTAGTGACTTTGGTGTTACAGTATAATACTTCGAGGATCTGGTGATGTGTTTCTTAGTTATATTTTGCCACTCATTAAACTACTTTCTTCAGATTGGGTTGAGCCTCAAGGAAAAGGAGTTCAGTAATACCTATCTTAGACTTCTGATTCCCACAGGCCTTCCCTAAACCTAATAAAAATTGTGTAATGGCCAGATTGAAAGTAAGAAACTTGTCATCACAGTGAAAAAGGTTAAACTTACTGATCAAATAAATATTAGTTCTTGCCATTCTATATGAACATTGCATTAACACTACAATACCTTTTAACGCCATCAGTCCTATGAAAATTTTAAAGAGCTGAAAAAGGCTGTTGTGTTTGTAAGAATAAATGAAAAAGTAAACCGTAATCAAATTAAAAGGGGCAGATATTTTCACTGAATAAAATAGATGTTGAGTATAACCAGAATATGCGATGCCTGATAAGGTTAGTCCCTACTACTCCATTTTAGCTTTGTTCATAGGTCTTAACATAATTCTATCTACCTATCTATCTATTACCTGACGCCGTGATCCCCGAAGGGGTGGCCACGAACGAAACGCCTCCGATCACCTCTGTCCCCAGTCAGTCGACGCCCCTCCTGCCAACCAGCACCGCCTTCACTCATATACAGTCAGGTCTCGATATACACGGTTAATTCGTACCGTCTACGTACCGTTTATATCAAAACCGTGTTTTAGAAATAACAGGCCTTATGGGAATTAATTATTTCGTTCCAACCACTTTCCCAAAGTCACCCTTTTGGCCGTTTTTGCCTACCTTCAGCCGGCTTATATTACATTATACCACCAACATCATATATGACAAAACATAAAATACATTAAGCATCAATAAGAACTGTTTTGGACCTTTTACTGACCTATTTGTGTGGATATATGTGTTGACGTTCGGTAGATATCCCCCGCCGCTGTACTCCCTCACCCCGCCCCGTCCCGGCCCCAACCCCAACTCTGTTACTGTGATGAAGTTGATAAGCCTTGTGCTTCAGCTCGCATATCGGCCCCCTCCAGGCCCCCCAGCATGTTCATCGTCCTCATCGCAACCAGATAACACAGAAATATTGTCCATCATATCATTACACGCAGGGGAGTGTACTTGATTTGATTTTTAGCAATGAGGAGGATATAGTGGAACATGTCAATGTGGTTTTAGACGATGTCGATCAACTGCAGATATTCTTTGCCTTCTTATGCATCAAATCAACCAAGCTACAGACCAACATGGTGAAACACATACAATAGCACTGGACATATCAAAGGCATTTGATAGAGTCTGGCATCAATCCTTATTGTCGAAGATGTCATACTACGGCCTTGCATCATTAGTTCCACTAATTTCTTCTTATCTTCATAACAGAAAAATATGTGTAATGGTAGATGGCCTTTATTCTCAATTTCACTCAATAAATGCTGGTGTTCCCCATGGATCAGTTTTGGCCCCAACTCTGTTCCTCATTCATATCAATGATCTCATATCTACCACTCATAATCAAATACATTCCTACGCAGATGACTCAACACTCCACAGTTCCTTCACATTTACCAATTCTTTCACCCAACTCGATCTTATAAATTCAAAAATAAACACTGCAATTTCTCTGAACCAGGACCTTTCTAGAATTAATGAATGGGGACAAAAGAATCTAGTTTCCTTTAATGCACAGAAAACCAAGTACAGTAAAAGTCCTTTAATCCGACGACCGATGATTCGAATCTCCCAATAGTCTGAATTTTTCAATTTGAGGCCAAATCCGAATTCACCCGATGGTCCGAATTTCAAGAAGTCCCAAAGTCCCCTTTTTGAGGCATTAGTCCACTCAAATGACACATAATGGAGCACACACATATCATATGTTCATGAATTCACTTTAAAAGTTTACCATTGTCATTGTAGCCTATTACCTACTTCAAAACATTCAGATTAATGGTCAAAGGAAGCTACTGATATAAACGTAAACACCACATCGTCTGCTAGAGAGTTTGTTTTGCTCTTGAACGCATCCTTGGGACGCTCCGATGCGCTACTGGCTTGCACCGCATTTTCTGCAAGCGCATTCAGTCTTGAGCTTGAAAACGCACCTTTGGACGTTCCGATACTCTACTATTTATAGTTCAGTGATCGGAGCGTTCCAAGGGTGCTTTCAAGACAACAAGACAAGGGTGCTTCAATACAATATAATATAACAGAGCACATCACAAAAGGAAAATCACAAAAGGAAAACTACAAGAACCTCTCAGGGAAGTGCCGTTGTTAAGGCATTACTTCCCGAACCACATCTGATCTGATCTTCAAGAGCAAGACAAACTCGCTAGTAGACGGAAGAAGAAGAAGACGATGATGCGGACATATGGTGTTTACGTTTATATCAGCAGATTCCTTTGACCATTAATCTGAATGTTTTGAAGTAGGTAATAGGCTACAATGACAATGGTAAACTTTTGAAGTGATTTCATGAACATATGATATGTGTGTGTGCACCATTCTGTCATTTGGGTGGCCTAATGCCTCAATGTTTTCGTCATACACAGGTTCATAGGGGTAAAGTCCGATAATCCGAAAAATCCACTAATCCGAACGAGGGCCGGTTCGCTCCCTTCGGATTAACGGAAGTTTACTGTACATTAAATTTTCTAACTGACAGAATCTCACTGACTCCCATATATTTTTTAATGATGTAAATATTCCCACTTCCCCTAGTATTGACATTCTCGGTGTAACATTAACTACTAACTTGAGCTGGACACATTATGTTAGAAGCATTGCTAAGAATGCCTCTAAAAAACTGGGACTCCTGTACAAAGTTTGAGAATTCTTCACTGACGAGCAGTTGGCCGTAATATATAAAAGTCATGTGCGTTCTCAGATGGATTACTGTTCACCTCTGTGGAGTGGAAGTGGAGTGGTTGCATTGAGGCAGTTGGACAAAATTCAAAATAAAGCTATTAGATTAATCAATAACCCTGCAATCACACAGGACCTTCCTACATTATCCATACGAAGAAACATTGCATCCCTTGCATTATTCTACAGATATTTTCACATCAATTGTTCAGAGGAACTTGCTTCAATTGTGCCGCCTCTCCACATCTTTCCCCGTAGAGCTAGAGGGCAGCCGAGAGCGCCCATGAATTTACACTTTCTCCTCCACAATGCAGAACTTCTGCTTATCAAAATTCATTTATCCCTAGAACTACTACTCTTTGGAATTCACTTCCCTCGAGTTGCTTTCCACAAACTTAAATCTACAAAAGTTAAAACCAGTTGTTACAAACATTTTATGAATGGAGGATGCCTTTAGGCACATGGACCTTTTTTGTTTTATCTGTGTTTTTCCTTCCTCCGTTCATTATCTCTTAAAAAAAAAAAAAAAAAAAAAAAAAAAAAAAAAAAAAAAATGGATAGCTCTATACGTCGTAGTGACCATGCCTGTATAAGCTTTAGTTGCAATATTAAAACAGAGAGGGATAATAGAAGCAATAGAAAATTATACATGTATGATAGAGCAGATTATGAGCTGCTGAGACGGTGTTTGGACATTGACTGGGGGGAATAATTGAACGGTGAAGACGCTGAAGGAATGTGGAGGAAAATTAGAGTCAATCTGGAGAATGTTGTACAAAAGTGTACCAGTTAGGGAATATAAGGATAAAACAAAATTGAGGAAAAGAACGAACCCAGAATTGCCAATGAAAAGAAAGCTTTGGACATTGATTAGAAGAAAGAAACGATTGTGGGAAAGACTAAAATTGTTAAAAAAGAACAGGGGGTCTAGTATAGAAGCCAAAGAAGTGGATCTGGAACGCAGACAAATAAACAATAAAATAAGGTGGGAGACAAGGAGGGGGGTGAAGGAGAGGGAGAGAGAGATTGCTAGAAATGTGAAGGATAATCCAAAAATATTCTGGAAGTACATTCAGGAAAAGTTAACAAGAAGAGTAGGGATCCCAGAGCTGGTAGGGGGGTTGGATGATGGGAGTAGAGTGGAGACTGATAAGGAGAAAGCAGAGGTGCTGGGGAAATACTTTGGGGGGGTACTAACAGTGGAGTCGGAGGATGCAGTGCCTACTATTCCCATCAAACAGGCACCGGCACTAGAACTAATAGAGTTTTCCCATGCTAGAATAAGAAGGGCTATAGAAAAAATTAACAGAAGTAAGTCCCCGGGACCGGATGGTATACACCCAAGAATCATAAAGGAAGGAGGTGAGATGTTAGTAGAGCCATTGAAAATGTTATTTGAGGTATCGTTTAATACAGGACAAATCCCGATGGACTGGAGAGAGGCGAACATAACAGCTATATTTAAGAAGGGAAAGAGAAATGACCCAGGGAATTATAGACCAGTCAGTTTGACAAGTGTTGTGTGTAAACTAATGGAAACGGTAATTAGAGAAGGAATAATGGAGCATATGAAGTCAAACCAACTTTTCAGTGGGAGACAGTTCGGATTCGTGCCGGGGAGGTCGATGGTACTACAGCTAATTAAGGTGGTAGATGATTGGATGCAAATTCTAGAAGATGGTGATGTAATAGACGTGGTATATTGCGATTTTATGAAGGCCTTCGATAAGGTCCCACATAAAAGGTTAATAGAGAAAGTTAGAAGCTATAATATAGGGGAGAAATGTGTGAAATGGATAGAAGCCTTCCTGAAAGATCGGAGACAGAGGGTACTGGTGAATGGAATAGGCTCGGGGTGGAGGGAAATTACAAGTGGGGTACTTCAGGGATCTGTGTTGGGACCACTACTGTTCGTTATATTTATCAACGACTTACCTGAAGTTATAACTAATGGAAGTGAGGTATATTTATTAGTGGCCCCTCCATCATTGACGAACATGCCTATTACATAAGGCATCCTCTTCAAACACTAATCCGCCGTAGTTTGAATCTACCGCGCAGAGCATTTAAAAACTGAGGAGCCTTCATCATGAGCGCACGCGACCTCACTCATGGCTTCAGTCATTATGAATTGGGTTCTCACTACGAAAAAACTTCGTAAAAAATAAAAACAAAAAGAAAATAAGAATAACTATCTACAGTAATAAGCTTTCCATCATATCGTGGATGTACTTGTGTGGATCTTTGACCAGACGCTACTGCAGGCGTCATTCTTCCTTCTCTGCTCTGCGCTCAGCCTGCCCGGACATGTCTCCCCACGCTCCGCGGGTTCCGCATTTGTTGCGTCCCTAGTGAGTTTTTTCTCATTTGTTTACTCCGGGATGTATCGAGTAAGGTTAGGATATGCGTAGCAGGAGTGTCCTGGGCTGGTTGCCCGCAGTGCAGTGTATTTTGGGTCGTGTGTTTGGGGCATCTATTTCGGATGTACCCTCGTGGTCCTGTTGTGGACAGGTGAACTTTTTCACAGTTAGCTAGCTTTGTGATGCAGGCGGCTTTCATTACACGTTATTGCTTCCTTTTATCTTTCTGATGAGGTAGCGTATTTTTGCTGTCGTTCCCAGCGTATTTTTCTTCACTTAGTGAATTTTTTTCTGGGTCCCGAGTCAGTTCTTCCCTTTGCCGGAAGTGTTTGCTACAGTGGTGTGTTGGCGGTGGTTCCTGTTGTGATATAATTCAGTGCTTTTTGTTTATATTCCGACATGTTACTGTTATCCGTCTGCCTAGGCCTAGCCAGCCTCTCGTAGCTTTATCACATATACAAGTGTTATTGATTTATTTTCTAAATATGTACTACTGTGTCATGTGTATCCTGGTTTAGTTGTGTATTGGCTAATTCCACGGACTATTTATGTGTCCCAGGTTAGTTGTGTATTGGCTAATTCCACGGACTATGTTGGGCCCGGCGTTAGTTGTGTTTTAGCTACGCCTCGGTCCGGTGTTGCGTTCAGATGGTATCTGGACGGGGTGGGTTTTTTCCGGCGGGTTTTTCTCGGTTTCACCTTGATAACCCCGGCTGGTTGCCAAGTTTTGGCCACGCGTGGTTTAAAACAGGCTTGTTTCCCCGGCGAGTGGGTGTCTGTGGCTCCCCAGGTCTGCGTCTCTGGGGTGCCTGTTTCAGGCTCCTTCTGATTCCCGGCGGGTTGGCTGTACCCATCTAACAGTGTTCATACGGACACGTGTTGTTTGTAGTTTTTTCGGTTTTGCAAAGCCAATATAAAACTATGCTGTAGTTGTATTTCCTCCCCGGCGATCTGTTTCAAAGAAGTGGGGAGAGGAACAATTGGGGTTAACTTTTAAACTTTAAATCACCCGGTTTAGGTGAGCAGGAACAGAAATCTCTAATTGACTACGCCATGATGGACTCCGGACTAAAAGGAAGAATTTTAGATTCAAAAGCTGTAAGAGGTATGCTGACGGGATCAGACCACTATACAGTGCTGACAAAAGTTAGGATAAGGAAAGAGTGGAAATATGAGAGGAAAGAGAGAAAACTGACAGTAGAGAGAATAAATGTGAGAAAATTAAATGAAGAATGTAATGCAACAAAATACAAGGACATCCTGAAAGAGACTATAAAGGACATGGATGTTATGATAGATCTGGGAAATACTGTAGACGAAGTATGGAAAGGTACAAGAGACTCCATGATTAAAGCAGCTGAGAAAGTATGTGGGAAGAAAACCTTTAAAATGTGGAAGAAGAAAGGTAACGCATGGTTTAGTAAAGAGATAGAAGAAATAGTGAAAAAGAAGAAAGAGTTCAGAAAGAGTATGCTGCAAAAGAATATACCTAGAGAAACTAGAGATGCGAGGAAAGAAGAATATAAAAATTTGAAACAAAGAGTGAAGAGGGCGATACAAGACGCTAAAAGGAAGACAGATGAGGCATATGGGAGAAAGATTAGTGAACAGTTTCTGAATG
This sequence comes from Paralithodes platypus, assembly GCA_032716605.1. Lineage (NCBI taxonomy): Eukaryota > Metazoa > Arthropoda > Malacostraca > Decapoda > Lithodidae > Paralithodes > Paralithodes platypus. Next base: position 19,240,815 of record CM064533.1, on the reverse strand, counting down.
ACAGGAAAGCATACTACAGAGCTGTGAAAGAAGCCAGAGGGAAGAAGACTGAGAGTGTCTCAGGTGGTAGGATGAGGGACATGAATGGGGAAGTGGTAGAGGGTGATGGTGTGGTGAAAGTATGGAAAGATCATTTTAGTAGCTTAGCTGTAAAGAGTAGGGGGAAGGCAAAGATCTCATCCATAGGAATGGAGAGAGGTAGAATAAACAGGGTAGTTGAAAGCCAGATAAGCAGAGAAGAAGTAAAAGAAGCAATCAATAGACTTAAAATGGGCAAAGCTGCTGGAGTAGATAACATCCCAGGTGAAATGCTGAGATATGGAGAAGAAGCTGTTGACATAATGCATAGGTTATGTAAATTAGCATGGGAAAAGGAAAGTGTACCAGAGGACTGGAGGAAAGCAGTGATAGTACCCTTGTACAAAGGGAAGGGTAGTAAAGAAGAGTGTAAGAATTATAGGGGAATTAGCTTGCTTAGCATACCTGGAAAGGTACACGCAAGAGTAGTAACACAGAGGCTACAGAAGATAACGGATGACAAAATAGGCGAGGAACAGGGAGGTTTCAGAAAGGGCAGGGGCTGCGTTGACCAGATAGCCTCAATGCGATTGTTGGTAGAGAAGTATCTGGCCAAAAACAGAAAACTCTATGCAGCATTCATGGATTTGGAAAAAGCCTACGACAAAGTAGACTGGGAGGGCCTGTGGGATGTGTTAACAGTATATGGTGTGGGAGGAAAGTTGCTAATGGCAGTAAAATCCTTTTATAGGAATGCAATGGCAAATGTGAAGGTAGGGGATAAGTTAAGTAGTGAAAGTTTTGAGGTCAATGTAGGTGTAAGACAGGGATGTGTCATGTCAGCTTGGTTGTTCAATATATACATGGATGGAGTGATTAGGGAATGTAGGGCTGTATCAATGGGTGTGGGAGCTAGACTGGAATCAGAGGGAAGAACATGGAAGATTTTAACATGCCTATATGCGGACGATGCAGTCCTGTTGGCGGAAAATGCTGAAGAACTTCAGAGAGTGGTCACTGACTTTGACAGGGTATGTGAAAAGAGAAAGTTAAAGGTCAATGTAGGGAAATGTAAGGTAATGGTGTTTGAGAGAAGAATGCATGAAACTATAGATTTTAAGGAAAAATATAGAATCAAGAAAGAACACAAGAAAAGTTGTAAAATAAAATTGAAAAATGAAGTACTAGAAGAGGTTGAAAGTTTCAAGTATTTGGGAGCTGTACTATGCAAATATGGTAAAATGGAGAGTGAGATAAAAGAGAGAAAAATGCAAGGGAGAAAAGTGATTGGAGAACTTGATAGTATTCTCAAAGGAAGAATGGTTAGCCAGGAAGTCAAAAAGTCACTGAGAAACAGTGTGCTGCTCCCAACACTCTCGTATGGAAGCGAGACATGGACAGCAAGTGACGAGGACCTCTTCAAACTAAGAGCTGTGGAGATGAGCTTTTTCAGAATGGCAGCTGGCATGAATAGGCTAGATGGGCCAAGTAATAGGGAAGTGTACGAGTCCTTTGGAATGGAAGAGCAGGCTTTGGGCATTGATTGTGGTGTGGTTGAGTGGATAAAGAGAAGTACTTTGAGGTGGTATGGTCATGTTCAGAGAATGGATGAAGACAGAATGCCAAGAAAGATATATGGGAGTCAGGTGAGTGGAACCGCTAGTAGTGGAAGACCACCTATGGTATGGGAAAAGAAAGTGGAAAAATATATTTGAAGAAAAACTTCCACGTAGTGGAAGGGGCATTGTGGCACGGGCAAGGGAGGCATGTCTTGACAAAGTAGCTTGGAGACGTTTCTGTCATGGCCATCCTCTAGTGGGGGTTTCCCAGGGGGAAGCAAGGCGTCGGAGATGATGATGATGATGATGAAATCACCCGGTGGGTGCAACCTGGAAGGGTGGGATGACCGAATTTGCAAAATTCAGTTTAGTTGACCAGACAATTGAGGGATGCATTGTGTATCGCCTCCTTCAACATACGGCGCTTTAGGGCACAATTGGGGTTAACGTTTTTTAAACTATTATTCACACCCGGCGGGTGCTTCTTGCACGGATGAGAATAACGAATTTACAATTCAGTTAGTTAACCAGACATTTGAGGGATACGTTTTTGTATCGCCGCCTTCAACATACGGCGATCTAAAAAGATACTTCGGCAGAAGTTAGATCTCGTATATTTGTCAGGCTTCCCAGTTTTTGATCTACGAGATAATTCGGGGGCCGGCGTCTTTTTTAGGTTTTTTTTTCTAAAATTTAATCTGGAAACAAACACCACCGGAAAGACTTAATCACTTATAAACGCCATGATGGTCTTTATATATTATGTCAGAGGGTATTCCTAAATCTTTTGGACAAATTAAGATATTCTGAAATCCTTTACTTAGGAAACCCCACCGCGTAGCGAGCTGTGGTCGTTGAGTATTACGTCTCGTTACCCGGCGGGTTATTTAACACCTGTGTGCGAACATGAGTGGGTTAACCTTATGAGCATTAATTCCTGGAAATTTTATTTTTCCAGAGCTGGGTCCCGGCGGGTCTATGCAGAACCTGGAGTAAGTTTCCCTCCAGTCTCTGTCATGGCTACCTTTGCCCCGGATTTTGCTTTATGCATTACGCCCTCCTGTTCAGGTATCCCTAATTTTGCGCACACCCTTTGTATAAAATGTGTTAAAATGTCTCGTTTGGTGGGGGTTACCTTTCCGGCGTTTTTCTCGTTGCTCCGAGAACACCGTTTTTGTTTACCGAGTTTTAGTCAGGATGGCTAAAATAGGTAAGTTACCCCGACGAGTTTGGTCGCTTGAGGGCTCATCAGAAACTGCGTTTTCTGTGGTCGAGCCTGGGATCAGGCTTCCTGTGTTATTCATTGCTTTATGCATTACGCCCTCCTGTTATGTCTCGTTTGGTGTGGGTTACCTTTCCGGCGTTTTTTCTCGTTGCTCCGAGAACACCGTTTTTGTTTACCGAGTTTTAGTCAGGATGGCTAAAATAGGTAAGTTACCCCGACGAGTTTGGTCGCTTGAGGGCTCATCAGAAACTGCGTTTTCTGTGGTCAAGCCTGGGATCAGGCTTCCTGTGTTATTCCCGGCGAGGGGGGCTCCACACAGTTATTTTGTTTGGTCTTTCCCTCCCGGCGACCTTTTTACAAAGAGGTCTGGGGCAGGTATAATTGGTTTGACATTGCATATAAAACCCGGCGGTGGTACCTTCGGGTGGTTATATTAACGGATTTGCGATTTGCGATAATTTGCCAAACAATTGATTGATACAATAGGGTATCACGGCCTTCAAGACGGCGATCTATGAGGGCTTCTGGCAGAAGCCGGATTAGAGATTAAGATAGGCTTAGACTTTTTATAGGATAAAAAGATGCCTGAATCTTACTAGTGTTTCAAGTGTAAAGGGATACTTGAAAGACTTCATCTTTATTAAAGATATGTTTCATCTTTATGAGGATTCAGAAGTTATGCTTAATTCTTTCGAACAGGTAAAAGATATGCTGAAATCCTTAATAAACAATTGAAACAATGTTGTTTGTTTGTTTAGTCTTTCCCTCCCGGCGACCTTTTTACAAAAAAGGTCTGGGGCAGGTACAATTGGTTTGACATTGCATATAAAACCTGGCGGTTATACCTTCAGGTGGTTATATTAACTGATTAGCAATTCGCGATCATTTGCCAAACAATTGATTGATACAATAGGGTATCACGGCCTTCAAGACGGCGATCTATGAGGGCTTCTGGGAGAAGCCGGATTAGAGATTAGGATAGGCTTAGTCTTTTTATGGGATAAAAAGATGCCGGAATCTTACTAATGTTTCAAGTGTAAAGGGATACTTGAAAGACTTCATCTTTAATAAAGATATACTTCATCTTTATGAGGATTCAGAAGATATGCTTAAAATCTTCTGGACAGGTAAATATATCCTGAAATCTTTAATATGAAACTAAAGGAAAACGAAAAGTAGTGGTGGAGTGCTACGGTTCGTTGACCGGCGGTCTTGTGACACATATTTTGTACCATTTTTTGGGTGTAACCCTATGAGCATTAATCCCCGGAAAATTCTCTTTCCAGGGCGGAGTACCGGTGTTGCACCAGGTGACCAGGTAGTTCCCGGGGGCGGGGTAGTTTTCCCCCAGTCTCTGTCATGTCGGCACTTGAACCTCTCATTGCTGTATTCAACGCCGTTAAGATCAGGTATCCCTATATTATTTTTATTTGTTAATGAAATAATTTAATCACTGAATAATAATAACCATATATTTTCTATGATTATATTAGGATAATATTGTGTTTATTTATAGTAATTTATTTTAATACAATTAAATATAAATTAAATTAATTAGTATACTTTATGATTTTGCTCACCAGCTCTGCTTTCAATGTGTTAATGAGCTATGGGAGCTTTTAATTATCATAAACCTTTACAGGGCTCTCTTTCAGAGAGTATACCGAGCTCGCAAGCGAGGGACAGCCACAGCCAAGGTGTATGGCGATACTCACAGTCCTGGCAGGACAGAACACATCCCTTTGTGACTCAACTAGTGCTGACGTCCACGGGATGCCGATGTACCATCTTCTACCCCAGTTTTAACATGGCAACATGTGGAGGTCTCGGCTTCGGCGGGATCCTCCCATGATAAGCCAGACTTAACGGATGAAGAACAACGATCTCTGGTCTCAGAGATGGAGGTTGAAGAGTCCAGTCACCTTCTAGGCGACTCTCAGGGTACTGTCGAATCTCCACGGAGTTCGTCATCGGCTAGGTATGTACCGGCGGAAGAGATTGATGGACTACTATTGAATGCACTTAATAGGTTCTTTGGCCCTACGCCGGAAACTCCTTCTGATACGGGAGATCCCGCGATGTCGACGAATGTGCGACCTCTGGCTACATCCTTTGCTTTAGCTAAAATACCTAGCCATCCGCTTGTGTCAGACCCAATTTCCAAAGTGCCAGGCACAGCAGCTCTCACTACTTCCACTGTGCGAGTCATATCAGACATATCTCCCCCTCCTTTAGACAAGGCGCCAGTCAAAAAACAGGAGCTATGCCTTTTTTTACGGGCCTGATGAGTCAGGGGTAGCAATGTTACGGAAATATTTTGGATGTTCATATTAAGGACATTCCAAGTTATTATAACCATGACTTATTCTTACCACCAAATCCCTCCAGAACGCCATTCTTGGTTCTCTCTTCCGGTTTTTGGTGCCGGCGGAGTCCCCTCTGCTTGGCTGCCATTAGCACGCCTTCCCCAGCTTACCTAGACCGCGAGTTTAGGTTAAGAGGAAAAGCGTTTAAACTGTTTTCGCAATATATGGTTCCCAGCAAGTAACAAAGTCTCTGTTACGCTCTTCTCAGGCAATAGAAGCCGCGGAAGTCAGGAAAGCCATTGAACTTTCCCGGCGCTTGCTTCTCCAGACTTCCATCCAAGTCTTTAGGAGATATTCGGACGACCTTATTAGAGGCAGTTCGAGCAAGGCAGGATCTGAGGATGTTCTTAGTGAAGAAACTTCTTGACCGTATTGCAAGCCAAGTAGTTCTGTCTCCAGTTCTAATTCCTTCTTTGATTTCACCAGCAGTTTGGAAGACTGTTTTCAATTTGGCACAAGCATTCAAGCAAGGTCCCCGCAAGCCCTGATGCCCTTGTTAGAACAAGGGATCAGGGTCTGGTGGTATCTGGGCGACTAACTGGTGGTGGCAGAAACAGAAAAAGTTACGCATCAGTCATGTCTACGTTACGTTAAACCATCTCATATCTCTAGGATTCAAGGTCAACTTAGTAAAAGTCAAACCCTTGTTCCCCCACGAGTATTTCAGGGGATAGGGCTGGTCGAGGACACAGCTTCTCTCACTCTGAGTCAGAGTGTGGACACTCGAAACAGATTTCGCAAAAACTGTTTATGTTTCTCCACAGTCTGAATACGACACTGAAACTTTGGGAATCTCTAGTCGGTTCTCTCAACGGGGTTCAGCTAACTGTGAAGTTGGGCCAGTTGAAAGTCTAACGTTTAATCTTGGAGGGCAACAAATTTTTCCCACTATTACCGGCGGGGATAGTATGGCCTATCCCAACGTTATTACACAACTTACTAGCGGTTTGGGCGACGAGAGAAAGGTTGCACGCAGTCATGTCATGAATCTCTCCTCCGCCGTCGGTATGGGTGGACATGGATGCGTCAGGCACGATAGGTTGGGGCTTTTAGTCAAACCTCGGGCATCAGGGTCAAAGGTTTTGGTCCCATTTAGAAATCTTCCACATCAATGTCAAAGACTTACTAGTCCCCTTATCTGTCCTTCAGGCTCACGGCTCTGCTTTACGGGGCTAGTCGGTGGCCTTCAGAATGGACAATCTGAATGTGGTTCACTGTATTCAGAAACAAGGGTCAATAAGATCTCGGAAGTGGCTAAACGTGTCAGAAAAGATTTTTATACTAGCCAACAGGCTGAACATTCATCTTCACGCATCTTATCTCCCAGGCGTTGCAAACGTCTGGGCAGACGCTCTGTCTCAGAGACAAAGCACTTCAGTGGAATGGGCGCTCTTGCGTGTGCGGAGCATTACCATCCACAAGTGGATTTGTTTGCGTCTGAGAAGACTTGCAAACTCCCACTGTACCTCACCCGCCGGACGATAACGCCGGCGGGCGGACCTGACGCTCTGATGACGGACGAGAACAGGTTGAGTTCCATTTATCTATTTTCCGCCGCCAGACGCGTCTCTAATGTGCCACGTAGTCAACAAACTACAGGATTAGCGAGGCGTAGTCTCGCTAATCGCGCCCCTGTGGCCGGTGCAGTTTGGTACCAGCATTTGTACACGTGGTGCCCGCACCCAGTGTCACTCCCGGTCGGGTTGTTCCACTTAGAACACAATTGGCAACCTAGAAACCTCGCGGACTTGTTCATTATGGACATTCAGGAGGCCAAGTGGCTAGCACCATATGGTAGCGACGTGACCAAGATATTCACGAATCAATATACCCAGTCTACAAAGCGACAGTTTCAATCGCATTGGCAAGCTTTTATGTCTTGGATTCTTAGAACAAACCAAACTGTGCCCTCGGTGGCGTTGGTTGTTAATTATTTAATGTATCTGTTCATGCAGAAACATTTATCTGAAATTTATTTATGAGGGCAGGTTTTAAACTCCGCCCACCTCCCCGTCAGCTCAGGCCTACATGGTCTCTGGACAAAGCATCGTAGTTATTCTCGTTCCCGTATGTACCAAAGACTGCAGATTTTACAAAAGGGCAGTATTCCTTATGGCTTTGGCTACCGGGAACAGAGTATCTGAGCTGGCGGCGATGAGCAACACACCTATTTGCCTCAGGTTTGATAGGCTTCATGAGTGTATTCACATTGCACCTTCCCCAGGATTCTTAGCCAAGAATGAGCACAGTGAACACGTGTTTTCAGAGTTCACGGTGCCGGCGTTAAAAAGGGGAAAGGTGCACCATCTTATTTGCTCTAACCAAATATTTAAGAGTGGCACCTCTAAATCACCAGGGTGCTTTATGGGTCGCAAGTCCGGGTGAACGCTTGATGGAGCGTACACTGGCTTCTCTCTTGGTCAAGGACTTTAAAGAGAAGAATCCCGGCGTTGTGGGTAAGACCCACGATTTACGCAAGGGGACAGCCTCTTTACGTTTCCTTAATAATCTTTCGGTGGAAGTTATTAAGTCCACACAGTTGTGGGCCTCTAATCAGGAGTTTTTTGACGCGATACCTTTCAGTAGCTCTGGACAAACCTTCCTTGCCATGTATAGCTTTACGGCAGAGGGTCTAGGTGGCCCTTTTAGTCACGTTTTGTTTAATTTCAAGAAAAAGGGGGGGGGGGGAGGGTGCAGTCAGTGTGACATAGGACACCCTAGACCCCTCCGGAGTATGTGTTCGGAACATACGAGCTGGGATACTGTTTGTAGGCATTGTTTTATAAAATTTATCTGTAGTATTTATTGCAGGAAATTGTGCTAAAGGCCAATAGTAGTGTTACAACAATTCTTGTTGTAAGTAGCTTTGGCTGTGAAGCAATAGATTTTTGAGAAATCTCGGTAGTTGCAACTACGACTTTTACTTTTGAAGTAATTACTTCTCCATAAGTACAAGAGTTCAGTACTTCTATGAATGTACAAGAATTCATTTATGTTTGGTTATATTTTTAGGAATATATCCACTAGTTAATGGGGTTTATATGTGCACATGTAAACTTATAAGTTTTTAGTTTTCACCACTTACTTTAAGTGGGGTGCCTTCTTAACTAGCAGATCTGTGTACAGAGTCTCAGAGTTAACCCTTTTTCAAACAGGCTTCTTTGAAGCACGCTCCTGCTTGTACCCCTTTTTGAAGATTTAGGCTGTATAAAGTTTATGCACCCGAATATCTCTTTTTTTACAAGAGTAAGAATACTATGTGGTTGTTTGATTATCTGCTTTTCTAGAGTTATGATATGATTACGAATGTCCCCCTTCAGTCTTAGAAATCAGGCATGTTCGTCAATGATGGAGGGGCCACTAATAAATTATAGGTTTGACTCCTGTAAGAAGATAAAGAAAACCTAATATTTAGTAGTGGCCCCGTAATCATTGACGACTGGGGCCCTCCCGACCATCCCCTTCCCATTCGTTGATGTATTCAGGATTTTGGTTTACTTGATATGTCAGTGAAGGAAGAATGACGCCTGCAGTAGCGTCTGGTCAAAGATCCACACAAGTACATCCACGATATGATGGAAAGCTTATTAGATAGTTATTCTTATTTTCTTTTTGTTTTTATTTTTTACGAAGTTTTTTCGTAGTGAGAACCAAATTCATAATGACTGAAGCCATGAGTGAGGTCGCGTGCGCTCATGATGAAGGCTCCTCAGTTTTTAAATGCTCTGCGCGGTAGATTCAAACTACGGCGGATTAGTGTTTGAAGAGGATGCCTTATGTAATAGGCATGTTCGTCAATGATTACGGGGCCACTACTAAATATTAGGTTTTCTTTATCTCCTTACAGGAGTCAAACCTATAACCTGTATGTGGATGACACTAAGCTGTATAGAAGAGTGAGGAGTAAGGAAGATGTGGGTTTCCTTCAAGGAGATGTGGAGGGCATGAAGGGATGGTCTGAGCATTGGTTAATGCCTTTTCATCCAAAAAAATGCAAGTACATGCGGATTGGGACAAGCAAGTGTTAGGGATTTATATTTCATTCAAGTGTCACTGGTTGTAATTGAGGTATTGTGCTTGTTATGGTGGGTACGATCTTTAATTATTTTTGATTGAACATCGTATGCAATGTTATGAGCCCAGTATAATTAATTCGACCTGTAGACAGCTTAGTTTCATATAGGAAGATATTTTTGTTCAAGAGTGTACAGGAACGAATGAGAGGTGGAATTGGGAGGCTTCGTGCAGACTACCCCCCTTTCGTTCACATTCCATTCTACCCCCTATCGTCCTACACTCGTAACCCTATTCATTCTCCCCCCTTTCTTCCAACCCACTTGCTCTTCTTCGTTGCCTGACGTACGAATGATATTGATTATAACTAGGTAATAATGTAGTGCAGCCCCCATCCTAGCTGCTAATCGGTTCCGCAGAAATAGAGCTAGGATTGAAACAGCCAAGATCGGGGCACTGTTCTTATGGGGAAAATTCAATCGGTTCCGTGCTCATGCCAAAATTTGAGTCTTTTTCTATATTTTGCCTGTGAAAACATGTTTTATTGTACACAAATTAAATTTTATGCATTATACTGTATCATATAATACACCATAGAATAAGTTTTTAATAACTAGAAAAAAAGGCCCAATATCTAAACAATTACCGTACTTTTTCCCAGTGTTAGGCTATGAAAACATGTTTTTTGTCTAGGCTACATCAAGTAGCCTAGGCCTAAATCTTATGCATTGTAAATAATAAAGTAGACATGGCTAAATGACAGTCCTAACCATAAATAATGTAGATTGGGGCATTGTTTCTATCATGCGAATTTTTTTAGGCCTAGCCTAGGCCTATGTTCTAAATTCGTCCAGCCACCCCTCAAGTACCCATTTCGCCCCAAATACATCCAATAAATACATATTATGAGGAAAAGACGTATAAATACGTATTATGAGAAGATTACTTACCACACAGATTTTATTATAAATCATTGTCATATTTAGCCTAGCCTAGGCTAACATCGTCTAGGCTAGGCATTTCAATCGCTTTCGTCCGACATGGACTGGTCTTTGCTCTGTGTTTTTAGCATGAAATTCCTTCATTGCTACCACCAGGCCAACCATCCCTATCACTAGATGTACTAGAGGTTATAATAAACGCGAGAGATAAGGGATTCAGGCACAAAAAGGCTTGCAAACGGTTGTTTTGTCAACACAGATACTAGCTAAACTGCAAGCGTCTGCTTAGTGATGATGTCATACAAAGATGGCGGCATCTTGTGCATTTGACGATCGGATCTCGAATTCACTCGGATTTCGTCTCTAAACGGCAAGCGCCTGGCAGATTCTTTTGTTATGTTAAAACAAAATTATTGTTTTTGTTTGTTTTCTAGTTTTATTTCGAGTTTTTCATTATTTTTGCTATTTTTTCGGGTTTCGGCTGGGATTTTGATGCGAGAATTGAGGCTTTTGACGCGAGAATTGAAATGGGGAATATTTGGTGTGTGGTGCGAGAATTGAATCAACGAAGACCGGTGTAGCGAAAATGGGGGCTCCACTGTATTTGGCTTTTCTAATCATAAGTAATGTTTACAAGATATATCATAGAGTTGTTGTTGTTTTTCCCCAAGCTGCTTGGCCGAACAGCCCCAAGGCCCCGAGCAAGGCCAAGGCCGTAACTGAGCGCCCCCACAGAACCCTCCCTGCCGACCACAATAAAGCCTGGGTGACTGAAGCCACTCCATGGCGGGGAGCTGAGGAGGGTGCGGAAACGCCCGGGAGCTCTTGGTAAAAGTAATACTTTAATTCAGCAAGTTTATAATGAGGTGAGATTAATACAGTTAGAGAAGTTGGTATCAGAGCCAGGTGCGCTAAGGGTATATAAGTCGATAGTACCGTAACGGCAAGGTAGTGTATTCTCCACCACCATCTTAAGCTGACCTGCCCTGAGTTCGTTTGTAAAAGAATCACCATGAGTTGAATAAGTATCGCCTAGGATTTTTTCTATGTTTATTGATTGCTTTCACTTACTCTCTTGGAGGGTATTTATATAACTATGTATTATTTTTCTTAAGAGTTTCTTTATTATTTCACATCAATGTTTCTCAAATTTGATATTTTCACTAGAAGTAACTTTTGTGTATAATTAATCATTTAAATAAAATTATAATTATATTTTACATACTCTTTACATTTTACCTTTATATGCTAATATATTATTCTTTTGATTGTTGGGATAAATCTAAGTCAAAGTAACTAAAGATAACTAATTCTAAACGAGTGATAAGAAAGGAATAACTTAGGGGTTTTTAGGCTAAAACAGCCATTTGATATCAACTGATATTTTATGAACTTGCCACATCTTTTCACCTACCAAGGTTTTAGTGACTACAAAGAGAGTTGCTAGTTTTTGTGGAAGTTTAACATACCACTTATTCTCGACTGAAACTGACGGTCATATTTTCCGCATTTTGTGAGGCTAAATAATAAGTCCTCGTTTTGTGGTTTTTAGTGGAATGTTTCTTTATGTTATGGGTTCGAAACCCCGCTCGTAACGTAACACAAGATAGACAAGGTAGGATACAGTATGTATGAAGCGATGGAGGAAGTGAATGCAGAAAAGGATATAGGAGTAGTGATAGACAATAAGTTAAATTTCTCAGAACATTTAGCGGAAAAGATAAACAAAGCCAATAGAATTGTAGGGCTGATAAGGAGGACATTTGTGTCACTTGACGAAGAAATCTTCAGGAATCTCTATACAGCGCTGGTTAGGCCGCACCTGGAATATGCGAACCAGGTGTGGGCTCCATATATGGTAAAGGATATAGAAGCAGTGGAGAAAGTGCAGAGGAGAGCTAGCAAGCTGGTACCAACGTTGAAGAACGCGGGCTATGAGCAGAGGTTGAGGACACTGGGGCTTCCGACACTGGCATATAGGAGAAAGAGAGGGGATATGATAGAGACTTTTAAGATAGTGTCAGGAAAGTACGATGAGGATGTGTGTGAAGGTATCTTCTTGATGCGGGAGGGAACAAGAACGAGAGGACACTCTAAGAAAATTTACAAAGAAAGAAATAGGCTTGAGAAGGCAAAGAACTCATTTTGTGATAGAGTGGTAAATGAGTGGAACGCACTGCCCCAGTATGTAGTCGATTCCGAATCAATAAGGGAGTTTGAAAGTAATCTTGATAAAGCATGGGGAAGACAAGATTTGAAGTTTGATTATAAAACAAAAATACAGAATAGTAAAAATGTTGCGTCTGCTACCGCTGCCGCCAACACCGTGAACGACCGCAGCAGTGCAAGTACACTCTAACCTCCATTTAACGGACTCCGATTTAACGGATATCGGCAATAACGGTCAAAAAATGTAGGCCGGACAATGGACCCAGCAACGGACAAAGTCTGTTGCTCGAAAAAAAGTTCGAGCAAAGTCCGTTGCTCTATCTATTTATCTCTCTAATGCACCTACCTAAATCCCTTATACATTAACATAACTATGTCTTATTTGGACTTTTTGTAATCTTTGAATCATTTCTAATATGATGGAATTGAAAAATATATCCTTCCAGCACATAGATAAATAATAAATAAGATAGTCAACAAAATATTTCAACTCTCCCCTCCGTGCCAGCAGAGACGGAAGATTTACGTTTGATAGATTTTTTGTTTTGTTTTTTCCCTCGATATACACACTCTTTCTATCTATCTATCTCTCTAATTCATCTACCTAAATCCCTTATACATTAACCCCTCCAACCCGGAAGGGCTCTTGAACGCCCATAACAACCTCGGTCCGCGCAACCTGGAAGGGCTCTTGAACGCCCATTGCTTGCGTGCGTGCTTTCGAATGCCGCGCGTACATTTTTGGTATCATGGGACGGTAGGTGGCGCCACCCGGCGTAAACGACGCCACAGCAACAGTATCTACCCCGACGCCATCATGGACAGTACGCCAAATAGTGATTCCGCTGTGTCCGATACCGTGCTTCCTACGACGCCCTTGCTAGTTCGTCGCGCCTTACCCCGACGCCATCGCCTAAATGTGTTATCTCCCGGAGGTATTGAGACGACATTGAGACTATATGAGCGTGCTGATGCCAAGTATAGTGTTGATGATATAGTCAGTGACGACTCCAGTAATTATAAGTCGAGTGATTATGGCCATGAGAGTGAGAAAGAAGAGCAATTCCTGGGATTTGCGAGAGAACATGACAGTGATGAGAGTGATGAAGGTGATGTACCAGTTGTTGAGGAAGCTGGTTTACCTAAAGACAGTGAACTTGAGAGAGTGAGTGAGTGGGAGAGTTCAAGGTCACTCACCAAATTTCGCATAAATGACACGACTCCAAGCCCTTCCCCAGGTAAATCGCCTTTCAAGCTACACTTGTATAAGCAGAAAATACTTGAGAAAGCGGCCGCGGCAGCTAGGGAACAAGCAAAAATACTTGGTGAGGATGAGGCTGTGAGTGAGGGTCAGCGTGGTGACCCTTCTCGTCCGCCATTGTCTCCCTTATCTACCCACGCCACCCAAGATGACCCGGATGCACCGCATTCTTCCCCACCACCCCCACCATTGCCAAGGGTTGAGGACCCCCCCCTTTCGGCCTATTTGCCTCCTAGGTCCCCCGACAGGAGACATACTGCTGCCGAAAAGGGGAAAGGTAGGAAATATACCAAAAAAATTAAGAAAAGTAAGAGAGTTTTGTTCGAGGCTCCCGCGGCGTCCACCCCTGCCGGCCCCAGCCATACGTCCCCGCAACTTTCCCCACGGTCCTCCCCACCTCTCCCGCCTTCAACATGTCTTCCTGAAGAAGTCTTTGAGCTCGCATCACCAATACCTGGGCCTAGTGACAGTGAAACATTGCTTTCTGTCACTCGTCGCAGGCCAAGGAGCCCAGGACCTCGGGGGGACACAGCCTCACCTTGCCCACCCGCACGCCGCCCACGCATCACTGGTTCCCCGCCAGATTATGTGGGGGCCACTGATGATGAAGGGCACCTCTCTGAAGACTCTGGCCATGATTACATAGGTCCACCGTCAGGGCAAGATGACCACTCTGACGATGACTATATGGACATCGACGACCCTCGACCCATCCGCTTGGCCCGGCGTCGTGCTGCCCGTCGTGCTGGCCGCCGCCCTGGCCGACGCCCTCGCCGCCCTAGGGCGCGCGCCTCCCGAGTTGGCCGTGGGCGTGCTGGGCCACCAGCTGGAGCTCCTCGTCAGCGTAGACAAGACCCATTCTACGTTTTTCAGTGGCAAGACGTAGTTGATGGGGATGGATACAACCCTGATGTGCCAGCTTTTGATGAGGTACTGGAGGGTTCAGGCATTACCCCCAATTTTCCTGCAGGCCCCAATGCTCCACCACACAAACTATTTGAGGCCTTCTTTGATGAGGAGGTGGTAGGCTATGTTGTCAAAGAGACAAATAAGCAGCACCAATTCCAGGTCCACTTTTTGGGCAAGGTGACCAAGGGCCACATGAGGCAGTGGACCCCAGTGACTCATAAAGAGTTCATGGTGTTCCTGGCACTCACCATGCTAATGCCTCATGTCAAGAAGCATAGGTTGCCTGACTATTGGATCACCAATGATCTGATATATGTCTCGCGACCGGTACCTTGATATCCTCGCAGCGCTCCATCTTGTCACCAACACCGACGTCCACCTCGGTGACAAGCTGTGGAAGATTAGGACGTTGTACGAGATGATGCGAGAACGCTTCACCTCCTACTTCAAGCCCTTCCGCAAGGTCGTCATTGACGAGTCTCTTGTGCTGTTCCGGGGAAAACTCAGCTTCCGGCAGTACATCCCCTCAAAAAGACATCGCTTTGGCATAAAATTCTTTGTGCTGTGCGACTGCCAAACTAGCTATGTCCTGGACTTCCTGGTCTACAGCGGGAAGGAAGGGGACTTGCTTGTGGATCCCCTCATTGGCTTTGGCGGAGCAGTGGTGCAAGCCATGATGGACCGCTACTTTCACAAGAATCACGTCCTCTACACGGACAATTATTACACGTCCCCCACTCTCTCACAGTACCTGCATGAGCGCAAGACGAGGACTGTAGGCACAGTACGAGGGAAAAGGAAGGGCATGCCACCTTTCCCTCCAAAGACCAAAAAAGGTGATGTGTTGAAAAAGAAGTCGGGGCCCATTCTGGCTATCCACTGGCACGACCAGCGGAAGGTCAACCTCCTGACCACCATCCACAAGGGGGAAATGGTGGAGACTGGCAAGGTGGATCGCCGCACCCAGGCCAGGGTGACCAAGCCCGATGCTGTCCTGGACTACAACATCAACATGAGGCTGGTGGACAAGTCCAACATGCAGATAGGCTTCATTGACTGCCTGCGTACCTCGTGCAGATGGTACAAAAAGTTCTTTCTGCATATGGTGGACATGTCAGTTCTGAATGCCTACAATATATACAAGCTTCGGAATGTGAACACACCCATGAAGTTCAATAGCCTGCGGAGGTTCCAAAAGCAGGTGTTGACGGAGCTCCTGGAGAAGTATGCTACGCCACAGAGGGCAGTGGCACATCCTGGGCCCGCCGTTATTGACCGCTTGCAGTGTGCTCAATACTTGATTAGGCACAGGCTTGGTTCCCTGCCTCAGAATGAATCAGGAAGAACACAGCAGAAGCGGTGCCATGTCTACTACAACAGCAGGGTGAGGCCGAGGCCAGGTAAAAAGTCAACCATGGAGTGTGTGGGGTGCAAGGTGGCACTCTGTGCTTTAGAGTGCTTCTTTGATTACCACTCCAAGCTGGAGTTCTAATAATCATAGTGAAAGTGCCAAAGATAATGACAATATGTACCTATAGAAATATATAGATCAGTGAAAAAAGACACAATAAATTGTATATAAAACGTTTACAAATCATATAACTAAGTGAAAGTGACACAAGACCTAATATTTGATGGCCAAAGTATACTAAACACCTGTGATAACGAATAATCAGTGCCTAATACAACAATAACCTACCTCAATTACTAATAAAATGTACGGTATCGAGTGAAAATGAGCATTATCAGTGACAGTGACACTCTCTAAAGCATATTTGTCAAAGTGAAAGTGACACAAGACCTAATATTTGATGGCCAAAGTATAATAAACACCTGTGATAACGAATAATCAGTGCCTAATACAACAATAACCTACCTCAATTACTAATAAAATGTACGGTATCGAGTGAAAATGAGCATTATCAGTGACAGTGACGCTCTCTAAAGCATATTTGTCAAAGTGAAAGTGACACAAGACCTAATATTTGATGGCCAAAGTATAATAAACACCTGTGATAACGAATAATCAGTGCCTAATACAACAATAACCTACCTCAATTACTAATAAAATGTACGGTATCGAGTGAAAATTAGCATTATCAGTGACAGTGACACTCTCTAAAGCATATTTGTCAAAGTGAAAGTGACACAAGACCTAATATTTGATGGCCAAAGTATAATAAACACCTGTGATAACGAATAATCAGTGCCTAATACAACAATAACCTACCTCAATTACTAATAAAATGTACGGTATCGAGTGAAAATTAGCAATATCAGTGACAGTGATACCCTAATAAACATATTTTATATAATTGGCCTCAAAATAACTAGAAAATATCAAATAAACATCACATTCTCAATATCAACACTAAAATCGTCTAAGGGAGATAAATACTTTGGCGCGACGAGCGGCTAGGTGCGTCGTAGCCATGGCCGGGGCGACGCGTCCGAACGCGGGAAGAATTTGCCGCCGAAAAGCACTCGTTTTCCCGCGCTCACCATTATGCAACCAGAGGGGCTAGAGACCTCTACTCAACGCCATTCGACAGAGGAAGGTTTGTGGAACATTATTCTTTTTTATTCACAACATTACATGCCATATTCATTGACTTACAGAGTAGTTAACATAGCCCAAAGATCGTCAAAACACCCGGTACCGCAGCACAGTCGCAAGCTATAGCCCCCGGGGCTGGAGGGTTAACATAACTATGTCTTATTTGGACTTTTTGTAATCTTTGAATAATTTCTAATGAGATGGAATTGAAAAATATAATATCCTTCCAGCACATAGATAAATAATAAATGAGATAGTCAACAAAATATTTCAACCCTCCCCTCCGTCTAGGCGCCGAGCTTCCCAGACGGGAGATTTACGTTTGATAGATTTTTTTTTTTTTTTTTTTTCCCACGGTATACACAAAATGATGGGGAAATATTATAACATGTTTTTAATTGACATTTGTGTCGTTTTTGCTGATTATGAGTTGGTGGAAAATAAAATCTTTAATTCTATCATATCGGAAATGATTCACAGATTATATAGAGACCAAATAATATACACTTTTAAGTGTGTTCAATAGTTTTGCATTATCAATAGGGTGTAGCACAAGGGATTACCAGGATTTATTTCAGGTACAGTAAAAAAAAGGATGCATACCAGTTAAATGTCACGATCCGGACACCTGTACTCAACACCGGATTTTTCTCAAGGACTTTCCGGATTACATCCAGACTGGACAGTATTTAGCAGCAACGGACATTTAGCAGGAACGGACAGGTGCTTGCACGCATTTGTCCGTTAAATGGAGGGTCGAGTGTACTGGTACTGAGCTGGATACACAGGCCTAGTTTGCCTTTTTCCAGAGGATCTACTGTAAGAAACTGTAAGAAAATTATCATCATCAGACTGGTTGTTATTGTTGGGGGCCCTCCCTCTCCCTCTCTCCCTCTCCCTCCCCCTCCCCCTCCCCTCCGCTTCCTTTATTATGGTTCAGTAGACCAGAAAGTAGAGAAGTTATGACCCCTATTGAGAATGCAAAACTATTGAACAAACTTAGAAGTGTATGTTACTGTATTTGGTCTCTATATAATCTGTGAATAATTTCCGATATGATAGAATTCAAGAAAACATTTTTCCATCAACTCATAATCAGCAAAAACGACACAAATGTCAATTAAAAACATGTTACAATATTTCCCCATCATTTTGTGTAGACACACTTTCAAGGCGAAAATATACCGTGGGAAAAAACCAATAAATCAATAAAAGGCAAACTTCCGACTCTCGGCGCCGGCCTGTCAAGGAGAAAGACGGGGGAATATTTTGTGTTAACTGTTTCTTATTTCTTGTTTATCTATGTGCTGGAAGGATATTATATTTTTCAATTCCATTGCATTAGAAATTATTCATAGATTACAAAAAGTCCAAATAAGACTTAGTTATGTTAACCCTTCCCGCCCGGGCTGCCTTTCTAAATGACGGAACTTGTATCCGGGCGATCTGGCTAAAAAAACAACGTATGTAAACAAAGGCCTATCTCCGTTAATACAATAGGTAGAACATTCATATGACTCCGTTGTCGACGCCTGCCCGGGATGTAACACAGCACCCCATACCATTAAACACATCATAGAAGACTGCATTTCACACAACCACTTACGCCAACAACACAACCTACACTCAATGAGAGCTCTGTGGGAAAGCCCGATCGTGGCCATGGCCTTCCTCAGGGACTCGGGGCTGTTCGGCCAGGCAGCTTAGGGAACAACAACAACAACAACAACATTCATATATATGTCAAAATGTAGCCCTTACCTTGATCTGTAGACTGACATTGAGTAGAGCTCTCTAGCTCAACTGGTTCAGGTGTGATGGCAATTTTAGTGGAGGTAACTTTTGGCGCGTATGTACCTAGACACGTCCGAACGTTCTGCCGCGGCCCCGGCTACGACGCACTACTGGACTCGTCGCACCACCCGATATTATTCCGGGAAGCGATTTGCGTGTTTCTATTAGTTTATTTGGCCATTATAATCATTATTATGTAATTTTCACTCAATAAAGTTACTTATAATGATATTTTTGTGTTTCACTTGTACTGTACTTATATTTGTTACATATTTTTTGAGTGTCTCACTGGACTATGAAAATTGATAGTGTCATTTTCACTAGTATCTATTGTTAGTAAGCTATAATATAGATTTTAGTGTCACTTTCACTTGTTCATATTGTTATGAAGGCACTTATTATTACTTTTATTTGTGTCTCTTTCACTTTTACCCATTATTAGCCTACATTTTAGTGTCACTTTCACTGTCATTGTCACTGGCACTTATTATTACTGTTATTTGTGTCTCTATAACTTTTACTCATTATTTGATATTCTTATAGCCTACATTTTTAGTGTCACTTTCACTGTCATTGTCACTGGCACTTCAATATTGTTCTAGGGTGTGAAAATCGTTGAAGCAACGTCCAGCACACAGTGCCAATTCACACTCGAGGCATTCCCATGTGGCCTTCTTGACTTTATGGGGTCTGCGGGTTGTGTGGCTACAGACATGGCACCTTTTCTGGCTCTTGACATTACCACCTGGTACTTTGGGAGGAAGGGAGTTGAGCTGGTGCTTCCTGAAGAAGTCAGCACACCCCGTCCGGTCCACCCTGCCTGGTCCTTGTAAAGGTCTCCCGGGTACAGAATGTTTTTGCAGGAGCTCTAGTATCACCTGCTTGTGGAACTTCCGCAGTTACTTGTACTTTTTAGCTCCTGGAGTCCTCAGTCGGTAGATGTTGTATGCATTGAGGGCAGACATGTAGACTGTGTGCAGCACAAACTTCTTGTACCACCTGCAGGATGTTCACAGGCAGTCGATGAAGCCCATCTGCATGTCGGACTTGTCGATGAGGCGCATGTTGAGGTTATAGTCCAGGACATAATAATCAGTGTTCCTCAGAGCTATCCCAGTGCATACCACCTCCTTTACGTAGGGCACGTGGTACCCGTCTTGCAACTCAATCCCACCCCTACTCTGTGCAACTCTCCAACCCAAGAGTGAAACGTTACTCTCAAACTTTCTTCTACTCAACAGCTGAGCTCTGGAACTCTCTCCCAGAATCAGTTTTTCCCACTTCCTATGACTTAAATTGCTTCAAACTCCGTGTGTCCAGGCATTTTGGCTCGAACGTCCCTTGATTTTGGCCCTGTCACTCTTTCAACTATGGTGGAGGCACTCGCTATAGGCAGTTATGCCTTTTGCCTCCCTCAATCACATAGAAAAAAAAAAAAAAAAAAAAAAAAAAAAGGACAGCAGCCGGTTTTTGGACGGGTTTTTTGGTCTTCCGGTCCACTTTCCCGGTGGCGACTATCTCCGCCTTGTGGCATGTGGTGAGGAGGTTTACCTTCCGCTGGCCATGCCAGTGGATAGAGAGGATGGGGCCACCCTTCTTGTGGAACACATCCGTCTTCTTTGTCTTGGTCGGGTACACTGGCATGCCCTTCCTCTTGGCCTTGACTGTGCCGACAGTTCCGGTCTTGCGGTCATGGAGGTACTGTACTTGATGAGGATTGGCGACGTATAGTAATTGTCTGTGTACAGGATGTGGTTCTTGTGGAAGTGTTTCTCCATCTTTTGCACAACAGTGCCGCCAAATCCAATGTCGGGGTCAGTTATGATCTCGCCACCACTGCCGCTGTAGACCACAAAGTCAAGAACATATCCCGTCTTGCAGTCGCAGAGGACGAAGAGCTTGATGCCGAAACGTGTCTCTTCGACGGGATATATTGCCGGAAACTCAGCCTCCCCCGGAACAGGACCAGAGACTCGTCGAGGCACATCTTCTGGAAGGGTATCGGGTAGGTGGTAAAGCGATGGCATATCATGTCATACAGCTTCCTGATTTTCCAAAGCCGATCTTGAAGGTGCACATGCATATTATTTGTCAGGTGGAGATAGGACAGAATGTCAAAATATCTGTCCCTGGACATGAATTTCCCGAAGGCTGGTGAGATCGGCAGTGATCCAGTAGTCTGCCAGTGCATGCTTTCTGATGTGTGTCGTCAGCATAGTCAGTGCCAGAAAAACATACATTTCTGGCACAGTGACAGCTCGCCATGCCACCATCTTGGCACTGGTCTTCCTGCCAAGAAAGTTGGAACATATTTTGTGGTGATTGTTCGTTTCCTCGACGAGGTATTCCATGACCTCGTCGTCATAGAACCCACAAAAAAGTTACTAGGGGTTGCATCTGGGCCACAGGGATATGCTGCTGACACCCCCTGAGCCAATCTGCTCCTCGTCAAAAGAAGGACAATCTGGCTAAAAATCTGCCCCATCAGTCCAGACAAACACCTCTGATCGTAGGGCACGCCCACGCCCACGCTCACACCCACGGGCAGCGGCGTCGGCATCGGCAGGCTGAGCCGCAAGCCCACGACCGCCACGGCCTCGCCCTCGCCCTCGCCCTCGCCCTCGGCCTCGCCCTCGCCCTCGGCCTCGAACTCGCCGTGTCAATATCTCCTCTTCTTCCACTTCATCTTCCTCCTCCTCAGGTGATGTCAGGTCATCTGGGGCAATATTAGGGTCGTCGACATCTTCGGGGGATAATTCTGGCGAAGAAGTGACCGGACGTCTGCGGCGTGGGGGGCGGGAAGCTGCGGGGGGTGGAACAATGGGATGCTCAGCCTCCAGAGTTGGACTCCTTTTGCGGTGACCTGAGGACTTCTCCCCTATTAATAAAGCTCGCCGATGTGATGAGGCCTGTGGTACACTGCGGGAGGACAATGCCGCACCACTAGTACCACTTCCAGAGGCCCTTTGCTCATCCTGAGGGAGAGATGAAGTTGAGGGCTGTGGGTGACCCCCGCGGTGTCCCGGGTCAAGGCGTCGAGACTAAGGAATGCGGGCAGGGTCGGCGTCATTGTCACTATCACTTTTGCCTTCCCTTGCTTCCTCTGCCGCCTTGCGAGCTTTTTTGGCTGCACTTTTCACCAATGTCTTTTTGTAAAAATATTTGCCCACTTTCAAGGGCGTACGAGCAGGCAAGGGGGAAGGCTGATGAGTAGGCCTAGGCTGACCACGGTGCAATGGCGGCGGGGTAGGCCTAGGTTCAAGCACACTTGGAATTTCCACCGCACCTTCATTGAACACTTCTACATCAGGGTCCTCACTATTACCTGACACATGATACAAATCTACTGCATCGTCACCATGAAAGCCCTCAAAATCCTCAATTTAGTAGTAGCCTCTACGTCTCCAACATAGAGCTATATACTTATCGTATAATTCCGTTCCGCTCTGGAGCGAGCAATTATCTTAATCACTAGCGCGATTAAATCGATAACATCTAGAGTAGCACCTTACTCTCTCTACTAGGTACGTTGTACACACTTTTGAGGCTACTATTTTAAAGGAAATGAAAATATTGATGAGATAGAAAAGAGAAAATTGCAGAACATTGTCCATCCTATCTGGCTCCTTAAGCCGTTGTCACGGGTCCACCGCACAACCCGACCGGGTTCATTAGATCATTCCTTTTCGCGCTACACTCTATGACAACACATGTTTTCTGGTGCTCTGTTTTTGTGCCTACCACACCTGTCACCTCCCCTTTGGGGGAGTTGTGGGCCTTATTTAAGGTACCTGTGATTCTAGACATATGATACGTGCTGTAGGCACGTTAAAAAAATTGGCTCAAATGTATTTTTCTTGGAGTGTAGCGTCGAAACTGGAGGTTACTTCATTTTTTGCCATCTGCGCATGCGTCGCCGCTTGGGCGACACTCGTTCATTTAGGCTTTGCCTTTTGTATTCATTTTACTTGCGGTGGCTTTAGTTTTGTCTTTAGTAAGCTTCTTGTCATTATAGTTTTTTGTCACTGCCTTTATTTTTGCTTTTATTTTCGCGTTCTTAGGCCTAGGCTTACTTGTGCCCTTCTAGTTGGTTGGAAGGGGGTCGCTGACCCTTGTGGGGCCGATCCCTTTTCTGGTCTTTTTCTTGTTGCTTCCTCTCATCAAGAGTACAGGAACTAGTGCGCCCTGTAATTTCATATATTACTGACTCGGGTGCCGTTTCGGCTAACTTCCGTTTTTAGCCTGGCCTAGAAGGGGGGTGTTTTGGTTTAGACTGCAGCTCTGCAGCCTCCTCAATCTGGCATAATCTGCCCCTGTATTGTTGGGCGGCCCTAGTGCTCTGTCTACCTGACGTTTCGGTCACTTGTTGCTTCCCCTCATCAAGGGCACAGTGACTGATGGCTCCCTGTAATTTCATGTATTACTGGCTCTGGTACCGAATAGGCTAACTTTCGCTTTTAGCCTAGCCTAGAAGGGGGGCGTTTTGGTTTAGACTGCGGATCTGCGGCCTCCTCAATCTGGCATAATCTGCCCCTGTATTGTTGGGCGGCCCCAGTGCTCTATCTTCCTGAATCCTGACGCTTCGGTCCCTTGTTGCTTACCCTCATCAAGGGTACAGTAACTGGTGGCTCCATGTAATTTCATATATTACTGACTCTGGTACCGAATAGGCTAACTTCTGTTTTTTCACCTGGCCTATTCACATTCTTTATTAAAGGTTACAGTCCCACAAAACCGCGAACGTAGCCCGTTCTGATGAGTTTTTGTCTGACAGTTTTTGTTCTGTCTACTGCCCCTCTTACGGTCGTGCTTTCATTACCCACAGGCTCTCCCGCGCCTGTTGTGACTTGAGGATGGTTACCTTTGGGCCCCTCCGCTTTTGGAAGGGACTTTTCTTTTACTGGCCTTCCACCTTCATGGTGCCGCAGACCTCTCAGACACGTACTGATGGGTTTCCGCCCTGGGTCGGGGACTTCCCGCTCTAGGTCGGCCCTTTCATTTACGGTCCCATGGTCTCACTGAGCCCCTCCGATCTAGAACGGGACTTTCCGTTCTATGTCGAAGGTCTGTTTTCACACTGACTGATACCCACAGACACTCTAGAACGGGACTTTCCATTCTATGTCGGAGGTCTGTTTTCACACTGTCTGTTACCCACAGACGATCCCACGTCTGCTGTGACTTGCCAGGCTACCTTTCCTGGGTCCTCGGCTTACGGCGGGGCCCATCTGGGTCTCTCCGCTTTCGGACGGGCCTTTTCCCTCACTCACTACTGCCGTCTCATACCACTTCCCGCGCCTGAACGTACGAGTCCGTATACGGACGATTCCGCCCGCCTTGGAACGCAGACGTTCCCGCTCGATGTCGGTACTTTTCCGCTCTCGAACGGACGTTGCCGTTTACGGTCGCGCTACTCTTGCCTCAGTTTAGGCCTAGGCTGGTCGTCCTGCACTTCCATTAAGACATATTTTAATGCTCCTTTTTACCAGGCTGTGCTTTCTGACCTACAGGACCTCTTCACTGCCTTAAGGTATCGGTCTCCATTATATTTTGGGGTGGGGTTTCCTTCAGTTCTTCAGAGGATTGAGCCTACCCCTTGGGGTTTTTCTGACCTGGGGTTTGGGGCTCTTTGGCCTGTTGCTGGTTCCCCTATAGCCTTCCTGATCCTCATTTTGGAGGGTTCTCTTCAGCTTTAACTTCCAGGGGGACATGGGGGGGGGGGGGGCACTCTCCTTCATTCGACGGGACTCCAGTCTCCAGGCCTAGTGAGTGCTTTTAGGCTACTCCCTGACCTGGTGCCTGTAGCCTATTCTGGGATCTCTGATCTTTATTTTGTGCATGACCTCATGACTGATACTCCTGCCTGGCCTCCCATTTCGGGGGCACTCTTTGGCCTTCTTCTTAAGGATTCATCGACTTTCAGTGGGTTTTTCGTGGTGCTTCCGAACAGGCTTTCGTCTTGTCTCTTGCCAATGACATACATGCGTGCATTGCCATGGCCTTTATTTTCATGGTGCTTACAAACAGGCTTTATTCTTGTTACTGTCGATGACATACATGCATGTCTTACCATGGCCTACACGGGGTCTTCACAGTTTTTTTTTTTTTTTTTTTTTTTTTTTTTTTCTTCTGGTTCCAGTGTAGTATGTCTACTTCGCTCTGCTCTCGCCACGGGTTCCTCACCGGGTGGTGAGTTCCACCCATCCTACATTCGTCCTACATCCTACATTCCGCTCCAGAGCGGATTTCCACCCCCGAGCGGAGCGGCCCGTTCTGGTCCACTCCTCTCTGGGTCGGTGCTAGGGTGCTTTGCTTTGCCTCTGTATAGGGACTCGGTTGCAGTAGTTCACGGACTTCTCCTTTTCATCAGATTGTGCTCCCACTCTACTCTGATGGTACCCTTGGGCGTCTTCTTCTCTTCAGTACCTTCAACCTTTGGGTATTATCATTATACTCTTCCATTATAAGGCTTTGCATGCCTTCCTTCTCGGGACTTGCACGGGGTTCTTTGCACTTGCTGGTTCGCCTGGTCTCTCCCTGACCCTCCGCATGGGGGGGTCCCTCTTCACCCCTCACCACGCACAAGAGGGGGGGGGGGGGGGGAGATACTCACTTTCATGAAAGGTGCTCCATTTGCAGGGTGTAGTGACCACTTTTGTGCACTTTTCTGCCCTCGTGCCTGTTTCGAAGGGCCCCCCTTTTTCGTCCTTCCCTTCCTCAACAGGGGAAGGGGGTACTCTCCTATCAAGGATTCAAGGGTTTTTACCAATATTGTGCTTGCACACAATTCCTGTGCTTCATACATGGGACATCAGTATCTTTTACTTTCCAATTGTGATGTGGATGTCACTTCCTCCTTGCGCACGCCATAGGCGTGCGCGTCCGAAGTCTACAAGGCACCAGATCTCCTTTCCTCCAAGTGCCTCGTTCGGGCGTCCTGGCTGTTTCCGAGGACTCCGAAACGAAGGTACCTTTTGATACCTTTTGATGTGTTCGCCACTCTTCTAGCGGCACCAAGGAGCGCGACGCCACTCGTTATGGGTGGTGAT
The DNA here is from genome assembly GCA_032716605.1 of Paralithodes platypus. Lineage (NCBI taxonomy): Eukaryota > Metazoa > Arthropoda > Malacostraca > Decapoda > Lithodidae > Paralithodes > Paralithodes platypus. The sequence continues at coordinate 19,214,953 of CM064533.1, read as the reverse complement.
TTGGTGCAGTAGACTGTTTGAAGCAGCAGCTCACTCCCTTGCGAGGATGGGCTCGTCTGGCACTTTTTGCAGTTCGACATCGAGGGCTCTCTTGAAGTTGTCTAACGAGACGTCCCTCATGTCTCTTACTCGCCATGGGAGTTTGTTGAAGAGACGTGGGCCTCTGTGTGATAACCAGCCCTCTCGCAGAGAGCCCATAGCACCCCTGTTATTCATCCGGGGGATTTCGCATTCCCAGCCTCTCCTATCACTGAATTTCATGACTATCGGAGTATGTAGGTTTGGTACTAAACCCTCTGCGATTTTCCACGTGTATATTATTAGGTAATGTTCTCTTCTACGTTCCAGTGAGTACAGATTCAGTGCTCTTAAACGCTCCCAATAGTGTAGCTGTTTTATCGAACTTATATGCGAAGTGAAATTTCTTTGTACACTCTCTACGTCATTTATTTCACCTGCTTTGTATGGGGATGTTAATACGCTACAGTATTCAAGCCGCGGTAGCACTAGAGATTTGAAGAGCGTTATCATAGGTAATTCACCGCGTGTTTTAAAAGTACGCAGAATCCAACCCGTTAGACGTTTCGCAGCCGCAACTTTGACCTGGTTATGTACTTTGAAACCCATATTTTCAGACATTAATACCCCAAGGTCTTTCACACTGTCTTTCCGTTCTATTATGTGGTTAGATTCTGTTAAGTAATTTGTAATTTCTTTAACACCATTATTATCTCCGTACCGTATTAATTGGAATTTTTCTTCATTGAATTGCATGTTGTTTTCCCTGGTCCACTGGAACACTACATTCATGTCTTCCTGCAGTCGGCCCGTGTCCTCTTGTGTGTTTACTATCTTGCTTAATTTTGTGTCATCAGCAAAAGACGACACCGTACTGTGTCTGGTGTTGGTATCTATGTCGCAAATTAGTATGAGGAACAGAAGGGGCGCTAGCACTGTTCCTTGGGGCACTGAGCTTTTGACATCCGAAGGCTCAGATGTGACTTGGTTTACTGCTACTGATTGTTTTCGGTTTACGAGGAAATTGTATATCCACCGTCCGATTTTCCCAGTTATACCTTTTGCTTTCAGATTGTGAGCTATTATACCATGGTCACATTTATCAAATGCCTTAGCAAAATCGGTGTAAATGACATCCACGTTTTTCTTTTCATCTAGCGCTTTAAGAATTTTGTCATAGTGTTCCAAAAGTTGTGAGAGACATAATCTTCCCGCTCTGAACCCATGTTGACCGGTGTTGTGTAGTTCATTTGCCTCCATGAATGTTGAGATTTTGCTTCGCAGGACTCGCTCGAAAACTTTAATGATGTGGGAGGTTAGAGCTACCGGGCGGTAGTTTTTTGGTAGTGCTTTACTCCCTCCTTTATGCAGTGCGGCAATTATTGCGTTTTTCAAGCTATCTGGTATGTCACCAGTGTCTAGACTCCTTCTCCACATTATAGCCAGGGGTTTTGAGAGGTTTTCCTTACATTTCTTCATTAGGATCGAATTCCATGAGTCCGGGCCTGGTGCCGAGTGGGATGGCATGTTGGAAATGGCCTCTTCTATGTCTTTTGGACCAAAATCAATATCCAGCGTCTGGGGGGTTTCCGGGGGGGGGAGGTTTCCATTAAAATATATTTTGGTCTCTGATGACTTTTGTTTCATCAGGCTCACTGAATTTTTTTTTTTTTTTTTTTTTTTTTTTAAGAGACAATGAACGGAGGAAGGAAAAACACAGATAAAACAAAAAGGTCCATGTGCCTAAAGGCATCCTCCATTCATAAAATGTTTGTAACAACTGGATTTAAACATTTGTTGATTGTAAGTTTGTGGAAAGCAATTCGAGGGAAGTGAATTCCAAAGAGTAGTAGCTCTGGGGATAAATGAATTCTGATAAGCAGAAGTTCTGCATTGTGGAGGAGAAAGTGTAAATTCATGGGCGCTCTCAGCTGCCCTAGTTCTACGGGGAAAGATGTGGAGAGGCGGCACAATTGAAGCAAGTTCCTCGGAACAATTGCTGTGAAAATATCTGTAGAATAATGCAAGGGATGCAACGTTTCTTCGTATGGCTAATGTAGGAAGGTCCTGTGTGATTGCAGGGTTATTGATTAATCTAATAGCTTTATTTTGAATTTTGTCCAACTGCCTCAATGCAACCACTCCACTTCCACCCCACAGAGGTGAACAGTAATCCATCTGAGAGCGCACATGACTTTTATATATTACGGCCAACTGCTCGTCAGTGAAGAATTCTCGAACTCTGTACAGGAGTCCCAGTTTTTTAGAGGCATTCTTAGCAATGCTTCTAACATAATGTGTCCAGCTCAAGTTAGTAGTTAATGTTACACCGAGAATGTCAATACTAGGGGAAGTGGGAATATTTACATCATTAAAAATATATGGGAGTCCGTGAGATTCTGTCGGTTAGAAAATTGAATGTACTTGGTTTTCTGTGCATTAAAGGAAACTAGATTCTCTTGTCCCCATTCATTAATTCTAGAAAGGTCCTGGTTCAGAGAAATTGCAGTGTTTATTTTTGAATTTATAAGATCGGGTTGGGTGAAAGAATTGGTAAATGTGAAGGAACTGTGGAGTGTTGAGTCATCTGCATAGGAATGTATTGGATTATGAGTGGTAGATATGAGATCATTGATATGAATGAGGAACAGAGTTGGGGCCAAAACTGATCCCTGGGGAACACCAGCATTTATTGAGTGAAATTGAGAATAAAGGCCATCTACCATTACACGTATTTTTCTGTTATGAAGATAAGAAGAAATTAGTGGAACTAATGATGCAAGGCCGTAGTGTGACATCTTCGACAATAAGGATTGATGCCAGACTCTATCAAATGCCTTTGATATATCCAGTGCTATTGTATGTGTTTCACCATGTTGGTCTGTAGCTTGGTTGATTTGATGCGTAAGAAGGCAAAGAATGTCTGCAGTTGATCGACATCGTCTAAAACCATATTGCCTATCACTGATTAATTTATTATTCTCCAGATGCTTAATTATGTGATTATTTAATATAATTTCAAAAACTTTGCCAAGAGTGGAAGTTATAGCTATTGGTCTGTAGTTTGATGGATCTGAAGAGGCACCTTTTTTAGGAACTGGATGGATGTTTGCTTCTTTCCAGGGTACTGGGAAGCATGAGGTATGAGTACACAGACGGAAATTTTTTGCCAATACAGGAGCGAGCACCAAGGAGCAATTCTTAAGTACTATTGGAGGAATTTCATCTGGACCAGGAGCCCTATCTACTGAGAGATTCTGCAAAATAGTTTTGACATGTCTGGTGTGGATCTTAAGTGAGGGAATTTCAGGTGAATTAAAATTAAGTACAGGGACATCTTGATTTATGTCATCTAAGGTTGAGTTGGTGGAGAAAATATCTGCAAGAAGGTTAGCTTTACCTCGTGGGTCACTTACAAGATTGCCAGTCGGAGATTTTAATGGTGGAATGGATGAAGCAGTAGTGAAGTTGGATTTGAATGAGTTAAGAGTAGACCAAAATATTTTGTTATCATTTGGATTATTTAGAAGTTTATTTGCCTGCTTATGGAGAAAGTTTGATTTAGTTAGGTTTAATACAGTTTTGGCATGATTTCTGATGTTTCTAAAGTAATTAAAGGCTTCATGTGTTTTTGATCTTGTGTATGCATTGTAGGCTATTGCTTTTTGTTCAGTTACTCTAGCACAATTATGGTCAAACCATTTAGGTGAATTAGATCTTTTACTGTACTTTTGATGAGGAATAAAAGTTTCCATTCCAATTTTTACAAAATCTTGTATGTGGCTCAAGGTGGAGTGTGCATCATTAGAAAAGAAAGAGGTCCAGGGAATATCAATAAAGAAACCTTGAAGACCCTCCCAGTCTGCCCTATCGTAATGCCATTTAGTCACCAAAACAGGTTCAGAGTGGGAAGGTGTGGTAGGTGATAGACAGGTGGCCTGTATCAGACAGTGATCAGAAGATCCAAGTGGGGACCTCACTGTAACATCATAATTTTCTGAATTGGTTGTTAAAAATAAGTCCAGTAGGTGGGAATTATGATTAGGATTATCTGGTACACGGGTGGGTTGGTTGACTAGTTGAATGAGATTAAATGAGTCTGCAAATAGCTCACATTCAAGACCAGCATCATCAGTCCTGGCTGAATGAGTGAGCCATTCAACATTATGGACATTAAAATCACCCAACACAGTGATTTCAGAAGAAGCATTTAAGTTGAGGACACTGAGTTGTGAGGACAGAGAATCAAAAAGACTTTGCTCTGGAGGAGTATTTGGGGAACGGTAGATGCAACATATGTATTTAAATTTACCAGCAGAAATTAATTTGTATATAGAATAATCAAAATAGGGACAATTGAAACTAGTAACCTCCTCCAGGGCAATTTCAGATTTTGCGAAGCAACATACACCACCTTTAGGTCTGAAATTTTGGAGCAGTTGATAACCTGGAAAATTAAATATAGATGTGTCAGATGTGGATGTTACTTGAGTCTCTGTCAAAAAAAGGAGAGTAGGGGATTCTGCTTGAAGAAATTGGTGTACAGAATTGATGTTAGAGTGAAGTCCCCTTATATTACTAAAGAAATAGCTGTACTGACAAGCAGCTTTGGGACGTTGCAATGCTCTTGACACAGTCGCATGATGACGACCGGGAGGGCCCTGTGTCAATAACCCAACCCTGCCGGGGGTGGATATCCGAGGGACCACCAGGTTTGCTCTTAACAATTGTACTGCCATATTTATAAGGTAAGTGTATGGTGTTACATGTATGATATGTAGTGGGAAGAGTAGTATTTTATGGATAGAGGATAGCGATGTAGGGCAATGTCGTGAAGTTGGATGTGTATGTTATATAAAGAGGGTTTTCCTGATACCCCTGATGTGTGAGGCAGAAAGATATGTATCCAGCTACCAAGGCCTGGGAGAGAAAATGGAATTCAGGCTATTCCGAGTCTCCCGAAACCTTGGCGGTAGTACTTCCCTGGGCGGGGCTGCCTACCCCTACTACCTACGTGCCATTTCATACTGCCTGCTTAACCCTCTCACCACGGAAGGCCTCTTGAACGCCCATAAAAAAGCATATAACAGGTTCCCGGAAGGCCTCTTGAACGCCCAGTGGTTGAAAGCCTGTGAGCTTCGTGTGCGAGGCGTCGGTCCGACGCATGTAAACAACAGCCGGCTGGACCGACGCCCCGCATCTCCGGCCACAAGAAGGAGAGCGTCGCTTGTTCGTGTGTGCCTGTATGTTGTTGTTAAGTATCGAAAAGTGGTGTAAAGTGGCTGTTTTGGCCATAAAGTTATCTCCAATGAAATCATCATCACAGCTCAACCATTTGACTTAGAGAGCTCTACTTAATGCCATTCTACAGGTAAATAACACAGCTACGCTTGGGGATGTGCGGGAATGCGGGAAGCAGTCTGATTAACGAATATACGGTAGCCTAGCCTAGATGTTTTTCGGCCAAAACACCCGGGTTTCGAGGAATATATATATAATACATAGCCGGGGCTGGAGGGTTAAGAGTTCGCTCATTTCCTTTTTGTCCTCTGTGAAAGAGCCGTCCCCTTTGCTCAGTGGGCTGATGTTTGATGCTGTTGTTGTTGTTGTTGTTGTTCCCTAAGCTGCCTGGCCGAACAGCCCCGAGTCCCTGAGAAAGGCCATGGCCACGATCGGGCTTTCCCACAGAGCTCTCATTGAGTGTAGATTGTGTTGTTGGCGTAAGTGGTTGTGTGAAATGCAGTCTTCTATGATGTGTTTGATGGTATGGGGTGCTGTGTTACATCCCGGGCAGGTGTCGACAACGGAGTCATCCAGTCTCTTCTGATAGCTCAGGAGAGCTGGATGGTGTCCGCATCTCAGCCTGGCCAGGTGGACTCTGTCCTCGCGAGGAAGGGAGGATTCGGAAGGATGGATTTCGGGAGGTCGTGCATGCAGCTGCGTGTTGTCTGTGAGTGAGTGGATGGATCGGTGAGAGATATGAGTATGGATGTGCTTCTGGAAGTTGGTTCGGGGTGGGCAGGGAGGGAGAGAGGACAATAATTGTGTGTGATACCGTGTGCTGGGTGTTGTTTTGATATTTCTTGGTGTCTGTGGGTGTGTTGCCATGTAGTTTAGTGGGTGGTCTTGGTTCGTGGAGGCTGCTGCCAGGAATTGAGTGCCTCTCATGTCCAGATGGTCTTTGACTTTGAGGATTTTGGTTTCTTGATGTAGGTGATCTGTGGGTGCAGTAGCTGTGCAGCCTGTAATGATCTTCAGGGCTTTGTTTTGAATACTCTGTAAGGTCTTATGATGTGTTTCAGCTAGGTTAGAAGCCCAGGCTGGGCTTGCGTATTCCATCACTGATCTTATGTATTGTTTATATACTGTGGTGGTAGTTTCTTTGTTGTGTCCAAATTTTGTGTGAGCAAGTGACCTGATTGACTGTTTGATGCTGTTTTAGCCTTTTGTTTGGCGTATGAAAAGAAGTATTTGGAATTTTCCTTTATACCTGCAATAGCTTTCCTCTCCTCTTCCATATGTTGTAGTTCATATGATATTCTTAGCCTTTGTTCAATTTCCACAATTTCTCTCTCTATTTTGGCCTTTTGCCTATCCTGTAGATTTTGATGTGTGCGTCTTTGTGTGAGTAAGTTTCTTCTTCTGTACAGCCTCCTCCTTTCCCGATCTTGTTTGCTTCTTCGTCTTGTTTGTCTTGCAGGTACAGTAAACTTCCGTTAATCCGAAGGGCAGCAGACCGGCCCTCGTTCGGATTAGTGGATTTTTCGGATTATCGGACTTTACCCCTATGAACCTGTGTATTAATGGCCTGACGAAAACATTGAGGCATTAGGCCACCCAAATGACACACACGCATATCATATGTTCATGAAATCACTTCAAAAGTTTACCATTGTCATTGTAGCCTATTACCTACTTCAAAACATTCAGATTAATGGTCAAAGGAATCTGCTGATATAAACGTAAACACCATATGTCCGCATCGTCTACTAGCGAGTTTGTCTGGCTCTTGAAGATCAGATCAGATGTGGTTCGGGAAGTAATGCCTTAACAACGGCACTTCCCTGAGAGGTTCTTGTAATTTTCCTTTTGTGACGTGCTCTGTTATATTATATTGTATTGAAAGCACCCTTGTCTTGTTGTCTTGAAAGCACCCTTGGGACGCTCCGATCACTGAACTATAAATAGTAGCGTATCGGAACGTTCAAAGGTGCGTTTTCAAGCTCAAGACTGAATGCGCTTGCAGAAAATGCGGTGCAAGCCAGTAGCGCATCGGAGCGTCCCAAGGATGCGTTCAAGAGCAAAACAAACTCTCTAGCAGACGATGTGGTGTTTACGTTTATATCAGTAGCTTCCTTTGACCATTAATCTGAATGTTTTGAAGTAGGTAATGGGAGGTTTGACGTACCTCCCAACCTACCAAATAGGAAAACCTACTATTTGGTAGTAGTCTTGGAAAATCCAACGTCAAGGCTATTAACCTAATTGCAATGACGACTTGTCTATTTTGACTGCTATGTCGTCATTCCAACCGCGGTTAAAAAGAAAACGTCTAGAGTCTACTCCTTATCTTGCTCTAGGAGACGTTGTACATTAACCAAAACTACCACCGAAGGTGAAAAAAGCATAGAAGAGAAGAAAAAGGGGTTTACCTTAGTTACCGCTCAAGGCCCATCCCGTGTTCCGTCATGTGCAGATCCCTGTCGAACGTGCGCATGAGCGACCCTCTTTTGTCATCACATCTTACGTCAGCAGAAGAACGCGGATGGGCAGGGGTCCGGCGTGAGGGAGGGTATTATGTACGTTGGATTTTCCAAGACTACTACCAAATAGTAGGTTTTCCTATTTGGTAGGTTGGGAGGTACAGTAGGGTCTCACATAAAACGAGTTTATGGTCGATAAACGAGGGCGTTTTATGCGATTTCGTTTTATGTGAACACAGCATTTTGGTGGCGCAATATCGTCAATGTTCGCTGTAAGCGAAAATTTTCGTACAAAGCGAACGATATTTCATACAAAGCGAACGATATTTCATACAAAGCGAACTATATTTCGTACAAAGCGAACGATATTTCGTACAAAGCGAACGATATTTCGTACAAAGCGACATTCGTTCTGATCGAAAATTAAATATTAATATTTTAGGTCGGTCGTTTTAATCGAGACTCGTTTTATGCGAACACGTTTTATGCGGGACCCTACTGTACGTCAAACCACCCAATTTGTTAGTAGTCTTGGCAAATCCAACGTCAAGGCTGCATAATAAATAGGAGGAGGACATCCAAGCCCAACATACCAAAAAAATCAATGCATAAAACAAAATTATGAATGACAAAGAAACACAATTTAAACAAGAGAGTTTAATAAAAGAGTGAAAAACTGAGGAGTCGCTAAAAAGAACAGTTTTAACACGTCCCCGTCATTCATAGTAATGCAAAAACATAGACTTGTCTTAAACCAAAAAAGTACTGTACCCAAAATCCCGTTTCTTCCAAAACCAACAAAAACATTGAACACAATAATAAAACACAATTTTCAATTTGGCAAAAACACTTATGTACGGTATACATAAAACATAATCCCAAACTTGCAATCAAGTGTTGCAAACCCGTACTCCCCCCCCCTTTTCCAAAGAAAACAAAGTAAAAGAAAGAGTGACAAGGGGGGGAAGACCAGGTATCTTCGCCAGAGCTCTAGGAAACACGACTCCCGAGAGCTATCACAGGCCGAGGGGGTCTAACAATGGACATGGAGAGGTAGGAGGAGACGAAGGTATTGACAGAAGACCACAAACCCGCCGAGGCGATGTCAGGTAAGGATCGACTTTGCAGGAACCATAAGGAGGCCGCAAAGGACCGCACATCGTGCGCAGAACCCCTACAATCAGGGTTACTGGCACGAATGACCCGACAAATGTGGCGTCCTATCTGCACCTTCGAGAGCCTCCCACCAGTCCGAGGAGACACCCACACAGCAGTACCCGAAGTCGGCGCCACAGACTCAACATAGGAGTGCAAGGCTTGCACCGGGCACAACACATGGTGAGTATGCCCACGCTTTAAAGCCTGAATGGTGAAAGGCTTGAAAACGTGGGTCTCTCTCTCATTCTTGGCAACAAAATGAGGGAAGGGGGCTAACGTGACGACATTCAAGGACGGGGAGAATCGCATGGTCCTGGGACCGTGACATGGCTGCTAGTTCAGACACCCTATCCCCAGTGGCCAGAGCGACAAGGAAGAGTGTACGCTCAAGCAACTGAACCGGTGTAGTGTCCCGTGTATATGCGTGTGAAGCCAGAAGGTCCAGAGCTCGCCCCAGATCCCACTGAGGAGGGATCTGGCGCGGAGGCGGTCGTTCCCTGAAGGCAGCCTTCATGAAGGAATCCAGCTCCTTCGGCGGAACAACCAGCCCAGTGACGGACTCAAAGACCTCCCGGATGGCAGACAAGTGGTTACGTATAGTGTTGACTTGAAAGTGACGTGTACGGAAGAGGTGAAACAAGTAGTGTAGTATGAGGGAAGGAGAGCTAACTGTCTGGCGAGTGTCCTGTATCCACCTAGTAAAAGACCTCCAGTGGGACTCGTAAGTCCCCCAAGTCGAAGACGTCCATGAACGCTTCAGGAAGTCAGTCAGGTCCCGTCCGTGGACTGGGAGCCACCGTGCCTCACGAACATCCACGATGCGAAGGCCAACGAGGTCCGCAGGTCTCCAACCTGGCTCAAGTGGAAGCTTGAGAGAGGGAGAGGGACCGCACTCGGGCACCACCGCTTCAACTGGGCGTACCAAGCCTGGGCCGGCCACAGAGGCGCTATTAGCCAGACTCTTCCGCGGTACAGCCGCAGCCTCGCGACGACTTTGCACATCAACAGTGCGTCTGGTGGCGGAAATATGTATATCGACTGCCACCTGTTCCAGTCTTCCATGAAAGCGTCCGGACCCCCCTCCGGAGTACGAGTCCGGAGGGATAGGTACTGAGGCAATTTGCGCGTCTCCTTCGATGCGAACAAGTCGACCTCCGGAACACCCCAGGAAACTGCGAGGTCGTCGAGCACAGTCTGTTTCATTGCCCATTCTACAAGAACGCCCTGTCCTCTTGACAGGGCGTCCGCCCACAGGTTGGCAGTCCCGGGCAGGTAGGAGGCGTGCAGGGAGATGTTGTGTCGGTTCGCGAGGAAGAACAACTTCTCTGAGATCCCCAACAGAGTCAATGACCTGGAGGACCCCTGCTTTTGGATACAGTGGACAGCTGTCTGATTGTCCATCCTGAAGGCCACCGACTTTCCCCGAAGGGCCAGCGCGTGGTCCCTCAGGAAGAACAAGGGAACCAACAGTTCGAGGGCATTGATGTGTAGGTGTGTGTCCCACCCATCTGCCGTGATGTTGATGTCCCAGGTTGGATTGGTAACCCCACCCTACCTCGCTCGACGCATCTGTATCTACTCAGATCGTCGGCGGGGGGGGCGGGCCAGGGCACAGCCGCAGAGAGCGTGCCCCGAGCAACCCAGTGTCCTAAGTGTCTGTGAATGGTACGCGGGATCGGCATGAGCCGATCCATAGGGGCCAACGGAAACACCTTGTTGCCCATGAGTATTAGGCGGCGCAGTCTGAGCCTCCCTAAGGGAATGGTCAGAGCGGCCCAATTCAGTGAACCCACTAACGAGTCCCAGATCCTCCTCGTGAGGGAGACCGAGTGCAACACGGCGAAGACCTTCCTGCGAAGTTTCACCGCGTTTGGCCGACTCTGGGTCACTGTAGCGCTGGTCAGATCCCATTCGAGACCTACCCCCGTCACGACACGCGACGGGGTCAGGCGGGACATGGGAATATTGATTTTGAACCCTAACTGTGTGATGTGTTGAACTACTGTACAAAGGAGTACAAAGGAAATCAAGCAACAACAGGTCTAGTGACCCTTCTAAGCTGCTTGTCCTCCAAAACACTGAGGATCAAGTGTCCAAACAGTGGTTTAGAGTGGGTAAGGGAACATTGGAAAGGGAACTACTGCCATGGAACTAATGTCCGTGGCAGTACTAGGAAGTTAGTAGGGGACATATGGGTTAGTAACTGAGGGGAGGATAAAATAAGTTATTTATTTACAAACGCAGTCAGTCGCGGGTTTGATGCGAGATATTTGTCTACGCGGAGTTTAAATGAATCAACAGTGCTGCAGTCTATAACGTCTCGGGGAAGCCCATTCCACAAGTTGACAACTCGATTGAAGAAGAAATTCTTAGATTCGTGTGAGTTAAAAGATTTACCAATAATTTTGCAACCGTTTCCCCGCGTGTAATTAGATTGGTCGATAGTGAAGTACTTACTACAGTTCATATTGTCGATGCCTTTGATGATTTTGAACACTTGAATTAAGTCACCTCTTAATCTGCGCTGGGTTAAAGGAAATAGATTTAATTCTCTAAGACGCTCTTCGTATGGTTTGTTCTTTAGGCTAGGTATCATTTTGGTAACTCTACGTTGAACTCGTTCTAGCTTGTTTATGTCTTTTTGGTAATAAGGGCACCAGCATGAACGCAGTATTCCAGAAGAGGGCAGACTAAGGAATTGTAAAGGGTTAGGATAACGTCTTTGGATTTATGCTCAAATGACCTGCCTATAAAGCCAATTATTTTGTTTGCCTTCTTAACAACTTCTGAACATTGTTGACTCGGTTTTAGGTTACTCGATATTGTTACTCCCAGATCGGTTTCTCTGTTTACATTCTTAAGCTGAGTGCCATTCATCGAATAGTTTGCTTTCTCATTTAGGTATCCGATATGTAGTACTTTACATTTATCCGCATTGAAACTCATTTGCCAAATTTGAGCCCAATGTGACAATTTATCTAGATTGTGTTGCATATCGTCAACTTGATCTTTTGAGAGTACGCTATTTGCAATTTTTGTATCATCAGCAAATTTTGAGATTGTACAGGTGAGACCCTCATCTATGTTGATGTAAATTAGAAAGAGAATTGGTCCTAGTACCGATCCCTGGGGTACCCCGCTACTTACATTGGTCCATTTAGATGCCTTACCGTTTATGACTACTCTTTGCTTTCTGTCGCTGAGCCAATTTTCTATCCATTTCAACACACCGTCTTGTATTCCATGCGCTTTTAGTTTTAGCAGTAAACGTTTGTGGGGAACTTTGTCAAAGGCCTTTTGAAAATCAAGGTATATAATATCTACAGCTTTACTCTCATCGTAGAGGTGTGAGGGTGTCGCGGACGCACTGTTCTAGGGTGTCTGAAACTATCAACCAATCGTCCAAGTAAAACAGGATCTGGAGGCCGCTCCTTAGGAGAGGATCTAGAGCCTGCTTCACCAGTTTCGAGAAGATCCGCGGCGCGATGTTGAGACCGAAGGGAAGTCTGTCGAACATGAACACACGATTGGAAGTCTGAACGGCCAAGAATCGCTGGAAACGAGGATGGATAGGAACGTGCCAATACGCATCCTTGAGGTCCAGCGACACTACCCACGACAGAGGTTGCAGGGCCAGTCGTACCTGGTGCACCGTCAGCATCCGAAACCGTGTGTTCACGATGTGCCCGTTGAGGGCCGACAGATTCACCACCGGTCGCATCGCGTCGCAGTCCTTCTTTGGTACCAGAAATACACGGGAGAGGAAAACCGGTTGACCGGCTTTCACATCCTTGACGATTCCCTGCTCGTGCATGGACGTTATCACGGTCGGCCACCTCCGAAGAGACGGGCCGGCTTCGTTGACAAGAGCTGAGTGGGGGTCTGGACTTCCATCTCCAGGTTAGACCCCTCCGTGCAATCTTCCGCCCTCGCGGCCAGCGAGGGGCGCAAGGGCGAAAACAACCTGTGGTAGCCCCCGAGATGAGGTGAGCGACCCCTTCGGCTAGGCGAGAAGGAGAACAAGGAGGAGACCGACCCGGAGAACCTACACATTTTTTGACGTGGAGGGTCCCCCGGTACGGTCCTTGTGGTCATAAGAGCCACGTTGACCTCCTCTACCCCCCCTCCACCTCGTCGAAAAGGGCGGGTCTCCCCTTCCCCTATCCGTCGCGCGTCTGACCCCGTCGAAGTGCGGGCGGAAGTGGAAGGCTGGCCAGCCCCTTCTCGGCGGGGATGAAAGGGAGCAGGAGCAGAAGTGCGAGGCGGAACCGACGCTCTGGCCGGCAACTTCCCTTTCCTGCGCCCTTTCTTGGCGGCAGCACCCCGAAGAGGACCGTCAGAAGGACGGGACTGAGAAGACCCTGGTCGCGACACAGCGCGTCTTTGCGTGTCGTAAGCAGGGTCCGCCGACAGAGAAGCGTAGCGTTCCCAAGCATCCTGCGCAAAAAGCCCCGATGTATAGAGCTCAGAGTACAACAAACCCTGACGAATATCCAAGGGGGCTTTCCGGCAGAACGAGGACCTTACCGTCTGGCGGTGTCGAGTTGCCTCGCACAAAACCGCCTTCAGCTCGGGAACCAAAGACACCGCGAGCTGAAGGTGGATCCGCCGAACGTGGTCCAAACCCTCGCGAAGATCGCCCGGTGCAGTCGCCTCGATAAGCCGCAGGTGGTGAACAGACGTCTGGAGGGAACCTGAAAGACAAGATAATAAGTTCGCCACCCTCTGTCGCAAGGTAAAATCCCTGTCGACAGAGGATTTATCTTGGTGAGAGAAGAACGGGTTAGCAATAGAACAAATTTCAAGTTTGGGCGCGCTGATCCAGGACCAGAACTTGCCGTCCAATCCGCCGACAGATACAAGAGGAGGCAAAAGCAGCGATGACTCCGGGGGAGGGACTGAAGTAGATCTGTCGACGGAACGGTTGGCGAATTCTAAGGCCTCAGCAAACCAGGCCTCCAATGGGAGAGGGTTATCGAGCACGACGGCTAAGCCAGGCTTACCGTCGTCGCACAAACCCGTCCCATAGGACAGTCCCGTCAACACAGCCAGGGACTGAACATCCTGAAGGATGTCCTGGCGGCTGAAGTCTGACCAGAGCTTAGTCCGAGGAGCAGACGGGGACTTGGGCTTCACCGAAAAGTACTGAAGGTCAGTCCTCGTCGGGTAAGCCCGCACCTCCACGTCGGCCACCTGACCATCCACCCTGATCGCCCTGAAATGCATCTTATCATTAATTTGCACCGACCAGTCCGATGGTAGGGCCCTCTCACCTGATGGGAAGCCGGTAGCACGCTCCGGGTGGGAGGCCTGCACCCCCTTCCAAACAGCCAAGGAGCCATAGACGAGCGGCATGGTCCGCGATGGGACCTTGGCCTTCTGGATGGGGGGCAAGCGCGGACCCTGCCCTAGCAGACGGAGAATCCCCGCATGGGAGACAGCAGGGGCAACCTCCTGAGCTAGGGCAGGAGCAGTACTAGCCGACGACCGGGCAGGCGGAGAAGCTGGGCGAGAAGGAATGTGGTCCACTGCAGAAGGGAGGGGGACCAAAGCAGGGGTAGGTTGGGCGAGGCGCTGAGGTTGTGTCACCGCCAAGAAGCGCGATAAGAGGGAGTCTTGCATCGCCTCCAAGCGCTCGTCGATGTGTGACACAACCCACCCCTGCATAGCCGAAAATCGATCCGAGAGAGGCGACCCCCCCGAAGATTGTTCGGCCCGCAGGGGTGAGCGGGAGCGAGACCCATGACACGAAACAGCAGCATCGCGGCCCAAAGAAGGCGAGCGACGACGACCGTGGCCCCTCTGAGGGTCTCGTCCCCGATCACTAACGCCCGAGGGGGAAACATCACCATTCCCCTCTTCCAGCGACACGTCAGTTCCCGAGAAAGGGGACCCCGAAACCTAGCTATACTCCACCGAGTCAAGATGCGGGGTACCCCCCTGGCGAGCTGGTAAGTGAAGATCAGGGATAGAAGAATGAAGAGGAGCAGGATGACGGGAGTGGGAAGGATGGCCGGGTGAAAGGTCAGAAGGAGCCGCGGGGGGAAACAGAGCAAGGATCCCCGGGGCTGAGAGAACAGGGCGGCCCGACACCGAGGCGGAGGAGGGAGGGACCTCCACCTTGGGACAAGACCATGAAGGAAGAATAGGCACCAAAGCAGGAGAAGTAGGAGGAGAAGCAACTACATCCTGGCGGACCCTCCTGGACAGTGTAGGAGGAGGGAGCAGAGGGCCAGCTACAGCATGAACATCCGCGCGCGTAGAGGACAAAGGAAGAGGACGTCTTTTGTGCAGGGGAAGCGGGCGGAAGGTAGTAGAGCCCCTATCCGGAGAGGCCAGGGTAGGGCGCACAGGGGCAGAGCCGCTAACCCCTGCCTCAGGGTGATAACCATGACGAGGGCGATCAGGAGGACGACGACGGGCAGTAGAGGACGAGCGATGAGGCGAGCGAGAGCGTGGACAGAGCTGGGGATCCTCCCGACGATGGGACGACCGGCCGCGGGATCCAGGGAGGAGGGCCCGAGCAGGGAGAGGGCCAGGTGAACGGCCTCCAGACGGGTCAGGGATGCCCAGGGCGACGCGGATCCGGTCGTCAACAAAGGCCGGGGAACGGTGGCCCACAGTCCTAATGTGGTGGGAGACCACCGCCCACACAGATTGAAGGGAAGCAGAGGCCACTGCCGCCTCTGAGGAACCAGGGCGATGGTCCACCACATCCACCAGATCCATACACGGGCCACACAGAGCAGGGAGGTAGGCCGTAGAGGACACACATTGCGAGTGGCGTAAGCAGGACCTGTGGCGCTCCAAGCACGGGGAGCCACAACCCTGGCATCCCACCTGCAACGGAAGAACACACACCATAAGCAGCACGTCGACGGAGTAAGTGTAGAGAATGTCCAATAAAAACCAGGGAATGAGCATGGGGAAACAGGAACACACATGCAAACCGGTAACCGTACTCACTCTAAACCGGGAGCACCGAGGAAGGTGAGGAGGGCGGGCGAGGTGGAGGAGCACAAGCAGAACCTGCAAAGATGGAGAAAGTGTTAACCACCACTCAACACCTTACATGCAGGGTCTATAACACCAGTAAAGTGCAAACACCAATATAGTATCAGGCAACAAGATGACATAACAAAGGTCAACAGTGAAAGCCAACTATAACCGCAAATTTGCGGGCCAATGGAGGCATAACCGTACCGACACAACAACCCCGCATCTTCGCGGAACCCCCCAGCGATCTCCGCAAATTTGCGGGGAGCCGAAACGTCCCAGAGGACCGAATCGAGCTCTCCGCAAATTTGCGGGACCGGCCGAGATGGTCCGGCGGCGAAAAAGCGAGAGGAGCGTCTAGGGAATACCAAAAAAGGCCCACAAAAATGCGTCATCTCCTTATGAACTCCAAGCGATGATGGCCATCAAGCTGAGCAGTGTCTTCCTTGATTATATTCTAACTCAACCGGTCAAGGGAGAGGCAAGGAAGACACACCAGGGGAGAGGAGGCACATCCCCCAGGAACCACCCAACCCACAGAGATAATAATAATAATAATAATAACGAGAGAGGGAGAGATTGGCTGTAAAAGGGATCTGCCTCTATCCGTTTAGTAACAGAGTTGTAGGTATGTGGAATAGGCTACCGAGTGCTATAATGGGATCAAGAACAATAGAGCTTCAACTTGAAATTAGATAGAACGAGATGGGTTGGGTGTGAAAGGGATCTGCCATGTGTAGGTCAATCGGCTCTGGAGACTCCCGTTTTCTTATTTTTTTATTTTCTCATTTGTGAAGGAGAGAGGGAGTATGGCGAGAGAATAAGATGTCGTAAACGTAAGGAAGATAGCGATAAATATGAGAGAGAGAGAGAGAGCGCGCAGGATGGGTTGGGTGTGAAAGGGATCTGACATGTGTGGGCCAATCGACTCTCTGCAGACTCCGGTTTTCTTATGTTCTCATTTGTGAGAGAGAGAGAGAGAGAGACTAGGATGTCATAAATGTAAGGAAGACAGAGATTAATGAGAGAGAGTTTTTTATGAGATGGGTTGGGTGTGAAAAGGATCTGTCTTGTGTGGGCCAATTGGCTCTCTACAGACCCCCATTTTCTTATGTTCCTATTTCTTACAATTGTGTTTTGGTTGCAGGTATATGATAACATGGGTGTATACTTAGTAAGTAGTGTAAATAACAGGTAACGTTTATGAGATGGGTTGAGTGTGAAAGGGACCTGCCTTATGTGGGCCACTTGGCTCTCTGCAGACTCCCATTTTCATCTTGGTTGCATGTGTAAGGGATCTGCCTCATTTGTACCGGTGTGCAAACAAACAAGAGCGAGAGAGAAAGAGATTGGCTGTGTAAGGGATCTGCCTCTATTCGCTTGGTAAAAGAATTGTAGATATGTGGAATAGGCTACCAAGTGCTATAGTGGGATCAATAACAATAGAGCTTCAACATAAAATTTGATAAGACGAGATGGATTGGGTGTGAAAGGGATCTGCCGTGTGTGGGCCAACCGGGTCTCTGCAGACTCCCATTTTCATCTTGGTAGCATGTGTAAGGATATGCCTCCTTTGTACCAGTGTGCAAATAAGAGAGAGAGATTGGCTGTGTAAGTTTCTTACAGTTTCTTACAGTAGATCCTCTGGAAAAAGGCAAACTATGCCTGTGTATCCAGCTCAGTACCAGTGCTTGCACTGCTGCGGTCGTTCACGGTGTTGGCGGCGGCGGTAGCAGACGCAACATTTTTACTATTCTGTATTTTTGTTTTATAATCAAACTTCAAATCTTGTCTTCCCCATGCTTTATCAAGATTACTTTCAAACTCCCTTATTGATTCGGAATCGACTACATACTGGGGCAGTGCGTTCCACTCATTTACCACTCTATCACAAAATGAGTTCTTCGCCTTCTCAAGCCTATTTCTTTCTTTGTAAATTTTCTTAGAGTGTCCTCTCGTTCTTGTTCCCTCCCGCATCAAGAAGATACCTTCACACACATCCTCATCGTACTTTCCTGACACTATCTTAAAAGTCTCTATCATATCCCCTCTCTTTCTCCTATATGCCAGTGTCGGAAGTCCCAGTGTCCTCAACCTCTGCTCATAACCCGCGTTCTTCAACGTTGGTACCAGCTTGCTAGCTCTTCTCTGCACTTTCTCCACTGCTTCTATATCCTTTACCATATATGGAGCCCACACCTGGTTTGCATATTCCAGGTGTGGCCTAACCAGCGCTGTATATAGATTCCTGAAGATTTCTTCGTCAAGTGACACAAATGTCCTCCTTATCAGCCCTACAATTCTATTGGCTTTGTTTATCTTTTCCGCTAAATGTTCTGAGAAATTTAACTTATTATCTATCACTACTCCTATATCCTTTTCTGCACTCACTTCCTCCATCGCTTCATACATACTGTATCCTACCTTGTCTATCTTGCTGGTCCCAATCCGCATGTACTTGCATTTTTTTGGATGAAAAGGCATTAACCAATGCTCAGACCATCCCTTCATGCCCTCCACATCTCCTTGAAGCAAACCCATATCTTCCTTACTCCTCACTCTTCTATACAGTTTAGTGTCATCCGCATACAGGTATACCTCACTTCCATTAGTTATAACTTCAGGCAAGTCGTTGATAAATATAACGAACAGCAATGGTCCCAACACAGATCCCTGAGGTACCCCACTTGTAATTTCCCTCCACCCCGAGCCTATTCCATTCACCAATACCCTCTGTCTCCGGGTAAGGGATCTGCCTTTCTCATAACAGAGTCGTAGATATGTGAAATAGGCTACCTAGTGCTATAGTGGGATCAAGAACAATAGAGAATTTCAAGATAAAATCAGATAGTCATATGGATGAAATGGGTTGGATGTGAAAGGGATCTGCCTTTTGTGGGCCACTTGTCTCTCTGCAGATTCCCATGTTCATCTTGTAAGGGATCTGCCTCATTTGTACCGGTGTGCAAACAAACGAGCGACAGAGAGAGACTGGGTGTGTAAGGGATCTGCCTCTATTCGTTTAGTAACAGAGTTGTAGATATGTGGAATAGGCTACCGAGTCTTATAGCCAATCGGCTCTCTGCAAACTCCTGTTTACTTATGTTCTCATTTGTGAGAGAGAGAGCGAGGCTCCCTATTTCCTGTTCTCATGCACTAGTACAGTAAGTCGTAATCGTAAGGAAGACAGCGATAAATAAGAGAGAGAGAGAGAGAGAGATAACTAATGCGTAGCCTATAGCAACACTCAAACAAGCACAAACATAGCTACACAAGACCATCACACAAGCACACACACGCCTATCTAGCGACGAACTGTCCTGTTTACATATCATACACACTCCCCCCATCCCCATTCCATCACTTCGTATGTACGATATACGAGGAGGAGGTGGTGGTTGTAGGCAGTGTTGCCAGTTGTACCGCTACATATTACCGCTAGATGTAGAGCTATATTTACTTCAGTTTAGCAGCCATTTTTTCATATCTAGAGACATTTACTCGGGATAATTTGAAAATTTCAGACATTCTAGTTATATTACATTGTAAAATTTGCAAAACAAACAAATCAAAACTCTTTAGGAATTGCAGCATTATTCTACCATTGTTTGACTATGTAGCAACATGCTAGCGACTTTTGAGAAAGGATCTAGCGGTATTTTGGGGTAACACTTAGGCAGTGTTGCCAGTTGTATCGCTACATATTACCGCTAGATGTAGAGCTATTTAGTTCAATTTAGAAGCCATTTTTTCATATCTAGAGATTTACTAGGGATAATTTAAAAATTTCAGACATTCTAGTCATATTACATTGTAAAATTTGCTAAACAAACAAACCAAAACTCTTTAGAAATTGCAGCATTATTCTAACATTGTTTGACTATGTAGCAACATGCTAGTGACTTTTGAGAAAGGATCTAGCGGTATTTTGTGGAGACATACTGGGAGGGTGGGAGGGAGGTGGTGGTTGCAGTGTTGCCAGTTGTAAAGCTACATATTACCGCTAAATGTAGAGCTATTTACTTCAATCTAGCAGCCATTTCTTTTATATCTAGAGACATTTACTAGGGATAATTTGAAAATTTCAGACATTCTAGTCATACTACATTGTTAAATTTGCAAAACAAACAAACCAAAACTCTTTAGAAATTGCAGCATTATCCTAACATTGTTTGGCTATGTAGCAACATGCTAGCGACTTTTGAGAAAGGATCTAGCGGTATTTCGTGGTAACACTTTAGGAGGGTTAAAATACGAGTCACACGGGCAATTGCCAAAACTTTAAAGGTCCATATCATTGTTATTAAACTAAGCATTTGGCAAAGGGAGGTATTGTTAAAAACCTTAGCCAATACTCTGTCATTCACCAAAAAAAAATTGAATTTATCATTATTATTTGGTAGGGTAGGTATGTATAGGTAGGTTGGCTAAATAATTGCTGGAATTCGTAGGGACTCGAACTGTTTTGAGAGAGTTAAATAAAACAAAAATTATAGATCTGAATAATAAAGAGATTATGTTATTAAGCAAAACTGGGGGATGCGTGGAAGCCTATAGACTGTAGACGGTAAACTTTGTGTGGGTAGCGAATGCGGTTTTAAAGTAATTTAAGAATAGACAGTTTTCAATGCTGCGGCCAAACTATTCCACCCATTTATATTTTTTTGGTTTCAAAACGTTCGGAATCGCGAGCCTCACCCAACTATGCAAGCATGGCTTTGATCATAGGCGTACTTTTCAAGATGTGGAATTTTAAGTGGAATTAGAGGTTTTTTCAAGAATGCCGGAAAAAAACCCACGTGCAAAAGCAAAACCTTCTCTATAAAATTTGCGGAGCATTAGTAGGGGAGTGCTTATGCCAAAGCCCAGTCGTTTCCTGTGAGTGGGAGAGACGGTATTTAGGCGTCAAGTTTTTCGGGAAATCGGCTGCCACGGACCTGTTTAGCCGCCATGCCGGATGTTTAGCATATCAAAAGTTGCCCAATACAAAAACGCACCTCTTGTGAAAGTTTGATCCCGATCCAAAAAGCGGTTCTGGAGTTATTGCGTCGATACCGGCGCGTAAGAAGAATTTGGATGAAAACCCAGGTTTAATGATTACAATAGGGGTTCCCCGTAGGGGACCGAACCCCTAATAAGCATGTTACTTATTTCTCATAAGCGCCAATTTTTCAGAAGAATTCACTAGCGCTCGAAAAGAGAAAGAAAAAAGAACAAAAATCAATGCATCAAAAGAAGGCTTATATACAACACACATTTAACAATCACTAGCAGTGGCAAAATAGCCTAAACTCTATAGCCATCTGTCATGACACCTCTCTCAAGATCATAGCTTCTCTCAAAGAGAAAAGTCTTAAGTTGTCTCTTGAAGCATTCAACAGAACTCAGTTGTCTCATGGACAGCGGCAACCTGTTATACAACCTCGGAGCCATGTAGGAGAATGACCTCTCAAAGAAAGAAGACTGCTGGAAAGCCCTTGGTTCATCAAGACGAAAAGGGTCATTGTCATGACGCATAACTACACCATGGTGTGCCGGTGGGCGCCTGAGCAGCTCCGCAAGGTACCTAGGCTCACCAAATTTGAGAACCTTAAAAGTCACCAAACACAACTTAAATTCTATTCTTACTCTTACTGGCAGCCAGTGCAGTTCTATGTGAAGAGATGTAGTAGGAGTTCTAGGTGGAACACCAAAAATTAGTCTTGCGGCCCTGTTAAGAACAGACTGAACTTTCTTCAAAATATAATTTGGAAGACCCACCAACAGGGCATTGCAATAATCAACACGAGAGAAGACCAATGAGTGAACCAACGTCAGGAGGCAACGTCTGGTTATAAACGGCTTCACCAAATAGAGATTTCTGATGTGCAAGTAACAACTTTTAACTATCTGGTTTACATGCTCTTTGAAATCTAATCGGGAGTTCACATATACACCCAGATTTCGAACAGAGTTGGCCGGTCGCAGCTGAGATCCACCCACATTGATGGAGAGGGCACCTACTATATCATCAGCTCTTCTATTTCCTCGGATGATGAGAATATCAGTTTTACCATCATTTAGTTTAAGTTTTCTCGCTCTCATCCACTTCTTGATATCAGACATCAACAATTCCATCTTACTCCGTATATCAACTATATTTGTGATTCTCACATAAATCTGGGTGTCATCTGCATAAAAGTGAAAGGTGACATTATGTGCACGAAGCAGAAGAGACAAACTGCTAATATAAATTATAAATAGGATAGGACCTAAAACTGATCCCTGCGGAACACCATACTGCAGGGGTGTCGAGTCCGAGACCACTTGATTTACCATCACACTCTGGGATCTACCTGACAAGTACGACCCAAGAAGCAAGAGAGCGGAGTCACGCACACCACAATCATAAAGATCACTCAATAACAACTCGTGATCCACTGTGTCAAAAGCCGCAGAGAGATCAAGCAAGACCAATAGTGAGGCCACACCATTGCAAATGTTCTCAACTAGATCATTATGTACTCTAATCAATGCTGTTTCAGTTGAATGATGCTGTCGGTAAGCAGACTGAAAAATTGGGATAGTTTCATTCTGCTGAAGTAGTGGTTGTAATTGGTCAAGTATTGCACGCTCTAATATCTTTGATATGAAGGACAGGTTGGAGACAGGACGATAGTTCAGCATGTTCTCAACATCAAGTCCAGGTTTCTTTAGAGTAGGTCGGAGTAGTGCATGCTTTTCAGAATGTGGGAAGCTACCTTCAGAGAAGCACTTATTAATTATTTTGGAAATAAACTCAACAGTGTGATCATAGACTCTTGGTAGCTTGGAAACATTTATGGGATCCAACGGGCAAAATGTTTTATTGAGGTTTCTTATGTAGGACGAGATCATGTCCACCTCTACTGAGTGAAAGGATGAGAGGACATTATTAGGAATGTGTCGGGGTTGGAGTACAACTGAAAGTTCTTCACCAACAGAAGCATCATCCAGTTCCTGTCTTATGCGAGTTATCTTGCCAGCAAAAAATGCCACAAAGTTGGCAGCCAACTCGGCATCAGGTACAGAAGGTCTTAAGCTGACTCTTGTTTTTCCAAGCAAAGATAGATAGATAGATAGAGCAAAGCCCATGAGGAGAAGTGGCAGGGAGGGTGGTTTGGCACAAACAGGGGCCCCCGTGGGGTACCCCTGGATTGGGCAAAAAGACTATGAAAGGATGGAGGTGAAACAGGAAGATAAAACAAAAACCAGTAAATGAAACTGGCGAGAAAAAGGGTGGCCTAGCCGTGAGTAGAGAATGTGTCAGGGGCGAAAAACCCTGTGGTGTGAAGGAGGGGCCCCCGTGGGGTACCCCTGGATATCACGAACCACCTGTCGCCCAGGCCCTTGAGACACAGTGAAGGCTCGAAAGGGGGAACTCGGGAATAACGCTAATAATGCGGCCGACACAAACTCTACAAACAGCACCGCCACCAACTAAATCTCAGATTGTTTACCAACTGTACACCTAGGCTATGAAAAAATGAAAACTCATAGGGGCATAGCAATTCCTGAATGAGAAAACTAGCTAGGCTAAAATAAGCTAAAAGCTAAACTATGCCCAGACTAACAGGAAAAAAGAATATGAAAAGAGAAAGAATGAAAAACATAGACGAGGAACGCCAGGCGCCCCCGTACCTTCGGTAGGCTATTTCCACACGCGTCTCCATTATACACACTGAGGAGCCCATTTACGTGTGCCCTAGATCAAGTAACATCTGTCTAACAAAAAAAGAAGGCCAGATAAGCCGAAACGAACCTAAAACAGGGTGAATTGAAAGAGCACAACAAAAGCGGACTCAACAATGGCGACGCGTGAACAAATTATGACAAAAGAGGGTCGCTCATGCGCACGTTCGACAGGGATCTGCACATGACGGAACACGGGATGGGCCTTGAGCGGTAACTAAGGTAAACCCCTTTTTCTTCTCTTCTATGCTTTTTCACCTTCGGTGGTAGTTTTGGTTAATGTACAACGTCTCCTAGAGCAAGATAAGGAGTAGACTCTAGACGTTTTCTTTTTAACCGCGGTTGGAATGACGACATAGCAGTCAAAATAGACAAGTCGTCATTGCAATTAGGTTAATAGCCTTGACGTTGGATTTGCCAAGACTACTAACAAATTAGGCTACAATGACAATGGTAAACTTTTAAAGTGAATTCATGAACATATGATATGTGTGTGCTCCATTATGTGTCATTTGAGTGGACTAATGCCTCAAAAAGGGGACTTTGGGACTTCTTGAAATTCGGACCATCGGGTGAATTCGGATTTGGCCTCAAATTGAAAAATTCGGACTACTGGGAGATTCGAATCATCGGTCGTCGGATTAAAGGACTTTTACTGTATATGGTGGCTACAGATTTGGGTCATGGTTTCTGTTATTAGGACTAGACATTCTGCTGGTGTCAGGTTATTCATTAAATCTTCCCAGTCTATTTCCTCCATTTCTTGATTTACCTCTTCCCACCTAATGTTTTTGTTATTGAAGTTAAATTTACTGAAGGGGCCGGTTTTTGTTCTCGATTCTGAGGTTGTCTGTACACATGCTAAGGTTGTTTTGATCTCAATTAATTTATGATCGGAGTATGTTGTGTCCGATATGTTAATGCTGTGTACTAGAGAGTCATTGTTAGTGAATACCAGGTCTAAGATATTGTTTTCCCGTGTGGGTTCAGCAATATGCTGGGTAAGACTAAAAAAATTGCAAAGTTCAAAAAGCTCTCTCGTATTTGTATTTGTTTCTCCGGTGTTATTTGCCACTACCTGGTTTTCTAGTTGTCTCCATTTAATGTTTGGTAGGTTAAAGTCTCCTAGCCATATAACATTTGGTGTTGGGTTCCCCAGGGTTTCCACTTCTGATTTTATTTTGTTGAGCTGGGTTTTGAATTCTTCTAGGGATGAGTCTGGAGGCCTGTATGTAACAATAACTGCTAAATTTAGGGATTCTATTTTAACTCCAAGTATTTCCACCACTTCATTACTGTTATTTAGGAATTCAGTGCATATCAGTGAGTCATGAATGTACAAGGCTACACCTCCATGTGATCTATGCGTTCTGTCCGCCCTATGTAGGTTGTAACCAAGAATCCATACCTCACTATCTTCCTGATCTTTAATGTGAGTTTCTGTGAGAGCCGCAAATATAGCGTTTCCTTCTTCTAGCAGGCCCCTAATTAATGGTACTTTGTTCGTGGTTCTATTTTTTAGGCCTTGGATATTTGCAAACAAGATATTGGGAAGGGATTGTTTGGAGTACTATGTGCACCTAATAGTCTTCGGGATGTATTTGCCACTGTTGGGAGGCCAGGAGGTGCTCGAGGTGTTCTATGTGCTCTTCCATCTCCCTCAGTCTCTTTATCTTCATCTGACATTTCCCTCCTTGTCTTTTTCCTCTGTCTCGTCCTCGCATAGCTAGAGAGTTTTTTGGCTACCATTCGTGTTAGGTCTAGCATATCTCCAAGTCCCTTTAATATGAAAAGCTGGGCATTTCATATTGTAGCAGGTCTTTTTCTCAAGTGATGTCTTGCAGAGGGATGGGTGGTGGCATTTGCAGATTTCACCAAATCTACATTTTCCATGACTGGTTGGGTTGTTGCAAATTTTGGGATGAGCAAATCTACATGACTTCCCATTATATTCGCCCTTTTGACCAAAGTAGCACCTTCTTTCCAGATAATATCTGCACACTGGTGTAGACAACCCCAGTAGGTGTGGCTGGGGCTGAGAGGGGTTATGTGGTGAGCTAAGTGTGGTTGTGGGTGATAGTGGGCTTGGTGTATGGGTGGGTGAGGCCTGCAGGGGGGTGGAGTTACGGGTCGGTTGTAGGTGGGCAGGTGGCAGTGGTGAGGGGGGAGGCGATGTGGAAGGGGAGCCTGATATGGAGGCTTGTTGCATCCTACGTTCATCCTGCAAATGTATTTGATCAACAACAGTAGGGTGGTCAATGGCCATAGATGGGATTAATGTGGGGGTTTTCTAGGTCTGGGGAGGTGTGTGGCAGGGTTTGTGGATTTATAGGGTGCGAAAGGTTGGTGTTCGGCAGGCGATGTGTGTTGATGTGCAGGAGGCAATGTGGGCTTTTGCATGGGAAGGTGTCTATGTGTGGGTTGTGATACTGGTATGGGCCCTGAGGCCCCAATAGTTCCCCATTTTCTGTGAAAAGTAGCTATGTCTTGGCTATATTTCGGTCTATCTTGTACTTCTGTACTTTCTACAGTCTGTATGACTTGCCATGTGATATCGAAACAAATATCGCAGAAATGGAGGTTCTTCCCTCTTGTATTGTACGCCTCATTTATTGGTATCAATCCTATGCAAACCCAGTGGTATGGTTTCTTGCATATCTGACATGCTGTGCCTTTATCCATGTGTATATTCATCTTACACCTCGTACAGGTGTATTTATTAGTGGCCCCTCCATCATTGACGAACATGCCTATTACATAAGGCATCCTCTTCAAACACTAATCCGCCGTAGTTTGAATCTACCGCGCAGAGCATTTAAAATCTGAGGAGCCTTCATCATGAGCGCACGCGACCTCACTCATGGCTTCAGTCATTATGAATTGGGTTCTCACTACGAAAAAACTTCGTAAAAAATAAAAAATAAAATAAAATAAGAATAACTATCCAATAAGCTTTCCATCATATCGTGGATGTACTTGTGTGGATCTTTGACCAGACGCTGATTCAGACGTCATTCTTCCTTCTCTGCTCTGCGATCAGCCGGCCCGGACGTATCTCTCCACGCTCCGCTGGTTCCGCATTTGCTGCGTCCCTAGTGAGTTTTTTCTCATTTGTTTACTCCGGGATGTATCGAGTAAGGTTAGGATATGCGTAGCAGGAGTGTCCTGGGCTGGTTGCCCGCAGTGCAGTGTATTTTGGGTCGTGTGTTTGGGGCATCTATTTCGGATGTACCCTCGTGGTCCGGTTGTGGACAGGTGAACTTTGTCACAGTGTACTTACACTAGTTGTACTTACACTAGTTGTATTTGCGGGAGTGAGCATGCTCGTTAATTCCCGCCTCCTAAGATATGTTTGTCATACCGTGCTTTGAAACTATGCACTGATGGTGCAGACACTACTTCGGCTGGCAATTTGTTCCACCCACTAATCGAGTTGGTAGGAAATCTTTTACTTTTCAGATCAGATTTACTATTTAGCACTTTTAGTTTGTAGCTGTGACCTCTTGTCCTCTCACCTCCATCCCTCTCTATGAAGTTTTCTTGGTCGATTTTGTCAATACCCCTAACACATTTATATATCTGAATTTGCTGTCCTCGTTTCCTTCTCTGTTCCAGTGTAGGTAGATTCAATCTCTCGAGCCTCTCTTGGTACTCCAAATTTTCCAAACCTGGGATCATCCTCGTAGCTGCTCTCTGTACCCTCTCAATTTTGTGGATATGTTTCTTCAAGTGAGGGGACCACACTACAGATGCATATTCCATCCTGGGTCTTATTATTGCCGTTATTATTTGTTTCATGGTGTTTTCATTAAGATAATTGAAAGACATCCTAATATTTGCCAATAATGCCAGTGATTCTCTCACTATCTTATTTACGTGGCTTTCTGGAGACATGTTATCCCTAAATTCTATCCCCAAGTCTTTTTCTTTTTCTGCTTTGGGAATCACTGCGTTTCCTAGTTTATAATCTTTTCTAGGTCTGTACTTGCTTTTACCCATTTCTAGAGTCTTACATTTCCCTGCATTGAACTCCATATTCCATTTGATGCTCCATTCATGGATCTTTTGCAAATCTGCTTGGAGCTCAAGGCAATCCTCCTGGGTTCTGATCGTTTTAAGCAGCTTAGCATCGTCCGCAAACATACTCATG
This sequence comes from Paralithodes platypus, assembly GCA_032716605.1. Classification (NCBI taxonomy): domain Eukaryota; kingdom Metazoa; phylum Arthropoda; class Malacostraca; order Decapoda; family Lithodidae; genus Paralithodes; species Paralithodes platypus. Next base: position 19,187,218 of record CM064533.1, on the reverse strand, counting down.
TAGCTTGTTAGTCCCTCAGGCAAGTCATTTACAAATATTAGAAACATGATTGGGGCTAGAACAGATCCTTGTGGTACCCCACTCGTAATTTGAGTCCAGTTTGACGATTTCCCCCTTACTGTTGTTCTCATCTGTCTTCCGCTAAGGTAGCTCTCCATCCATTTCAGCAGTTTGTCTCCTACTTTTCCCTCATGTTTTAATTTCCATAGCAATCTCTTGTGTGGAACTTTGTCAATGCCTTTTTAAAGTCTAGGTAGGCACAGTCTACCCATCCTTCCCTCTTGTCCACTGTGTCTATTACTCTAGAGTAAAAACTCAACAAGTTGCTTATACATGATCTGCCACCTCTGAATCCAAATTGTCGGTCAGTAATTAATCTTTTGGATTCCAGGTATTTCACCCATTTGTCCCTTATTAATCCTTCCAGAATCTTCATGAGGATGCTCAATAGTGATACAGGTCTATAGTTCAGTGGTTTATCTCTGCTTCCTCCCTTAAATATAGGAATAATGTTTGCTCTTTTCCATTCTGTAGGTACTATCCCTGTGTCCAATGATTTGGTCATTATGTCATATAACGGTATACTCAGTTCCATAGCATTTTCTTTAATAATCCAGCCTGATACTCCGTCCGGTCCAGCGGCTTTGTTTGGATCCACCTTACTCATTTTGTCTATGAGCTCTGGTCTGTTAAATGTTACTTCCGGCATTTCCTCTGTACCTATCTCATTGGTTTCTGGTGCAATGAATTCTCCTTCTTTTGTAAATACTGATGCAAAATTTCTATTTAGTTCTTCCGCAATCTCCGTATCCTCTTCTATGATTCTGTTTCCACTTTTAATCTTAACGATCGTGGCTTTTATCTTCCTTTTGCCGTTTACAAACTTGAAAAACATTTTTGGATTCTTTTCATAGTTCTCCACTATCCCTTTCTCATGGTTTGCCTCTGACCTCCTCCTCATTTCTGTGTATTTGTTTCTCTCCTCTTTATACTTTTGCCTGTTATCTTCCGAATCCCAGTTTCTCATCTTTTTCCAGGCTTTGTTTTTTGCTTCCTGTGCTTGCCTACATTCGCGGTTAAACCATACTTTGCGATTACTTTTTTTCCTTTTATTAATGTACTTAGGGACAAAAGTTTTTATACCAGTATCATAGATCTCCATGAATGCCTTGAGTTTTTTGTCTACCTCACTTTCAGATAACACCTGATCCCAATTTTGTGATTTGAAAAAATCCCGTAGTCCTACGAAATCGGTTCTGGAATACATCCATTGGTTTTCCTTGTGTTTTTCCCTTCCCTTGGGTAGATTATACTTCAATAGTAAGTCTATGTCTAGAACTGCATGGTCGCTTTTTCCTAGTGGGCATAGGTACTGAATACTTTGAACCTCCTCCTCCCTTCTTGTGAATAGAAGGTCCAATCTAGCTGGTTGATCACTTCCCCTTACTCTTGTTGACTCTTTTACATGTTGGTATATAGAATTTTCCATGGCCATACTTAAAAATTCATAGCCCCAACTTTCCTCTCCTGCTCCGGCTTCAAGATCTTCCCAATTCACTTCCTTGCAGTTAAAGTCCCCACACATGACTATTTCATTCTTTGAAGCCAAGATATTTCCTAGCACACTAATTGTTTCCTTACGCATTAGGCTATGCTCCTCCTTACCCCATGTCTTCGTCTTGGGAGGTACATACGCTACTATCACCACTATTTTTTCGTTTCCACCAATCTCTATTGCTAAAACTTCTGCTGTTGAAGTTACCAGTTTTATCTCAGACACAATCAAATCTTTCCTAGTAAGGATGCACACTCCACCTCCATGTCGAAATTTTCTGTCCCTCCTCCAAATCCTGTATTCAGACCATCCTAGTAAATTTATATCGAGGTCTTCTCTTAGTTTTGTCTCAGTGAGACATACTATTTCTGGTTTCTTAGTATTGAGTAAGTCTGTTAGTTCTAGTTTCTTAGAGATTAGCCCATCGACATTGCTATATAGAATCCTTATACTTTCTAGTCCCCCAATACCTGTTCCAAGCCCCTTAACTGCGGCGGTCTGTTCCCTACCCTCTTTTACTTTTAGTTTCTTTTTACCGAAAGTTTCATAATCTTCCCCTTTCTTACTCCGTAAAAAAACTTATTCTTTTCTTGTTCTGTCCTCTTGCTATTTTCCTCCTTGGCAGTTTTCCTTAGTTCAGCCTCCTTCTTTCTCTCTTCTTCTGGTAAGTCTCGCCTGATGTAGATTTTGTCTTTACCCTCTAACCCTTTTAGCCTAGCCGCTACTGCCATGATTTCATCACATGTCCTTCTTGACTTAAATTCGATTTTTACCAGTCTATTGTATTCCTTTGTATATTTTCCCAGCCTAAACATGTCTGATATTTCCTCCTTCCAGGTGTCCTCCTCATCTTTAATAGAATCCAGAATCTTGTTGATGCGACCTTCATCCTGTTCTTTTCGTTTTATCCAGTCTAGTTCCTCCTTTTCTTCCACCCCTGATATTATGAGGCAGTTAGCCCTACGACTTTCTTCCTGGATGGCCTGAGAGTTTTCGTGGATGCCTTGCTTAACCATACTTTTTACCTGGTCCTTTATCCTAACATCTTGCTGTTTCTGTTCATCCAATATCTTCCTGAATTCGTCACTGTGTGCCTTCCTTACACTGTCTAAATCTTTTACCACTTGGTCTCTAGTCATGCCCCAAGCATTTTTACCTTCAGAGATACTGGCGTCTAGCCTAGTCATTATCACTGCCTTTTCTCTCTCCACTGACTCCAACCTGTTCTTCAACTCACCATTCTCTGTAACAATTTCCTTCTTAACTAACTCCAAGCCGGTCACTCTGTCTTCCAAGTTCTTGATTTTGTTCAACAACATGAAGCAAAATTTACCTGTGTCCTCAGTCGTCCATGTTGTCATGAAACCGGGAAAATCCGGCTCTCCCTCCGATTCGTCACTCCCGCCTTTATCACCCCTCCCCCCCTCAGCCCCCTCGTCACCTTCATTAACCATCTTCCCCACCTATTTCCTCTTGAAGTTGGAACCAAATATCTTGCCTCTTGTGATGGGCAATACTTACATAGGCCATATACTTTTACCCACCATACTGAGCCGAGAACTTCCCGCGCCGAAAACAACAATATTGTGCGGTCTTTTCGGATTGTTCACTCATCCTATAGTTTAGTCACTAATTTCTCACTTGCCAGCCGAAGTTTACTTGTTTTATATGATCATCCTAATCCCTGGAGTCCCCTTTACACATGAATAAGATATATAATATAGCTCACTCCCGCCTGCAACCATGTAAGTAGAATCAGCTGGAGCCTGTGGACCGCTTCCTCTCGAGTCAGCTGTTGTCTGTTGTGTGCTAGCTTTGTGATGCAGGCGGCTTTCATTACGCGTTATTGCTTCCTTTTATCTTTCTGATGAGGTAGCGTATTTTTGCTGACGTTCCCAGCGTATTTTTCTTCACTTAGTGAAGTTTTTTCTGGGTCCCGAGTCAGTTCTTCCCTTTGCCGGAAGTATTTGCTACAGTGGTGTGTTGGCGGTGGTTCCTGTTGTGATATAATTCAGTGCTTTTTGTTTTTATTCCGACATGTTAATATTATCCGTCTGCCTAGGCCTAGCCAGCCTCTCGTAGCTTTACCACATATACAAGTGTTATTGATTTCTTTTCTAAATATGTACTACTGTGTGATGTGTGTCCTGGTTTAGTTGTGCATTGGCTAATTCCACGGACTATTTATGTGTCCTGGGTTAGTTGTGTATTGGCTAATTCCACGGACTATCTTGGGCCCGGCGTTAGTTGTGTTTTGGCTACGCCTCGGTCCTGTGTTGCGTTCAGATGGTATCTGGACGGGGTGGGTTATTTCCGGCGGGTTTTTCTCGGTTACACCATGAAAAAACCCGGCTGGTTACCGAGTTTTGGCCACGCGTGGTTTAAAAACAGGCTTGTTTCCCCGGCGAGTGGGTGTCTGTGGCTCCCCAGGACTGCGTCTCTGGGGTGCCTGTTTCAGGCTCCTTTTGATTCCCGGCGGGTTGGCTGTACCCATCTAACAGTGTTAATACGGACACGTGTTGTTTGTAGCTTTTTTTTCGGTTTTGCAAAGCCAATATAAAACTATGCTGTTGTTGTATTTCCTCCCCGGCGATCTTTTACAAAGATGTGGGGTTAGGAACAATTGGGGTTAACTTTTAAACTTTAAATCACCCGGCGTGTGCAACCTGGTAGGGTGGGATGACCGAATTTACAAAATTCAGTTTAGTTGACCGGACAATTGAGGGATGCATTGTGTATCGCCTCCTTCAACATACGGCAATTTAAGGCGCAATTGGGGTTAACGTTTTTTAAACTAATATTCACACCCGGCGGGTGCTCCCTGGAAGGGTGGGAATCACGAATTTACAATTCAGTTAGTTAACCAGACAATTGAGGGATACGTTTTGTATCGCCGCCTTCAGCTTACGGCGCAATTGGGGTTAACGTTTTTTAAACTAATATTCACACCCGGCGGGTGCTCCCTGGAAGGGTGGGAATAACGAATTTACAATTCAGTTAGTTAACCAGACAATTGAGGGATACGTTTTGTATCGCCGCCTTCAACATACGGTGATCTAAAAAAAAAAAGATACTTCGGGAGAAGTTAGGTCTCGTATATTTGTCAGGCTTCCCAGTTTTTGATCTACGAGATAATTCGGGGGCCGGCCAAAATTGAATCTTGAAACAAACACCACCGGAAAGACTTAATCAGTTATAAACGCCATGCTGGTCTTTATATATTATGTCAGAGGGTATTCATAAATCTTTTGGACAAATTAAGATATTCTGAAATCTTTTACTTAGGAAACCCCACCGCGTAGCGAGCTGTAGTCGTTGAGTATTACGTCTCGTTACCCGGCGGGTTATTTAACACTTATGTGCGAACATGTTTGGGTTAACCTTATGAGCATTAATTCCTGGAAATTTTCTTTTTTTCCAGAGCTGGGTCCCGGCGGGTCTATGCAGAACCTGGAGTAAGTATCCCACCAGTCTCTGTCATGGCTACCTTTGCCCCGGTTTTTGCTTTATGCATTACGCCCTCCTGTTCAGGTATCCCTATTTTTGCGCACACCCTTTGTATAAAATGTGTTAAAATGTCTCGTTTGGTGTGGGTTACCTTTCCGGCGTTTTTTCTCGTTGCTCCGAGAACACCGTTTTTGTTTACCGAGTTTTAGTCAGGATGGCTCAAAATAGGTAAGTTACCCCGACGAGTTTGGTCGCTTGAGGGCTCATAAGAAACTGCGTTTTCTGTGGTCGAGCCTGGGATCAGGCTTCCTGTGTTATTCATTGCTTTATGCATTACACCCTCCTGTAATGTACAGTATAGTTTAGTGTGGGTTACATTTCCGGCGTTTTTCTCGTTGCTCCGAGGACACCGTTTTTGTTTACCAAGTTTTAGTCAGGATGGCTAAAAATAGGTAAGTTACCCCGACGAGTTTGGTCGCTTGAGGGCTCATCAGAAACTGCGTTTTCTAGGGTCGAGCCTGGGATCAGGCTTCCTGAGTTATTCCCGTCGAGGGGGGCTCCACTCAGTTTTCTAGGTGATCAGGCTGACACCTGTTGGCCTTGGTTTTCTCTGCTTTTCAAAGCCATTGAAACAATGCTGTCTGTTTGTTTGGTCTTTACCTCCCGGCGACCTTTTTACAAAGAGGTCTGGGGCAGGTATAATTGGTTTGACATTAATAATAATAATAATAATAATAATAATAATAATATTTATTCAGTTAGCAATTTACAGAGTTGGTACCACATAGTATGTTATAAATATGACATGTACCAGCCTTGCATAATTCCAACTAAGGATAGCCCAATAAGGCCGTTAGGCGTATTTCCATTGGGGTCCTTGTATATAAAACCCGGCGGTGGTACCTTCGGGTGGTTATATTAACGGATTTGCGATTCGAGATAATTTGCCAAACAATTGATTGATACAATAGGGTATCACGGCCTTCAAGACGGCGATCTATGAGGGCTTCTGGGAGAAGCCGGATTAGAGATTAAGATAGGCTTAGACTTTTTATGGGATAAAGAGATGCCTGAATCTTACTAGTGTTTCAAGTGTAAAGGGTTACTTGAAAGACTTCATCTTTACTAAAGATATGCTTCATCTTTATGAGGATTAAGATGTTATGCTTAATTCTTTTGGACAGATAAAAGATATGCTGAAATCTTTAATAAGCCATTGAAACAATGACGTTTGTTTGTTTAGTCTTTCCCTCCCGGCGACCTTTTTACAAAGAGGTCTGGGGCAGGTACACTTGGTTTGACATTGCATATAAAACCCGGCGGTTGTACCTTTGGGTGGTTATATTAACTGATTTGCAATTCGCGATAATTTGCCAAACAATTGATTGATACAATAGGGTATCACGGCCTTCAAGACGGCGATCTATGAGGGCTTCTGGGTGACGCCAGATTAGATATTAAGATAGGCTTAGACTTTTTATGGGATAAAAAGATGCCGGAATCTTACTAGTGTTTCAAGTGTAAAGGGATACTTGAAAGACTTCATCTTTAATAAAGATATGCTTCATCTTTATGAGGATTCAGAAGATATGCTTAAATCTTCTGGACAGGTAAAGATATGCTGAAATCTTTAATATGATACTAAAGGACAACGAAAAGTAGTGGTGGAGTGCTACGGTTTGTTGACCGGCGGTTTTGAGGCACATATTTTGTACCGTTTTTTGGGTGTAACCCTATGAGCATTAATCCCCGGAAAAATCTCTTTCCAGGGCGGATTACCGGTGTTGCACCAGGTGACCAGGTAGTTCCCGGGGGCAGGGTAGTTTTCCCCCAGTCTCTGTCGTGTCGGCACTTGAACCTCTCATTGCTGTATGTTCAACGCCGTTAAGCTCAGGTAGCCTTATCTTGTTTTTGTTTGTTAATGAAATAATTTAATAGCTGAATCATAATAAACATATATATTTTCTATGATTATACAGTAAAAGTCCTTTAATTCGACGACCGATAATTCGAATCTCCCAATAGTCCGAATTTTTCAATTTGAGGCCAAATCCGAATTCACCCGATGGTCTGAATTTCAAGAAGTCCCAAAGTCCCCTTTTTGAGGCATTAGTCCACTCAAATGACACATAATGGAGCACACACATATCATATGTTCATGAATTCACTTTAAAAGTTTACCATTGTCATTGTAGCCTATTACCTACTTCAAAACATTCAGATTAATGGTCAAAGGAAGCTACTGATATAAACGTAAACACCATATCGTCTGCTAGAGAGTTTGTGTTGCTCTTGAACGCATCCTTGGGACGCTCCGATGCGCTACTGGCTTGCACCGCATTTTCTGCAAGCGCATTCAGTCTTGAGCTTGAAAACGCACCTTTGGACGTATTAGTCTTGAGCTTGAAAACGCACCTTTGGACGTTCCGATACGCTACTATTTATAGTTCAGTGATCGGAGCGTCCCAAGGGTGCTTTCAAGACAACAAGACAAGGGTGCTTTCAATACAATATAATATAACAGAGCACGTCACAAAAGGAAAATCACAAAAGGAAAATTACAAGAACCTGTCAGGGAAGTGCCGTTGTTAAGGCATTACTTCCCGAACCACATCTGATCTGATCTTCAAGAGCAAGACAAACTCGCTAGTAGACGATGCGGACATATGGTGTTTAGAAGAAGAAGAAGACGTTTATATCAGCAGATTCCTTTGACCATTAATCTGAATGTTTTGAAGTAATAGGCTACAATGACAATGGTAAACTTTTGAAGTGATTTCATGAACATATGATATGTGTGTGTGTCATTTGGGTGGCCTAATGCCTCAATGTTTTCATCAGGTCATTAATACACAGGTTCATAGGGGTAAAGTCCGATAATCCGAACGAGGGCCGGTCTGCTGCCCTTCGGATTAACGGAAGTTTACTGTATTATGATAATATTGTGTTTATTTATAGTCATTTATTTTAATACAATTAAATATAAATTAAATTAATTAGTATACTTTATGATTTTGCTCACCAGCTCTGCTTTCAATGTGTTAATGAGCTATGGGAGCTTTTAATTATCATAAACCTTTACGGGACTCGGACGAGGGCTCCCGTTCAGGGAGTATGCCGAGCTCACAAGCGAGGGACAGCCACAGCCAAGGTGTATGGCGATACTCACAGTCGTACCTCACCCGCCGGACGATAACGCCGGCGGGTGGACCTGACGCTCTGATGACGGACGAGAACAGGTTGAGTTCCATTTATCTCTTTTCCGCCGCCAGACGCGTCTCTAATGTGCCACGTAGTCAACAAACTACAGGATTAGCGAGGCGTAGTCTCGCTAATCGCGCCCCTGTGGCCGGCGCAGTGTGGTACCAGCATTTGAACACGTGGTGCCCGCACCCAGTGTCCCTCCTGGTCGGGTTGTTCCACTTAGAACACAATTGGCAACCTAGAAACCTCGCGGACTTGTTCATTTTGGACATTCAGGAGGCCAAGTGGCTAGCACCTTATGGTAGCAACGTGACCAAGATATTCACAAATCAATATACCCAGTCAACAAAGCGACAGTTTCAATCGCATTGGAAAGCTTTTACGTCTCGGATTCTTCGAACAAAACAAACTGTACCCTCGGTGGCGTTGGTTGTTTATTATTTAATTTATCTGTTCATGCAGAAACATTTATCTGAAAGTGATTTATGTGGGCAGGTTTTAAACTCCGCCCACCTCCCCGTCAGCTCAGGCCTACATGGTCTCTGGACAAAGCATCGTTGTTATTCTCGTTCCCGTATGTACCAAAGACTGCAGATTTTACAAATGGGCTGTATTCCTTATGGCTTTGGATACCGGGAACAGAGTATCTGAGCTGGCGGCGATGAGCAACGCACCTAATTGCCTCAGGTTTGATAGGCTTCATGAGTGTATTCACATTGCACCTTCCCCAGGATTCATAGCCGAGATTGATCACAGTGAACACGTGTTTTCAGAGTTCACGGTGCCGGCGTTAAACAGGGGAAAGGTGCACCATCTTTTTTGCCCAGTGCAAGCTCTAACCAAATATTTAAGAGTGGCACCTCTAAATCACCAGGGTGCTTTATGGGTCGCAAGTCCGGGTGAACGATTGATGGAGCGTACATAGTGTTTAGTGAAGGATATAATATATGGAGAAATGATAGAAAGGGTAAAAGGGGAGGTGGAGTGGCAGTATTAGTTAAGAACCCTATGACAGCAAAGCACGTGGAGTTAAATAATGACAAGGCAGAAATAATGGCAGTTGAACTCAATGATATAGAAGGAAAAAAGCTAGACATAGCAGTAGCTTACATGCCACCAAAGACCAGAGCATGGAGGGAGTTGGAGTTTGAGGAGATGGTAGAGGATATGATTCAGTCGTTGAGAAGATTGCTTTTAAGGAAGAATCGATTGATCTTGGTAGGAGATTTCAACTGTAGTGAGGTTGATTGGGAATCGGGAGATGCAGGGCCAAATCAGAGATCTTGGGGAAGTCGGCTAGTGGAGTTGGTTACGGAAAATGTACTTACACAACATGTGAAGGAAAATACAAGAATGAGGGGTAATAACGAACCTTCTAAACTCGATCTGATTTTTACAAAAGATCCTCACGAAATTAGTGATATAAACTATCTATGTCCTGTAGGTAAAAGTGATCACCTATTACTAAAATGGAAGTTGACCTCGAGTAATGCCAATAGATTAGACAATAGCTACATAAATGACAGATTAAATTATAGTAAAGCTGATTATGTATCCTTGAAAAGATATTTAGAGGGAGTAGATTGGGATCTTATTTTGAAGGAACGGGACGTACAAGGTAAATATAGTAGATTCCTCGAAATTTATAGAGTAGGAACCAATATGTTTGTCCCAAGATATAAAACTGGAAATTTTACTAAGCAGAAAGATTGGTTTAATTTGAAATGCAAAAGAGCTTTGGGTAGGCGTGATGCAGCTTGGGCTAGATTAAGAAGAAGGAACACTGAGAGTAATCGGAATAAATATAAACAGGAGAGGAATAGATATGTTAACATAATTAGGCAAGTTAAAATGAACTATGAGAAGAACATAGTAAATAAATGTGAAAGTGACCCTAGATTATTTTATAAATATATAAACAGTAAGTTGAAGGTAAAGAAACAAATTACTAAATTAAGAGTTGATGCTAGGACGTATGAAAATGTATCGGACATGTGTATTTACCTAATTGTATTTACCTAATTGTAGTTTACAGGAGTTGAGCTAAGCTCGTGTTGTCCCGTCTCTCAGTCTACTTTTTATCCAATTTTTTCTTGAAAATATGGATGTTCCTTGCCCCTACCACCTCTTCCTCCAGCCCATTCCATTTGTCAATACATCTATAGGGGAAGCTAAACTTCCTGATATCGTTCTTGCAGGTAGGTCTTTTTACTTTGTAGCTGTGGCCTCTAGTTATTCCTGTATCCATAATTAATATATCCTCCCTATCCAGCCTCTCCAGCCCCCGGGTACATTTGTACATCATTATCATGTCTCCCCTCTCTCTCCTCTCTTTTAGACTCGGTAGATTTAATTTGTCTAGCCTCCCTTCATATGGCAGTTCTCTGAGACTTGGAACCAATCTAGTGACTGCTCTCTGGATTCTTTCTAACTTGTGAATATGCTTCTTTAGATGCGGGGACCACACCACTGCTGCATACTCCAATCTTGGTCTAATCATACTCTTCATAATTTTCGCTACCATGGTCTCATCCAAATAGTTCAGAGCAACTTTCATATTCCCGGCCATTGCATACATTCCGCTAAAGAGCTTGTTAATATGTTTCTCTGGCGACAAATTATCTTGTATAATCAACCCTAAATCTTTTTCTTTTTCGGCCTTGCTAATTTTATTATCTCCCATCCTGTACTCCCAATTTGGTCTATTCACACTTCTTCCCATATTTAACACATGACATTTACTTATATTAAATTTCATTTTCCACTTGGTGCTCCATTCGTATATTTTATCTAAATCCCCTTGCAGCTCCTCACAACTACTTTTATTTGTTATTTGTCTCATAATTTTTACGTCATCTGCAAACATTGACATGTAAGAGTTTATGCCTATCGGCAGGTCATTCACGTACATAAGGAACATGAGAGGTGCCAACACAGATCCCTGCGGCACACCACTCTCAACTTTCCGCCACGATGAGTAAGTTCCTCTAATGTTGGTCCTCATTTCCCTATCTGTTAAATAGCTCTCCATCCATTTCAGCAAACTCCCCCTGACACATCCTAGCGTCTCAAGCTTAGATAACAATCTCTTATGTGGTACCTTATCGAATGCTTTGGAAAGGTCTAAGTAGACGCAGTCCACCCATCCGCCTCTTTCTTGGAGTACATCTATCACCCTACTGTAATAACATAGCAAACTGGTAACACAAGATGTCCCTTCTCTGAATCCAAATTGCTTTGGGGTTATTATTTTCTTTCTCTCCAACATTTTCATCCATCTCTTCCTAATTAGCTTTTCACAAATCTTGCATACAATACTAGTAAGTGAAACTGGTCTATAGTTTAGAGGGTCCTCAGGGTTTCCATTCTTGTATATCGGAATGATATTACCTCTTTTCCATTCAACAGGAACCTGTCCTTTATCTAAGGAAGCTTGAATTATGTCCCTCACTGGCTCCACTAATTGCTCTGCACACTCCTTTAAAACCCAGGCAGACACTTCATCCGGTCCCATAGCTTTCCTTACTTCAAGTCCTCTCATCGCAGATAACAGCTCATCTCTAGTTATTTCAATCTTACTAAGACCACTCTCCAGTACTCCCGCCTGTGGTTCGTCAAAACCTTCCTCTCTAGTAAAAACTGACCCCAATTTGTTATTCATTACCTCACACATGTCCGATACATTTTCATACGTCCTAGCATCAACTCTTAATTTAGTAATTTGTTTCTTTACCTTCAACTTACTGTTTATATATTTATAAAATAATCTAGGGTCACTTTCACATTTATTTACTATGTTCTTCTCATAGTTCATTTTAACTTGCCTAATTATGTTAACATATCTATTCCTCTCCTGTTTATATTTATTCCGATTACTCTCAGTGTTCCTTCTTCTTAATCTAGCCCAAGCTGCATCACGCCTACCCAAAGCTCTTTTGCATTTCAAATTAAACCAATCTTTCTGCTTAGTAAAATTTCCAGTTTTATATCTTGGGACAAACATATTGGTTCCTACTCTATAAATTTCGAGGAATCTACTATATTTACCTTGTACGTCCCGTTCCTTCAAAATAAGATCCCAATCTACTCCCTCTAAATATCTTTTCAAGGATACATAATCAGCTTTACTATAATTTAATCTGTCATTTATGTAGCTATTGTCTAATCTATTGGCATTACTCGAGGTCAACTTCCATTTTAGTAATAGGTGATCACTTTTACCTACAGGACATAGATAGTTTATATCACTAATTTCGTGAGGATCTTTTGTAAAAATCAGATCGAGTTTAGAAGGTTCGTTATTACCCCTCATTCTTGTATTTTCCTTCACATGTTGTGTAAGTACATTTTCCGTAACCAACTCCACTAGCCGACTTCCCCAAGATCTCTGATTTGGCCCTGCATCTCCCGATTCCCAATCAACCTCACTACAGTTGAAATCTCCTACCAAGATCAATCGATTCTTCCTTAAAAGCAATCTTCTCAACGACTGAATCATATCCTCTACCATCTCCTCAAACTCCAACTCCCTCCATGCTCTGGTCTTTGGTGGCATGTAAGCTACTGCTATGTCTAGCTTTTTTCCTTCTATATCATTGAGTTCAACTGCCATTATTTCTGCCTTGTCATTATTTAACTCCACGTGCATTGCTGTCATAGGGTTCTTAACTAATACTGCCACTCCACCTCCCCTTTTACCCTTTCTATCATTTCTCCATATATTATATCCTTCACTAAACACTATGTTGCTGTCAAAGTCCTGGTTCAGCTTTGTCTCTGTCAAACAGACTATCTGTGGTTGATCTTTTCTTAATATATTATCTAACTCTACCTTTTTACTGTTTATTCCATCTATATTAGTGTAGTAGCACAGTATATTTGAATCCACCTCCTTGTTTCTCTTCCCTCTCTGCCTCCTACCAGGTTCACCTCCTCCTCCTCCATCCCTTCCCTGACCCAGTTCCACCTCCCCCACTAATTCTATTCTCCTCCCCCCTCTCCCCCTGGTGAGGTAATGAATAACAAATTGGGGTCAGTTTTTACTAGAGAGGAAGGTTTTGACAAACCACAGGCGGGAGTACTGGAGAGTGGTCTTAGTAAGATTGAAATAACTAGAGATGAGCTGTTATCTGCGATGAGAGGACTTGAAGTAAGGAAAGCTATGGGACCGGATGAAGTGTCTGCCTGGGTTTTAAAGGAGTGTGCAGAGCAATTAGTGGAGCCAGTGAGGGACATAATTCAAGCTTCCTTAGATAAAGGACAGGTTCCTGTTGAATGGAAAAGAGGTAATATCATTCCGATATACAAGAATGGAAACCCTGAGGACCCTCTAAACTATAGACCAGTTTCACTTACTAGTATTGTATGCAAGATTTGTGAAAAGCTAATTAGGAAGAGGATGAAAATGTTGGAGAGAAAGAAAATAATAACCCCAAAGCAATTTGGATTCAGAGAAGGGACATCTTGTGTTACCAGTTTGCTATGTTATTACAGTAGGGTGATAGATGTACTCCAAGAAAGAGGCGGATGGGTGGACTGCGTCTACTTAGACCTTTCCAAAGCATTCGATAAGGTACCACATAAGAGATTGTTATCTAAGCTTGAGACGCTAGGATGTGTCAGGGGGAGTTTGCTGAAATGGATGGAGAGCTATTTAACAGATAGGGAAATGAGGACCAACATTAGAGGAACTTACTCATCGTGGCGGAAAGTTGAGAGTGGTGTGCCGCAGGGATCTGTGTTGGCACCTCTCATGTTCCTTATGTACGTGAATGACCTGCCGATAGGCATAAACTCTTACATGTCAATGTTTGCAGATGACGTAAAAATTATGAGACAAATAACAAATAAAAGTAGTTGTGAGGAGCTGCAAGGGGATTTAGATAAAATATACGAATGGAGCACCAAGTGGAAAATGAAATTTAATATAAGTAAATGTCATGTGTTAAATATGGGAAGAAGTGTGAATAGACCAAATTGGGAGTACAGGATGGGAGATAATAAAATTAGCAAGGCCGAAAAAGAAAAAGATTTAGGGTTGATTATACAAGATAATTTGTCGCCAGAGAAACATATTAACAAGCTCTTTAGCGGAATGTATGCAATGGCCGGGAATATGAAAGTTGCTCTGAACTATTTGGATGAGACCATGGTAGCGAAAATTATGAAGAGTATGATTAGACCAAGATTGGAGTATGCAGCAGTGGTGTGGTCCCCGTATCTAAAGAAGCATATTCACAAGTTAGAAAGAATCCAGAGAGCAGTCACTAGATTGGTTCCAAGTCTCAGAGAACTGCCATATGAAGGGAGGCTAGACAAATTAAATCTACCGAGTCTAAAAGAGAGGAGAGAGAGGGGAGACATGATAATGATGTACAAATGTACCCGGGGGCTGGAGAGGCTGGATAGGGAGGATATATTAATTATGGATACAGGAATAACTAGAGGCCACAGCTACAAAGTAAAAAGACCTACCTGCAAGAACGATATCAGGAAGTTTAGCTTCCCCTATAGATGTATTGACAAATGGAATGGGCTGGAGGAGGAGGTGGTAGGGGCAAGGAACATCCATATTTTCAAGAAAAAATTGGATAAAAAGTAGACTGAGAGACGGGACAACACGAGCTTAGCTCAACTCCTGTAAACTACAATTAGGTAAATACAATTAGGTAAATACACTGGCTTCTCTCTTGGTCGAGGACTTTAAAGAGAAGCATCCCGGCGTTGTGGGTAAGACCCACGATTTACGCAAGGGGACAGCCTCTTTACGTTTCCTTAATAATCTTTCGGTAGAAGTTATTACGTCCACACAGTTGTGGGCCTCTAATCAGGAGTTTTTACCTCGATACCTTTCAGTAGCTCTGGACAAACCTTCCTTGCCATGTATAGCTTTACGGCAGAGGGTCTAGGTGGCCCTTTTAGTCACATTTTGTTTAATTTCAAGAAAAAGGGGGGGGGGGGGGGGGGGTGCAGTCAGTGTGACATAGGACACCCTAGACCCCTCCGGAGTATGTGTTTGGAACGTACGACCTGTGATACTGGTTGTAGGCATTATATTATAAAATTTCTCTGTAGTATTCATTGCAGGAAATTGTGCTAAAGGCCAATAGTAGTGTTACGACAATTCTTGTTGTAATATGCTTTGGCTGTGTAGCAATAGATTTTTGAGAAATCTCAGTGGTCAACTCTTTTGCAATTATATCCACTATTAATGGGGTTTATATGTGCACATGTAAACTTATAAGTTTTTAGTTTTTTTCACCACTTTCTTTAAGTGGGGTGCCTTCTTAACTAGCAGATCTGTACACAGAGTCTCAGAGTTAAACCTTTTTCAAGCAGGCTTCTTTGAAGCACGCTCCTGCTTGTACCCCTTTTTGAAGATTTAGGCTGTAAAGTTTATGCACCGATATATCTTTTTTAAAAGTAAGAATACTATGTGGTTGTTTGATTATCTGCTTTTCTAGAGTTATGATATGATTACGAATGTCCCCCTCCAGTCTTAGAAATCAGGCATGTTCGTCAATAATGGAGGGGCCACTAATAAATTATAGGTTTGACTCCTGTAAGGAGATAAAGAAAACCTAATATTTAGTAGTGGCCCCGTAATCATTGACGACTGGGGCCCTCCCGACCATCCCCTTCCCATTCGTTGATGTATTAAGGATTTTGGTTTACTTGATATGTCAGTGAAGGAAGAATGACGCCTGAATCAGCGTCTGGTCAAAGATCCACACAAGTACATCCACGATATGATGGAAAGCTTATTGGATAGTTATTCTTATTTTCTTTTTGTTTTTTATTTTTTTACGGTTTTTTCGTAGTGAGAACCCAATTCATAATGACTGAAGCCATGAGTGAGGTCGCGTGTGCTCATGATGAAGGCTCCTCAGATTTTAAATGCTCTGCGCGGTAGATTCAAACTACGGCGGATTAGTGTTTGAAGAGGATGCCTTATGTAATAGGCATGTTCGTCAATGATTACGGGGCCACTACTAAATATTAGGTTTTCTTTATCTCCTTACAGGAGTCAAACCTATACTCTGGTAGACTTTTTATTTTTTTATTTTGTTTTCACCCGACCTTACATGGGGGAGAGAGACAGAGAGGGGGGGTGGGGCGTGGAGGACAAGGAGGTGTTTGTTATGCGGGTAGTGCCACTCGTTTACACTCGTTTTGGTTAAAACTTTAAGTAACTTTAAGTAACACTTTCAATAATTATCTTATGAAACACAATTTTCACTGCCCTAACCACTTTTCCCGTTTTTGGTCGGCTGCTTAGCGTAATATATGGCACTCTAGGAAAATAACAAACTTTCCAGGCTACCTATATACAGTATATTATCTATTTTAATTGTCATGTTTTACCTATCAACTTGATTCAATACTGCACAGGTTCGAATTTTCACCACATTTCGTTGCGTGGGAGATCTTTCTCCAATAACGTCACTACTATCCTGCGATATGGTCGAGAAATAATCTGCACTGATTTAATTTGTTTACATATTATTTTTCTCTGTTTGCTATTATTTACGATATTTGTTTTATTGGTACCCTTTCCTGTCGAGGTTAAGTTTCGATTCGCTTTTGGTAAAATCGTATAGGATAGCAACATTCAAGACTTGCCTATCCAACCGACGGACGAGGAGGGAGGTTTTTGGTGAGAGGGGAAACAGGACAACTGTAGGTAGTAGGGGTAGGCAGCCCCGCCCAGGGAAGTACTACCGCCAAGGTTTCGGGAGACTCAGGGAATAGCCTGAATTCCATTTTCTCTCCCAGGCCTTGGTAGCTGGATACATATCTTTCTGCCTCACACATCAGGGGTATCAGGAAAACCCTCTTTATATAACATACACATCCAACTTCACGACATTGCCCTACATTGCTATCCTCTATCCATAAAACACTACTCTTCCCACTACATATCATACATGTAACACCATACACCTTACCCAATAAACATGGCAGTACAATTGTTAAGAGCAAACCTGGTGGTCCCTCGGATATCCACCCCCGGCAGGGTTGGGTCATTGACACAGGGCCCTCCCGGTCGTCATCATGCGACTGTGTCAAGAGCATTGCAACGTCCCAAAGCTGCTCGTCGGTGCAGCTTTTTCTTTAGTAATATAAGGGGACTTCACTCTAACATCAATTCTGTACACCAATTTCTTCAAGCGGAATCCCCTACTCTCCTTTTTTTGACAGAGACTCAAGTAACATCCACATCTGACACGTCTAGATTTAATTTTCCAGGTTATCAACTGCTCCAAAATTTCAGACCTAAAGGAGGTGTATGTTGCTTCGCAAAATCTGAAATTGCCCTGGAGGAGGTTACTAGTTTCAATTGTCCCTATTTTGATTATTCTATATACAAATTAATTTCTGCTGGTAAATTTAAATACATATGTTGCATCTACCGTTCCCCAAATACTCCTCCAGAGCAAAGTCTTTTTGATTCTCTGTCCTCACAACTCAGTGTCCTCAACTTAAATGCTTCTTCTGAAATCACTGTGTTGGGTGATTTTAATGTCCATAATGTTGAATGGCTCACTCATTCAGCCAGGACTGATGATGCTGGTCTTGAATGTGAGCTATTTGCAGACTCATTTAATCTCACTCAACTAGTCAACCAACCCACCCGTGTACCAGATAATCCTAATCATAATTCCCACCTACTGGACTTATTTTTAACAACCAATTCAGAAAATTATGATGTTACAGTGAGGTCCCCGCTTGGATCTTCTGATCACTGTCTGATACAGGCCACCTGTCTATCACCTACCACACCTTCCCACTCTGAACCTGTTTTGGTGACTAAATGGCATTACGATAGGGCAGACTGGGAGGGTCTTCAAGGTTTCTTTATTGATATTCCCTGGACCTCTTTCTTTTCTAATGATGCACACTCCACCTTGAGCCACATACAAGATTTTGTAAAAATTGGAATGGAAACTTTTATTCCTCATCAAAAGTACAGTAAAAGATCTAATTCACCTAAATGGTTTGACCATAATTGTGCTAGAGTAACTGAACAAAAAGCAATAGCCTACAATGCATACACAAGATCAAAAACACATGAAGCCTTTAATTACTTTAGAAACATCAGAAATCATGCCAAAACTGTATTAAACCTAACTAAATCAAACTTTCTCCACAAGCAGGCAAATAAACTTCTAAATAATCCAAATGATAACAAAATATTTTGGTCTACTCTTAACTCATTTAAATCCAACTTCACTACTGCTTCATCCATTCCACCATTAAAATCTCCGACTGGCAATCTTGTAAGTGACCCACGAGGAAAAGCTAACCTTCTTGCGGATATTTTCTCCACCAACTCCACCTTAGATGAAATAAATCAAGATGTCCCTGTACTTAATTTTAATTCGCCTGAAATTCCCTCACTTAAGATCCACACCAGACATGTCAAAACTATTTTGCAGAATCTCTCGGTAGATAAGGCTCCTGGTCCAGATGAAATTCCTCCAATAGTACTTAAGAATTGCTCCTTGGTGCTCGCTCCTGTATTGGCAAAATTTTTCCGTCTGTGTACTCATACCTCATGCTTCCCAGTACCCTGGAAAGAAGCAAACATCCATCCAGTTCCTAAAAAAGGTGCCTCTTCAGATCCATCAAACTACAGACCAATAGCTATAACTTCCACTCTTGGTAAAGTCTTTGAAATTATATTAAATAATCACATAATTAAGCATCTTGAGAATAATAAATTAATCAGTGATAGGCAATATGGTTTTAGACGATGTCGATCAACTGCAGACATGCTATGCCTTCTTACGCATCAGATCAACCAAGCTACAGACCAACATGGTGAAACACATACAATAGCACTGGATATATCAAAGGCATTTGATAGAGTCTGGCATCAATCCTTATTGTCGAAGATGTCACACTACGGCCTTGCATCATTAGTTCCACTAATTTCTTCTTATCTTCATAACAGAAAAATACGTGTAATGGTAGATGGCCTTTATTCTCAATTTCACTCAATAAATGCTGGTGTTCCCCAGGGATCAGTTTTGGCCCCAATTCTGTTCCTCATTCATATCAATGATCTCATATCTACCACTCATAATCCAATACATTCCTACGCAGATGACTCAACACTCCACAGTTCCTTCACATTTACCAATTCTTTCACCCAACCCGATCTTATAAATTCAAAAATAAACACTGCAATTTCTCTGAACCAGGACCTTTCTAGAATTAATGGATGGGGACAAAAGAATCTAGTTTCCTTTAATGCACAGAAAACCAAGTACATTCAATTTTCTAACCGACAGAATCTCACTGACTCCCATATATTTTTTAATGATGTAAATATTCCCACTTCCCCTAGTATTGACATTCTCGGTGTAACATTAACTACTAACTTGAGCTGGACACATTATGTTAGAAGCATTGCTAAGAATGCCTCTAAAAAACTGGGACTCCTGTACAGAGTTCGAGAATTCTTCACTGACGAGCAGTTGGCCGTGATATATAAAAGTCATGTGCGTTCTCAGATGGATTACTGTTCACCTCTGTGGGTGGAAGTGGAGTGGTTGCATTGAGGCAGTTGGACAAAATTCAAAATAAAGCTATTAGATTAATCAATAACCCTGCAATCACACAGGACCTTCCTACATTATCCATACGAAGAAACGTTGCATCCCTTGCATTATTCTACAGATATTTTCACAGCAATTGTTCCGAGGAACTTGCTTCAATTGTGCCGCCTCTCCACATCTTTCCCCGTAGAACTAGGGCAGCTGAGAGCGCCCATGAATTTACACTTTCTCCTCCACAATGCAGAACTTCTGCTTATCAGAATTCATTTATCCCCAGAGCTACTACTCTTTGGAATTCACTTCCCTCGAATTGCTTTCCACAAACTTACAATCTACAAATGTTTAAATCCAGTTGTTACAAACATTTTATGAATGGAGGATGCCTTTAGGCACATGGACCTTTTTGTTTTATCTGTGTTTTTCCTTCCTCCGTTCATTGTCTCTTAAAAAAAAAAAAAAAAAAAAAAAAGTGCCCAGTGATTAATGGTGTTGTGGTCAGGTGGCTGTAGAGTCCCTGACTCACACTTACACTGGTCTAAAAACTTTCTTTAGAAATTGTATGTTTTGTATAATTTCCGGTATTTTTTCATGGAATACAGTTTACTTCTATGACTCCTATTCTAGCCACTTTTCACTAATATAGCTAATTTAACTTAGTACACTGGACTATAACCCGAGCATTCACTGCTCCGTGATGCCTATAGGCCTAGGTACTCTCCGTTGCTCTGCCTGGCACGGAGAAAGTAACGTTTTTTTCAAATGCCTTTGTTATATCTCCCAAGATATTTATGCCACCAATTCGATTTTACACTACACAGAACCGCGACACTGAGTTTGGTTGTGTGGATGATTTTTGTTCAGGTGTATCATCAATATCCCGAGGTATGTTCAATAAACACGGACCGCGGCGCCACCGGCTTCCCTCTCACCCCTGACTTTTTCGTCGCTCTCCTTCACCATCCCGCCGACGATCTCCGACTCCTCTGTCCTGTTCAGGCCATCCATGTGGCTCCACCCAAGGCTCAGGAGGCCACCGCTGACCGGTTTGCCTCCATCCGCCCCATGCTTATGTACATGGCGGTATTCTTGGGACGCTCTACTACCGTCCCTCCTATTTACCTGTGGTAACTCTTTGTGGCCCGCCTGCTTTCTTCCCCTGCTCTGCCTGGGGCGCTTCATACATGGGCCATCGGTATATTTTTCCTTTCCGGTTGCAGTGAAGATGTCCTTTCCTCCCTGCGCACACCATGGGGGTTCCCGTCCTGCCATGCCCGTTGGGACATGGAGAGTCCTACCCATGTCTCGTGCTCCAACCGCGATGGGTTTAACCCTCGGAGGTGTAGACCGTGTCTCGTCGATCTTGACCTTTGGGTCTCGTCCTACGTTCCCGGACGCTGTAGAGGCAAGGTCTCGCCTCTGAGCTACATGATCGGAGTTTCGCTCTCTCTGTCAAGGACCACTTCCGACGGTTTCCGCGCTTCCTAGACGACGGGGTGCATGAAATGCTTCCCCTTCCCTCTGCTGTCTCCCTGGCGCCTGAACGCTTTTCCCCCGGTGCCTCGTTCGGACGTCCCTACTGTTTCCGAGGACGCTGGGTCGTAGGGGAGACGCCGCTCTACTTCACCACGTCGCCGACGGTCTCCGGCTCCACGCCCGTCTCTTCCCCTGTACGATCTCCAGGCGTGCTTCCGTACTGGGCGGTGTTCTTGCCTACGTAACCAGCTCTACCTGTGGTTGCTGCTCCGGTTGTCCATCCTCCCACTCGCTCCCAGGCGGCATCGACTTCTTTAGTCATGCTCCCTGCGTGTAGCCTGGGGCTGGTTGGTCGGCCTGTCCACGTTCCGTCCCTCGGGACGTTTCAGGTCCCTAACGGACGTCGCTTCCCTTCCCTTTACGGGAAGCCGTCATCGTGGGGAAACGTGGCGGCATCCCGCCCGGAACGAGCTCTTACACATGCACAAGGGGTGCGCCCGGTGCCTGCGAGTTGGCAGGTACACCTCGAAGCCTTTGCTCGACACGACGTACATGTCGACGCGCCCACTCTGTCGGCCTCGTATGAGTTTCAGTAGTGTCATTCCATAGTTTATCTTTTACTGTTCCTTGTGGCTGACGGAGGGCGTCGACTTCGGGGTTCGGTCGGAGATGGGTTCTTCACCACTCCCTCCTGTCGGCTGCTCCTCCGTGTCGAGCCTCGTCATGCCTTCATCCGGGGTTTCACCTCCATTTTGGGCCTGGTTCTTTGCCCCTACGTTATCTTTCTGAACGTATGCCACGTTCTTTCACGCCACCAGAGAAGGGTGCCCTGGAACGAGTTCACAAGCCCTGGTGGCGCACTGCTCGCATGCTCTCCACCCTCTTCGAGCAACTGCAC
Source organism: Paralithodes platypus (assembly GCA_032716605.1). NCBI lineage: Eukaryota > Metazoa > Arthropoda > Malacostraca > Decapoda > Lithodidae > Paralithodes > Paralithodes platypus. The sequence goes on along the minus strand of CM064533.1, from coordinate 19,165,077 downwards.
CTAGCTCGGCTTCCCCTCAGGCTTATTGTAGCCCGACCGACTAGGGTGCTCCGGAAGGGTGGGGCCCAATTCGGGCGAGTGCGACTGCAGCTCGCCATCGCCTCCGTCGGCTTCATTCAGTGTCCCTTCCATGTGGCTGCGCGTTGTCGCCAGTCTCTGTGGTTTTCCTTCTGTACACTAGCGCCGGCTGAGGTCCGCACGTCGCTGTTGCTTTCTGTGCTCCCTCCGGAGGGGCTCTTCTCTGACCCTGCATGGCAGGGGTATTCCCTCTTTGCTGCTGCGGGGCTCTTCGCTGCCCGTCCGCCTGGGATGTCCCGACCCTCCTCAACCGCTTCCTCTTAGTTGAGGTCGGCAGATCGGCTCGTAACGAGGCCGCCAGACTCGGGGCCCCTACCGGCTCTTGCGTCCCCACTCTCGGTTTAGCTTCGCCGTTCGTGGGCACGCCGGGTAATACGGCGGGGTCTGTCCTCGAGGTGCCGGTCCACGTTTCCACTCCGGCGACCTGCGTGACATCGGCCTGTCACCCCAGACGTCGCCTAAGTTATTCTGTCCATGCACGTGGATGGGGTTATTCGGGAAGTCTCGCCTCACCAGCGGGGCTTCCTGTTGCATGTCTTTCTGGTCTCCGTGACGGACAGCGAGGTGTTGTGATCGGTGGTTGACTTGTCGTGCCTCGTATTGATGACTCTAATTATGTCACGTTCGGCGGTTTACCCTTCGGTCTCCATGTCGCCCCTCGTGTCTTTACGACCCTCGTCGGACTGGCCTTGCCTCCCCTGCTCACTCGGGGTCTTCAGCTCCTATTATTCCTTGGTGGGTGGGATCTTCTCCGCAAACTCTCCCACACACTGTGTACACGACGCTCTCCTTGTTCCTCTTCGTTCCTCGGTTCGGTTTCCTAGTCGCCGTTCCCGAGTCCTGCCTTCCACCGTCGCACGATGTGCCGTGGGCGGGCCTCGACTGGGACAGGTCAAGCACGCCTGTCACCCTGAGTCAGGTGACTGCGTAGTCTTTTCGTTCTTCAGGACCTGACGGGGTACCTGTTTTACCACGCACTCCTTTACACAGTCACACTGCGTGTAACCTACCTACCCGGGACTGCCAACCTATGGGCGGTTGCTCTGTCGATGGGACAGAGCACCCGGGTAGTTTGGTCTTTCCAACACACCGTATTCGATGTGTTTCCGCCACCCGACGCCCTTTTTGATGTGCAAAGTCCTCCACAGGCTGAGTGGGTACATGGACTTTGTTTGGTTGTTCACTTCCATCTGGCGGGCACACGCCTGGTCCGCTCAGCTGTGGCGGTGGCGCCCGAGTCCTGTTCCCCTATCGTTCCCCGATTTCCACTTGGGATCGATTGGAGACCTAGGGACCTCGTTGGCCTTCACATTGTGGATGTTTGTGAGGCAGGGTGGCTGCCGAAGTTTAGTCGATCTTTGACTGTCAAATCCTCTCCACTGGCCACATTCTCAGTGGCAGGCTTCCGTCTCTCACTGGCACGGTTTTCCTTCTGGGATGACCAACACATCACGGACACGCCTGTCGGTGGCGTTCGTGTTTCCCTACCTCATTTGGTTATTTTTGAGATGCGTCCCAACATATGCACCACGCTTCGGACCCGCCTGTCGGCCATTTGGGTACCGTTTGAGTCATTCACGGGGTTGGTCGTTCCTCACAGGGCATTGGATTTCCTCATGCGGGCCTGCTTTGGGCTTAGGCCTACCCCGCGTCAGATTCCTCCTCAGTGGTCTCTGGTGGAGGCTCTCCCACTGCTCTCGTCTGCCTATCTATCTATCTATTGCCGGACGCCTTACTCCCCTTACGAGGGTGGCCATACACAGAATGCCCCCAAGCAGAGCTATTCCCTGTGAGAGGGACAACCCGAGCCAGTTTAGTGAAGGACTTACAGGATTGACCACTCAATTTAGGATCCGTCCGACTCAGAGGCCCTCTGTGTATCTTGTTAGCACTATTTTTCTACAGTGGTGTTCGGCTAATCCATCACTGCCTTACCCTTAGGTAAGCAGTACGGATTTGTATCAGGTTTACTCCCCTAGACAGGTTGCCAACCAAGGCTGACGAGTCCCATCCACCCGGATTTGTATAAGGTTGTCTCCCCTAGATGAGTTGCCGACCAAGGCTAACGAGTCCCATCCACCCGAGCTGCCTCTTACACTAATTTACCCCGCGCCTGAACACTTCCATGCCATGACACTGTTCCTTCTGGCTTTGGCGACGGGTGACGGCGTCTCGGAGATGGCTGCCATGTCTAGGACCCGGCATTGCTTACGTTTTCTCCCGTCCTTGGGTCAGTTACTTTGGCTCCGTCTGTTCGTTTTGTAGCTACAACCGTACGCGACACTCCCGTTTTTAGGCCTTTCCTGTACTGGCTTCCACACGTGGTAGGGTTCATCGTCCGTTATACCCGGTTCAAACCCTGCATACGTATGTGTACTCGGCCAGGCCAGTGTCGGGGTTGACATTACGGGTGGCGCCTACGTCCGATAGGAGGCTTGATCGCCGTGCTGTGGGACTTCGCCTGTGTCGGGTTCTTCGGGCCAGTAACCCGTACGTTCAGGGCACAGCTCATGCCGTCCGTTCGTACGCTGCTACATTCAGGTTTTACTTGAATTTTCTCACCCGGACTTTGCCGACACAGGGCTTTGGTCTTCCCCCACCACGTTTGTCTCTTCCTCTCTGTCGTTGTCCACTGACAGACCGGGGCATCCTTGTAGTGCGTTGGGCCTGAAGGTTCCCTCGGGGTCTACCTGCAGGGTTCCTTCTGTCTCTTGTCCTTCTCCTGTCCTGTCCTTCCCTTATGGGGGGGGGGGGAGAGGGAAGGGTATTGCACTATACCCATACTTGCACCTATGTTAAAGATTAATAACTGGGCTAAGCTTTTGATATACTTTCTAGTCTTAAGTATACTACATTCTTTCGGTATGCCTTGTCCTCATACCACTGAACGTTTCTCATATGGCTTTTAGTGCTCGTCACTGACACTGCAAATGTAGTTTCTCGTCACATCCTGTATGGTTGTTGTTGTTGTTTTCCCTAAGCTGCCTGGCCGAACAGCCCCAAGGCCCCGAGCAAGGCCAAGGCCATAACCGAGCGCCCCCACAGAACCCTCCCTGCCGACCACAATAAAGCCTGGGTGACCGAAGCCACTCCATGGCGGGGAGCTGAGGAGGGTGCGGAAACGCCCGGGAAACCAAAGCCCCACCCAGGGCCCTGTGCCCCTCAGCAATTATGAAGAGAAAGTTGAGGGGCAAAGGAAAGATGTGACGCTTTGGCTTCCAATCCACGCAAGAGACGCCGTCACTTGAGATCTAGAAAATATATAAGTAAAAGGAACAGTCAAGTAAGCTATGGGTATGGCAGAGATAGCTCAGTTCTCACTCTGATAGACCAGCCCATCACCACATGACTAGAACCCAATCCTCTCAGCATCAGCTAGGAAAGGCCCAAGAAAGCCGCCTTTGGCGGGGGGATAGCTCCCCTATTTCAACCCTTTTCGGGGTTGGGCACCCGCCTATGGTACTCCTATTCGGCGTACGCCGGTATTTACTCGTTACAGTATGGTTCGTCCTGCTTTCTTCCGGAAGGAGGGGGGGGGGGGGGGGGGCATCCTGGAATTTATATTCATCATTATGAAATGCATAATTCTTTGTATTAGGCTGAGTTATCTCATGGAATAAGACTTGACTGTACTTGACCTCTCTTGATATGCACCTGTCTGTACACTCTTTATATAAACTCTCTTGTTTAAGTCGGTCTTTCCATGGTCCTGATATTTCCTAAGGGCTCAGTTTGTGTTTTTTCGCTTGGATGTCCGCCTCCAATTTGTTACTCTAGCTCTACGTTGGAGATGTAGAGGCTACTACTAAATTGGGAGGTTTGACACTCTCCCAATACCAAAGAAGGAAAACCTTCTATTTGGTAGGTAGCCTCGGAGTATCCAACGTCATAGTATCCCGCCCTCACACCGTACCCCTGCCCATCCAATCTTGTCTAATTCACTTGATACCTGGATGATCTAATGAACCCGGTCGGGTTGTGCGGTGGACCCGTGACAACGGCTTAAGGAGCCAGATAGGATGGACAATGTTCTGCAATTTTCTCTTTTCTTTCTCATCAATATTTTCATTTCCTTTAAAATAGTAGCCTCAAAAGTGTGTACAACGTACCTAGTAGAGAGAGTAAGGTGCTACTCTAGATGTTATCGATTTAATCGCGCTAGTGATTACGATAATTGCCCGCTCCAGAGCGGAACGGAATTATATGATAAGTATATAGCTCTACATTGGATACTCCGAGGCTACCTACCAAATAGAAGGTTTTCCTTCTTTGGTATTGGGAGATTGTCAAACCTCCCAATTTCACTTATATCTTGCAGTTTATCGACTTCGCTCTCACCACTGCTCGCTTCGAACGAACTTTCACTTTCACTTTCAATGGCCAAAAGTTGTCTTTGGATTGCACTATCACTCAATAAACGCTTCGCTTTCTTACGATCAGGCTTTTTCTGGGTCGCAGTAGGCGTCGATGTTGCTAGTGGGGTAGCAGCGGGGCGGGCAGAAGGTTGCAGGGAATCGGACGCGTCGGAAGACATATTTTCGCTATATCTCGCTATGGCGGGCACTTATGGACTGATAACGGTAGTAGTTGAGGCTTGGTGGCGCTGCGATCGCCTCTGCAAACAAAATTTTCACCGCGCGGCTTTCAAAGCATGCTTTCAAGCATAGGGATTTTAAAATGACACCCGGGCTACAGACCATCTGCCGCACTGTCATTTTAAAATGCTGCCCAGGCGGGAAGGGTTAATGTATAAGGGAGATAGATAGATGCATTATATAGATAGATAGATAGAGAGTTTACTAGGTCCGAGCGATCGATTACGAACATATATAAGACGGACTTAAGTTTCTGAAAAGACAGAGGAGACATTTTTATTGACTTTCTTTTTAATTTTATTGAGTTTACTAGGTCCGAGCGATCGATTACGAACATATATGTGACGGACTTAAGTTTCTGAAAAGACAAAGGAGAAATTTTTATTGACTTTCTTTTTCATTTTATTATGTGTATGTTGGAAAAATAATATTTTTTTCAATTTCATCGTATTAGAAATGATTCATAGATTAACCCTCCAGACCCGGCGCCCTTAGCTCGCGACTGTACTGTGTTCCCGGGTGTTTTGACGATTATTGGGCTATGTTCACTCACCTGTAACTCAATAAATAGGGCATGTATTGTTATGAATAAAAATATAAAATGTTCCACAAACCTTCCTCTGTAGAATGCCGTTGAGTAGAGGTTTCTAGCCCCAGTGGTTGCATAATGGCGAGCACGGGAAGTAGAGTGATTTTCGGCGGCATATTCTTCCCGCGTTCGGATGCGTCGCCCCGGCCCCGGCTACCACGCACCTACCCGCTCGTCGCGCCAGAGTGTTTGCCTCCCATAGATGACTTTAGTGGTTGATATTGACAATGTGATGTTTATTTGATATCTTTATAGTTATTTTGAGGCCAATTATATAAAGTATGTGTATTAGGGTATCACTGTCACTAATATTGCTCATTTTCACTCGATACCGTACGTTTTATTAGTAATTGAGGTAGGTTATTCTTATATTAGGGACTGATTATTCGTTATCACGGTGTTTATTATACTTTGGCCATCAAATATTAGGTCTTGTGTCACTTTCACTTTGGTAAATATGCTTTAGAGAGTGTCACTGTCACTGATAATGCTCATTTTCACTCGATACCGTACGTTTTATTAGTAATTGAGGTAGGTTATTGTTATATTAGGCACTGATTATTCGTTATCACAGGTGTTTATTATACTTTGGCCATCAAATATTAGGTCTTGTGTCACTTTCACTTAGTTATATGCTTTTAGTTATATCTTTTTTCACTGATTTCTATATTTCTATAGGTTCTAATCATATGAATGTCACTTATTATATACATTTATGTGTCACTTTCACATCTTATTATGGTGTTATTGTATTTGTATCAATTTTCTCATAGTACATTTGACTTTTGTATTAGAATAAATTGTTTTACTTCCACTTATTGCCTATATATATATATATTGTCACTGTCTTTGGTACTTTCACTATGATTAGAACTCCTGCTTGGAGTTGTAATCAAAGAAGCACCCTTCAGCACAGAGTGGCACCTTGCACTCCACACACTCCATGGACTTTTTCTCTGACCTCGCCCTCTGCCTGGTGTGGTAGCAGACATGACACCGCTTCTGCTGCTTTCTTCCTGCTGGTGTCAGAGGCAGGGAAATGAGCCTGTGCATATTCATGTAATATGCACAGTGCAAGCGGTCAGTAGCGGCGGGCCCAGCATGTGCCACTGCCCTCTGTGGCGTACCATACTTCTCCAGGAGCTCCTTCAACACCTGCTTTTGGAACCTCCGCAGGCTATTGAACTTCCTGGGTGTGTTCTCATTCCGAAGCTTGTATATATTGTAGGCATTCAGAATGGACATGTCCACCATGTGCAGAAAGAACTTTTTGTACCATCTGCACGAGGTACGCAGACAGCCAATGAAGCCTATCTGCATGTCGGACTTGTCCACCAGCCTCATGTTGATGTTGTAGTCCAGGACAGCATCGGGCTTGGTCACCCTGGCCTGGGTGCGGTGATCCACCCTGCCAGTCTCCACCATTTCCGCTGGTCGTGCCAGTGGATAGCCAGAATGGGCCCCAACTTCTTCCGGAACACATCGCCTTTCTTGGTCTTTGGAGGGAAAGGTGGCATGCCCTTCCTTCTCCCTCGTACTGTGCCAACAGTCCCCGTCTTGCGCTCATGGAGGTACTTTGAGAGAGTGGGGGACGTGTAGTAGTTGTCCGTGTAGAGGACGTGATTCTTATGGAAATAGCGGTCCATCATGGCTTGCACCACTGCTCAGCCAAAGCCAATGAGGGGGTCCACAAGCACGTCCCCTTCCTTCCCGCTGTAGATCAGGAAGTCCAGGATATAGCCAGTTCGGCAGTCACACAGCACAAAGAATTTTATGCCAAAGCGATGTCTCTTTGAGGGGATGTACTGCCGGAAGCTGAGATTTCCACGGAACAGCACAAGAGACTCGTCAATGACGACCTTGCGGAAGGGCTTGAAGTAGGAGGAGAAGCGGTGTCGCATCATCATGTACAACGTCCTAATCTTCCACAGCTTGTCTGGGCAGTGGACGTCGGTGTTGGTGACAAGATGGAGCGCTGCGAGGATGTCAAGGTACCGGTCGCGAGACATATATTTCCCGAAGGCAGGGGTGGATATGAGATCATTGGTGATCCAATAGTCAGGCAACCTATGCTTCTTGACATGAGGCATTAGCATGGTGAGTGCCAGGAAGACCATGAACTTGTGATGAGTCACTTCGGTCCACTGCCTCATGTGGCCCTTGGTCACCTTGTCAAACATGTGGACCTGGAATTGGTGCTGCTTGTTGGTCTCCTTGATGACAAATCCGGTAACCTCCTCATCAAAAAAGGACTCAAAAAGCTCATGTGGTGGAGCATTGGGGCCTGCGGGAAAATTGGGGGTAATTCCTGAACCCTCCTGTACCTCATCAAAAGCTGGCACATCAGGGTTGTAATCTTCCCCGTCAGCCAGGTCTTCCCACTGGAAAACGTAGAATGGGTTTTGGCGACGCACACGAGGAGCTCCATGTGGTGGCCCAGCACGCCCACGGCCAACTCGGGAGGCGCGCGCCCTAGGGCGGCGGCCAGGGCAGCCAGAGCGGGCCACAGCACGACGCCCCCGGGCGGAGCGGATGGGTTGAGGGTCGTCCATGTAGTCGTCGTCGTCAGAGTGGTCATCTTGCCCTGACGGTGGACCTACAGTATATAGTCATGGCCAGAGTCATCTGTGAGGTGCCCTTCATCATCAGTGTCCCCCACATAATCTGGCGGGGAACGAGTGATGCGTGGGCGGCGTGCGGGGGGGCGAGGTGGGGAAGGAGTGGCAGGTGAGGCTATGTCCCCCCGAGGTTCTGGGTTCCTTTGCCTGCGACGAGTGGCAGGAAGCAATGTTCCACTGTCACTAGGCCCAGGTATTGGTGATGCGAGCTCAAAAACTTCGTCAGGAAGACATGTTGATGGCTGGAGAGGTGGGGAGGACCGTGGGGAAAGTTGCGGGGGCGTATGGCTGGGGCCGGCAGGGGTGGACGCCGCGGGAGCCTCGAACAAAGCCCGCCTAGTTTGTTATCCTTTTTTGACATATTTCCTGCCTTTCCCCTTTTCGGCAGCAGTATGTATCCTGTCGGGGGACCTAGGAGGCAAATAGGCCGAAAGTGGGGGGTCCTCAACCCTTGGCAGTGGTGGGGAAGAATGGGGGGTGCCCGGGTCATCTTGGGTGGCTTGGGTAGATAAGGGAGACAATGGCGGGCGAGATGAGTCACCACGCTCACCCTCACTCACAGCCTCATCCTCACCAAGTCTTTTGGCTTCTTCCCTGGCTAATGCGGCCGCCTTCTCAAGTACCTGCTTCTTATAAAAGCGTAGCTTGAAAGGCGATTTAGCTGGCGAAGGGCTTGGAGTCGTGTCACTCAAGTGAAACTTGGAGATTGACCTTGAGCTCTCCCACTCACTCACTTTCCCCACTTCACTCTCTTCACCTTCAACAGCTTCCACGAAAGCTGTTACATCACCTTCATCACTCATGTTCACTCGCAAATCCCCTAAATTGCGTACCATTGTCACTGTCATTGCCATAATCACTTGACTTATCATTTGACGAGTTATCCCTGTCTACATCATCAACAATATGCTCTCCTTCAGCACGCTCATAAAGTCTCAATGTCTCCTCAATACCTCCTGGAGATAACACATTTAGGCGGTGTCGTCTGCATAAGACGCGACGAGCTTGGGCGGGCGTCGTAGGGAGCACGGTATCGGACACAGCGGAATCACTTATTGGCGTACTATCCATGATGGCGTCGGGGTAGAGACTGATGCCGTGTTTGTTATGGGTGCCTCAGAGCCCAACCGGGTCTGGAGGGTTAATAGCCTCTTTCATATTAAAACATTCAATGTAACTTTAAATAGTTTACTGATTAAATATAATTGAAGTGTATCAGAGTATAAAGGATAACTGTCCCAACAACTAAAGGAAAGCAAGTAACAACATAACAAACTTTAATATTTTACATTCTATTGGCCTTCAGCTGTTTGCTACACTTTCACATTAACTGTTCTATCTTTATTTATTTAGTTAACCACTTCTAAGTCAAGATACGTAACAGATTAACTGGCGACCTTGCCAGGATACGTTTTGTATAAGTTTCACTAAGTTCATATCATATCATAATCATGCCTGAAATTATTAATAAGGAAGATGTTAAGAATTTCTTAGAATCGTCACCCGTTGCCGATGACATCGATCTCTTGTCCAAGGCAGAGTTAATAGTACTAGCCTCGTATTTTGAGCTAACGGTCTCGGACATGACAAAACCTGAAATAGCACAGATCATAAAGTCAGAATTATTTGGGATTCACGAGGGCGGTGAGCATAACGGAGACGAGGGCGGTGAGCCAAACGGAGCGGTTGGTGGAGGACTCGGTAATGGGATACAGATGCGGTTTGGTGAAAATTTGCCAGAGGGATTTACCCCTGAGCAATATCTTGATTTAGCTAGGATAAATGCTGCCCAGGCAGACGCTCAGCTGCAAGCACAGTCACAACAAACTCAAATAAAGGCACAACAAACTCAGCTAGATCATGAATATCGCATGGCCCAATTAACTGCTCAAACAGAGTCCAAAAACAATGTGCTTGCTCCCCCTCCGGGATTAACCATGACGAGTTTAATTACCCCGTTCACCGAGGACAATGTTCAGGACTTTTTTGTGTTGTTCGAGGAGGTTGGTACGGGTATGGGGTGGACAAGGGATCGGTGGCCATTTATGTTGCAAACGGTGTTGACAGGACAAGGTCGGGAAACTTACATTTCAGTAGAGTCTGAGGTTCGGCAAGACTATGACCGTCTCAAAGCAGCCATTCTAAAAACCTACAAACTGCTGCCTGAAGCATATAGACAGACTTTCAGAAAGACTCATACAAAATTCGAGGAAACTCATACAGTGTTTGCCAGGACCATGAACAAAGATTTAAATAACTGGCTAACAAGTAAGAATGTCACTGAGTTTAAGGGTCTGAAAGAGTTAATCTTGCTTGAGAACTTCCTATGGAAGGTAGATTCATCAGTAGCCTATCATTTGAGAAGGAAAAAGGTAGAAACTCTTGCCGAAGCTGCAGACATGGCTGATACGTATGTACTAAACAAAAAAAATTGTGGGAAAAAGCCCTATGATAATAATAAGTTCTCCAATCACAGATCTGATAAATCTAGTCACTCGCAAAAGCCTGTAACGTCTCTCCACGCAAGCCAAACTAAAAATGCTCCCCCAACTAAGAAGTGACTCCTGGTAATGGTAACAGAGGTGGGGCCCAAACCAATAATAATAATGCTTACAAGGGGAATGTATCCCAGAAAGTGTGTAACTATTGTGGCAAGAGAGGCCACTTAGCTTATCAGTGTTGGGCTAAGGAGAGAGCAGAGGGATCGCGACAGACAGTAGCCGCAGTAACTGCCTCCCCAAATAACCAAAACCACCCAAATGTGCCTTTGAAACAGGACTCCCGACCGCAGGAGTACCTAGCTAACGTAAATCAGACAGGAAATGGTGTAGTAGCGTGTGTGGTGCAACCTGCAAGGGTTAAGCCTGTCTTAGTATCCCCATCAGTTCAGGATAGCTACCGTCCCTTTATTTCATCTGGATGTGTGAAAATAAATGGTTGTGTAGCCTACATGAGGTAAAAATCTTAAGAGATACTGGTTCTACTAGCACCCTCATGGAGAATCCTTATTCTGAATGCCCAACTGGCGAATCAGTAATAATGAGAGGTGCTGGAGGTAAATTTTCTGCTAACTCAGTGAATAGTGAGATTGAGTGTGATTTGTTGAAGGGTGAAGCCTGTATAGCTTTGTGTAGGCCTCAGGACATCCCTGTGCCTGGGGTAACACTCCTTTTGGGGAATGATGTGGCTGGTGAGAGGGTCCGACCAGACCCCATTTTGTCACTTTCCCCTGTTGACGAGCCACTGACCGGTGAGCTCGAGAAGGAGATGCCAAAGGTTTTCCCAGTGTGTGCTGTCACTCGATCTATGGCCCAAGTAGCAGTTCCCTCAGATATAATTGTACCAACTGTGAAGGTAGATAAAAGGGATGAAAAAGTAGTGAATGATGCTCTAACTGTGCCTGATGCGGAGACTGAAGTAGATCTGTCTGAAACTTTTATGGCTAACCTTGAGCCAAATGATCATGACACCCCTCCTAATTGTCCTAGTGGCCTGGTAGAGTTGCAGCGAGATGACAGTGAGTGTAAGGAGTTAGCTGCCAGTGCCGTGAGTGAAGAGGAGAGCGAGAAGGAGAAGGGTGAATGTTTTTATATGAAGAAAGGAGTTTTGTGGCATAGGTGGAGACCGCCACATAGACCTATTGACGACGGGGCATGGGACGTACATCAGGTAGAAATTCCTAAACCTTGTCGTAGAGATATACTAGAAATGGCCCATAGTATACCCTTAGCAGGGCACCTAGGTGTGAGGAAAACCTTAGATCGCATTAGAGCCCACTTTCACTGGTCAGGAATGCGTGCAGATGTAGTGGAGTTCTGTAGAGTGTGTCACACCTGCCAGATGACAGGAAAACCTAATCAAAAGGTGCCTGCACACCCTCTGGTGCCCTTACCAGTGTTCGAGAACCCTTTCACTCGGGTGGTAGTGGATATCGTTGGCCCATTGCCAAAGACATCCCAGGGACATATATATTTGTTAACTATAATGGACATGGCAACTCGATACCCAGAAGCTATACCGTTAAGAAATACTTCAGCCCAAACAGTTATTAAGGAACTGCTCAAATTCTTCACCAGAATGGGTTTCCCCCATGAGGTGCAGAGTGATCAAGGTACTAATTTCACTCCCAATGTATTTCAGCAGTCCCTGAAGGAATTGGGTATCGACCATGTGAAGTCCAGCTCCTACCACCCAGAGAGTCGAGGGGTCCTCGAACGATACCATCAAACTCTAAAATCTATGTTAAGAAAATATTGTGAGGAAACTGGAGGTGATCGGGACAAGGGGGTACCTTTTCTGTTGTTTGCCACCCGTGAGGTTCCAACTGAATCTCTGGGCTTCTCACCCAATGAACTAGTTTTCAGTCACCAGGTACGTGGCCCTTTGCAGCTATTGCAGGACAGCCTAGTTGGTCAGGAAGGGAACCAAAATCTCCTCAGGTATGTGTCAGAGTTCAAAACCCGGCTGAGATCCTCGTGCGAGTTTGCAGCACAGAATCTAAGAGTGGCTAAAGACACCATGAAAGGATGGTACGATAAATGAGCCCGTGAGAGGGAGTTTCAGCCCAGTGATGAGGTCTTGGTTCTCATTCCCCTTTTCGGCCAACCTTTATCAGCAAAATTTAGAGGACCATATAAAGTAGTAAAAAGGGTGAGTGTTACTGACTACGTAGTGGCTACCCCAGACAGGAGGAAGCCTAAGCAAGTATTTCACATAAATATGTTAAAACCCTATCATAGGTCCCCTGACTCCTCTCCTCCAGATTCTCCTGCTGTGGCAGTAATAAGGACCTGTGGACATCCTGGTGCGGGTGATGTTTGTAGTCCTTCCCCACAGATCCCGCAGCAGACTGTCCCAGATCCTGAAGGTATCGATTTTTACTTGTCTTGTGGTCTATCCAACTTTAAAAATAATTCAGTAGCATGGGGGGAATTACCAACTAAATTATGTCATCTTCCCTCAGAGAAAGCTAAAGAACTAATCCATGTTTTATCACAGTCTCCCAGTGTGTTCCGTGATACTCCAGGGCTCACCTCATTGGCCGTGCATGACATACTGTAGATGTCGGGGATGCAGCACCCATCAAATTATCCCAATACCGTGTCTCACCACAGCGCAGGATTATTCTGCAAGTTGAATTAGATTTCATGTTGTCCAATGCCATAATTACTAGAGCCTTAAGCCAGTGGAGTAGTCCGGTCACACTTGTGCCTAAGCCAGACGGGAGTTATAGATTTTGTATGGACTACAGACAAGTCAATGCCGTAACAAAGAATGATACTTATCCACTGCCACGGATTGATGATTGTATTGACCAGATTGGCACAGCCAGTTATATAAGTAAAATTGACCTTATGAAAGGATATTGGCAAGTACCTCTTACACCCCGAGCAAGGGAGATTTCATGTTTTGTGGTAAACAATCAAGCCACTGTGAAGTAATGCCTTATGGCCTGAAAAACGCTCCAGCTACCTTTCAGCGCCTAATGAATCAGGTGACTGAAGGGGTACCTGGGTGTGTGGTGTACATTGACGATATCCTTCTTTTTTCCCATACATGGAAAGAACATCTCAAACAAATCAGACTGCTTTTTGCTAACCTTGCTGAAGCAAATCTTGTAGTGAACTTTAAAAAGTGCACTTTCATTAACCCTCCAGCCCCGGCTATGTATTCCATACCGAAACCCGGGTGTTTTGGCCGAAAAACGTCTACGCCTAGGCTACCGTATCTTTGTTATTCTGACTGCTTCTGCATTCCCGCACATCCCCAAGCGTAGATGAGTTTCGTACCTGTAGAATGGCGTTAAGTAGAGCTCTCTAAGTCAACTGGTTCAGTTGTGATGATGATTTCATTGGAGATAACTTTATGGCAAAAACAGCCACTTTACACTACTTTTCGATACTTAACAATAATATACATGCACACACGAACAAGCGACGCACTCCTTCTTGTTTCTTACAGTTTCTTACAGTAGATCCTCTGGAAAAAGGCAAACTATGCCTGTGTATCCAGCTCAGTACCAGTACTTGCACTGCTGCGGTCGTTCACGGTGTTGGCGGCGGCGGTAGCAGACGCAACATTTTTACTATTCTGTATTTTTGTTTTATAATCAAACTTCAAATCTTGTCTTCCCCATGCTTTATCAAGATTACTTTCAAACTCCCTTATTGATTCGGAATCGACTACATACTGGGGCAGTGCGTTCCACTCATTTACCACTCTATCACAAAATGAGTTCTTTGCCTTCTCAAGCCTATTTCTTTCTTTGTAAATTTTCTTAGAGTGTCCTCTCGTTCTTGTTCCCTCCCGCATCAAGAAGATACCTTCACACACATCCTCATCGTACTTTCCTGACACTATCTTAAAAGTCTCTATCAATCCCCTCTCTTTCTCCTATATGCCAGTGTCGGAAGCCCCAGTGTCCTCAACCTCTGCTCATAGCCCGCGTTCTTCAACGTTGGTACCAGCTTGCTAGCTCTCCTCTGCACTTTCTCCACTGCTTCTATATCCTTTACCATATATGGAGCCCACACCTGGTTCGCATATTCCAGGTGCGGCCTAACCAGCGCTGTATAGAGATTCCTGAAGATTTCTTCGTCAAGTGACACAAATGTCCTCCTTATCAGCCTACAATTCTATTGGCTTTGTTTATCTTTTCCGCTAAATGTTCTGAGAAATTTAACTTATTGTCTATCACTACTCCTATATCCTTTTCTGCACTCACTTCCTCCATCGCTTCATACATACTGTATCCTACCTTGTCTATCATGCTGGTCCCAATCCACATGTACAGTACTTACATTTTTTTGGATGAAAAGGCATTAACCAATGCTCAGACCATCCCTTCATGCCCTCCACATCTCCTTGAAGCAAACCCATATCTTCCTTACTCCTCACTCTTCTATACAGTTTAGTGTCATCCGCATACAGGTATACCTCACTTGTGGCCGGAGATGCGAGGCGTCGGTCCAGCCGGCTGTTGTTTACATCCGTCGGACCGATGCCTCGCACACCAAGCTTACAGGCTTTGAGCTCATGGGTCTTTAAGAGCCCTTCCGGGTAGCTCGGGTGTGTTTTTTATGGGCGTTCAAGAGCCCTACCGGGTCTGGAGGGTTAAGAGTACTGTCCAATATCTTGGATATATAGTAGGACAGGGTCAGGTTGCACCTCCTCATGCTAAGGTAGAGTCAATTTCAAATTTCCCAACGCCTACCAATAAGAAAGAAATCCAAAGATACTTAGGGATGATTGGATACTACAGGTTTATTTTAAATTTCTCAAGGTAAACAGCACCTTTAACAGATCTTCTCCGAAAGGATGTGAAGTTTGAGTGGTCCTCAGATTGTGAGGAGGCTTTCAGTGCTACTAAATACATTCTATCTAACTATCCTGTTATCCGTGCCCCTGATTTCACCAGATCTTTCTCCCTAGCTGTTGATGCAAGTAATACTGGGGTCGGAGCCATGTTACTCCAGGAGGATGACTGTAATGTATTGCATCCTGTTTGCTATTTTAGTAAAAAGTTAAATTCTGCTCAACATAATTACTCTGTAACAGAAAAGGAGCTGTTAGCCTTGATTTTGTCCCTCCAATACTTTAGTGTTTATGTTCAATCTGCCCCTGGTTCCATTACTGTATATACTGACCATCACCCATTAAAGTTTTTGGACAAGTTCCAAAACAAGAATCAAAGGCTGACACGGTGGAGCTTGTTGCTGCAGGAGTACGCCTTAGATGTCAAACATATTAAGGGGGTCCAGAATGTGTTGGCAGATTGTCTGTCAAGAGTCTGAAAATTTGTCATATACTTCCCTCCTCTTGAACTCTTTTCTAGCGGTGGAGGTGTGACATCTGGAAGATAACCAAGATGTGACGTGTGACCAGACCAACCTGTTGAACGCGACTTTACACCTACAACTGCAAGAAACGATCCCTCTTTCTTTCCTACGTGACCAGAGAGAGAGAGAGAGAGAGAGAGCGAGAGCGAGAGAGAGAGAGAGAGAGTGTGTGTGTGTGAGAGAGAGAGTGTGAGAGAGAGAGAGAGAGAGAGAAAAAAAAAGAGAGAGAGGGAGAGTGGGGCCCGGCTACATCCTGCATTCTTGGCATTCCTCGCTTTCCCGCCAAAACTTGCGTGTGTAGGGCGGGGCACCTGTGACGTGGTGAGCTTCTAACACCTGGTTGGCTCCCGCACACCTGTTCTCGTCGGTAATTGGCTCTCGCACCCTGCCTGCATCGGATTGGATTAGGCACCTGTTTCCTGACTTCTGATTGGATTAGCTTGGTCCGGGAAATGATATATAAGCCTGGGATTTGATAGTTCAAACTAGTACTTTCTTAGCTGGGGAAACGAGCAGTGTGTTGGGGAGACGAGACAGACTTCACAGGCTTGTATAATAGGGGTTATTATATGTTAAGCAGCATCCGGGAGCGACCTCTTACTCGTTGGTTAGGGATTATTTGTGACTGTTAATTAACCAGAGGTATGTCAGAAACATACACTCATTTGATTTAAGACTTTGTGATTGGAGAAATCATATAGGTTTAATTGGAGAGATATATATTTTGAATTACTGTTTACTTTTGGTGATTAGAATTAAGGTTTGATTCAGAGATGATTTGTGATTGAATATTGACTACTTTACCTGTTAATACTTAACTGACTTGATGTAAAGCCATTGTCATTCATACTTTAGCATTTTAGAAGTTTAATACTTACCTGCATTTATATAAAGTTATTTGTTATTCATAATAGGCATTGTAAAAATCCTATCAATTATATTGTCTACTTAACCCTCCAGCCCCGGCTATGTATTCCATATATATTCCCCGAAACCCGGGGGTTTTGGCCGAAAAACGTCTACGCCTAGGCTACCGCATCTTTGTTATTTTGCTTGTTTCCGCATTCCCGCGCATCCCCAAGCGTAGATGTGTTTCGTACCTGTAGAATGGCATTAAGTAGAGCTCTCTAAGTCAACTGGTTCAGTTGTGATGATGATTTGATTGGAGATAACTTTATGGCAAAAACAGCCACTTTACACTACTTTTCGATACTTAACAATAACATACAGGCACACACGAACAAGCGACGCACTCCTTCTTGTGGTCGGAGATGCGCGGCGTCGGTCAAGCCGGCTGTTGTTTACATGCGTCGGACGGACGCCTCGCACACCAAGCTTACAGGCTTTGAGCTCATGAGTGCCTCAGAGCCCTTCCGGGTAGCTCGGGGTGTGTTTTTTATGGGTGCCTCAGAGCCCTTCCGGGTCTGATGGGTTAAGCCTACTAAACTTTAATTTGTACTTTAGTGAAATCAGAACGTATGCAAAACGATCCT
This sequence comes from Paralithodes platypus, assembly GCA_032716605.1. NCBI lineage: Eukaryota > Metazoa > Arthropoda > Malacostraca > Decapoda > Lithodidae > Paralithodes > Paralithodes platypus. The sequence continues at coordinate 19,147,866 of CM064533.1, read as the reverse complement.
GAAATCTATCATAACTTTCATTGCTTATTATTTTGATTAATTGTAAAATACCTTATTTACATTTATAAATACAATTCCATTTAATATGTGACTTTATAATATTTCCTTACCATTTTTATTTAGTCAAATGTCTTTCAGATGATTCACATATGCATAGCCTACGTGAGTTGCAGTTGGGATGTGTGTACATGCTTAGATTGATATGCAGGATTCGAAGTTGCATTATAAATCGTAGGCAGTGTCCACCATTCTTTAACTGTCTTCGTGGTGCGATGCATAAGGTGTTGATATTCGGTGTGAGCTCCTGGGTTCGAATCCACGGACTGCCACATGTGTTTGTAAATTTCATAAATCGATTTTAGGAGTATAGTTGGTTGTTGGAAGGAACATAATAATTGATATTGGTTCAGGAGTGATTTATCGAGAGGACTTCCCTAGTGGTTAAGGCCCCATTAATTGCTCTTTCCATTCACATATGCATAGCCTACGTGAGTTGCAGTTGGGATGTGTGTACATGCTTAGATTGATATGCAGGATTCGAAGTTGCATTATAAATCGTAGGCAGTGTCCACCATTCTTTAACTGTCTTCGTGGTGCGATGCATAAGGTGTTGATATTCGGTGTGAGCTCCTGGGTTCGAATCCACGGACTGCCACATGTGTTTGTAAATTTCATAAATCGATTTTAGGAGTATAGTTGGTTGTTGGAAGGAACATAATAATTGATATTGGTTCAGGAGTGATTTATCGAGAGGACTTCCCTAGTGGTTAAGGCCCCATTAATTGCTCTTTCCATTCACATATGCATAGCCTACGTGAGTTGCAGTTGGGATGTGTGTACATGCTTAGATTGATATGCAGGATTCGAAGTTGCATTATAAATCGTAGGCAGTGTCCACCATTCTTTAACTGTCTTCGTGGTGCGATGCATAAGGTGTTGATATTCGGTGTGAGCTCCTGGGTTCGAATCCACGGACTGCCACATGTGTTTGTAAATTTCATAAATCGATTTTAGGAGTATAGTTGGTTGTTGGAAGGAACATAATAATTGATATTGGTTCAGGAGTGATTTATCGAGAGGACTTCCCTAGTGGTTAAGGCCCCATTAATTGCTCTTTCCATTCACATATGCATAGCCTACGTGAGTTGCAGTTGGGATGTGTGTACATGCTTAGATTGATATGCAGGATTCGAAGTTGCATTATAAATCGTAGGCAGTGTCCACCATTCTTTAACTGTCTTCGTGGTGCGATGCATAAGGTGTTGATATTCGGTGTGAGCTCCTGGGTTCGAATCCACGGACTGCCACATGTGTTTGTAAATTTCATAAATCGATTTTAGGAGTATAGTTGGTTGTTGGAAGGAACATAATAATTGATATTGGTTCAGGAGTGATTTATCGAGAGGACTTCCCTAGTGGTTAAGGCCCCATTAATTGCTCTTTCCATTCACATATGCATAGCCTACGTGAGTTGCAGTTGGGATGTGTGTACATGCTTAGATTGATATGCAGGATTCGAAGTTGCATTATAAATCGTAGGCAGTGTCCACCATTCTTTAACTGTCTTCGTGGTGCGATGCATAAGGTGTTGATATTCGGTGTGAGCTCCTGGGTTCGAATCCACGGACTGCCACATGTGTTTGTAAATTTCATAAATCGATTTTAGGAGTATAGTTGGTTGTTGGAAGGAACATAATAAGTAATAAGAATAAATAAGATAAAATACTAAAGGGAGAATAATAAACTAAGAATAAAGAGATAATATAAAGAGTAAAACAATCTTTAAAGGGTTAACAAACTTAAAGTAATTATATAAAAAGATCTTAATCTATCTATCTATCTGTTGCCTAACGCCGTGATCCCCGAAGGGGTGGCCACGAACGAACCGCCCCATGCACCTCTGTCCCCAGTCAGTCAACGCCCCTCCCCCCAACCAGCACCGCCTTCGTTCATGTAGTTCCTCACTCCATCCTTCCACCTCATATTCGGTCTACCTCTCCCTCTCTGTCCCTCCACCTCGCTCTCATACACCCTCTTAGTCATTCTCTCGCTTTCCATACGTTCCATATGGCCGAACCATCTCAAGTTGTTCCTTTTCACACTTTCCAGCACATCTACCTCCACCACACCTCCTTCTTACTTCCTCATTAGTCTGTCTATCCCTCCATGTAACTCCGCACGCACTCCTTAAGTAATTCATTTCCACTGCTCTCACTCTTGGTCTGAGTCTCTCAACCAACGTCCATGCTTCGCTTCCGTAAGTCAGTGTCGGGATTACCACACTGTCATGCAAGGACTTCTTCACTTCCATACTGACCACCCTATTTCTTGTTACTGCTTTTAGCGTTCCTACAACCCTCTTCCCCTGTTGTACCCTCTCCCGCACCTCTTCATCCATAGTCCCATCTTTACTCAACACACTGCCCAGATACTTAAAAGAGTTGACGATCTCCATAGCCTGACCGTTCAGCTTCACCTCACACTCTGTGACTTCACCCCTTTCGAAGACCATAACCTTGCTCTTCCCCGTATTTACCTTCAAATTCCGTTTTTCGCACACTGTTCCAAACTCATTTACCAGACCCTGCAACTCCCATTCATTATCACTCATCAGAACTGTATCATCCGCAAACAGCAGTATAGGTAGCTTCCACTCAATTCCCTCCCTTTTCAGCGATACACCAACATCCACTGCTCTTGATAGTATTTCTTTCATAACTCCATCCATATACAGTAAACAACCACGGGGACATCACACACCCCTGTTTCAAACCAACATTCAGGTCAAAGAACTCGCTCTGCTCACTCTCCACACGTACTGCCGCCTTTGCACCCTCATACATGCTCTTCACTGCTTTCAGCAACTTGCCCTCTACTCCGTATATTCTAAGTACTTTCCACAAACCTTCTCTATCCACTCTGTCATAGGCCTTCTCCAAGTCCATAAAGGCAACATACACCTTTTGTTTCTTCTCCAGATACTTCTCCACAACACAATTCAGGGTAAAAATCTGATCTACACATCCTCTTCCCTTCCTAAAACCTCCCTGCTCGTCGCCTATCCATTTCTCCGTTCTCACTCTCACTCTCTCAATCACTACCCTACTGTATACCTTCCCTACTACGCTTAGAAGACATATTCCTCGGTGGTTACCACACACTCCTCTTTCCCCTTTGCCCTTATATAGGGGGACTATTATGCCAGTCTTCCAGTCATCGGGTGCACTCCCCTTCTCCCATGCTAGTTTGCACATTTTCCATACCCATTCTATCACTATCTCACCACCATACCTCAACATTTCCCCACACACTCCATCTGTTCCTGGTGCTTTCCCCAACTTCACTCTTTTCATGGCTTCCCACACTTCTGACCTCCTGATCCCCACCTCCTCCTCCACTACTTCTCTTCTTCTCCCTCCCATACCATATCCAGCTATGTTTGCTGGCTCTTCATTCCTTTCATTTAGCAACTCACTGAAGTACTCCCTCCATCTTTCGACTCTGTCTTGCTTCTCGGCTAGCATTCTCCCATTCTTATCTTTCACACCCTTACTGTTAATACTGATCTTAATACTTTGCTGATAATCAAGATTAATTGAGATATTCTAGTGTCTTAAAACCTTGCTTACATACCAAACTTTTGTATTCGTAATTAATATAGGTTTGACTCCTGTAAGGAGATAAAGAAAACCTAATATTTAGTAGTGGCCCCGTAATCATTGACGAACATGCCTATTACATAAGGCACCCTCTTCAAACACTCAAACGCCGTAGTTTGAATCTACCACGCAGAGCATTTAAAATTTGAGGAGCCTTCATCATGAGCGCACGCGACCTCACTCATGGCTTCAGTCATTATGAATTGGGTTCTCACTACGAAAAAACTACGTAAAAAATAAAAAGAAAAAGAAAATAAGAATAACTATTCAATAAGCTTTCCATAATATCGTGGATGTACTTGTGTGGATCTTTGACCAGATGCTGACTCAGGCGTCATTCTTCCTTCACTGACATATCAAGTAAACCAAAATCCTTAATACAGTCAGGACCCCCAATTCGCGAGAATAGGGGTGACAGGAGGCATCGCGTATTGTGAATTCGGGTATTGTGGAACTAACTTTAAATGGGAATAATTAGATTGGGTGACATCTCTCAATTATGGCCTATTTTCGAAATTTTTGGCCCTATTTTCAACATTTTTGGCTCTACAGTACAGTCTATATCTTATATATAAGAAGAACAATGAATAAAAATATGAAACCTTACCTTAAAATTAGTAGTAGATAGGCTAGGACTAGGACTAGGACCGTAGGACTTCACGATTTTCTCCAACTTCTCCCTCCCTAACCAAATCGTACGAACAGTTTACTCTGACAAGCCTATTGCACAGTTTCCTTCTCCTCTTTTCTTGCGAAACAACAATTCCACCTTCATTTTGTGTGTTATCTTCTTATATTGGCGTGGCATGGCGAAAAAAGTGGCAGGCACTACAAACGTTTGGTCACTCCGCACGGCTATGAGCGCTTGAGCGGGACTGTGGGAGGGAGGGAGGGAGGGTAAGCGGGAGGGAAGGCAGGCGTATGCCCGTCTTCTTCTTTTTTCAGAGCTACTCCTGGGCCTCGCGAAACGTAGACGTGCTCGCGTATCAAGCGGGAATAGCGGATTTGGCCCCTTCTTAGCTCTCGATTCGTGTATTGTGGTACCACCTCGCGTAATTAATGCTTAATTAATTAATGTTATTTTCGAGGGGTAACTCGTGTATTAGGGTTTTCGCGAATTGTGGAATCGTGTATTGGGGGTCCTGACTGTACATCAACGAATGGGAAGGGGATGGTCGGGAGGGCCCCAGTCGTCAATGATTACGGGGCCACTACTAAATATTAGGTTTTCTTTATCTCCTTACAGGAGTCAAACCTATAATTTATTAGTGGCCCCTCCATCATTGACGAACATGCCTGATTTCTAAGACTGGAGGGGGACATTCGTAATCATATCATAACTCTAGAAAAGCAGATAATCAAACAACCACATAGTATTCTTACTTTGAAAAATATATATTTAATGGCGCAGCACATATATACAAAAGGGGGTCAAGCAGGGGCGTGCTTCAAAGAAGCCTGCTTGATACAAAAGGTTAGCTCTTGAGATTCTGCGAACAGATCTGTAAGTTAAAAAGGCACCCCACTCAACATAACATTACTGGCGATGGGCTGGTCTATCAGAGTGAGACCTGAGCGATCTCTGCCATACCCATAGCTTACTCTGACTGTTCCTTTTACTTATATATTTTCTAAATCTCAAGTGACGGCGTCTCTTCCGTGGATTGACCTCCCAATCTACCAAGATTGGAAGCTAAAGCGTCACATTATTCCTTTGCCCCTCAACTTTCTCTTCATAATTGCTGAGGGGCACAGGGCCCTGGGTGGGGCTTTGGTTTCCCGGGCGTTTACGCACCCTCTCAGCTCCCCGCCATGGAGTGGCTTCGGTCACCCAGGCTTTATTGTGGTCGGCAGGGAGGGTTCTGTGGGGGCGCTCGTTTATGGCCTTGGCCTTACTCGGGGCCTTGGGGCTGTTCGGCCAGGCAGCTTGGGGAACAACAACAACAACAACAACAACATAAGTGGTGAAAAATAAAAACTTATAAGTTTACATGTGCACATAAAACACCATACTTGTGGAAATATTTTGAAAAATATATCCAATGCTTAAACTAAATTGCTTTCACAGCTAAACTACTATAACAACACTGTTATTTGTACTATCATTGTACTAGCACAATTTCCTGCACTGAATAGTACAGAGAAATTTCATATCAACAATACCCATAACTAGTATCACAGCTCTTATACTCCGGCGGGGTCTAGGGTGTCCTATGTTACCCTGACTGCCCCCCCCCCCCCCCCCCCACCCCCCTTCCTTGAAATTAAAACAAAAAGTGACTTAAGGGCCACCTAGACCCTCTGCCTTAAAGCTATACATGGCAAGGAAGGTTTGTCTAGAGCTACTGACAGGTATCGAGTCAAAAACGTATGATTAGAGGCCCACAAATGCGTGGACGTAATATCTTCCACAGAAAAATTCTTCAGGAAACGCAAAGAGGTTGCCCATTTGCGTAAATCGTGGGCCCTACCCACAACGGCGGGATTACTCTCTTTAATGACTTCGACTAAAAGAGAAGCCAATCTACGTTTGAGCAAGCGCTTACCCGTACTCGCTACCCATAAAGCACCCTGGGGGTTTAGAGGAGCTACCCTCAAATATTTGGTTAGAGCCTGCACTGGACATAAATTATGGTGCACCTTTCCCCTTTTCAATGCCGGCACAGTGAACTCAGAAAACACGTGTGCACTGTGCTCATTCTTGGCTACAAACCCTGGGTAAGGTGCAATGTGAATACATTCATTAAGCCTACCAAACCTGAGGCAATTAGGTGTGTTGCTCATCGCCGCCAGCTCAGACACTCTGTTCCCGGTGGCCAAAGCCAAAAGGAATACAGCCTTTTTTAGGAGTAATGTAAAATCTGCAGTATTTTGGTACAGACGGGAGTGAAGTAATGACAATGCTTTGTCCAGAGACCAAGTAGGCATGAGCTGACGGGGAGGTGGGCGGAGTTTAAAACATGCCCTCATAAAATCTGTTTCCTCCGCAACTGGTATGGAGAGACCGGTAAGGTCCCAAAATGGTATTCTAATCGCTGTTAAGTAATTTTTTAACGTTACCACAGATAAACGTTTCTGTTCAAATAGATAATTTAAATAATTAAAAACTAACGCCACCGAGGGCACAGTCTGTTCCGTTCTAAGGATCCAAGAAGTAAAGGCTTGCCAATGTGATTGATACTGTCGTTTTGTAGACCGAGTATATTGATTCAATAACTTATTGGTCACATCTCTACCATATGGTGCTAGCCACTTGGCCTCCTGAATGTCCATAATGCAAAAGTCAGCGAGGTCGCTAGGTTGCCAATCGTGTCTAAGTGGAAACACCCGACCGGGAGCGACACGGGGTGCGGGCACCAAGTTTTCAATTGCTGGTACCACAACTGCGCCGGCCACAGGGGCGCGATTATCGAGACTAAGCCCCGATAATCCCGTAGTTTGTTTACTACATGGCACATTAGAGACGCGTCTGACGGCGGAAACAGATAGATGAAACTCCACCTGTTCCAGTCTGTCATCAGGGCGTCTGGCCCCCCTGCCGGAGTTATCGTCCGGCGGGTGAGGTACAGTGGGAGTTTGTGAGTCTCCTCGGACGCGAACAGATCCACTTGTGGATGGTAAAGCTCTGCAATCATTTGGTTGAAAATGGGTTGCTTGAGCGCCCATTCTACTGTTGTGCTCTGTCTCCGAGACAGAGCGTCTGCCCAGACGTTTGCTACGCCTGGGAGATAAGATGCGTGAAGATGAATGTCCAGCCTGTTGGCTAGAATAAAAATCTCTTCTGACACGTTTAGCAACGTCCGAGACCTCGTTGACCCTTGTTTCTGAATACAGTGAACTGCATTCAGATTGTCCATTCTGAAGGCCACCGACTTGCCCCGTAAAGTAGAGCCGTGAGCCTGAAGGAAATATAAGGGGACTAGTAATTCTTTGACATTGATGTGGGAGATTTCTAAATGGGACCAAAGCCCTTGACCCTGGTGCCCTTGGTTTGACTGAAAACCCCAACCTATCGTTCCTGATGCATCCGTGTCTACCCATACCGTCGGCGGAGGAGAGGTCCATGACATTATTGAGTGCAACATTTCCCGCTTCGCCCAGACCGCTAGTAAGGTGTGGATTAATTTTGGTATGGGCCATAATTTTTCCGCCGGTAATAGTGGAAAATATTTGTTGCCCTCCAATATTAAGCGCTTTATTTTCAACCGGCCCAACATTACAGTTAGTTGAATCCAGTTGAGAGAGCCGACCAGAGACTCCCAGATTCTCTGTGTCGTAGTCAGACTGTGAAGGAACATGAACAGTTTCCTGCGAAATCTGTTCCGATTGTCCACACTCTGACTCGGAGTGAGAGCAGCTGTGTCCCAAACCAGCCCTATCCACTGAACTACTCGTGAGGGAACAAGGTTTGACTTTACCAGATTTACCTTGAACCCTAGAGTTTTGACATGTTTTAATGTTATGTTGACATGATTTATGCATTCTTGCTCTGTCTCTGCCACCACTAGCCAGTCGTCTAGGTACCACAAAATCCTGATCCCTCGTTTTAACAATGGCATCAGTGCTTGCCGGACTAATTTCGTGAATAAGCGAGGTGCCAGGTTCAAACCGAATGGCATCCTTTGAAAAACATAAGTTTGATCCCTGATCCGTAAGGCCAGGAATCTTTGAAATCTTTTGTTTACCGAGAAGTGCCAATAAGCGTCTGTCAGGTCTAAGGAACACATCCAACCTCCCGGCGGAAGTGTTAGCCTGATTTGGTGCACCGTTAACATCCTGAATGACTCGTTGTGAATATGAAGGTTCAGATACGACAGGTCTACGACGGGTCTCATCTGAACACTGTCCCTTTTGGGAACCAAAAATAGCTTGGATGTGAAGACTGGGTAATTTTGAGGGACTGGGATGATGACATTCTTGGCAATCATTTCCTTGACCAGTGACTCCACCTCTAAAGAAACTAGATTCACCGTTGTCGGCTGACGTAAGCGAGGTCGCCGGAGCCACTGCCAAGTGATGCCTTTGCGTGCCACCATCCTTGCCCAAGTGTTTAACGGCCATGCTTGGTGACACGTTCGGAACGACCCAGTTAGCAGACAAGGGTTCGCCGGCTGTACTACCCTCGGATCCACTCGCCTTGAGACCGGCCCCGGGAATGAGAGAGACATTAGTTTTTTTATGGTGGTGGAGGTGGTGGTGGTGGACGCTTCGCCGGCTGGCTGGCGTTGGCAGAAGACGAGCCCTGACCTGGTTTATTATAGCCTCGTCCTTTCTGACCTGTAAACTTACCCTGTCTATACCTGTACTGACCTTGAGGGGAGGAGGACTTAGGTAGATGAAAGGGCTTAGATCTCCCCGGCTGTGCTTTTGCGACTGGCTTGGGTTTGGGGAAGTTAAAGGCAGGTTTCTTAGAAGGGGCGGGATTATGTTTAACCCTCTCACCACGGAAGGGCTCTTGAACGCCCATAAAAAAGCATATAACAGGTACCCGGAAGGGCTCTTGAACGCCCAGTGGTTGAAAGCCTGTGAGCTTCGTGTGCGAGGCGTCGGTCCGACGCATGTAAACAACAGCCGGCTGGACCGACGCCCCGCATCTCCGGCCACAAGAAGGAGAGCGTCGCTTGTTCGTGTGTGCCTGTATGTTGTTGTTAAGTATCGAAAAGTAGTGTAAAGTGGCTGTTTTGGCCATAAAGTTATCTCCAATGAAATCATCATCACAACTCAACCAGTTGACTTAGAGAGCTCTACTTAATGCCATTCTACAGGTAAATAACACAGCTACGCTTGGGGATGCGCGGGAATGCGGGAAGCAGTCTGATTAACGAATATACGGTAGCCTAGCCTAGACGTTTTTCGGCCAAAACACCCGGGTTTCGAGGAATATATATATAATACATAGCCGGGGCTGGAGGGTTAAAGGTCTGAGCCATATTAAAAACTGTTCTCCACACCTCAGGGGACATTAAAGAGGGAGTGAGCACTGGTGACATGACCACCTGATTCGCAATACGATCAGGAAGCTTCCGTACCAAGGACATCCTGAGATCTTGTCAAGCTCGCACCGCCTCAAGCAAGGCTGTGCGTATGTCACCCAATAACTGAATTGACGACTGAAGGAGCAGTCGCCGAGACAGTTCAACCGATCTTCTGGCATCCGCGTCTGCGATTGCCTGAGTGGACCGGAGCATCGATTTAGCGACCTGTTGCTTCACAATGTACTGTGAGAAAAGTCTAAATGCTTTCCCCCATAGCCTAAATTCTCGGTCTAGGTGAGTTGGGGTAGGGGTAGTGAAAGGGTCCTTGAGTTCACATAAATTGATTTTGGGGGCAGCTAAGAAATCAAACAAAGCTGAAGGGACTCCGCCGGCAGAACACACTGGCATAGAGAACCACGAATGACTATCCTGAGGGATCTGGTGGGAAGATTTTGAGGTGAAGGTGGTCGCAAAGTTCTGAGCCTCCGTCTCCCATTCCACCCAAGGTCCCGGACCCAACTGCCCCACCTTCAACACTGGATTAGCGGCTGAGTCTGTGACGGTTCGCAAATCGAGTTCTGGTGTGAGAGCTGATAGTGTCTTTATGTCATTAAAACCATCCTGTTTGGACCAGTCAGAAAACAGTCTCGAAGCTGAGACAGGGGGCAGGGCAGGTTTAGCAGTATAAACAAAATAGTCCTGGTGATAATAGTTAGGAATGGCCTTAACATTAACATCTAGTACATTCCCCAAAGTATCCAGGGCCCATAATTTTTTAGATTTATTGCCTTGTATTACCCACTCTCGTGGCACTGGAAGTTCCCCTGACAAGGTAGGTTGAGTGACCTCTGGTTTAGTGGGGATCAAGTGAACCCATGACTCATCCGGACCGTACAGTAAGGGCATAGCTACCTTTTTCATAGGTGCTTTATCTAAAGGGGGCGGATTGACATCCGTTATAACCCTGACATTAGAAGTAGTCAGTGCCGCCGTAGCAGGCCTAGTGACCACCGATGGTGATATAGAGGGAGGGAGAGGGATCTGAGTCAAGGCAATAGAAGTCATCAGAGGCCAGACATTAGAACTTGTCCTAGGAGCTCCCAGGTCCACTGTAGGAGTCTCTGGCTGTTGGCCAAACAATTTAGAGAGAGCATTAACCAGCAGCCCATCTATTTCCTCTGCTGTGACAAATTTATTCGATGATGAACTAAAAGGTGAATCATTACGATCCTGTGCGGCGTCTAAAACTGAACCCGACTCTTGCACTTCCATATCCGAGATGATAGATACCTCGTCTTTGTCATCCGGCTCATCATGAGAGGATTCCGCCGAAGCCGGAGTCCCATCTTGTTGCCAAGACAAGTCAGGAATAGATGATGGGATCGCCGCGTCCCGGTGGACCTCAGCCACTGTTCGTATAGTTTGAGCCAGAGGTTGAGAATACCGCCAAACACCCAGGCCTTGGCCTGCACTCCCTTGGGAGTCCGAAATACCCTCAATCATGGAGCTCCCTCTTGACTCTGCCATTGGACGATCACTGTCCACTGAACTTTCCAATTCTAGGGTTAAAATACTAAGAGGTAAACTGTCTTTTGGTACTGGTACAAAACTATCTCCATGAGATTGAACACTAGCTCTGTCGGGGGTAGAGGTATGACGAGAGGCACTAGACTCCGGTGAACGCCGGGAGGCCTTTCGATCATGTGAGTCTTTTCGGGAAGACTTGTGGCTACGGTGCGACCGCGAACTGCTCTTGGATTTAGAAGATTTCTCGCTATATCCACTTGTTGACCCTTCCGTCTTACTCTTCTTGCTCGTTGGTGAAGTAGAGTGACTCGGCGGCTGCTGTCTAAGCGGGGACCTGGACCTAAATCTCGCCCGTGACGAGGAGGCTGCCACCGGGGCCGTCGGTTCTCGCTGTCGCTTAGATGTGCCTGGGGCTGGAGCAAGTATAGAACCCTGTCCAGTCTCCGCCGGTTTACGAACAGTTACTCTAGAGGGACGTTTAATGGGAGGGTGCTCAATTAGTAACTTATCCCAAAGCGGGACGTTATCGCATTGAAGTGACTTATGAGCTACAGTAGTAGTATAAGCAGTCATTTGCTGCCTGACCTCCCTTAACACCTTAAGAGCGGCCTATGCGGTTTATTTATATGTACCGCCCAGCGGGGTGTTTTTAGCCAAAATAGGGCTGTTTACGTGATCATTTTCATGCCTAAATAAGACCCAGAACGTAAAACAAGTATCTATCCCTGAAAGGGCATAAACAGAGCTTTCGAATGACACCATAACGATCCTTTTATGATGGCTAGTTTTCTTGCAATAACCGTGCAACGCGAGTGCAAAAAGCATGTAATTAGGCACTTTCCCCATACAATTCCTTATATAGCGAGTGAGAGAGGTAGGAGGGAGGTGAGATTCGTGTCAGTAGGTTCGCCGCGGTGGTCTGGAGCAGTCATACGCTCGCTACTCTCCTGCCACCACTTGTCTCTCTCTCTCAGCAACATTACGTGCTGAAATTGCCACTCGAGTTATGTCGAGCGCCGCCACATAGTCCAGCTTTATTTAACTCGACTTATGTGGTGAGCCGCTAATTAAGGGTTAAGGCGACCGCTGCTGTCTTATCATTGTCTTGTAAAACTTTAACGCTGAGTTGCGAGCAAAAGGTACAGTTTCGCATCACCCACAGACCCCTTGAGCGGTCTAGACATTTAACACATTTTATACAAAGGGTGTGCGCAAAACTAGGGATACCTGAACAGGAGGGCGTAATGCATAAAGCAAAAACCGGGGCAAAGGTAGCCATGACAGAGACTGGTGGGAAACTACTCCAGGTTCTCTAAGACTCGCCGGGGCCCAGCTCTGGAAAAAAAGAAAATTTCCAGGAATTAATGCTCATAAGGTTAACCCAACATGTTCGCACACAAGTGTTAATAACCCGCCGGGTAACGAGACGTAATACTCTACGATCACAGCTCGCTACGCGGTGGGGTTCCTATGTAAAGATATCAGAATGTCTGAACTTGTCCAAGAGATTTAAGCATACCCTCTGACACAATATAAAAAACCAGCATGGTGTTTATAATTGAAATAGTCTTTCCGGTGGTGTCTGATTCAAGATACAATTTTGGCAAAACAATCCCCCAAAAAGACGCCGGCCCCTGAATTATCTCGCAGATCAAAAACTGGGAAGGCTGACAAAATACGAGATCTGACTTCTAAAGAATTGTCTTAGGATCGCCGTACGTTGAAGGCGGCGATACACAAAAGTATCCCTCAATTGTCTTGGTTAACTAAACCGAATTGTAAATTCGTTATTCCACCTTACCAAGGAGCACCCGCCGGGTGTGAAAGTAAGTTTTTATTAAAAAGTTAACCCCAATTGAGCCCTCAATCGCCGTATGTTGAAGGTGGCGATACAAAAAGTATCCCTTAATTGTCCGGTTAACTAAACTGAATTACCAATTCGTTCATCCCACCCTTCCAAGGTGCACCCGCCGGGTGTGCAAGATGTTAAAAGTTAATCCCAATTGTTCCTGTCCCCACTTCTTTGTAAAAGATCGCCGGGGAGGGAAACCAAACAACAACAGCTAGGTTTTTTCCTGGTATTGCAAAACCGGGGAAAACAACTTCACAACACGTGTCCGCATGAACACTGTTAGATGGGTACAGCCATTCCGCCGGGAATCATAGGGAGCCTGAAACAGGCACCACCACAGAGACGCAGTCCTGGGGAGCCACAGACACCTCCTCGCCGGGGAAACAAGCCTGTTTTTGAAACCACGTGTGGCCCAAACCTCGGCACCCAGCCGGGTTTTTCATGGTGAAACCGAGAAAAACCCGCCGGGAAACAACCCACCTCGTCCAGATACCATCTGAACGCCACATAGGACCGAAGAGTTAGCCAAAACACAACTAACCCCGGGCCCACCAATAGTCCGTGGAATTAGCCAATACACAACTAACCCAGGAAACAAAAATAGTCCATGGAATTAGCCAATACACAACTAAACCAGGACACACATCACACAATAGTACATATTTATAATATAAATCAATAACACTTGTACATGTGGCAAAGCTACAAGAGGCTGGCTAGGCCTAGGCAGACGGAAAAGATAACATGTCGGAATACAAACAAAAAGCACTAAATTATATCACAACAGGAACCACCGCCAACACACCACTGTAGCTGAAACTTCCGGCAAAGGGAAGACTGACTCGGGACCCAGAAAAAACTTCACTAAGTGAAGAAAAATACGCTGGGAACGTCAGCAAAACAACACTACCTCATCAGAAAGATAAAAGGCAGCGATAATAACGCGTAATGAAAGCCGCCTGCATAACAAGCTAACTAACTGTGAAAAAGTTCACATGTCCACAACAGGACCACGAGGGTACATCCGAAATAGATGCCCCAAACACACGACCCAAAATACACTGCACTGCGGGCAACCAGCCCAGGACACTCCTGCTACGCATATCCTAACCTTACTCGATACATCCTGGAGTAAAAAAATTAGAAAAAACTCACTAGGGACGCAGCAAATGCGGAACCAGCGGAGCGTGGGGAGACACGTCCGGGCAGGCTGAGCGCAGAGCAGAGAAGGAAGAATGATGCCTGAGTCAGCGTCTGGTCAAAGATCCACACAAGTACATCCACGATATTATGGAAAGCTTATTGAATAGTTATTTTTATTTTATTTTTATTTTTATTTTTTACGAAGCTTTTTCGTAGTGAGAACCCAATTCATAATGACTGAAGCCATGAGTGAGGTCGCGTGCGCTCATGATGAAGGCTCCTCAAATTTTAAATGCTCTGCGCGGTAGATTCAAACTACGGCGTTTGAGTGTTTGAAGAGGGTGCCTTATGTAATAGGCATGTTCGTCAATGATGGAGGGGCCACTAATAAATTAGCCTCTTTCATATTAACCCACTGAGCCCCAGCGACGCAGGGTTTGCGTCCACAATGTATGTAACGCTAAACCCCAGCGACTCAAACCATGCGTCCTGGCCGGTCCGGTCCCAATTACTCCGGTCCTATGGCACCTAGAGGGCTCAGATTTGTATGGGAACTGTGTAAGTATCCCACGCAACCAAGCCGATGGTTGAAAACTCTCAAAGTCCAACCGCGTGCGCGTGAGCGCGCAAAAAACGGTATTTTGGGTGTTATTGCATTCAATTTTGTACTCTTGTAAAATCGACTTTCGGGGGCTCCGTAGGACCAATTTTTTACCTTTTTGATCGTTTTTTGTGGTTTTTCCTTCATTCCTAACCCATTCGCTATTGTTTCTGGATTTTTTTTTTTTTTTCAGAAACAGCCGGTCCCTGGTGGTACATTTATTCTAAACTAGCTGGGGCTCAGTGGGTTAAAACATTCAATGTAACTTTAAATAGTTTACTGATTAAATATAATGCGGGGAAGAGCAAGGTTATGGTCTTCGAAAGGGGTGAAGCTGAACGATCAGGCTATGGAGATCGTCAACTCTTTTAAGTATCTGGGCAGTGTGTTGCGTAAAGATGGGAGTATGGATGAAGAAGTGCGGGAGAGGGTACAACAGAGGAAGAGGGTTGTAGGAACGCTGGAAGCAGTAACAAGAAATAGGGTGGTCAGTATGGAAGTGAAGAAGTCCTTGCATGACAGTGTGGTAATCCCGACACTGACTTACGGAAGCGAAGCATGGACGTTGGTTGAGAGACTCGGACCAAGAGTGAAAGCAATGGAAATGAATTACTTAAGAAGTGCATGCGGAGTTACATGGAGGGATAGACAGACTAATGAGGAAGTAGGAAGGAGGTGTGGTGTGGAGGTAGATGTGCTGGAAAGTGTGAAAAGGAACAACTTGAGATGGTTTGGCCATATGGAACGTATGGAAAGCGAGAGAATGACTAAGAGGGTGTATGAGAGCGAGGTGGAGGGACAGAGAGGGAGAGGTAGACCAATAGAGAGGTGGAAGGATGGAGTGAGGAAGTATATGAACGAAGGCGGTGCTGGTTTGGGGGAGGGGCGTCGACTGACTGGGGACAGAGGTGCATGGGGGCGGTTCGTTCGTGGCCACCCCTTCGGGGATCACGGCGTCAGGCAATAGATAGATAGATAGATTAAATATAATTGAAGTGTATCAGAGTATAAAGGATAACTCCCAACAACTAAAGGAAAGCAAGTAACAACAGAACAAACTTTAATATTTTACGTTCTATTGGCCTTCAGCTGTTTGCTACACTTTCACATTTAACTGTTCACAACCTAACAAACAAAATCTACAACACAAACATGCACAACAACACAAAAAGGTGGCTGGCCAACTTCCTAGCAGGCAGATATGCACACGTATCTTTTGCCGGTCAGTCATCTAAAATCAGAAACTTTCCAAACGGAGTCCCACAGGGATCCGTCCTATCGCCCGCACTCTTCAATCTGTACATGCACGATATAACTACACCCAATACTCCCCAAATAAACTTAGCCTCCTATGCAGATGACATAACACTCACATGCACACACCATGACCCAAGAAGAGCAACAGATCTCCTTCAACCCTATCTCAACACACTACATGGCTGGTGCACTACAAACAGACTGAATCTAGCCCCAGCCAAATCACCACCGCAACCCTGCTCACAAGCTGGACAGGTGAACACGAATACATCCCTCAACTCACCATAAACAACACACCCCTAACACATACACACACCCAAAATCCTAGGAGTAACATATGATACTCATATGACATTCAAACAGCACACCACAAACATTAAAAAGAAACTGACACCCAGACTTAATGCCCTCAGGTCACTTGCTCACACAAAATTTGGACACAACAAAGAAACTACCACCACAGTATATAAACAATACATAAGATCAGTAATGGAATACGCAAGCCCAGCCTGGGCTTCTACCCTAGCTGAAACACATCATAAGACCTTACAGACTATCCAAAACAAAGCCCTGAAGATCATTACAGGCTGCACAGCTACTGCACCCACAGATCATCTACATCAAGAAACCAAAATCCTCAAAGTCAAAGACCATCTGGACATAACAGGCACTCAATTCCTGGCAGCAGCCTCCACGAACCAAGACCACCCACTAAACTACATGGCAACACACCCACAGACACCAAGAAATATCAAAACAACACCCAGCACACGGTATCACACACAGTTATTGTCCTCTCTCCCTCCCTGCCCACCCCGAACCAACTTCCAGAAGCACATCCATACTCATATCTCGCCAATCCATCCACTCACTCACAGATAACACGCAGCTGCATGCACGACCTCCCGAAATCCATCCTTCCGAATCCTCCCTCCCTCGCGAGGACAGAGTCCACCTGGCCAGGCTGAGATGCGGACACCATCCAGCTCTCCTGAGCTATCAGAAGAGACTGGATGACTCCGTTGTCGACGCCTGCCCGGGATGTAACACAGCACCCCATACCATTAAACACATCATAGAAGACTGCATTTCACACAACCACTTACGCCAACAACACAACCTACACTCAATGAGAGCTCTGTGGGAAAGCCCGATCGTGGCCATGGCCTTCCTCAGGGACTCGGGGATGTTCGGCCAGGCAGCTTAGGGAACAACAACAACAACAACTGTTCTATCTTTATTTATTTAGTTAACCACTTCTAAGTCAAGATACGTAACATCTTCGAAAGGGGTGAAGCCACAGAGTGTGAGGTGAGGTTGAATGGTCAGATTATGGAGAATGTTAGCTCACTTAAATATCTGGGCAGTGTGTTGACTCTGTTGAGTAAAGATAGATATCTAATAGGTTGTGAATACAAATTGTAGCTTACCTTGGCAACATGAGAGGAACCGTGAAGAGGGACCTCTATGGGTGCAGGACTGATTAGCATGCCTAGGGGGTGATCTCTTCTTGGCTCATGTCCTCCTAGAAATACATACCACTAATTTATTAATATTACTTCAAAGACTGCTAAAACCAATAATTTTCCATCCTCTTCTGAAATTTAAATTAGTTAAAAGAAAGTGTGAGGATTAAACCTATGGCTTGGATTACATTAAAATGAACAAAATAGCTACTACTATAATTTGTTTTTATGAATTATATGTACTGTATGTTTATATAATACAAACAGATAATTGATCAGTTACTGGATAATTCAACCAGTAAACAATACGGGTTTGACAACCCGAAGGGAAGGAAGGAAAACTAACTATTTATTAATGGTTCCGTAGTCAATGACGTGAGAGCCTTATATATCTTTATTTTTATTAATTTCACCACAACGCCAGACACCCCCAATGAAATTAATTAAAGTATATATGATCCACCGGGATTCGAACCTGGGTTATCACACACAGATTTTTGCCACCCTAACCATTACACCACCAGGACGGTTAAAGGTTTATGCACACGCCTACGACTTATTATCCATTCTCGAATACTGGATATTAATCTAATCATGTTCATATTCCCAACCGCGCTATGGTAGCCTACTGTTTAAGCCTTATATATATAAGGGCTCCCCGGAGACCCCCGTGAGGGTCCCGGAGAAAGCATAACGCGACCCAAATATATAAAAAGTACATCCTAGGGTGAAACCCTTTACTTAGTTCCTAGGGAACGTCATTAAAAAAGGTAACCATTAGAAAAAGAAAGAATTTTTTTATGAGTAAAGATTAGAAACTATGAATGTTGTCTTACTAAATCAACTAGTGCGCTGTTATACAGTCCTTCCCTTGCACGCGTCCCCCAGCTGGTCACGCTGCGTTTATACGTCCTTCATAGTACAAAGTTGCGCATGTGCATGAGAAGAGGGAGGAGGGCGGGCCGCTTTACGTCATTGACTACGGAACCATTACTAAATACAGTAAAAGTCCTTTAATCCGACGACCGATGATTCGAATCTCCCAATAGTCCGAATTTTTCAATTTGAGGCCAAATCCGAATTCACCCGATGGTCCGAATTTCAAGAAGTCCCAAAGTCCCCTTTTTGAGGCATTAGTCCACTCAAATGACACATAATGGAGCACACACATATCATATGTTCATGAATTCACTTTAAAAGTTTACCATTGTCATTGTAGCCTATTACTGTACCTACTTCAAAACATTCAGATTAATGGTCAAAGGAAGCTACTGATATAAACATAAACACCACATCGTCTGCTAGAGAGTTTGTTTTGCTCTTGAACGCATCCTTGGGACGCTCTGATGCGCTACTGGCTTGCACCGCATTTTCTGCAAGCGCATTCAGTCTTGAGCTTGAAAACGCACCTTTGGACGTTCCGATACGCTACTATTTATAGTTCAGTGATCGGAGCGTCCCAAGGGTGCTTTCAAGACAACAAGACAAGGGTGCTTTCAATACAATATAATATAACAGAGCACGTCACAAAAGGAAAATCACAAAAGGAAAATAACAAGAACCTCTCAGGGAAGTGCCGTTGTTAAGGCATTACTTCCCGAACCACATCTGATCTGATCTTCAAGAGCAAGACAAACTCGCTAGTAGACTAGACGGAAGAAGAAGAAGACGACGATACGGACATATGGTGTTTACGTTTATATCAGCAGATTCCTTTGACCATTAATCTGAATGTTTTGAAGTAGGTAATAGGCTACAATAATAATAATAATAATAAGCATGTTACTTATTTCTCATAAGCGCCAATTTTTCCGAAGAATTCACTAGCGCTCGAAAAGAGAAAGAAAAAAGAACAAAAATCAATGCATCAAAAGAAGGCTCATATACAACACACATTTAACAATCACTAGCAGTGGCAAAATAGCCTAAACTCTATAGCCATCTGTCATGACACCTCTCTCAAGATCATAGCTTCTCTCAAAGAGAAAAGTCTTAAGTTGTCTCTTGAAGCATTCAACAGAACTCAGTTGTCTCATGGACAGCGGCAACCTGTTATACAACCTCGGAGCCATGTAGGAGAATGACCTCTCAAAGAAAGAAGACTGCTGGAAAGCCCTTGGTTCATCAAGACGAAAAGGGTCATTGTCATGACGCACAACTACACCATGGTGTGCCGGTGGGCGCAATGACAATGGTAAACTTTTGAAGTGATTTCATGAACATATGATATGTGTGTGTGCACCATTGTGTCATTTGGGTGGCCTAATGCCTCAATGTTTTCGTCATACACAGGTTCATAGGGGGTAAAGTCCGATAATCCGAAAAATCCACTAATCCGAATGAGGGCCGGTCCGCTGGCCTTCGGATTAACGGAAGTTTACTGTAGTTAGTTTTCCTTCCTTCCCTTCGG
Organism: Paralithodes platypus; assembly: GCA_032716605.1. Classification (NCBI taxonomy): domain Eukaryota; kingdom Metazoa; phylum Arthropoda; class Malacostraca; order Decapoda; family Lithodidae; genus Paralithodes; species Paralithodes platypus. The sequence goes on along the minus strand of CM064533.1, from coordinate 19,127,976 downwards.
GTTGTCAAACCCGTAATTTAGTAATGGTTCTCTCCGTCAATGACGTGAGAGCCTAAGAATACCAAGATCGGTGGTTGGGACATCTCATGCTCAACGTCAAAGACTGAAGAGAACCAAAACTAACGGCTCGCACTGTTGTAATTAAATAACTAGAATTAAGAAAAAGTGTAAAGTATAAAGGAAGGGTTTCTAAGTAAGCCTTAGGAAGCGATAGAAAGGTAGATAAAGATAAGGATGCAGTAAAAGTTAATAAAAGAACCACTAAATATTGTAACACATAAGAATTGTACATACTATAGTACAATACTAGAATGATTTGTAAAAAGGAAAATCTATTCATACTTATTAAACTCACCAAAAAAAAGAATTTTGTGTATATATTAATCTAATATCCTGTATTAGAAATTAACCCTTAGAGATTATCAATCTTACTAATATTGTCCATACTTAGTGTACTCAAACTAGTATGAACAGTCTCGATGTTACGTAATCTGGGTTGATGTAGCGTTACGTATCATTCCGTATCTTAAGTTGAACGCTTCCATAACCTTGGTCGAACGTTCCATGATTGGGTAGAATATATTATTCTATAGTAGTACTGTATATGGGAAAGTATTGTAGGATTATAATTTCCATGTATATATATATTTGTATTATTTAAGATTGTTTATAAGTATCTCATTGTAAAGAAGATGGGATACATTTTCCATATGTTATGCGCGTGCGCGGTATGTCACGACAGAGACAAACATAACGCGCTCGCACACTCTCCAACCAACCTCCGTCCCAGCTACACACGCTAAGCCTTCTTTCTCCTAGTTATTTCACCAGGTGTTTTCGCTTCACTTTTCATCTCATACTCCATAGTCACTACATCATCATCTTTGTTATTTAGCACAACTTAACGTAAATATCTATCCTATCCTAGCCTATTGTAGCCTCTTTTCATACTTTGTTTACTTTACTAACCACTTCCAGTTATCTAGCCTATTTTCCGCCATCCTCCAATCACCAGCTGAGTTCATCTAAGGGTAAATATATTTCTATATGGTTAGTACTTCTTCAATATAAAAGAACTCATTTTGTGATAGAGTGGTAAATGAGTGGAACGCACTGCCCCAGTATGTAGTCGATTCCGAATCAATAAGGGAGTTTGAAAGTAATCTTGATAAAGCATGGGGAAGACAAGATTTGAAGTTTGATTATAAAACAAAAATACAGAATAGTAAAAATTTTGAGTCTGCTACCGCCGCCGCCAACACCGTGAACGACCGCAGCAGTGCAAGTACTGGTACTGAGCTGGATACACAGGCATAGTTTGCCTTTTTCCAGAGGATCTACTGTAAGAAACTGTAAGAAATATCAATTAATATACAGTCCACTTATCTAAATTAGCCATATAATTGGTCCTTCAACCTTTCACTAGTTTGCCCCCCCCCCCCCTTTTTTTTTGGTTGGTGGTGGTGTAGCCTACGTGGTTCATTTTTGTTGTGCCATATTTCGTCTGTCCCTCATGGCCCAGGGCTTTTGGCGTCATGGTGCTGCGGGTGGTGGGGTAGGGGAGGATTATCCTGCGGTGGTTGATAGGCCTGCGTACCAAGGCCCGATTAGGAAGGTGGCAATTTTGGGCCACTCCTACGTCAGGGATTTGTACGTGGACCAAGCCGTCCACAGGCCTTTCTTTTTCGTGACTCCTCTGGCCGCCCCAGGTGCCCGTGTCAGCACCTTGAGATCAACAGAAGCCTGGGGTCAGTTTTTAGAGCTGAAGCCCGACTTGACCTTCTTGGTGATAGGAGGAAATGAGATAAGGAGCGGGGTCAGTCCGAGAGGGATTGCGGAGGGGATCGAGGTCCTAGCTGAGGAGGTGGTGCGGCTCTCGGGGGGAGAAGTCCAGGTGATTGGGGTAGAGAAGCGGCAGGCTCCACGAGGGGTCTCTACGGACGAGTTTAACCGCATTAGAAATGCGGTTAACCGATGGCTAAAGCGCCATATCCCATTCACCCGGGAGCGCTATCAGTCAATGAATACCTCTGAGGCTGACTTCAGTCCCGACGGGGTACACCTCACACACGAGGCATCAAAGCGTCTCTATTCGGAGATCCTGGCCACCTGTCGTCGGTGCTTTATGCAAGACGAATATGCCATGGTCGCCAGGTCGTATGACGAGATGATTGCCCACCATGACGTTAGAGTTGATCAACAAAATCAGTATAGCCTAGATTAATAATCCTTCAAATCGGTACAGTATATTAATTAAATTTTGATTGTACTGTAAAACCTTTGGGCCCAAATTATATAACAATTGATTGGCACTAAGATTAAAATCATCTATACTGTACTGTATAATAATTTCAAAGGTTAAGGTTATTCATTCTATATCAAATTTATACTGTCCAATAACTGCTTTATTTGATTCACATGTCATTCTAAATTCTTCTCTCGTCGTGTGCCCTGGAGGCGGGGTAATATGATAGCTGATAGGCTGAGTGTGTGTTAATCCAACTCAAAACTTTTTTCCTTGTGACTTCTTGAGATGAACTTTTCTTGTGTACAATTTATTAGTGGCCCCTCCATCATTGACGAACATGCCTATTACATAAGGCATCCTCTTCAAACACTAATCCGCCGTAGTTTGAATCTACCGCGCGGAGCATTTAAAAACTGAGGAGCCTTCATCATGAGCGCACGCGACCTCACTCATGGCTTCAGTCATTATGAATTGGGTTCTCACTACGAAAAAACTTTGTAAAAAATAAAAACAAAAAGAAAATAAGAATAACTATCTAATAAGCTTTCCATCATATCGTGGATGTACTTGTGTGGATTTCTGACCAGACGCTGATTCAGGCGTCATTCCTCCTTCTCTGCTCTGCGTTCAGCCTGCCCGGACGTGTCTCCCCACGCTCCGCTGATTCCGCATTTGTTGCATCCCTAGTGAGTTTTTTCTCATTTGTTTACTCCGGGATGTATCGAGTAAGGTTAGGATATGTGTAGCAGGAGTGTCCTGGGCTGGTTGCCCGCAGTGCAGTGTATTTTGGGTCGTGTGTTTGGGGCATTTATTTCGGATGTTCCCTCGTGGTCCTGTTGTGGACATGTGAACTTTTTCTCAGTTAGTTAGCTTGTGTTGCAGGCGGCTTTCATTACGCGTTAGTTATTGCTGCCTTTTATCTTTCTGATGAGGTAAGCTTTGCTTGCTGACGTTCCCAGCGTATTTTTCTTCACTTACTGAAGTTTTTTCTGGGTCCCGAGTCAGTCTTCCCTTTGCCGGAAGTATTTGCTACAGTGGTGTGTTGGCGGTGGTTCCTGTTGTGATATTTCCAGTGTTTTGTGTATATTTCAACATTTATTATGCCGTCTACTTAGGCCTAGCCAGCCACGCGTAGCTTTTGCCACATGTACAAGTGTTATTGTTTATTATTTATAAATATGCCCTACTGTGTCATGTGTATCCGGGTTTTAGATGTGTATTGGCTAATTCCTCGGACTATGTTTGTTCCTGGTTTAGTTGTGTATTGGCTAATTCCACAGATTATTGTGTGGACTTAGGTTAGTCGTGCGTGGCTTCCTTCGTGTCCGTTGTACGATCAGATGGTGTCTGTTCGGGGTGGGTTTCCTTCCGGCGGGTTTTTTCTCGGTTTCACCATGAAAAAAAAAACCAGGCCGAGAGCCGTGTTGGGCCACACGTGGTTTTCACACAGGCTTGTATTCCCGGCGATGAGGTGTCTGTGGCTCTCCAGGACTGCGTCTCTGTTGGTACCTGGTTTCAGGCACCCTTTGATTCCCGGCGGAATGACTGTACCCATCTATAAAACGCTGTTCATGCGAACATACGTTATGTAGTTTTTCTACCAGGTTTTACAAAAACCACATGAAAAACCTAGCTGTTGTTAAGGGCTTTCCTCCCCGGCGATCTTTTACAAAGAAGTGGGGACAGGAACTTATGGGGTTAACTTTTTGACATCTCACCCGGCGGGTGTACCTTGGTAGGGTGGGATGAACAACTAAGTCAATTAGTTCATTAACCAATCCATTTTAAGTGATACTATATGTATCGCCGCCTTTATACTTACGGCGATTGAAGGTTCAATTAGGGTTAACATCGTTTTTCACACCCGGGGGTGCTCCTAGGTGGAGGAAATAAGGAATTTCAAATTCAATTTCGAGTTAACCACTTAATTTAGTGATACAATTAGGTATCGCCGCCTTCAACCTTACGGCGATCTTTTTGTGACAATTCGTTAGGAATCAGATCTCGTGTCAGCCTGCCCTGTGTTATTCTACTAAAATATTTCAAGGGCCGGCGTCTTTATGGGGGGTTGTTTTTGTTCCAAAAATTGAATCTTAAGACAGTCACCACCAGAAAGACTATAATCGCCATGCTGGACAGTTATATTATGTCAGAGGGTATTCTTCACTTTCTTCAAAAGATTTGTTTAGATATTCTGAACCCCGCCGCGTAGCGAGCTGTGATCATTGTGTCATTACATCTCGTTATCCGGTGGGTTATTAACACTTGTGTGCGAACATGTTGGGTTAACCTTATGAGCATTAATTACTGGAAATTTTCTTTTTTTTCCAGAGCTGGGCTCCGGCGGACCAATACAGACCCGACGGTAGTTTCCCCACCAGTCTCTGTCATGGCTACCTCAGCCCCAGTCTTTGCTTTATGCACTACCCCTGATTGTGCCGGTATCCCTATTTTTGCGCATACCCGTTGCATAAGGTGTGTTAAATGTTTAGACCGTTCAAGGGGTCTCTGGGTTATGCGTAATTGTTCTTTTTGCTCCCAATTAGCTATCAAGGTCCTTTGCGATAATGATAAGACCGCGGCAGTAGCTTTAAGAGAAGTACGGCAGCAGATGGCAGCTTACACTACGATTGTTGCGCATAAATCACTTCAATGTGACAACGTCCCTCTTTGGGATCGATTGCTGTTTGAACACCCTCCCCCTAAACGTTCCTCTAGAGTCACGAGTTATAAGCCGGCGGAGACTGGTCAGGGTTCTGTATCTTCGGCTACTACACCAAAACGTCCAAGAGAGCCTACACCCCCGGCGTCCGCCTCATCGTCTCGGGAGAGATCTCGGTCTCGGTCACCTCTCAGACGCCAGTCTTCTAATCTTGCCTCTTCACCAGCGAGTAAGAAGAGTAGGACGGAAAGTTCCACCAGTGGTCACGGCGAGGATTCCTCCAAATCTAAGAGTAGTTCTCGGTCACACCGTAGCCATAAATCCTCCAAAAAGGATTCCCATAAGAGAAAGTCCTCCCTACATTCACCAGCTTCTAGTGCCTCTCATAGTACCTCTACCTCAAGCAAAGTTTGTGTTAGGCCTCAAGGGTCCAGTGCGGTGCCTGTCCCTAAAGAGGATTTACCTAGTAATATTCTAACCCTGGAATTGGAAAGTTCAGGTGGTTCAATAATTGAGAATGTTTCAGACTCCCAAGAGAGTGTAGGCCAGGGCCTCGGTGTTTGGCGGTTTGCTCAGCCAGGGTCTGACCACCCACGTCCGACTCAAACGAGTCACACAGTAGCTGATGTCCACAGGGACGCGGCGATCCCATCCTCTATTCCTGACTTATCTTGGCAACAAGGTACCCCAGCTTCGGCGGGGTCTTCTCAGGAGGATCAGGAGGAAAAAGACGAGGTTTCTATAATTTCGGAGATGGAAGGGCAAGAGTTGGGCTCAGGCTTAGACGCCGCGCAGGATGTTAATGATTCACCTGTAAGTTCATCATCTAACCAATTTGTTACTGCACAAGAAATTAATGGGCTACTTACTGATGCTTTATCTAAATTTTTTGGCCAACAACAGGAAACCCCCACTATGGACTTGGGGGCTCCCACGACAAGTTCTACGGTACGGCCTCTGATGACTTCGATTGCTTTATCTAAGATCCCTAACCCTCCCACTCTGTCACCATCAGGGGTTACTAAGCCTGCTACGGCGGCATTGACAACTTCAAATGTCAGGGTCATCACGGACGTCAATCCACCCCCTCTAGACAAGGCGCCTCTCAGAAAGGTAGCTATGCCCTTGCTTTATGGACCAGACGAGTCATGGGTCCTTTTGACCCCCACTAACCCAGAGCTCGCCCAACCTACCTTCTCAGGGGAACTCCCGGTACCGCGTGAGTGGGTCATCCAGGGCAATAAATCAAAGAAATTGAGGGCCTTGGATATTTTGGGGAATGTACTGGACGTAAACATCAAGGCTATACCTAGTTATTATCACCAAGACTATTTTGTGTATGCTACTAAACCAGCTTTGCCCCCTGCCTCAGCTTCGAAACTATTTTCAGACTGGTCTAAGCTGGATGGGTTTAATGATATTAAGACTCTGTCAGCTCTTACTCCTGAACTTGATTTACAGACCGTCACAGACGAAGCAGCTAATCCAGTTTTGAAGGTGGGGCAGTTGGGGCCAGGACCTTGGGTAGATTGGGAGATAGAGGCTCAAAACTTTGCAACCACATTCACTTCTAAATCTTCCCACCAGATCCCTCAGGACACTCATTCTTGGTTCTCCATGCCGGTAGGTTCTGCCGGCGGAGTCCCAGCAGCCTTGTTTTCTTTCTTAGCTGCCCCTAAGATTAATCTTTGTGAGCTAAAAAAAACCTTCACTACCCCTACCCCTACTCACCTAGACAGAGAATTTAGGCTAAGGGGGAAAGCTTTTCGCCTGTTCTCTCAGTACATAGTGTCTCAACAGGTGGCTAAGTCTTTACTACGGTCCACTCAGGCAATCGCAGACGCGGATGCCAGAAGATCGGTTGAATTATCCCGGCGACTGCTCCTCCAGTCGTCAATCCAATCCTTGGGTGACATACGCACCTCCTTGCTTGAGGCGGTACGAGCAAGACAAGATCTCAGAATGTCTTTAGTTCGCAAGCTACCTGATCGCATTGCAAATCAGGTGATCATGTCACCAGTGCTTACTCCCTCTTTAATGTCCCCTGAAGTGTGGCGAACGGTGTTCAATATGGCACAGGCCGTTAAGCACAGTCCCACTCCAGCTAAGAAACCTGCATTTAACTTCCCCAAACCCAGGCCAACTGCTAAAGCTCAGCCAGGGGGATCTAAACCCTTTCTTCTGCCTAAGTCCTCCCACTCCCCCCAAGGTCAGTACAGGCATAGACAGAGTCGGTTTTCAGGTCAGAGAGGACGCGGCCAGCATAAGCCAGGTCAGGGCCAGTCTTCGGCCAACACCAGCCAACACCAGCCAGCCGGCAAAGCGTCCAGCACCACCAACCCCACCATCAAAAAACTAAAGTCTCTCTCACTCCCGGTGCCAACCTTAAGGCCGGAGGACCCGAGGGTAGTACAGCCGGCGAACCCTTGTCTGCTAACTGGGTCGTTCCGAACGTGTCACCAAGCATGGCCTTTAAACACTTGGGCACGGATGGTGGCACGCAAGGGCATCACTTGGCAGTGGCTCCGGCGACCTCGCTTACGTCAGCCGACAACGGCGAATTTTGTTTCTTTAGAGGTGGAGTCACTGGTCCAGGAAATGATTGCCAAGAATGTCATCATCCCGGTCCCCCCAAATTACCCTGTATTCACGTCCAAACTATTTTTGGTTCCCAAAAGGGACAGTGTTCAGATGAGGCCGGTCGTAGACCTGTCTTATCTGAACCTTCACATTCACAACGAATCTTTCAGAATGTTAACAGTACACCAAATCAGGCTAACACTTCCGCCGGGAGGTTGGATGTGTTCACTAGACCTGACAGACGCCTATTGGCACGTCTCGGTCAACAAGAGATTTAAAAGGTTTTTGGCCTTACGGATCAGGCACCAAAATTTTGTTTTTCAAAGGATGCCGTTCGGCTTGAACCTAGCACCTCGATTATTCACGAAATTAGTCCGGCAAGCCCTGATGCCATTGTTAAAACAGGGGATCAGAGTGTTGTGGTATCTAGACGACTGGCTGGTAGTGGCAGAGACACAACACTTATGCATAAAACATGTAAATATTATTTTAAATCATGTCAAAACTCTAGGCTTCAAGGTAAATCTGGTAAAGTCAAACCTTGTTCCCTCACGAGTAATTCAGTGGATAGGGCTGGTCTGGGACACGGCCGCTCTCACTCTGAGTCAGAGTGTGGACAATCGCAACAGGTTTCGCAGGAAACTGTTCATGTTTCTTCACAGTCTGACTACGACGCGGAGGGTCTGGGAGTCTCTGGTAGGCTCTCTCAACTGGATTCAACTAACTGTCAAGTTGGGCCGGTTGAAAGTAAAACGATTAATATTGGAAGGCAACAAATATTTCCCGCTCTTACCGGCGGAAAAATTATGGCCCATCCCGACATTAATCTACACCTTGCTAGCGGTCTGGGCAAAGAGGGAAACGTTGCATTCAATAATGTCATGGACCTCTCCTCCACCAACGGTATGGGTAGACACGGATGCGTCAGGCACAATAGGGTGGGGATTTCAGTCAAATCAGGGGCACCAGGGTCAGGGGCTTTGGTCCCACTTAGAAATCTCTCACATCAATGTCAAAGAATTACTAGTCCCCTTGTATTTCCTTCAGGCTCACGGGCCGGCGTTACAGGGCAAGTCGGTGGCCTTCAGGATGGACAATCTGAATGCAGTTCACTGTATTCAGAAACAAGGATCAACGAGGTCAAGGAGGTTGCTAAACGTGTCGGAAGAGATTTTTACTCTCGCCAACAGACTAGACATTTACATTCACGCATCTTATCTCCCAGGCGTAGCGAACGTCTGGGCAGACGCTCTGTCCCGGAGACAGAGCACGACAGTAGAATGGGAGCTCAAGCAACCCATTTTCAACCTAATGATTGCAGAGCTCTCCCATCCACAAGTGGATCTTTTTGCGTCCGAGGAGACTCACAAACTCCCTCTATACCTCACCCGCCGGGCGAAAACGCCGGCAGGGGGGCCAGACGCCCTAGTGACAGACTGGAACAGATGAAGCTCCATCTATCTGTTTCCGCCGCCAGATGCGTCACTAATGTGCCACGTAGTGAACAAACTACGAGATTATCGAGGCTTAGTCTCGCTAATCGCGCCCCTGTGGCCGGCGCAGTTGTGGTACCAGCAATTGAAAACGTGGTGCCCGGACCCGGTGTCGCTCCCGGTCGGGTATTTCCACTTAGACACGATTGGCAACCTAGCGACCTCGCTGACTTTTGCATTATGGACATTCAGGAGGCCAAGTGGCTAGCACCATACGGTAGAGATGTGACCAATAAATTAATCAATCAATATACTCAGTCTACGAAACGACAGTATCACTCACATTGGCAAGCTTTTACTTCCTGGATCATCAGAACGGAACAGAATGTGCCGTCAGTGGCTTTAGTTTTCAATTATTTAAATTATCTGTTTGAGCAGAAACATTTATCTGTGGTAACATTAAAAAATCACTTAACTGCGATTAGAGTGCCCTTTTTAGACCTGACAGGTCTCTCCATACCGGTGGCGGAGGAAACAGGTTTTATGAGAGCTTGTTTTAAACTTCGCCCACCTCCCCGTCAGCTCATGCCTACTTGGTCTCTCGACAAAGCCTTGTCTTTACTTCACTCTCGTCTGTACCATAATACTGCAGACTTTGCATTACTCTTAAAAAAGGCGGTTTTCCTTATGGCTTTGGCCACCGGGAACAGAGTGTCTGAGCTGGCGGCGATGAGCAACACACCTAATTGCCTTAGGTTTGGCAGACTTAATGAATGTATTTACATTGCACCTTCCCCAGGTTTTGTAGCCAAGAATGAGCACAGTGCACACGTGTTTTCTGAGTTCACGGTGCCGGCGTTGAAAAGGGGTAAGGTGCATCATAATCTATGTCAAGTGCAAGCTCTAACCAAATATTTGAGAGTAGCTCCTCTTAACCCCCAAGGTGCTTTATGGGTAGCAAGTACGGGTAAACGCTTACTTAAACGACGATTAGCCTCTCTTCTGGTCGAAGTCATTAAAGAGAGTAATCCCGGCGTTGTGGGTAGGGCCCACGATTTACGCAAATGGGCAGCTTCTTTACGTTTCCTGAAAACATTTTCAGTAGAAGATATCGCGTCCACTCAGTTGTGGGCGTCTAATCATACATTTTTGTCTAGATACTTGTCAGTTGCTCTAGACAAACCTTCCTTACCATGTATAGCTTTAAGGCAGAGGGTCTAGGTGGCCCTGCAGTCACTTTTGTGTATTTTCACGAGAAGGGGGGGGGGGGGGGGGGTGCAGTCAGCTGACATAGGACACCCTAGACCCCGCCGGAGTATAAGAGCTGTGATACAATTTAAGGTTAATGTGATATGAAAATTTCTCAGCGAGAAATTGTGCTAGTACAATGTTAGTACAAAACAACGGTGTTGTTATAGTAGTTTTAGCTGCAAAAGCAATCTAATATTAAAATAGTGGAGATCCTTTGCAATTTACCTCCACGATTATTTTGGGGTTTATTATGTGCACATATAAACTTATAACTTGTTATTTTTGTCACCACTCGTTGAGTGGGGTGCCTTTTGTACTTGCAGATCTGTGTTCAGAATCTTCAGGGTTACCCATTTTTTGTCAGACAGGCTTCTTTGAAGCACGCACCTGCCTGAACCCCTTTTTCTTGTATATTTTTGGCCTACGCCACATTTAAATATATTTGTCAAAAGTAAGAATACTATGTGGTTGTTTTTTATTATCTGCTTTTATAGAGTTATGATATGATTACGAATGTCCCCCTCCAGTCTTAGAAATCAGGCATGTTCGTCAATGATGGAGTTGCGGCCAACAATACAGTACTCCGAGAAATCAAATTAAATCGCGAGCCGAAAATAAAACACCCTCACGAACTGCGGAATTAGAATTGTGCGCAATGTAGACTAGCAATCTGGAGCTTTTCAATTTAACTCCTTACATAATAGTTATGAAATTATAGAATCATTACACCATAAGTTAAGAAAAGCAGGGAGGGAATATAATAAATTATAGGTTTGACTCCTGTAAGGAGATAAAGAAAACCTAATATTTAGTAGTGGCCCCGTAATCATTGACGACTGGGGCCCTCCCGACCGTCCCCTTCCCATTCGTTGATGTATTAAGGATTTTGGTTTACTTGATATGTCAGTGAAGGAGGAATGACGCCTGAATCAGCGTCTGGTCAGAAATCCACACAAGTACATCCACGATATGATGGAAAGCTTATTAGATAGTTATTCTTATTTTCTTTTTGTTTTTATTTTTTACGAAGTTTTTTCGTAGTGAGAACCCAATTCATAATGACTGAAGCCATGAGTGAGGTCGCGTGCACTCATGATGAAGGCTCCTCAGTTTTTAAATGCTCTGCGCGGTAGATTCAAACTACGGCGGATTAGTGTTTGAAGAGGATGCCTTATGTAATAGGCATGTTCGTCAATGATTACGGGGCCACTACTAAATATTAGGTTTTCTTTATCTCCTTACAGGAGTCAAACCTATAATTTTTCACAATTATTAAATTTAATATAAAATTAGCGGTACCCATTGAGTTTAGCCTGTTTACATTACCCTATAGGCTCTCTCTCTCTTAAAATTCTTGAATTTATTATAAATTTAAACGGTACCTATCTTTTTTGACATCTGGAGACTTTTGGCCTATACTGTATTGTACTAAATTTCCCTCCCTGCTTTTCTTAACTTATGGTGTAATGATTCTATAATTTCATAACTATTATGTAAGGAGTTAAATTGAAAAGCTCCAGATTGCTAGTCTACATTGCGCACAATTCTAATTCCGCAGTTCGTGAGGGTGTTTTATTTTCGGCTCGCGATTTAATTTGATTTCTCGGAGTACTGTATTGTTGGCCGCAACTTATTCGGTCTGGCATTGATAGTTTGATTCAACGTAAATAGATTTCCTTCCCGTATAATCATGGCTAAAAGTGTACAAAAGCGTCGGGCTGGACTTAAGGGCTCTTTGACGGTCTTAACCTCTGATATTGACGGATTCCTTGATTCGGCGTCTAGAGTAGAGGTGGAGGCCAGGTTGCTCAGTATTCAAAAGCAACTTGACAAGTACAGAGGTCACACAGGAGGACCTGGCCGACACTTACGAGGACGCCGAGTATATCGAGGTGATCAGAGAGGATACCCTATATATGGAGGGCATACAAGTAATCGTTGCCACACTGAAGGGGATCTTGATTACAGAGGTCAAGAAAGAGCCAAAGAAATCCGCAGTCAAATTACCACATCTTACTCTTTCAAAATTTGAAGGTGATGCCACCATGTGGTCAGGATTTTGGGAGATGTTCAAGTGTACCATCCATGACAATCCCGACCTCACAGATATACAACGCTTCACCTATCTAAAGGGTCAGCTTCTGGGTGATGCACATAAGCTAGTCGAAGGATTCATTATCGAAAGTGCAAGCTATGCCCCAGCAATTGAGCTCCTGCAAGAGACATATGGGCATCCAGATCGAATCAAGGCAGCTTATGTTACCAAATTCAATCAATTAGTGTCACCCATACACCAAACAGCTGACCTGAAGGACTTCTATGCCAATACAGAGAGTGTGATGAGGTCAATCATTAGCCATGGTATTTGTTTGGAGGAATTTTGTGTGGTGACTCTTGTCAATAAGTTACCATCACCACTAAAAGAAACCATAAAACGGGAAATGGGAGACTCGAGCCTGGATTATAAGAAATTCACTCATTGCCTCCAGGCTGAAGTGTACAATATGGCGGGTCAAGACAGAGTAGGGGGTACACCCATGGCTACGGCAACATTTACCGCCCAGAGTGAGTACAGGAAATTCAACTGTGTTCTGTGTAGTGGCACCAATCATTTATGGTACAAGTGTATGAAGTATAAGACGGGGCCTCTTAAAGTTAAAGAGCCCGTCAACTACGTCTCTGCACTGGGTGCTTGTCAAAAGACCATGGCCATTCGGGTTGTACTAATCCTAACGTAAGAAGCTGCAAGTTTTGTAAGGGCAAACACTTTAATTCCCTGTGTACACAAAAACAAGGGAAAGAAAGTAGACCAGCGGAGGATAACACCAAGAGAGAGCATACTGCTACTACTTCAACTACAATGTCCGTTGCCACAGGTAAAAATACAGTGATCTTGCCCACCGTACAGCTGCCGGTAAAGGGTAAGGATAATAATTGTGTTAAAATTAGATCGCTACTTGACCAATGTTCTCAGAGGACCTTTGTGAAGTCTTCTGTTCTATCTTCCCTTTCCTACATTTCTAAAGAAACTGAGGAGTTATGTCTTCACGGATTTACCGGGAAACAGGCCTCTAGGGAATATAATGTTGTGGCACTGCAATACAAACACAGAGGTAAATTTCATCATCTAGACGCAATAGTGGTTGATGAATTGCCAGAACATAAAGGTGAACTTAACCTAAAGTCTAAACTGGTTAGTTTACAAAGTAAAGGCATAAAATTAGCCGATCCTCATGCAACGGACACAGATCAGCTGGAGCTGCTCATCGGTGCGGATCACTACTACGATATAGTGCGACCCTGGTATAAAAGGTCAGGTAGCCTAATTCTGCTTCCTACCAAGTACGGGTACGCCATCAGTGGTTCATATGTGACACAGCCTACCAGCTCCAGCACAGAAGTAATTACTGTATTGAAAGTAGCAGTAACACCAATGGACGAATACATGTCCACTGGTAATATTCCACCATGCAAAAATGACTTAAATGTTTTGTGGGAATTAGATCATATCGGGATAACCCCTAAGGAATACTCACTGGTTGAGCGGCAAGCACTATCGTCGTATGAGGATACCGTTACCTACGATCCCGACAGCCAGCAGTATAAAGTGAGACTGCCCTGGAACAATTCTAAGGATCAGCTGCCATCTAACAAGGGTTTGGCCATAGGCCGTCTTCGGGGACTTCAGAAAAGATTCCTCAAGGAGCCTGACTTTTGCGAGGAATACCGAAGTTTTATAGAAGAGGTGCCTTTTGATACATCAGATACCGGGCATTACTTGGCTCATCACGGTGTAGTCAAGGAGAGCAAAACTACACCAGTGCGTATTGTCTTCGACTGTTCCGCCAAGATGAGTGAACGTCATCCTAGTCTTAATGACTGCCTGTACACTGGACCATCACTGGTACCAGATTTGGCGCAGGTTTTGCTTCGATTTCGACTCGGTAAGTATGCCTGGGTGTCTGATATTGAGAAGGCATTTCTAATGTTAAGACTCCATGAAGACGACCAGGACTATACGCGATTTATGTGGCCCAAGTATCCGAGGCAACTGGATTCCCCCCTAATTTGTTTACCGATTCCGGGCAGTTTTATTTGGAGCGACTTGTTCCCAATTCCTTTTAAACGCCACCATTTAAAACATTTGTCTTATGTCAGTGCAGATCCGCAGATTATTCATCAGATTCGGTCAGGGTTGTACATAGACAATTTACTGGGTACAGGAAATGAAAAGATTTCCTGGTTGATACCTACGCTGTAGTCCGAGAGATTATGAATGACGCCCATCTACATTTGCGTGAATGGGCGACTAATAATTCTGTTTTGCGGACTGTACTGCAACGGGATGGTGTGGCGGCTGTACAGCAGGAACATGTTAGAGTGCTAGGGTTGTTTTGGAAAACGGACACCGATACCCTCTCATTCGGCGTTCAGTACGCGCAATATTCGCAGATTACAAAACGAATTTGCTTGAGTATGACAGCTAAACTTTTTGACCCCTTGGGGATAGTTCTACCGGTGTCGATCAAATCGAGATTATTCCTTCAGCAATTATGGAGGATAAAAGTAGGTTGGGATGAGGTTTTGACTGGCGATCTGGTTCAGGAGTGGGAAGACATTATTTCGGATCTTCGTCTCTGTAAGGGCTTTAATTTTCCTCGGAGAGTTGTCATGGACCATCCTGTTTCCATTCATGCCTTCTCAGACGCTAGCAAGGTCGCGTACGGCACCGCCATATACTTTGTTGACACAAGTGGCAGCCGTCTCGTCATAGCGAAGGCGAAAGTCGCCCCGATCAAATCCCTTTCCATCCCAAAATTAGAGCTGACTGCAGTTCTGTTGGCTGCTAGACTCGTTCACTTTGTAGAGGAAACTTTTAAAAATTTGCTAAATATCTCGGAGACAGTTATATGGAGTGACAGCCAAATTACGCTCTACTGGTTACATAGCCGTAAGAAGCTACCAGTGTATGTCACCAACCGTGTCGACGAAATTCGTACCCTGCTCCCAACCGCACAGTTCCGGTATGTGTCTACCAAAGAGAATCCAAGTGACTGCATTACTCGTGGTGTCTCTGCTAAATTTCTCAAATCTTCTGCGTTGTGGTGGAATGGCCCATGCTGGCTTAATGATCCCAACGAATGGCCAGAGAATATAGATTTGAGCGAGCAACACACTGCTATTGTGGCACCGGTAATTGACTCGGTGCCTGACGAAGACACACGGTTATGGGACTGGGATAGATTCAGCAGCTATGAAAAGTTACGTGTTACAGCATGGGTGTTACGATTTGTACGAAATGTAAAAGCAAAAAGTAAAGGCACACCGCCCACAGGTAGTGCTTACCTCAATGTGAAGGAGATCAGAATTGCAGATAAATTATTACATAAGCTCTGTCAACAAGAAATATATACGCAGGAATATAAATTACTGGTTAAGGGAACAAAGTCTAGGAATAACCTGATCAACCAGTTGGGCTTACACTTGAAGGGGGACTTGATACATTGCGGAGGCAGATTACGATTGGCAGCCCTCTCTGAGGCAAGTAAGTATCCAATACTACTGCCCCCCAATCATCCCCTCACCCATCTTATCATCGATAGGTGTCACCGACTCTGTTGTCATTATGGGGTTGGTCATATAGTCACCTATGTAAGACAACGATGGTGGGTGCCTAGAATCAGGCAGGTGGTCAAGAAAGTCCTTCGCAAATGCTTAAAGTGTAGAAGAGTACAGGGAACACATTATGATCTCGTCGGAATTCCTCCCTTACCAAACCTGCGAACTACCCCAGGTGACCCTTACAAAGTTACCGGGGTTGACTACAGTGGAGCAATCCCTGTGAAAGATTCACCCAATCTTAAGGTGTATATGATACTTTTCACTTGTGCTGTTACCAGGGCAATTCACCTGGAACTGGTCACCAACCTCACTTGTGATAGCTTCCTACATGTCTTCCGAAGATTCTGCAGTAGACAGGGATATCCGTGTATCATGCTGAGTGACAATGCAAAGACTTTCATAGGGGCATCTACATATCTCAAAGAAGTGAGCAACAATCCTAAGATTCAGACCTGCCTAGCGGATGTAAAATGCGAATGGCGTTTCATTCCCGCCAGAGCGCCTTGGTTTGGCGCCATATGGGAGCGAGCCATAGGCATCGTGAAGGCGGGTCTGAAGGTGTTGGGTAGAGCTCTCATCTCGATTGAGGAACTCAACACCATACTCTTGGAGATCGAAGCCACCGTAAATGATCGCCCTCTATACTATGCTTCTGGTGATTTGGAAGACCTTACCCCAATCACACCCTCAGTACTGGTACGTTGATACAGACTGCGGGATCTTCCTGAAGAGCATGACGAGGATACTATGGAGGATCCAGACTACATAAGTAAGGAAGTGATATCGGCCCGCTACAAATACATTCGTAAATTATCGCGAGATATTTGGCATCGCTGGTCAACAGAATATCTGGTGACTTTAAGGGAAGCACAAAAGAATAAACTAACACCATTAAAAGGTCATTGGCCTAGGGTAGGGGACGTGGTAACCATCCATGAGGAGGGCCCACGCGCATTTTGGAAATTGGGTCGGATAGAGGAGTTGTTACCAGGTCGTGATGGTGAGGTTCGGGTAGCAAAGGTTCGCACCAGGACTGGAGTAATCACACGGCCAACAGTCCGACTATATCCTCTTGAGGGTGACCTCGATCGCAAGGACACCCCCTCGGATCAGTTATCCATTGAAGTCCCCTCTCTGGCTTCTACTTCGGCGCAGCCTGTTGACGCGTCTGGCGAACGCCCACGTCGACAGGCAGCCCAGATATCCTCCCAAGCTTGGCGGGATAAGATTGCCTCCGGGCAAATCTAATCATGTAAATTTTGTATATTTTCTGTTGGTGGGAATATGTCCATACTTAGTGTACTCAAACTAGTACAGTATGAACAGTCTCGATGTTACGTAATCTGGGTTGATGTAGCGTTACGTATCATTCCGTAGTCTTAAGTTGAACGCTTCCATAACCTTGGTCGAACGTTCCATGATTGGGTAGAATATATTATTCTATAGTAGTATATGGGAAAGTATTGTAGGATTATAATTCCCATGTATATATATATTTGTATTATTTAAGATTGTTTATAAGTATCTCATTGTAAAGAAGATGGGATACATTTTCCATATGTTATGCGCGTGCGCGGTATGTCACGACAGAGAGAAACATAACGCGCTCGCACACTCTCCAACCAACCTCCGTCCCAGCTACACACGCTAAGCCTTCTTTCTCCTAGTTATTTCACCAGGTGTTTTCGCTTCACTTTTCATCTCATACTCCATAGTCACTACATCATCATCTTTGTTATTTAGCACAACTTAACGTAAATATCTAGCCTATCCTAGCCTATTGTAGCTTCTTTTCATACTTTGTTTACTATACTAACCACTTCCAGTTATCTAGCCTATTTTCCGCCATCCTCCAATCACCAGCTGAGTTCATCTAAGGGTAAATATATTTCTATATGGTTAGTACTTCTTCAATATCAATTAATATAGAGTCCACTTAACTAAATTAGCCATAAATATTAACATTGAACAACACTTGTGAGAGGTTCTCCAGTTCGGAACACACTCCCCCACCCCCCCCTCTGTTTTGTCCAAAACTCCTAAAAGTAAGTCAGTACTTGGTGAACCTCACATGTACTTGTAACATAAAACATGTCATTATGGCAATAAACAGAGATCAGTTATGCTTATGCCTAAATCTCATGGCTATGCATGGCACAGTGGGTCTCTTCAAATGAACTGAAAGATATTTGGATAAAAATGTGTGGTGAGATGACCATACTCTTGTTTGCTTAATGTCTTGGATAGAGTAATTGTCAAGAAATCTGACTGTCGTGGCCCACTTTCTCACATCATGGGCCCTTGTTACTGTTGACGGACGGATGTGTTGATAGCGTCTACTAGAATTGAAGCAAGCTGTCGTTTAGATAACCTTGATTTGCCATGTGAAGAGATCCATAAATGATAAGGGTGTAAGGGTGTAGTTGGTTGTACATACTTATACAAAGCCAACACTGGGCCTAGTGCCTGATGTTTATTCTTTTGTTTGAGGGCCATTATATCAAAAGGTGAGAATATATGATCTTCTCTTTCATTCTTGGCTATGAAATCAGGAGTTGGTGTGAGGGTAACAGTACTCAATCTTTAAATTGTAAGCAGTTCGCAGCTCTAGCCATGGCCGAAAGTTCGGACACTCTATGTGTTGTTGCTAACGAAATAAAGAACACACATTTAGATAATAACTTGTCATAAGAGGGGTTGACCGTGTAAGGTTTAGTACTTAATAGATTTAACACTTTGCCCAGAAACCACTGAGGTAGAATCTGTCTCGCTGGAGTTCGTAATTTTAAAACAAGCCGTAATAAAACCTCCTTCATACTTAGGTGGAAGTCTAAGGCCAGTAAGGTCATAGAATGGTTTTTTAATGGCTGAGAGATGATTGCGAAGTGTGTTAACTGATAGGCGTTTGTCTTCGAAAAGGTATTGTAATTTAAGTACTTTAAAATTAAACTTACTGAGGCACTATGTTGGTTGGATTCTACAATCCACGTTGTAAATTGTTTCCAATGTGACTCATACTGTCTAATTGTGGAAGGTGTAAATTGTTTGGTTAATTTGTCGTGAACGGCTTGGTCATAAGAATTTAGCCATTTGGTTTTGAAAATATTTCCTAACTAAAACCAAGTTGTAAGAAAAACTCCTTTGAACTTGTTGAGGGGTAAGTGGGAAGCCAGTGGAATCAAAGAACGATTCTTTAATGGCTGAGAATTGATTGTATAGTGTGTAAATTGACAGTTGTTTGTCTTCAAAAGAGTAATTGAAGTACTGTATTCCTTATGGCTTTAGCTACCGGGAACAGGGTATCTGAGCTGGCGGCGATGAGCAACACACCTAATTGCATCAGGTTTGGTAGGCTCAATGATTGTATTCATATTGCTCCTTCCCAGGGTTCATCGCCAAGAATGAACACAGTGATCACATGTTTTCAGAGTTCACAGTGACGGCATTGAAAAGGGGAAAGGTGCACCATAATTTATGTCCAGTGCAAGCGCTTACCAAATATTTAAAGGTCGCACCTAGGAACCAACAAGGTGCTTTATGGGTATCTAGTACGGGTAAACTCGTTATGAAGCGTAAACTGGCTTCTCTCTTAGTTAACGTCATTCAGGAAAGTAATCCCGGCGTTGTGGGTAGAGCTCACGATTTACGCAAATGGGCGACCTCTTTACGTTTCCTTAAGAATTTTTCTGTTGAGGACATAGCAGCCACGCACCTCTGGTCCTCTAATCATACTTTTTTGACTCGATACCTTTCAGTAGCTTTGGACAGGCCTTTCATGCCATGTATAGCTTTACGGAAGAGGGTCTAGGTGGCCTCTGGGTCACTTAATGTTTAGATGAGGAAAAGAGGGGGGGGGGGGTGCAGTCAGTGTAACATAGGACACCCTAGACCCCGCCGGAGGACGTGTGCGAAGCTTACGAGCTGTGATACAGGGTGTAGGTGCTGTGATTTTAAAGAATTTTCTGTAGTATTCATTACAGGAAATTGTGCTAACGTCCAATCATAGTTCAAAGACAATGCTTGTTGTAAATAGTTTTGGCTGTGAAGCAATATAATTTTAAGTAAATCTTAGTAGTTGCGGCCGCAGCTGGTATGTGTAATGTAAGTACCTCTTTAAGGTATAATTTTCAAATTATATCCAAGAGTTAATGGGGTTTATAGGTGCACATGTAAACTTTGATGTTTTTTGTTTTTCACCACTTACTTTAAGTGGGGTGCCTTCTTAACTACCAGCTCTGTGTACAGTGTCTCGGAGTTAACCCCTTTTTGTCCAAGCAGGCTTCTTCGAAGCACGCTCCTGCTTGTCACCTTTTTGTATATTTTTATGCTGTATAAAGTATTATTTATCAGTGGCCCCTCCATCATTGACGAACATGCCTATTACATAAGGCATCCTCTTCAAACACTAATCCGCCGTAGTTTGAATCTACCGCACAGAGCATTTAAAATCTGAGGAGCATTCATCATGAGCGCACGCGACCTCACTCATGGCTTCAGTCATTATGAATTGGGTTCTCACTACGAAAAAACTTTGTAAAAAATAAAAAACAAAAAGAAAATAAGAATAACTATCCAATAAGCTTTCCATCATATCGTGGATGTACTTGTGTGGATCTTTGACCAGACGCTGATTCAGGCGTCATTCTTCCTTCTCTGCTCTGCGCTCAGCCTGCCCGGACGTGTCTCCCCACGCTCCGCTGGTTCCGCATTTGCTGCGTCCCTAGTGAGTTTTTTCTCATTTGTTTACTCCGGGATGTATCGAGTAAGGTTAGGATATGCGTAGCAGGAGTGTCCTGGGCTGGTTGCCCGCAGTGCAGTGTATTTTGGGTCGTGTGTTTGGGCATCTATTTCGGATGTACCCTCGTGGTCCTGTTGTGGACATGTGAACTTTTTCACAGTTGAGTTAGCTTGTGCTGCAGGCGGCTTTCATTACGCGTTATTTCTGCTGCCTTTTATCTTTCTGATGAGGTAGCGTTGCTTTGCTGACGTTCAGAGCGTATTTTTCTTCACTTAGTGAAGTTTTTTCTGGGTCCCGAGTCAGTCTTCCCTTGGTCGGAAGTATTTGCTACAGTGGTGTGTTGGCGGTGGTTCCTGTTGTTATATTTCCAGTGTTTTTGTTTATATTTCAACATTTCTTGTGCCGTCTGCTTAGGCCTAGCCAGCCGCTCGTAGCTTTGCCACATGTACAAGTGTTATTGATTTATTTTATAAATATGTCCTACTGTGTCATGTGTATCCGGGTTTAGTTGTGTATTGGCTAATTCCACGGACTATGTATGTTTCCTGGATTAGTTGTGTATTGGCTAATTCCACAGATTATATTGGTGGACCCTAGGTTAGTTGTGCTTTGGCTATCTCTCGGGTCCTATGTGCGTTCAGATGGTTTCTGAACGGGGTGGGTTACTTTCCGGCGGGTTTTCTCGGTTACACCATGAAAACACCGGCCGTGAGCCGTGTTTGGCCATGCGTGGTTTCAAAACAGGCTTGTGTCCCCGGCGAGTTGGTGTCTGTGGCTCTCCAGGACTGCGTCTCTGTGATGGTGCCTGTTTCAGGCTCCCTTTGATTCCCGGCGGAATGGCTGTACCCATCTAACATTGTTCATGCGGACATATGTTATGTAGTTTCTCTACCCGGTTTTACAAACCAAGGGAAAAACCCTAGCTGTTGTTGTGGGCTTTCCTCCCCGGCGATCTTTTACAAAGAAGTGGGGATAGGAACTTATGGGGTTAACGTTTAAGACATCAGATCTCACCCGGCGGGTGTACCTTGGTAAGGTGGGATGAACGTATTGGTAATTCAGTTTAGTTATCCGGTCCATTTTAGTGATACTATATGTATCGCCGCCCTCACACATACGGCGAACGAAGGCTCAATTAGGGTTAACGTCTTTTTTCATAAGTTTACCACACCCGGCGGGTGCTCCTGGGAGGAGGAAATACGGAATTTACAATTCAAGTTAGTTAACCAATTAATTGAGAGATACGGTTATGTATCGCCGCCTTCACAATACGGCGATCTATGTGACAATTCATTAGAAGTCAGATCTCGTATCAGCCTGCCCGTGTTAATCTGCTAGATAATTCAGGGGCCGGCGTCTTTGTGGGGGGTTGTTTTTCAAAATTGAATCTTGAAACAGTCACCGCCAGAAAGACTTTATAAACGCCATACTGGTCTTTTATATTATGTCAGAGGGTATTCTTAACTTTCTTAAGACATGTCTAGATATTCGGAAATCTTTATAGAACCCCGCCGTGTAACGGGCTGTAATCATTGTGAGATTACGTCTCGTTATCCGGCGGGTTATGAACACTTGTATGCAATCATTTTGGGTTAACCTTATGAGCATTAATTCCTGGAAATTTTCTTTTTTTCCAGGGCTGGGCTCCGGCGGACCAATACAGAACCTGCAGTAGTTTCCCATCAGTCTCTGTCATGGCTACCTTTGCCCCAGTTTTTGCTTTATGCATTAATCCAACCTGTGCCGGTATCCCTCTTTTTGCGCACACTCTTTGTATCAAGTGTGTTAAATGTCTAGACCGTTCAAGGGGTTTGTGGGTGATGCGCAACTGTTCCTTTTGCTCCCAACTAAGTGTCAAAGTCCTCCAAGATAATGATAAGACCGCGGCGGTCGCCTTACGAGAAGTTCGGCAACAAATGTAAGCGTATACTACGATTGTGGCTCATAAGTCACTTCAATGTGACAACGTCCCTCTTTGGGATAGGCTTCTTCTTGAGCACCCTCCCCCTAATAAACGTTCCTCTCGAGTAACTAGTCATAAGCCGGCGGAGACTGGACAGGGTTCTGTGTCATCTCCTGCCCCTGCTACTTCGAAACGTCAACGTGAGCCTACACCCCCGGCGGCAGCCTCCTCGTCTCGGGCGAGATCTAGGTCTAGGTCACCCCTTAGACACCAGCCACCCAGTCTTGCCTCTTCACCATCGAGTAAGAGGAGTAAGACAGAAAGTTCCACCAGTGGTCACGGCGATAAATCCTCCAAATCGAAGAGTAGTTCACGGTCACACCGCAGCCATAAATCTTCGAAAAAGGATTCCCATGATAGAAAGGCCTCCCGACACTCGCCAGTTTCTAGTACTTCTCGTCATACCTCTACCCCAGACAGAGTTTGTGTTCGGTCTCAAGGGTCCAGTGTAGTGCCTGTACCTAAAGATGATATACCCATTAACATTTTAACCCTGGATTTGGAGAGTTCAGGGAGCTCAGTGGTTGAGAGTGTTTCAGACTCCCAAGGGAGTATAGGCCAAGGCCTAGGTGTTTGGCGATATTCTCGTCCGGGGCCTGACCACCCACTTCCGGCTCAAACTATTCACACAGTGGCTGACGTCCACCGGGACGCGGCGATCCCATCCTCTATTCCTGACTTATCTTGGCAACAAGATGGTACCCCAGCTTCGGCGGGATCTTCTCAGGAGGAACAGGATGATAAAGACGAGGTTTCGATTATATCGGATTTGGAAGGGCAAGAGTCAGGTTCAGGCTTAGACGCCGCACAAGATCTTAATGATTCACCAGTGAGTACATCATCAAATCAATTTGTCACTGCACAGGAAATTGATGGGCTACTAGTTAATGCTTTATCTAAATTTTTTGGCCAACAGCAGGAAACTCCCACAGTGGACTTGGGAGCTCCCACGACAAGCTCTACGGTACGGCCTCTGATGACTTCTATTGCTTTGAATCAGATCCCTCACCCTCCCTCTATGTCACCATCGGTGGTTACTAGGCCTGCTACGGCAGCATTGACCACTTCGAATGTAAGGGTTATAACGGATGTCAATCCGCCCCCTTTAGACAGAGCGCCTCTCAGAAAGGTAGCTATGCCCTTGCTTTACGGACCAGACAAGTCGTGGGTCCTTTTGACCCCTTAGTGCTCGCCCAACCTACCTTGTCAGGGGAACTCCCAGTGCCGCGTGAGTGGGTCATCCAGGGCAATAAATCTAAGAAATTAAGGGCCTTGGATACTTTGGGAAATGTACTAGATGTCAATATCAAGGCTATACCTAGTTATTATCACCAGGACTATTTTGTTTATACTGCTAAGCCTGCTTTACCCTCTGCCTCAGCTTCAAAATTGTTTTCTGACTGGTCTAAGCATGATGGGTTTAATGACATTAAGACACTGTCAGCTCTCACTCCAGAACTCGATTTGCAAACCGTCACAGACGCAGCAGCTAATCCAGTCTTGAAGGTGGGGCAGTTGGGTCCAGGACCTTGGGTGGAATGGGAAACAGAGGCTCAAAACTTTGCGACCACATTTACTTCCAAAACTTCCCACCAGATCCCTCAAGATACTCATTCTTGGTTCTCCATGCCAGTGTGTTCTGCCGGCGGAGTCCCTTCAGCTTTGTTTGCTTTCTTAGCTGCCCCTAAAATTAATCTTTGTGAGCTAAAAGACCCTTTCACTACCCCTACCCCGACTCACCTAGACCGAGGATTTAGGCTACGGCGGAAAGCTTTTCGCCTGTTCTCTCAATACATAGTGTCACAACAGGTAGCAAAGTCATTGCTCCGGTCCACTCAGGCAATCGCAGACGCGGATGCCAGACGATCGGTTGAATTGTCCCGACGACTGCTTCTTCAGTCGTCAATCCAATCACTGGGTGACATACCGCCTTGCTTGAGGCGGTACGAGCGAGACAAGATCTCAGAATGTCCTTGGTCCGAAAACTGCCTGATCGCATTGCGAATCAGGTGGTCATGTCACCAGTGCTCACTCCCTCTTTAATGTCCCCTGAAGTGTGGCGAACGGTTTTTAATATGGCTCAGGCCTTTAAACACAGTCCCACCCCTTCTAAGAAACCTGCCTTTAACTTCCCCAAACCCAGGCCAGTCGCTAAGGCTCAGCCGGGGGGGATCTTAAGCCCTTTCTTCCACCTAAGTCCTCCTCCCCTCAAGGTCAGTACAGGCATAGACAGGGTAGGTTTTCAGGTCAGAGAGGACGCGGCTATAATAAGCCGGGTCAGGGCCCGTCTTCTGCTAACGCCAGCCAGCCGGCGAAGCGTCCACCACCACCAACTCCACCACCATCAAAAAACTAAAGTCTCTCTCACTCCCGGTGCCAGTCTTAAGGCCGGTGGATCCGAGGGTAGTACAGCCGGCGAACCCTTGTCTGCTAACTGGGTCGTTCCGCACGTGTCACCAAGCATGGCCGTTAAACACTTGGGCACGGATGGTGGCACGCAAAGGCATCACTTGGCAGTGGCTCCGGCGACCTCGCTTACGTAAGCCGACAACGGCGAATTTAGTTTCTTTAGAGGTGGAGTCACTAGTCCAGGAAATTATTATTTTATTTTTTGGCCAAGAATGTCATCATCCCAGTCCCCCCAAATTACCCAGTATTCACGTCCAAGCTCTTTTTGGTTCCCAAAAAGGACAGTGTTCAGATGAGACCGGTCGTAGACCTGTCTTATCTGAACCTTCACATTCACAACGAGTCATTCCGAATGTTAACAGTACACCAAATCAGGCTAACACTTCCGCCGGGAGGTTGGATGTGTTCCCTAGACCTGACAGACGCTTATTGGCACGTATCGGTAAACAAAAGATTTCAAAGGTTCCTGGCCTGACGGATCAGGCATCAAAATTTTGTTTTTCAGAGGATGCCATTCGGTTTGAACCTGGCACCTCGATTATTCACGAAATTAGTCCGGCAAGCCCTGATGCCGTTGTTAAAGCAAGGAATCAGTGTGTTGTGGTACCTAGACGACTGGCTGGTGGTGGCAGAGACAGAGCAATTATGCATCAAACATGTCAACATAATTTTAAATCATGTCAAAACTCTAGGGTTCAAGGTAAATCTGGTAAAGTCAAACCTTGTTCCCTCACGAGTAGTTCAGTGGATAGGGCTGGTTTGGGACACAGCTGCTCTCACTCTGAGTCAGAGTGTGGACAATCGAAACAGGTTTCGCAGGAAACTGTTCAGGTTTCTTCACAGTCTGACTACGACACAGAGGATCTGGGAGTCTCTGGTCGGCTCTCTCAACTGGATTCAACTAACTGTAATGTTGGGCCGGTTGAAAGTAAAACGTTTAATATTGGAAGGCAACAAATATTTCCCACTCTTACCGGCGGGAAAATTATGGCCCATCCCAAAATTAATCCACACCTTACTAGCGGTCTGGGCGAAGAGGGAAATGTTGCACTCAGTAATGTCATGGACCTCTCCTCCGCCAACGGTATGGGTAGACACGGATGCGTCAGGCACGATAGGTTGGGGATTTCAGTCAAACCAGGGGCACCAGGGTCAGGGGCTTTGGTCCCACTTAGAAATCTCGCACATCAATGTCAAAGAATTACTAGTCCCCTTGTATTTCCTTCAGGCTCACGGCTCTACTTTACGGGGCAAGTCGGTGGCCTTCAGAATGGACAATCTGAATGCAGTTCACTGTATTCAGAAACAGGGGTCAACGAGATCAAGGAAGTTGCTAAACGTGTCGGAAGAGATTTTTACTCTAGCCAACAGGCTAGACATTTATCTTCACGCATCTTATCTCCCAGGCGTAGAAAACGTCTGGGCAGACGCTCTGTCCCGGAGACAGAGCACGACAGTAGAATGGGAGCTCAAGCAACCCATTTTCAACCTAATGATTGCAGAGCTCTACCGTCCACAAGTGGATCTGTTTGCATCCAAGGAGACTCACAAACTCCCTCTATACCTCACCCGCCGGACGGGTGACCCAACATGTTCGCACATGTTCGGTGATAGATGTACTCCAAGAAAGAGGCGGATGGGTGGACTGCGTCTACTTAGACCTTTCCAAAGCATTCGATAAGGTACCACATAAGAGATTGTTATCTAAGCTTGAGACGCTAGGATGTGTCAGGGGGAGTTTGCTGAAATGGATGGAGAGCTATTTAACAGATAGGGAAATGAGGACCAACATTAGAGGAACTTACTCATCGTGGCGGAAAGTTGAGAGTGGTGTGCCGCAGGGATCTGTGTTGGCACCTCTCATGTTCCTTATGTACGTGAATGACCTGCCGATAGGCATAAACTCTTACATGTCAATGTTTGCAGATGACGTAAAAATTATGAGACAAATAACAAATAAAAGTAGTTGTGAGGAGCTGCAAGGGGATTTAGATAAAATATACGAATGGAGCACCAAGTGGAAAATGAAATTTAATATAAGTAAATGTCATGTGTTAAATATGGGAAGAAGTGTGAATAGACCAAATTGGGAGTACAGGATGGGAGATAATAAAATTAGCAAGGCCGAAAAAGAAAAAGATTTAGGGTTGATTATACAAGATACTTTGTCGCCGGAGAAACATATTAACAAGCTCTTTAGCGGAATGTATGCAATGGCCGGGAATATGAAAGTTGCTCTGAACTATTTGGATGAGACCATGGTAGCGAAAATTATTGAAGAGTATGATTAGACCAAGATTGGAGTATGCAGCAGTGGTGTGGTCCCCGCATCTAAAGAAGCATATTCACAAGTTAGAAAGAATCCAGAGAGCAGTCACTAGATTGGTTCCAAGTCTCAGAGAACTGCCATATGAAGGGAGGCTAGACAAATTAAATCTACCGAGTCTAAAAGAGAGGAGAGAGAGGGGAGACATGATAATGATGTACAAATGTACCCGGGGGCTGGAGAGGCTGGATAGGGAGGATATATTAATTATGGATACAGGAATAACTAGAGGCCACAGCTACAAAGTAAAAAGACCTACCTGCAAGAACGATATCAGGAAGTTTAGCTTCCCCTATAGATGTATTGACAAATGGAATGGGTTGGAGGAGGAGGTGGTGGGGGCAAGGAACATCCATATTTTCAAGAAAAAATTGGATAAAAAGTAGACTGAGAGACGGGACAACACGAGCTTAGCTCAACTCCTGTAAACTACAATTAGGTAAATACAATTAGGTAAATACACAAGTGTTAATAACCCACCGGGTAACGAGATGTAATGACACAACGATCACAGCTCGCTACGCGGCGGGGCTCAGAATATCTAAACATATCTTTTTAAGAAAGTGAAGAATACCCTCTGACATAATATAACGGTCCAGCATGGCGTTTATAGTCTTTCTGGTGGTGACTGTCTCAAGATTCAATTTTGGAACAAAAACAACCCCCCATAAAGACGCCGGCCCTTGAAATATTTTAGTAGAATAACACAGGGCAGGCTGATACGAGATCTGATTTCTAACGAATTGTCACAAAAAGATCGCCGTAAGTATGAAGGCGGCGATACCTAAACGTATCCCTAAAATAAGTGGTTAAATCGAAATTGAATTGTAAATTCCTTATTACCTCCACCCA
This sequence comes from Paralithodes platypus, assembly GCA_032716605.1. Lineage (NCBI taxonomy): Eukaryota > Metazoa > Arthropoda > Malacostraca > Decapoda > Lithodidae > Paralithodes > Paralithodes platypus. The sequence goes on along the minus strand of CM064533.1, from coordinate 19,099,892 downwards.
GGAGCACCCGCCGGGTGTAAAAACGATGTTAACCCCCAATTGAACCTTCAATCGCCGTAAGTGTAAAGGCGGCGATACATAACGTATCACTTAAAATGGATCGGTTAACTAACTGAATGACTTAGTTGTTCATCCCACCCTACCAAGGTACACCCGCCGGGTGAGATGTCAAAACGTTAACCCCATAAGTTCCTGTCCCCACTTCTTTGTAAAAGATCGCCGGGGAGGAAAGCCCTTAACAACAGCTAGGTTTTTTCTTGTGGTTTGTAAAACCGGGTAGAAAACTTCATAACATATGTTCGCATGAACAATGTTTTTAGATGGGTACAGCCATTCCGCCGGGAATCAAAGGGAGCCTGAAAACAGGCACCAACACAGAGACGCAGTCCTGGAGAGCCACAGACACCTCATCGCCGGGGACACAAGCCTGTGTTGAAACCACGTGTGGCCCAACACGGCTCTCGGCCGGGTTTTTTTTTTTTTTTTTCATGGTGAAACCGAGAAAAAACCCGCCGGAAGGAAACCCACCCCGTTCAGACACCATCTGAACGTACAACGGACACGAAGGAAAGCCACGCACGACTAGCCTAAGTCCACACAATAATCCGTGGAATTAGCCAATACACAACTAAACCAGGAAACAAACATAGTCCGAGGAATTAGCCAATACACAACTAAAACCCGGATACACATGACACAGTAGGGCATATTTATAAAAATAAACAATAACACTTGTACATGTGGCAAAGCTACGAGCGGCTGGCTAGGCCTAAGTAGACGGCATAAGAAATTTTGAAATATACACAAAACACTGGAAATATAACAACAGGAACCACCGCCAACACACCACTGTAGCAAATACTTCCGGCAAAGGGAAGACTGACTCGGGACCCAGAAAAAAATTCACTAAGTGAAGAAAAATACGCTGGGAACGTCAGTAAGCAAAGCTTACCTCATCAGAAAGATAAAAGGCAGCAATAATTAACGCGTAATGAAAGCCGCCTGCATCACAAGCTAACTCAACTGTGAAACGATCACAAGTCCACAACAGGACCACGAGGGTACATCCGAAATAGATGCCCCAAACACACGACCCAAAATACACTGCACTGCGGGCAACCAGCCCAGGACACTCCTGCTACGCATATCCTAACCTTACTCGATACATCCCGGAGTAAACAAATGAGAAAAAACTCACTAGGGACGCAGCAAATGCGGAACCAGCGGAGCGTGGGGAGACACGTCCGGGCAGGCTGAGCGCAGAGCAGAGAAGGAAGAATGACGCCTGAATCAGCGTCTGGTCAGAGATCCACACAAGTACATCCACGATATGATGGAAAGCTTATTAGATAGTTATTCTTATTTTCTTTTTGTTTTTATTTTTTACGAAGTTTTTTCGTAGTGAGAACCCAATTCATAATGACTGAAGCCATGAGTGAGGTCGCGTGCGCTCATGATGAAGGCTCCTCAGTTTTTAAATGCTCTGCGCGGTAGATTCAAACTACGGCGGATTAGTGTTTGAAGAGGATGCCTTATGTAATAGGCATGTTCGTCAATGATTACGGGGCCACTACTAAATATTAGGTTTTCTTTATCTCCTTACAGGAGTCAAACCTATAATTTAGTAGTGGCCCCGAAATCATTGACGATGTAAAGCCCTCCCTTCCATCCCCTTCCCATTTGTTGATGTCTTGAGTTTAGTCTTGATATATCATTGAAGAAGGAATGGCGTCGCTTGGTTCAGCATCTCGGGTAGAATCCACAAAAGACATCCACGAGTTGGAAAGCTTTAATATAACAATTACATTTTTCTTTTTTCTTTTTTACAAAGTTTTTTCGTAGTGAGTACCCAATCATAAAGACGATTCCATAAGAGAATTAGCGTTGCACTTATGATGTTAGTACTCTTTCCCCTGCGGCGGGTGTTTCAAACAGGCTAACCGCGGGTGTTTGCAAGAGAGCTATTATTTAATAGGCATATCGTCAATGATTTCGGGGCCACAACTAAATATTAGGTTTTCATTCTTCCCTCCGGGACTCAAACCTATAGTAATTCATTCCAGAACCGTTCTTTGATATCTCTAGCTAAGCCTGATATAACATCTATGACTCTCGCCCCGACTTTCATTCTTAGTAAAATCAGTCTTTCATTAAACCTTTTAACTTCTATAAAACAATCTGCCCACCTCTCTGCCACCAGGAAACCCACCCCTCCTGTGCCATGTTCATTTCCCTTCCATATAAACTTAAAGCGTTCATTTTCACCCGTAATCCACCTCGCACTCCCCCCTTTCCACCGGGTTTCCAGGGCACAACATACATCCACTCGTCGTCTCTCTAGCATCTCCGCAATCTCGCCTGTCCTTCCTTTCATAGTACCCACATTCACACTTTCGAACCGAAACTTGGGGGAAGAATCTGCGGTAGCGTCCTTTTGCGATTTTATATCAACAGACTTACGTTTTCTCTGTTAGTTATTTTTTGTCATGATTGGTATTTTTGCCAATGTTGGAGGTCACTATCCCTAGGTATCCAGCTCCAGGTAACCCCGGGCAGTTGTCACCCAAAGGCCATCCCAGGATCTTAATAGGGGTGGGACCTAGGGGCCTCGGGGCACCCCACCAGAACCAACCGCAGGGACGCAATCCGTGCGCGCACACGGCACTACGGCTGGCCCGGTATTATGAGCCTAGTGATAGGGCAGCCTCCCGGTGCGCTACCTCCAGATTCGGGCCACTGTACTTCTAGGCGGAAAGTGCCAGTCTGTAGATGGTGAAAAACACTATGCCTTGTGCCCTCTAGGTCCTCCTGGCCAGGATGCACCCCCAGGGGGCCAGAGCTGGACCTGAGGTAGGGACCCACGTCAGCGAGCCGCCATTAGGCGAGTTTGAAGCATGTTTTACATGAGGTGCCTGTTCTGACTAGCCCCCAACCACAGTTGTTGGCTGTGGGCCTAGCCTTTGCCCAGAGGGGCTTAAGCTGCAAGACAGCAGGCGGTTTGTGTGGGGTTTGCTCCCCTAGACAGGTTGCCGACCACGGCTGACGAGTCCTGTCTACCCGGATTGTGTAGGGTTGTCACCCCTAGATGGGTTGCCGACCAAGGCTAACGAGTTCCATCCACCCTTACTAATTTGGCCCTAGTTTAGTTGGGTGTGGATGAGATATACACACACATACATACATGGATGAGATTACTGGTTGAAATGGTCTATTGGTGGAGTAACCCGGGAAATAAATTGAGATAACTAAGCAAACTGATAATCCAAATAGCTGTAACAAAATACTTACCTAATTGTGAGTCTGTGTTTATACCGGTGCCATAGCAGGTGTGTGAAGATTTCTTATCGTCCACCGCAAACACTGTGAAGCCGTACCCACACGCCACATCAACAACCTGAAACAGAGAAATACCATGCCTTTTGTCAGTTCGGAATTACCTTTTGGACAATACAGAGCTGAAACATTTCAAATCTGAGGCTCATGTCGATTCTACCCGTATAGCATTTATGTGCAGATTTTTTATTTTTGGATACCATATTTAAATGAGGAGAACTATAATTATAATCAGTAGAAAATCAACACAATGAATTTTCGGAATTGAAAGCAAAACATAATTTCAGACTGACAAAAGGTATATTTATTTTACTATACAGTTAAATTCCAAAGTTCCTTCCTACCGACTCTAAAGACAATTGAAAGCTTGAATACCTGAACATGTACAGTCATGGTCATGAATATTTAAACACCAAAGTATGATATATGCAAGGTAATGAATGCTGATAATAGAAAAAACAATTAATCCATAATATGTGTTTATATCGAGTTTCCAAAATACCTCAATGTATCATAATTGCATCCCTTCAAATTGTCCAGAAATTCCTGTCCACAACTGTATAGGAAAACAGTGAAAGTGGGAGGAAGCATGAAGGCAAACTAGGGCAATGGTGTTTAAAGACCAAGTACAGTGTGAGAAGGAATACAAGACAAATAGTATTAGGTTGCAGTGTTTGACCATTTAATCACTTCCAGAGGCATGGTGGGAACTGTGTAGCATAAATTTTACCTTGTATTTTGTAATATATTGTATTGTATTGTATTTTTAGTTTGCAAGTTTTACATTTTAATAATAATTCATATCATCACCAACCCACCAATTAACTTACAAATATACAGTAACACCTCGATTTTCCGGCACTCAAGGGGATTTGAAAACTCCGGTGAACACATTACTATACCATTTTAATAGTAATGTTCTCAACTCGCCAATTTATAAGTACAGTAGAAGTTGGAAAAGGCGTCCAGCTGTTGTTGTTGTCGGCGGCGTAATGCGTATCATCGTATGCGAAGGATAGGCCTTATCGGGAGGGAGAGTTCCGCGGCGTATTCAAAGTTTTGACAGTAGCAAAACGAAACACTAATATCAAACTGTTTTTGTTCTTTTTAGTTTCTTAGGTTTCTCACTTAATATCTAAAACTTATTTATGAGGTGGATGCTTTGGGAGAGGCAGCAAGGGGTGGATGCTTGCCACTCTTGTAGAGGTGGATGCAGTTACATCATCCACCTCTCTCCATTCGTTTGGATATTTGTGTTTTTTGTTCCAAGCTCAGAACCACTCTTTTTCATTTCTTCTTGTCACTATTGGCTTTCACTTTGTCCGACTTTGCCTTAATCTTCGGCATGATAGCGATGAATCGAGTAAAATATGTCCGATATGAGAATGTTTGTATATACGGATCGATCGGGCGAGACTGAGTAGGCCTATTCCCACGCTTTTGTTGTTGTTGTTGTTGCTTGTTCTACTGACGTCGCCGTTACCCTGATAGAACCACGGACTATTTTATACATATATATATATATATTTCTTATTGGTGCTTTTTAAATAGTTTTTTCCTAATATTATATGTATTTATTATTTGTTATGATGAAAGTATGCTGGTAAGACGATTTTTTTTTTTTTTTTTTTTTTTTTTTTAATAATTTCCTAAAACCTCCGGTTGTTTGAAGCTACCGGATGCTTGAATGCCGGAAAATCGGGGTGTTACTGTACCTAATTAATGAAATTCTGACTAAAACAAGACACTCTGTTTTGAGACTGAATAGTCTGGCATTTGCCAGCCTGGTAGGAAAGGCAGGATGGTTATTAACTTGCTCATGTAGTGATGTTAAACCCTATGTGATGGTTTTGTGTTCTTTTATTTAAAAATATAATTTGATTAAAGCGTTATTTCCACATAGCGATTTTGATAAGTTCTTTTGTCTTTATAATGTGTCGTTCAAGCTTTGGTTTGTTTATTTTGCAAGTTTTACATTATAAGTAACACCCCGTTCTTAACATTAATCATCAATAACAAACCCCAATGTACTTGAATAAACTAATGAAAGCATATGGTCCTTCCGAGATCTGAACTCGGGACACCACACCCAGAACATAAGCACCTAAACCATTACACCACCAACACAGTTAAAGGTTGAGTACACGATCACAATTAATATCCATTTTCGAATTTTGGATATCAACCTAATCATGTACTCAGACCCAACTGCAATATGGAAAGTGTAATGATTTAGTGAGAGGAAAGAACATTGAATAGGGCCAAGATCACTAAGGACCGGCCTCGCTATACAAGTTCCTGAACCTATAGAAATAATTAACACCCCGTTCTTAACATTAATCATCAATAACAAACCTCAATGTACTTGAATAAACTAATGAAAGCATATGGTCCTCCCAGGATTCGAACTCAGGACACCACACCCAGAACATAAGCACCTAAACCATTACACCACCAACACAGTTAAAGGTCGAGTACACAATCACGATTAATTACGGGTTTGACAACCCGAAGGGAAGGAAGGAAAACTAACTACTTAGTAATGGTTCCGTAGTCAATGACGTGAGAGCCTTATATATATAAGGGCTCCCCGGACACCCCCGTGAGGTCCCGGAGAAAGCATAACGCGACCCAAATATATAAAAAGTACATCCTAGGGTGAAACCCTTTACTTAGTTCCTAGGGAACGTCATTAAAAAAGGTAACCATTAGAAAAAGAAAGAAATTTTTTATGAGTAAAGATTAGAAACTATGAATGTTGTCTTACTAAATCAACTAGTGCGCCGTTATACAGTCCTTCCCTTGCACGCGTCCCCCAGCTGGTCACGCTGGGTTTATACGTCCTTCTTGTGGTCGCGTCCCGTGCGACAGGTTGGACTTATTTTGTGCTCTCAGGATGTGCTACTTTTCATCTTTAGATGTTCCCTGCTGCCTCTTCTGGGAAGTATATGTTAATTTATAGTAAGGAAGCGTCATAGATATGTACAGTAGGGTCTCACATAAAACGAGTAATTGGTCGATAAACGAGGGCGTTCTATGCGATTTCGTTTTATGTGAACACGGCATTTTGGTGGCCCAATATCGTCAATGTTCACTGGAAGTGTAAATTTCCGTCAGGAGTGTACGATATTTCGGCGTTCTATATGAAAGCGTACGATATTTCGTACGTTTTGTACGATATTTCGGCGCTCTATATGAAAACTCCTCGGATTTGCCCCACTTTGGCGGCGGACTCGTTTTATGTGATCACATTCGTTCTGATCGAAAATTAAATATTAATATTTTAGGTCGCTCGTTTTAATCGAGACTCGTTTTAAGGTAACACGTTTTATGCGGGACCCTACTGTATGTATATTGAACATTTCCAGAGAGCTGACGACTTCCATGGGATGCGCCACATGCTACGACCATTATTATTATATGAATATTATTTATATTTTCTGTACAGTATTTCTATCCTTTTCCTCTTTATATTATTACATTATGTTATGTAAGCCAGGTTAGTTAGAATGCCTCTACTGTATTTCAGTTTTTAGGCTTCGTTAGTTTAGCTAGCGGACGCCAGTTTTAGGGATAGGCTAGGCCTTTGCCTTTTTTACATCAATGTTTTTATAAGCTCCGAAATTCAATATTCTTAATTCTAACTAGCCTATCCATTCTTATAATTTTTTCAATTAATCGTTGATGCTATTCATTTCAACTTTTCTTGCGGATAGCCTAACTTTTTCACTGAACGTTCAACGTCGTGCTTCGATAAAATTGTTTAATGGCGATCTAGCGGCTATCACATTTTCTTTTATTTCTTATCGAAAATTCCAGATGCTTCGAATTTCATCCTTTTGATGTTTTCGTGACATTGAGCGTTTCTCTTTACATTTTAATAAAGTTTTTACGAAATATTTTCCTTTTGCACTGTATATAAACAATTTATTAGACTTTTATGTCATACGTCTTCATAGTCTATTTACCTTCCAGGTTTTCTGTCTTGTTGCAGAGCGGATAAATGTTATTCTTTTATGATACTTTTGCCTGTAATTATTTTTGATACTTGCCACCGTAGCCTCCCTTTTCAAAAAATATGATTTTAAGCTACGAACCAACCTTCAGTTGGGCCCCTTTTTAGAGTCTCACTCCGGTCCTTTTTAGGTCGGCTAGTGTTAGACTGGGCTTAATTATATCTCCGGTCACTAGGAGATCCCTGTGTACTATTTGAAGTCCGGGGGGTAGCAGAGTATAGGCGGAGGTTGGGGGCCTCATTTGTATATCTTTTATTTGTGCCTACTCTGCCGGAGTTCTCTAGTTTATATCTACGAGGCTCCGGGTATTTTTACCTACCATTTTGCTTTTACTACAAGGTGCTTTTGTCATACACCTCACCCCTTTCTTCCACTTGGAGTTTTTTCCGGTGGTACACTGTCATAGCCTTATCTCCGGGGCTCCAGAGTTAAGAACCTGTTCCCTCACCAGTTTTTATTAACTCCGGTTCACAAACACCGAGTGCTACTATAGCTCCGAGTGCAATTAGGCCTATGTCAAAATTCATATTTTACTCCGGTTCACTACAGACAGTACAGTATCTCCGAGTACTCTAACCTTAAAGATAATAGATACTCCGGTTTCCATATACTGTACCGAGTTGTATACCACTAACTCCGGGTATTCAACAAAAGCGTCTTAACTCCGGTTCTCAAACACCAAGTTCTACCAACATACCTCCGAGTATCCCTTAGCGAGAACATATCTCCGGTTCCTATATAACTTCTATCTCCGGGTATACAACAATAGTGACTTCACTCCGAGTCCCAGAAAACTCCGAGTAGTCTAATATTGTCAATTAACTCCGGTTCCCAGACACCGAGTTCTGTCAACCAACTCCGGGTATTCAAACAATATTAACTTATTTCCGGTTCCAGACACCGAGTTATACCAATAGGCCTACCGAGTCCTACTAGTACACTCCAGGTAGGCCTATTCAATTATTATTCAAGTTGGCAGTCCTAGATGACGAAGTTCAAATTGGTAATTAATAGAATCACCTTCAAGAACTTTTTACAATACTTGTATATGCTTAGTATAGTACTAGAGATAACTCAATTTTAACAAAGTACCGAGTAAAACTTCATTCACTCAGTATTACTGATAATGTTTATACTCATTCAGTGGGACAAAAGGTGCACTACACTTTCCAATCCTAAATTATGGTACAAGGTTGTAGGATTATTCCTACCCTTTATTAACCTGACAAGCGCGAAATAGACCTAGGGGCTAGGGTAGTTATTTGTGCATTTCTAGCCTTGGATTCTGACAGAATTCGTTATATTTACAATATAGAGCATTATTTGTTTTCGGTATGCTTTTATTTTACATACAGTATATGATGTATATATGAACCTTCAAGAGTGCTAAAATAAGTTGGAAAAGCATTTGGGTGGTGAAAAACGAAGATATTGGCCACCCGGTCATAATCTTAGGCGAGAGAGAGCCACAGGCAACCCTCCCCTCTCCCTGTCTGTGAGTCAACTGAGGCGAGCGGGGCGGTGTGTGCCGGTGTCTGGGTGTTATATAACGATCTTTTATGCAACCCACTTGTGCTACATTATCGCGGGAGAGAAAAATAACCGATAAATGATGAAAATAAGAGGAAAAATAGGTGATAATTGAGGAGGGGGGAATAAGGTGGGGAAGGAGGGGAGGGGGGGGGGGATGAGAAACGCATGGATGAGTACTAGAGGGGAATTATCTCACCTAGACACAAATTCCTTTGTTTTGATAGCCCCTGGGATGTTTTGGAAGGCTTTTTTTATGGTCTTGCTTCCGTGAGGCCTATCGCGTTCCCTATAGGAAGCCTTCCGTGAGGCCTATCGCGCTTGCCGGGTTAAGAACAGTATTTCAATACCATAGTTACCCTGTTCATTCATGCATACACAATCACGATTAATATCCATTTTTGAATTTTGGATATCAACCTGATCATGTACTCAGACCCAACTGCATTATGGATAGCGTAATGTTTTAGTGAGAGGAAAGAACATTGAATGTGGCCAAGATCACTAAGGATCGGCCTCGCTATACAAGTTCCTGAACCAATAGAAATAAGTAACACCCCGTTCTTAATATTAACCCCTTCTATACCGGCGACGTATTTTGAATTTGATTTCAGCAACATTTAGATAATTTAATGACGTTTAGGAAGGATATGTGTAGCTAACAGGATCAATTGAGATAGTTTGTAGCCTTTTAATTGGTAGACGTGCTTCCTAAGCTACATGAAATTGTCTAAATGTGGCTGAAATTAAATAAAAAATACGTCGCCAGTACAGAAGGGGCTAATCATCAATAACAAACCCCAATGTACTTGAATAAACTAATGAAAGTAGGTGTTCAAGCTTACAACAACCTTGGGTTGGACTTTTCACTCGGAGCAAAACCTGGGAAGGTTGACTTTTAATTGTGCAATAATCATCCTTATATGCATTCTATATGTATCTAAATAGTTTGCCATTATAGACCTCTTAGTTATTATTAACTCTGTGTTATATACAATTCTATCTATTGCCAGATGCCATGATCCCCGAAGGGATGGCCACAAATGAATCGCCCCATGCACCTCTGTCCCCAGTCAGTCAACGCCCCTCCTATCCAGCACCACTTTCACGCATATACTTCTTAACTCTATCCTTCCACCTCTCTATCGATCTACCTCTCCCTCACTGTCCTTCCACTTCACTCTCGTATACTCTCTTAGTCATTCTCTCGCTTCCCATACATTCCACATGGCCGAACCTTCTCAAGGTGTTCCTTTTCATAGTTTCCAGCACATCTACATCCACAAGACACCGCTCTCGTACTTCCTCATTCATCTGTCTATCCCTCCATGTAACTCTGCATACACTTCTCAAGTAACTCATTTCCACCCCTTTGACTCTTGGATGGTGTCTCTCCAACAACGTCCATGCTTCACTCCTGTACGTTAATGTCGGAATTACCACACTATCATGCATTGACTTTTTACTTCAATGCTGACAATCCTATTACTTGTTACTGCTTTCAGCGTTCCTATAACCCTCTTCCCCTGTTGCACCCTCTCCCGCACTTCTTCCTCCATACTCCCATCTTTACTGAACACACTGTCCAAATACTTAACTGAGCCGACATTCTCCATAACCTGACCGTTCAACCTCACCTCACACTCTGTGACTGCACCCCTTTCAAAGACCATAACCTTACTAACTACAAACTAAGTAAAAATTACATACAGTACATATCATACATACATACAAGTTTAACCTTCCACGTTCTGCGGGTTTGAACCTTTACGTGCTTCAGATCCGGCCTTTATTTTTTTCGCATACATTGTATTAATATCTCTGCAATTAAAAGGCCTAACCTAGGTTAGACTTATAGCAAAATGCAACACTCACTGTTATCTTGTAAATGCTGAAGACTAAAACTCTCCACACCAAGTCGTTCACTTTTGATAGTGAAAATAATAGGGTAAGTTTTTCCGCGTCCTGGGATAATTGCGGGAGTCTCAGGAATTTCTTGAAAATAACAAGGTAAGTTTTGCCGCGTCTTGGGATAATTGCGGGAGTCTCAGGAATTTCTTGACTTTGACATAGTCATATCTCTGCAAAGATGTGGCCTAACCTAGGTTAGATATATATCAGGAGGATCTTGCAAATGGTAAAGGCTAAAACTTTGTACACTAAGTGGTTCTCATTTGAGGTGAAAAACAAAAGTGGTGGTTTGGTCTCATGACCACAAAATCCTTTGACTTCACGGACGCCATACAAGGCAACTACAGCTTCATGGTGATGGGCTGGTCTATCATGGTGATGGGCTGGTCTATCAGAATGAGAACTGAGCGATCTCTGCCATACCCATAGCTTAATCTGACTGTTCCTTTTACTTATATATTTTCTAGATCTCAAGTGACGGCGTCTCTTCCGTGGATTGACCTCCCAATCTACCAAGATTGGAAGCCAAAGCGTCACATTTTTCCTTTGCCCCTCAACTTTCTCTTTATAATTGCTGAGGGGCACAGGGCCCTGGGTGGGGCTTTGGTTTCCCGGGCGTTTCCTCACCCTCCTCAGCTCCCCGCCATGGAGTGGCTTCGGTCACCCAGGCTTTATTGTGGTCGGCGGGGAGGGTTCTGTGGGGGCGCTCGGTTATTGCCTTGGCCTTGCTCGGGGCCTTGGGGCTGTTCGGCCAGGCAGCTTGGGGAACAGCAACAGCAACAACAACAACAACAACAACAACTACAGCTTCAGCTGGTTTACTCTCATTCAACTAATTAAGGATTATCATTGATTATTGATATATTTCACCATTGTAACCATTTATAAGTCACTGTCCTCTGCTCAACATCCGACTGATAACACAGAACATTTAATACTCCACTGCCCCACACAGACATAACTTCAACATCACCTCACTAAGAGATCTCTGGACTCACCCGAGAGAGGGGGCGGACTACTTGGGCCTTGCGTGATTCCCATAAAGACATCTTACGGCTACTACAACAACTGTCCAGTGCTTTCAGGAAACAATTTGGACTGTAAAATATCATTGATTGAATGCTTTCAGCTGTGTTGCAAGCACAAGTTAGCTGACAGACTGACTGTGTGTGTGTGCTGTTGTGTGTGTCGCAGACTGCCCACGATGACACCAAAAGTTCCTCTTGTTCAGTTTTAAGCCGTGTAATTGATAATGGCCTTCACGAAGGCCACCCGGGCTCCTCGGTTAATCTCAATATGCCTTCACGAAGGCCATCCAAGCTCTGAGGGTTAAGACTGCTTCATCCACTGACAAAGTAGTTTCAGTCTGACTTACTAAATATTGGCAGTCCAGATGCCCCTATTTTGGGCTGCCTCTGACATAAGGTTATATTGAGATCAGACCTAAGTACCTGATCCTACGTCTTTCTAATTCAACCCCAACGTGTAGCACTCCCCAGTCCCCACGTTCTTCAAAGACCGGCACTTCTTCACCCAATTTTGAACACCCATTCTTTCCACATGTCCAAACCAACCGTCAACTTGTGCACATCACTTCACTGATACTCCTAATGCCAAGGCGCCTTCTTAGTTCCTCACTCGATAACCATCCCTAAGATTAACCCCACATATCTTTTTAAGCATCCTCTCTACATTCCGTTCCATTCTATTTATCAGTGGTTCTCTCTGTCAATGACGTGAGAGCCTATACAGTATTAATATTTTTTTTTCTATGTGAGTGAGGGAGACAAAAGGCAAAACTGCCTGTATCAAGTGCTTCCCCCAGAGTTGAAAGAGTGACAGGACCAAAATCAAGGGACGTTCGAGTCAAAATGCCTGGACACAGAGTTTGAAGCAATTTAAGTCATAGGAAGAGGGAAAGACTGATTCTGGGAGAGAGTTCCAGAGCTCAGCAGTTGAATAGAAGAAAGACTGAGAATAATGTTTCACTCTTGAGTTGGAGAATTGCAGAGTAGGGCTGGGATTGTGTTGCAAGACGGGTACTACGTACCCTACGTAGAGGAGGTGGTATACACTGAGAAAGTTCTGAGGAACACTGATTATTATAGTAGCGATAGAATAGCGAGAGAGATGCAACATTGCGGTGAAGAGAGAGAGTTTGCAGAGAGTTGGTGAGTGGGCGTGAGTTAATGATACGAAAGGCTTTCCTTTCTACTTTGTCTAGGAGTGCGGTGTGAGAGGGTCCTCCCCACAAATGTAAACAATACTAAATACAAGGACGCACTGTGCCCCTGTACAGAGAAAGAAACTGTGCAGGGGTAAAGAACCCCTTGAGGTGGTTGAGCACAGCTTCTGGAAAGCTGCCTTAGCAAGACTGTTAATATGGTCCTTCCAAGTGAGAGCAAAAGAAAAAGAGACACCAAGAATATTAAGAGAAGAAGAAGGATTGATTTTTGTATTGTTGAAGTGTAAGGGATAGTCCTCTGGAAGTTCTGAACGGGTAGTAAGATGAAGAAATTGGGTTTTGGAAGCATTAACCCGAGAATGGCGAGGAGACTCTTAAAGCTCGGTTCACACATGCACGAATTAACGTCACGTCCGTCCCCGACCAAGAAAATAGGCAGGACGGCATCAATCTGGAGGCCCCATGTGGCCACAATGGCCACTAGGGCCGTTCCAACGTTCTTTTGCCGCCGTTCTCATCCCGTTAATCGTCGTCTAAACGCCGCCAGTCATCGTCTAGACGCCGCCAGGCTGCGTCTAGACGACGACTGCTCCCGTGTGTGTCCGTGTGTGTCCTGTGGGTGTCCCCGACATAACACGTTTTCTGGCAGTTGCCCCGACCCACACGGACCATTTTATGCTGCACAAAAAGGACGCCGCCTAGGCACGGCGAATTAAGGGGTCGGGGTCGGACGGGACGTTAATTCGTGCATGTGTGAACCGAGCTTAAGAGGTTTTACTGGGCGAAAGCGACGGGACTCTTAAGGGGACCGTCCGGTATTTACTCCTAGGGTGTCAGTGAACTTCCTCTGATTTAAATGAGATTTGGCATACGTTAAGAGGACTGTGAGAGCTAATGTTTGATACCATCAGGTTGAAAATTGGTTTTATAATTTTTTATTTATTAGTGGCCCCTCCATCATTGACGATTATGCCTATTACATAAGGCACCCTCTTCAAACACTCATTTACCGTAGTTTGAATCTACCGCGCAGAGCATAAAAAATTGAGGAGCCTTCATCATGAGCGCACGCAACCTCACTCATGGTTCGTCATTATGAAATTGGGTACTCACTACGAAAAAACTTCGTAAAAAATAACAAATAAAAAGAAAATAAGAATAACTATTCATAAGCTTTCCATAACTTCGTGGATGTACTTGTGTGGATCTTTGACCAGACGCTGACTTCAGGCGTCATTCTTCCTTCTCTGCTCTGCGCTCAACCTGCCCTGACGTGTCTCCCCACGCTCCGCTCGTTCCGCATTTGCTGCGTCCCTAGTGAGTTTTTTCTCATTTGTTTACTCTGGGATGTATCGAGTAAGGTTAGGATATGCGTAGCAGGGGTGTCATGGGCGGGCTGCCCGCAGTTCAGTGTATTTTGGGTCGTGTGTTTGGGACGCCTATTTCGGGCGTACCCTCGTGGTCCCGGGGTGGACGCGTGAAACGTTTTCGCGATTTAGCTAGCCTAGTTATTTTGTTGGCTTTAACTACGCGTGATTAGGCTTCTTTTTATCTTTCTGATGAAGTTGCCTTATTTGTTTGTTTTCTGACGTTCCTAGCGTATTTTTCTTCACTTAGTGAAGTTTTTTCTAGGTCCCGTGTCAGTGCTTCCCTCTCCCGGGTATATTTCTTCGAGGTGTGTTGGCTGCTGTTCCTGTTGTGATAATATTCAGTGCTTTTTGTTATATTACCACATGTTTAAGCGATACTCCGTCTGCTTAGGCCTAGCCAGCCTCTCGTAGCTTTTTACATGTACAAGTGTTATTGATTTATTGTATAAATATGTACTACTGTGTCATGTGTGTTCTGGATAAGTTGTGTATTGGCTTATTCCAGGCACTATTTGTGTACCTCCGATTGCATCTGGTTGGTGTGGGTTACCGTTTCCGGCGGATTTTCTCGATTGCTCCGTGAAAATCCGGCTGGTTCTCAGATTGCGTCTGGTGGGTGTGGGTTGCCTTTTCCGGCGGGTTTTCTCGATTGTACCGAGAAAATCCGGCTGGTTGCCGAGTTTTTATCACGCGTGGTTAAAATAGGCTAGTTTCCCCCAGCGAGTGGTGGCTTGAGGGCTCTCCAGAACTGCGTCTCTGTAGTGGGGCCTGTATTCAGGCTTAGTATGTGTTTCCCGGCGGAAGGGCGTTACCCGGTTCAACTAGGGGTTCATGCGGACACCTGTTGACGATAGTTTTTCCCGGTTTTGCAAAGCTGTTGAAGAACTGGGCTGTGTTGTTTTGAGTAGTCTTTCCACCCCGGCGATCTTTTGCAAAGAAGTGGGGATAGGAACAATTGGGGTTAACTTTTCTATTATTTTTCACCCGGCGGTTGAACCTCGGGAGGGTGGGAATCACGGATTTGCAAATTCGGTAGAATTAGCCTAACAATTGAGGGATACATTTAGGTATCAAGACATTCAACTCACGGCGATCTAATGATTAAGATGGGCTTAACCTGGCCAACTGCGTTATAATAAGGAGGCCGGCGTCTTAGTATGGGTTCCCGGTGAACGTTATATCACAGGGAAGACTGCGTCACTTATAAAGAACTGCTCATCTTTATATCATGTCTGAGGATATTCTTAAATCTTTTGGACACGTAAAGTTATTTACAAATCTTTACATACGAACCTACAGGGTAACGAGAGGTAATGGTGGGGTATTACGTCTCGTTGCCCGGCGGTTCATTAACACTTGTGTTAGAACATTGTGGGGTAACCTTATGAGCATTAATTCCTGGAAATTTTCTTTTTTCCAGGCCAGAGTTCCGGCGGGTCATCAGAGGACCAAGTGAGGCCCGGGGGGAGTTAGCTTTTAACCAGTCTCTGCCATGGCTGCTCTAGCCCCTGTTTTTGCTCTTTGCTCAACACCCTCATGTTCCGGAATCCCTATTTTTGCGCACACTCTGTGCATTCGTTGTCAAATGCTTAGACCGATCACAGGGTTTGTGGGTCACAAAGAATTGTACCTTTTGTAGTCAGCTGGGTGTTAAAGTATTACAACATGACAATCTGGCCGCGGCGGTTGCATTACGCAAGGTCAGACAGCTTCTTACTAATTATGCGACTGCAGTGGCTCATAAAGCATTGCAGTGTGATAACGTAATTCTGTGGGACCGTTTGATGGTTCAGTACCCCCCCAATTAAACGTCCTCCTTCCCGAAGTAAAGTCACTAAGCCGGCAGAGGCTGAGCTGGTTAAAGAGCTTCTTGCCTCCCCCGGCACATCTAAGAGACCGCGAGAGCCGTCTCCCCCGGTGACAACTTCGGAATTAAGAGCTAGGTCCAGGTCACGGTCTCCTCTCAGAAAGCAGACACATAGTCACTCGACTTCACCTTCGCGGAAGAAGAGCAAGATAGACAAGACCAAGGATAGTTCTAGTGATACATCAAAGTCGAGGCGGAGTCACAAGTCTTCTAAAAAAGAGTCTCATGTACGAAAGTCCTCCCAGCGTTCGCCGGAGCCTCGAACCTCGCTTTCTGCCTCTACTCCCGACATGTCTCAAGTCCAATCTGCCAGGTCGGAAGTGGAGTCAGAGACTGTGGTCGGGGATATTCCGGCGGACATAGTGTCCTCAAATAATAATATTCTCACTTTAGATTTAGAGGGTTCTCCCGGCAGTGATAACCCGCGAGAGGGCTCGAGTGAGGGCTCAGTCATTGGGGTGGGGCCTGGCTCACAAGTAAGTTCCGACCAAGGCCGGGGAGTTTGGAGGTACTCCCAGCCATGGCGGGACAGATCTCTGCCTTCTCAGGCAACTCAGGTAGAGGCTGAAGTCCACCGGGACGCGGAAACACCGTCTTCCATCCCTGACTTAACATGGCAGGGGGCCCCCGCCTCGGCGGAATCCTCTCAGGAGGGACCGGAGGCAGGGGATGATGGGTCTATTATTTCTGAGGTGGGTAATGAAGATAACTCTCAGAATAGGGATATTTCACCTAATAGTTCTTCATCTGCTCATTTTGTCACAGCGGATGAGATTGATGGGTTATTAGCGAGTGCTTTAACTAAGTTTTTTGGCCAGCAACCGGAGCCTCCTATGGTTGGTCTGGGAGCTCCCACACCAACATCGACTGTCCGACCTCTGGCTACTTCCGTTACTTTGACACAAACTCCGCTCACTCCCCTTGTATCACCTACTATTGTTACTAGGCCAACTTCGGCGGCACTAACTACTTCCAATGTGCGAGTAGTAGCAGACGTAAATCCTCCCCCATTAGACAAAGCCCCGGTCAGAAAAGGGGCTATGCCTCTCTTATACGGGCCAGACGATTCGTGGGTATCACTGGTACCAACAAAGCCGGAGGCGGCACAGTCCACTATGTCAGGGAAGCTTCCGGTGCCACGAGAGTGGGTAATCCAAGGAAATAAATCTAGGAAGTTAAGGGCTCTTGATATGCTGGGAAATGTACTTGATGTTGGTATTAAGGCCATCCCCAACTATTATACTCATGACTATTTTGTATATTCTTCTACACCTGCCCTACCCCCTGCGTCAGCTTCAAAACTGTTTTCAAACTGGGCAAAACATGATGGGTTCAATGATATCAAAGCGCTGTCAGCTCTAACCCCTGAGTTGGGATTAAAGACATTTACTGACTCAGCCAGGAATCCAGTTTTGAAGGTGGAGCAATTGGGTTCGGGTCCTTGGGTGGACTGGGAAGTCGAAGCGCAAAACTTTGCAACCACATTCACTTCTAAAGCTTCACACCAAATTCCACAAGAGAGCCATTCTTGGTTCTCTCTCCCAGTATACTCTGCCGGCGGAGTTCCCTCTGCTCTCTTTGCCTTTTTAGCTGCCCCTAAAATTAATCTATGCGAGCTTAAAGATCCATTCTCTACACCTTCCACTGCTCACCTAGACCGAGAGTTTAGGCTACGGGGTAAGGCTTACAGACTATTTTCTCAGTATATTGTTACGCAACAAGTCGCCAAATCTATGCTAAGATCTGCTCAGGCTATAGCGGACACAGAAGTTCGAAAGGCAATCGAACTATCTAGACGCTTACTTCTCCAAATTTCTATTCAGTCACTAGGAGATATACGCACGGCCTTGTTAGAGGCGGTGCGGGCAAGACAAGATCTAAGGATGTCTCTAGTCCGAAAGCTCCCGGATAGGATTGCTAATCAAGTAATAATGTCCCCAGTTCTAACTGCCTCTTTAATGTCCCCGGAGGTGTGGAGGACGGTGTTTAACATGGCTCAGGCCTTGAAGCACAGTCCCGCCCCATCTCAGAAACCTGCTTTCACTTTTACCAAGCCCAAACCAGTCGCTAAAGCTCAGTCTGGTGGGGCGAAATCCTTTCATTTGCCTAAATCCTCTTCCGCCCAAGGTCAGTACAGATACAAGCAAGGAAAGTCTTCAGGTACCCATAAAGGACAGAGGTATCAAAGGCCGGGTCAGGGCCCGTCTCCGGCCAAACCCGGCGGGTCGTCTAAACTTCCACCACCACCACCACCAAAAAACTAAGGTCTCCCTCACTCCCAGGGCCGATCTCCCGGCGAGTGGATCAGGGGGTAGTCCAGCCGGCGAACCCTTGTCTGCTAACTGGGTCGTTCCGGGCGAATCATCGCGCATGGCCTTTAAACACATGGGCGAGGATGGTGGCACGCAAAGGCATCACCTGGCAGTGGCTCCGGCGACCTCGCTTACGTTAGCCGACAAAGGCAAATTTTGTCTCATTAGAGGTGGAGTCACTGATCCAAGAGATGGTGGCCAAGAATGTTATCATCCCGGTCCCCCAAAATTACCTAGTTTTTACATCCAAACTTTTTCTGGTACCCAAAAGGGACAGTGTTCAGATGAGGCCGGTCGTAGACCTGTCTTATCTGAACCTCCATATTCACAACATATCCTTCCGGATGCTTACAGTGAATCAGATCAGGCTAACACTTCCGCCGGAAGGGTGGATGTGTTCTTTAGACCTGACGGACGCGTATTGGCACGTCCCGGTAAACAAGAGGTTTCAACGTTTTCTAGCGTTAAGAATCATGCATCAGACTTATGTCTTTCAGAGGATGCCGTTCCGTTTAAACCTAGCACCTCGCATATTCACAAAATTAGTCCGGCAAGCCCTAATGCCCTTGTTGCAACAAGGGATCAGAATTTTGTGGTATCTAGACGACTGGCTGGTGGTGGCGGAGACGGAACAATTATGCATAAGTCATGTCAACATAACATTAACTCATGTAAAAACTCTAGGATTCAAGGTAAACCTGGTAAAGTCAAACCTTGTTCCCTCACGAGTGGTTCAGTGGATAGGGCTGGTCTGGGACACAGCTGCTCTCACTCTGAGTCAGAGTGTGGACAATCGGAACAGGTTTCGCAAGAAACTGTTTCTGTTTCTTCAGAGTCTGACTACGACACGGAGAGTCTGGGAATCTCTGGTCGGCTCTCTCAACTGGATCCAACTAACTGTAAAGTTGGGCCAGTTGAAAGTCAAACGTTTAATTTTGGAGGGCAACACATTTTTTCCACTACTGCCGGCGGAAACATTATGGCCCATCCCAAAATTAATACACACCTTACTAGCGGTCTGGGCGAAGAGGAAAACATTGCACTCAGTCATGTCTTGGACCTCTCCTCCGCCGACGGTATGGGTGGACACGGATGCGTCAGGCACGATAGGTTGGGGCTTTCAGTCAAACCAAGGGCACCAGGGTCAAGGGCTCTGGTCCCACTCAGAATCCTCCCACATAAATGTCAAAGAGTTACTAGTCCCCTTGTATTTCCTTCAGGCTCACGGCTTTGCTTTGCGGGGCAAATCGGTGGCCTTCAGGATGGACAATCTGAATGCGGTTCACTGCGTTCAGAAACAGGGGTCAACGCGATCTCGGAGGTTGCTAATCGTGTCAGAAAAGATTTTTGTACTAGCCGACAAGCTGGACATTCAGCTTCACGCTTCTTATCTCCCCGGCGTAGCGAACGTCTGGGCAGACGCTCTGTCTCGGAGACAGAGCACAACAGTAGAATGGGCGCTCAAGCAACACATTTTCGACCTAATGATTGCGAAGCCTTACCATCCACAAGTGGATCTATTTGCGTCCGAGGAGACTCACAAACTCCCGCTGTACCTAACGCGCCGGACAACCACGCCGGCGGGAGGACCCGACGCACTGGTGACAGACTGGAACATGTGGAGTTCCATTTATCTGTTTCCGCCGCCAGACGCTTCTCTAATGTGCCAAGTAGTAAACAAACTACAAGATTATCGGGGCGTCGTCTCATTAATCGCGCCCCTGTGGCCGGCGCAGGCGTGGTACCAGCAATTAAAGACATGGTGCCCAAACCCGGTGTCGCTCCCGGTCGGGTATTTCCACTTAGACACGATTGGCAACCTAGAGACCTCGCTGACTTTTGCATTATGGACATTCAGGAGGCCAAATGGCTAGCTCCGTATGGTAGAACCGTGACCGATAAATTCATGAATCAATACACACAATCTACTAAGAGACAATATCATTCGCATTGGCAGTCTTTTACTTCTTGGATACTCAGAACAGAACAATCCGTGCCGTCAGTAGCTTTGATTTTTAATTATTTAAACTATCTGTTTGAGCAGAAACAGCTATCAGTAGTAACGTTAAAGAATCACTTAACAGCAATTAGGGTGCCATTCCTGGACCTTACGGGTCTAACCATACCACTAGCGGAGGAAACAGGCTTCATGAGGGCATGTTTTAAGCTCCGCCCACCTCCCCGTCAGCTCATGCCTACCTGGTCTCTGGACAAAGCGTTGTCATTACTTCATTCCCGGCGGTACCAAAATACTGCAGATTTTGACTTACTTTTAAAAAGGGCAGTATTCCTTATGGCTTTAGCTACCGGGAACAGGGTTTCTGAGCTGGCGGCGATGAGCAACACACCTAATTGCATCAGGTTTGGTAGGCTCAATGATTGTATTCATATTGCTCCTTCCCCAGGGTTCATCGCGAAGAATGAGCACAGTGATCACGTGTTTTCAGAGTTCACAGTGCCGGCATTGAAAAGGGGAAAGGTGCACCATAATTTATGTCCAGTGCAAGCGCTTACCAAATATTTAAAGGTCGCACCTAGAAATCAACAAGGTGCTTTATGGGTATCTAGTACGGGTAAACGCGTTATGAAGCATAAACTAGCTTCTCTCTTAGTTAACGTCATTCAGGAAAGTAATCCCGGCGTTGTGGTAGAGCTCACGATTTACGCAAATGGGCGACCTCTTTACGTTTCCTTAAGAATTTTTCTGTTGAGGACATAGCAGCCACGCACCTCTGGTCCTCTAATCATACTTTTTTGACTCGATACCTTTCAGTAGCTTTGGACAGGCCTTCCATGCCATGTATAGCTTTACGGCAGAGGGTCTAGGTGGCCTCTGGGTCACTTATTATTTAGATGAGGAAAAGAGGGGGGGGGGGGGGTGCAGTCAGTGTAACATAGGACACCCTAGACCCCGCCGGAGGACGTGTGCGAAGCTTACGAGCTGTGATACAGGGTGTAAGTGCTGTAATTTTAAAGAATTTTCTGTAGTATTCGTTACAGGAAATTGTGCTAACGTCCAATCATAGTTCAAAGACAATGCTTGTTGTAAATAGTTTTGGCTGTGAAGCAATATAATTTTAAATAAATCTTAGTAGTTGCGGCCACAGCTGGTATGTGTAATGTAAGTACCTCTTTACGGTATATTTTTCAAATTATATCCAAGAGTTAATGGGGTTTATATGTGCACATGTAAACTTTGATGTTTTTTGTTTTTCACCACTTACTTTAAGTGGGGTGCCTTCTTAACTACCAGCTCTGTGTACAGTGTCTCGGAGTTAACTCCTTTTTGTCCAAGCAGGCTTCTTCGAAGCACGCTCCTGCTGGTCACCTTTTTGTATATTTTTATGCTGTATAAAGTATTATGCATACAAATATATATTTTTTACAAAGTATGAATACTATGTGGTTATTTGATTATCTGCTTTTGCTAGAGTTATGATATGATTACGAATGTCCCCCTCCAGTCTTAGATATCAGGCATAATCGTCAATGATGGAGGGGCCACTAATAAATTATAGGTTTGACTCCTGTAAGGAGATAAAGAAAACCTAATATTTAGTAGTGGCCCCGTAATCATTGACGACTGGGGCCCTCCCGACCTTCCCCTTCCCATTCGTTGATGTATTAAGGATTTTGGTTTACTTGATATGTCAGTGAAGGAAGAATGACGCCTGAAGTCAGCGTCTGGTCAAAGATCCACACAAGTACATCCACGAAGTTATGGAAAGCTTATGAATAGTTATTCTTATTTTCTTTTTATTTGTTATTTTTTACGAAGTTTTTTCGTAGTGAGTACCCAATTTCATAAAGACGAACCATGAGTGAGGTTGCGTGCGCTCATGATGAAGGCTCCTCAATTTTTTATGCTCTGCGCGGTAGATTCAAACTACGGTAAATGAGTGTTTGAAGAGGGTGCCTTATGTAATAGGCATAATCGTCAATGATTACGGGGCCACTACTAAATATTAGGTTTTCTTTATCTCCTTACAGGAGTCAAACCTATAATATATGCCAAAAATTAGGGTCAAAATTATAAAAAATTACACACTACAATAATTGACACTGTACTCAAGAATCTAGTGTAGTCCTTTTTGTGTTCAATCAACTCACAAAAGGTGTTTCTACAATCTAGTCTACCATTCTATGTATATCTCATCTAGTTTTATTTTTAGCCTAAATATTTTTAGGTTGAAAATTTTTCACTTGTTTTGCAACTTTGAAGATGTGCTGTGCATGAATGGGGGTGGCTAAAAGAATTCCCCCTGACTACTTCATAGAGTTTTGTATGGGCTTTCCAATGGTATATGAATCTTTACTGTATGACAATTTGTTTTTCGATTATATGTATTTCCGAGTTGGAATTTTTTGACATTTTCGTTTTGAGAAAAAGCCTCGCAAACTTCAAAAACTGTTTTTCAGTAGAATAACTCTAGTCCTATTACAGAAAATGTATTTTTTATTATTTCTATTTACATTTTACTCATTCATACATATATATTAGTCCTATTACATGAAATGAATTTGTAATGATTCCTATATAAAAAAAAATGTGTTATACATACTGTATAATATTATACAGTATTAGGCCCATATTCAGCCTGCGAAAGCTTTATATAAAGCTCGAAATACTGCACTTAGAAGCGATTTTTGGCATTCAACTTTTACAGACAGGTTGTTGTTGTTGTTGTTTTTCCCCAAGCTGCCTGGCCGAACAGCCCCAAGGCCCCGAGCAAGGCCAAGGCCATAACCGAGCGCCCCCACAGAACCCGCCCTGCCGACCACAATAAAGCCTGGGTGACCGAAGCCACTCCATGGCGGGGAGCTGAGGAGGGTGCGGAAACGCCCGGGAGACAGGTTGAGGGAATATATAGTCAGCCTTCTATGTGTCAAAAAAAAAAAAAATTTTGTTTACGATTTTTGGGTTAAAAAGGGCGGACGGTCCGCTTAACCCTTAACTGGCGGCGCGCAACTTATCTCGAGTGAAATAAATATGGACAATGTGGCGGTGCACAACTTATGTCGACCGCCATTTTCAGCACGTAATGTTGCTGAGAGAGAGTGGAGCGGTGGGACGAGCGTAGCAACCCTATGACCGGTCCCCACCACCGCGGTGGACATACTGAACTGTATTCTACTTTCCTCCCCCCTCCCTCACTCGCTACACAGGGAATTATGGAAGGAAAATACCTAATTATAGGGTTTTTGCACTCGTGTTGCACGATCGTTGCAAGAGAACCAGTGGTCGTACAAGGATGGTTCGGGTGTCATTGGAAAGCTCTGTTTACGCCCTTTCAGAGATAGATACTTGTTTTACACTCTGGGTCTTATTTAGGCATGAAAATGATCACGTAAACAACCCTATTTAGGGTTAAAAAAAAAATGGTGTGCGGTACGGTCAAATAGACCGCCTAGCCCGCCAATAAGGTGTTAAGATCCAAGGCCGAAAAAAGTGTATTAAAATACTCAAAAATCACTCAAAACAAAGGAATATGTGATTAAGTGAGATAATTTCCCTCCTATCACTCCTCCATATGTGTCAACCCCCCCCCCTTTAATTATCACCTATTTTTCCTCTTATTCCCTTGTTTATCGGTTTATTTACCGCGCCAATATCTCCCACCCAGTTTCAAGGTAATCGGCGACGCATAGAGAGAGCGTGGGAAGACAGACAGTAAGAGAGAGAGATCAGTCTGCCTTCAGGCCTCCAAGAGGGAGGGTGTATGTCTCGTGCGCCTCTCACCTCATGACTGGAGGGTCGGTAATAATTAGTCTTTTTCACCCCCAATACTATTCCCAATTATTTTATTGCTGTTACATGTTCAAATCTTCATATTAAATGTAAAATAGGCACATATGAATAAGTAATAACGATATTTATCGGATAATGACGATTTTAGGCTGGAATGAAGCAAAATATGCTCGCTTGGCGCGCACTTTTAAAAACCAATGGCGCTCCTTTCTCTGGTTACAGGGAACAAGATTTTCTCTGCCCCAATTGGAAATACAGTAGTACAGTAAAAGTCCTTTAATCCGACGACCGATGATTCGAATCTCCCAATAGTTCGAATTTTTCAATTTGAGGCCAAATCCGAATTCACCCGATGGTCCGAATTTCAAGAAGTCCCAAAGTCCCCTTTTTGAGGCATTAGTCCACTCAAATGACACATAATGGAGCACACACATATCATATGTTCATGAATTCACTTTAAAAGTTTACCATTGTCATTGTAGCCTATTACCTACTTCAAAACATTCAGATTAATGGTCAAAGGAAGCTACTGATATAAACGTAAACACCACATCGTCTGCTAGAGCGTTTGTTTTGCTCTTGAACGCATTCTTGGGACGCTCCGATGCGCTACTGGCTTGCACCGCATCGTCTGCAAGCGCATTCAGTCTTGCGCTTGAAAACACACCTTTGGACGCTCCGATACGCTACTATTTATAGTGATCGGAGCATCCCAAGGGTGCTTTCAAGAGCAAGACAAACTCGCTAGTAGACGATGCGGACATGTGACAATAAGAAGAAGAAGAAGAAGGTGTTTACGTTTATATCAGCAGATTCCTTTGACCAATAATCTGAATGTTTTGAAGTAGGTAATAGGCTACAATGACAATGGTAAACTTTTGAAGTGATTTCATGAACATATGAGCCGATATGTGTGCACCATTGTGTCATTTGGGTGGCCTAATGCCTCAATGTTTTCGTCAGGCCACAGGTTCATAGGGGTAAAGTCCGATAATCCGAAAAATCCACTAATCCGAACGAGGGCCGGTCCGCTGCCCTTCGGATTAACGGAAGTTTACTGTAGTTAGTTAGAAGCCGAAGGAGGGTAGTTTAGAAATTAAAGATTTGTGCCAGACTCTATCGAAGGCCTTCTATATGTCTAGTGCAATAGAAAAGTTCTCACCGAAGTCCCGAAAGGAGGATGACCAAGAGTTAGCAAGATATGAAAAAAGATCACCAGTAGAGCGACCCTTAACCTAACAAGTGCGCATGGGGGTAATTGGAAACGTCCCCCTGTGCTGACGTATTTGAGGTGTTTCCGTCACTAAAATATTCATTGTACCATTAATAGCATTAATACTTATCCATATGCACCTATTATGGGTTGATTATAAAGGTATTAACCTGAAACAACAATAAAACGAGTGAAAACAGCGTTTGGATGGTCAAAATCGGAGATATAGCCCGCGAGTTGTATAATGTATTGGTGAGGCAAGCTGCTTTCCCGCCAATTTCCCCCAAGGCCACTGAGACACAGTCGATCGATACTCTCTCTCTCTCTCTTGCACTCGCTTGCCATCAGTGATGACAACACCCTGCTTGCAACTCGCTAATGTTAGCACGAAAATATACCTCAGAATAAGGGAATAACAGGGAAAATAGGTGATAACTGAAGGAGAGGAGGAAAGTGGGGAAGGAGGGGAGGTAGAGGACTGATATTTTGCATGGCCCAGGGGCCAAAAAATGTTTTTTTTTTTTTTTCTTTTCGATGTCAAAAGTTGATTTTTGTTTTCACTCACTCTTAAGAGTCTCCCCGCAGTCCGCCGGGGGAACTCTTAAGAGTCTCCCCGCAGTTCCCGGGTTAAGGAAGCCATACTGGTGATCTGAGAGTAGATTATGAGAATAGAAATGCTAAAGAAATTTGGAAGCAAGAATAGTTTAAAAAACTTTAGAGATACAAGAGATGAGAGCAATTGGACGATAGTTGGAGGGTTGAGAGCGGTCACCCTTCTTTGGGACAGGTTGAATGAGAGCAAACTTCCAGCATGAAGGGAAGACGTTAGAGGAAAGACAGAGACGAAAGAGTTTGCCTAGGCAGGGAGTCAGCACTGAAGCAGTTTTTTAGTACAACAGGAGGAACACAGTCCAGACCGTACGCCCAGAGAGGGTAGAAAATACATCTTTAGAAGAGATTAGGATATTAGGCATAAGTAGGAGAGTAGGGGGTGGAGAGGGAGGAATAGCACCGGAATCATCCAAGGTGGAGTTTCTAGCATAAGTTTGAGCAAAGAGTTCAGCTTTGTCATAGGAAGAAGTGATGGTTGTGCCATCAGAGTTGAAAAGGGGAGGAAAGACGAGGAAGAAAAATTGTTGGAGAGGTTTTTGGCTAGATGCCAGAAAGCTTGGGAAAAGCTAGAGTTGGATAGTTCAGTGCATTTATTATTAATGAAAGAGTGTTTGGCAAGTCAGAGAACAGATTTGGCTTGATTCCGGGCAGAAACATAGGAAGAATGAGATTCTTGAGTCTTAAGGCGTCGGTACCGTTTGAATGCTTCCTCCTTGTTGCGGACAGCAGTAGAACAAGCGTGAGTAAACCAAGATTTGTTTGCATTAGAGTGAGAGAAAGAAAATGGAATGTATACAGTACTTCCATGCCCAAGAGGATTACCTCGGTAATGCATTCAGCACTCTCCGAGAGTCCCGGCGACGGAAGCAAAAGTAATTCCATGGGAAATCAAAGAAGTACTGCCGAAGCGCCTCCCAATCGGCAGCGCCAAAGTGCCACAAGCGCCGCCGATTGGGAGGATCGGGTGGCCGTACCGGAGAGATAGGACAGGTAACAAATATTAGTTTATGGTCGGAGGAGCCCAAAGGAGAGAAAAGATTTACAGTATAAGCAGAAGGGTTAGAGGTTAGAAATAAGTCAAGAATGTTGGGCCGATCTCCGAAGCGATCCAGGATACGGGTGGGTTGCTGGACTAACTGCTCTAGGTCGCTTAAGATAGAAAAGATGTAGGGGTGGTAGCAAGTACAGTAATGGAGGGGATTTATCTCACCGAATCACAAATTGCTTTGTTTTGAGTGCCACTGGGGTGTTTTCTAAGGTTTTTTGTTATGCTCTGGATCTATTGAGGACGGTCGCAGTGCACCACAAAAACCTCTATTGAGGATGGTTACCGTTTATGGGTTAAGAGCAATAAAAGAAGTGGGAATAGCATTTGGGGTGTGAAAAAGACGTAATTTATTAGTGGCCCCTCCATCATTGACGAACATGCCTATTACATAAGGCATCCTCTTCAAACACTAATCCGCCGTAGTTTTGAATCTACCGCGCAGAGCATTTAAAAAACTGAGGAGCCTTCATCATGAGCGCACGCGACCTCACTCATGGCTTCAGTCATTATGAATTGGGTTCTCACTACGAAAAAACTTCGTAAAAAATAAAAACAAAAAGAAAATAAGAATAACTATCCAATAAGCTTTCCATCATATCGTGGATGTACTTGTGTGGATTTCTGACCAGACGCTGATTCAGGCGTCATTCTTCCTTCTCTGATCTGCGCTCAGCCCGCCCGGACGTGCCTCCCCACGCTCCGCTGGTTCCGCATTCGTTGCGTCCCTAGTGAGTTTTTTCTCATTTGTTTACTCCAGGATGTATCGAGTAAGGTTAGGATAGGCGTAGCAGGAGTGTCCTGGGCTGGTTGCCCGCAGTGCAGTGTATTTTGGGTCGAGTGTATGGGGCATCTATTTCGGATGTACCCTCGTGGTCACGTTGTGGACATGTGAACTTTTTCACAGTTGAGTTAGTTTGTGATGCAGGCGGCTTTCACTACGCGTTAATTATTGCTGCCTTTTATCTTTCTGATGAGGTAAGCTGTGTTTTCTGACGTTCCCAGCGTATTTTTCTTGTGAAGTTTTTTCTGGGTCCCGAGTCAGTCTTCCCTGGGTTGGAAGTTGTTGCTCGGTGGTGTGTTGGCGGTGGTTCCTGTTGTGATATTTCCAGTGTGTGTGTATATTTCAACTGTTTTTATGCCGTCTGCCTAGGCCTAGCCAGCCGCTCGTAGCTTTGCCACATGTACTAGTGTTATTATTTATTATTTATAAATATGCCCTACTGTGTCATGTGTATCCGGGTTTTAGTTGTGTATTGGCTAATTCCTCGGACTATAATTGTTTCCTGGTTTAGTTGTGTATTGGCTAATTCCACGGATTATGCTGTGACCCTGGGTTAGCCGTGCGTGGCTTTCCTCGTGCCGTGTGTTGTTCAGATGGTATCTGTTCAGGGTGGGTTTCCTTCCGGGGTTTTTTTTCTCGGTTTCACCGTGAAAAAATCCTGGCCGAGAGCAGTGTTGGGCCACACGTGGTTGTTGACACTGGCTTGTATCCCCGGCGGGTGGGGTGTCTGTGGCTCTCCAGGACTGCGTCTCTGTGGGTGCCTGGTTTCAGGCCTCCTTTGATTCCCGGCGGGATGGCTGTACCCATCCATATAAAACGGCGTCCTTGTGGACATACATTTTAGGAGTTTTTTCTACCTGGTTTTACGACAACCACATGAAAAAACCTAGCTGTTGTTTAGGCTTTCCTCCCCGGCGATCTTTTACAAAGAAGCGGGGACAGGAACTTATGGGGTTAACTTTTAAAACTTCTCACCCGGCGGGTGCACCTGGGTAGGGTGAGATGAACGACTTAGGTCTTCCAGTTAGTTAACCGATCCATTATAGTGATACTCTGTGTATCGCTGCCTTTACTATTTACGGCGATTGAAGGTTCAATTAGGTTATATATCGATTCTCACACCCGGCGGGTGCTCCTAGGTGGAGGAATTAAGGAATTTTACAAAATTCATTTTAACCTATTTAATTTAGTGATACTATCAGGTATCGCCGCCTTCGATCTTACGGCGATCTTTTGGGACAATTCGTTAAACATTAGATCTCGTATCATCCTGCCCTGGGCTATTCTACTATAATAATTCAAGGGCCGGCGTCTTTTTTGGGGGTTGCTTTGTTACAAAATTGAATCTTGAGACAGTCACCTCCTCCGAGAGACTATAAGTGACTATAAGTGACTTAATGTTTAATAGCTGGACCATTATATCAGAGGGTATTCTTCACTTTCTTTAGCAAAAGATTTGTTTAGACTTTACACCCCGCCGCGTAGCGAGATGTGTTAGTTGTGTCTTTGCATCTCGTTGCCCGGCGGGTTATTAACACTGGTGTGCGATCATGTTGGATTACCCTTATGAGCATTAATTCCTGGAAATTTTCTTGTTTTTTCCAGAGCTGAGCTCCGGCGGACCAATACAGACCCGGCGGTAGTTTTCACCCACCAGTCTCTGTCATGGCTACCGTGGCCCCAGTTTTTGCCCTGTGCATTACCCCTACTTGTGCTGGTATCCCTATTTTTGCACACACCCTTTGCATAAGGTGTGTTAAATGTCTAGACCGTTCAAGGGGTCTCTGGGTGATGCATAATTGTTCCTTTTGTTCTCAATTAGCTGTTAAAGTCCTTTGTGATAATGATAAGACCGCGGCGGTAGCGTTGAGTGAGGTTCGAAAACAAATGTCGGCCTACACTACCATTGTCGCGCATAAGTCACTTCAATGTGACAACGTCCCACTTTGGGATAGATTGCTGTCAGAACACCCTCCCCCTAAACGTTCCTCTAGAGTCACGAGTGTTAAGCCGACGGAGACTAGTCAGGGTTCTGTATCGTTTGCGACTACAACTAAACGCCCGAGAGAGCCTACACCCCCGGCATCCGCCTCCTCGTCGCAGGCGAGATCTAGGTCAAGGTCACCTCTCAGACAACAGTCTTCTAGTCGGGCCTCTTCGCCGGAGAGTAAGAAGAGTAAGACGGAAGATTCCACCAGTGGTCACGGCGGAGATTCTTCCAGATCTAAGACTAGTTCGCGGTCACACCGCAGCCATAAATCCTCAAAAAAGGATTCACATCGGAAGTCCTCTCGACATTCCCCTAAGTCTAGTGCATCTCATCGTACCTCTACACCTGACAAAGTTTGTGTTAGGGCCTCTGAGTCCAGTGCAGCACCTGTCCCTAATTAATATTAATATTTTAACCCTGAAAATGGAAAGTTCAGGAGGGTCAATAATTGAGAATGTTTCAGACTCTCAAGAGAGCGTAGGCCAGGGCCTTGGTGTTTGGCGGTTTGCCCAACCACGGTCTGACCACCCACGTCCGACTCATACGAGTCACACAGTAGCCGACGTCCACAGGGACGCGGCGACCCCATCCTCTATCCCAGATTTATCTTGGAAACAAGGTACCCCTGCCTCGGCGGGGTCTTCTCAGGAGGATCGGGAGGAAAAAGACGAAGTTTCAATAATTTCGGATATGGAAGGACAAGGGTCAGGCTCAGGCTTGGACGCCGCAAGAGATAATAATGATTCTCCTATAAGTTCTTCATCTAACCAGTTTGTTACAGCACAAGAAATTGATGGGTTGCTTACTCATGCTTTATCTAAATTTTTTGGTCAGCAACAAGAAAACCCTACAATGGACTTGGGGGCTCCCTCGACAAGCTCTACGGTACGGCCTCTGATGACGTCAATTGATTTATCTAAGATTCCTAACCCTCCTACTCTGTCACCTGCAAGGAGCACTAAGCCTGCCACGGCGGCATTGACAACTTCAAATGTCAGGGTCATAACGGATGTTAATCCACCCCCTCTAGACAAAGCACCTCTTAGAAAGGTAGCTATGCCCCTCCTTCATGGGCCAGACGAGTCATGGGTTCTTTTGAACCCCTCTAAACCAGAGCTTGCCCAACCTACCTTGTCAGGGGAACTCCCGGTACCGCGTGAGTGGTTTATCCAGGGCAACAAGTCAAAGAAATTAAGGGCCATGGATGCCTTAGGTAATGTTCTGGACGTAAACATTAAGGCTATACCTAGTTATTATCACCAGGATTATTTTGTGTATGCTTCTAAGCCTGCTTTACCCCCTGCCTCAGCTTTAAAACTATTTTTCAGACTGGTCTAAGCTGGATGGGTTTAATGATATTAAGACTCTGTCAGCTCTTACTCCTGAACTAGATTTACGGACCGTCACAGACGACGCAGCTAATCCAGTTTTGAAGGTGGGACAGTTGGGTCCAGGACCTTGGGTGGATTGGGAGGTAGAGGCTCAAAACTTTGCAACCACTTTCACTTCTAAATCTTCCCACCAGATCCCTCAGGACTCACATTCATGGTTTTCCATGCCGGTGGGTTCTGCCGGCGGAGTCCCGGCGGCTTTGTTTGCATTCCTAGCTGCCCCTAAGATTAATCTTTGTGAACTGAAGGACCCGTTCACTACCCCTACCCCTACTCACCTAGACAGAGAATTTAGGCTACGAGGAAAAGCTTTTCGCCTGTTTTCACAGTACATAGTATCTCAGCAGGTGGCTAAGTCTTTACTACGATCTACTCAGGCAATCGCAGACGCGGATGCTCGAAGATCGGTTGAGTTATCCCGGCGACTGATTCTTCAGTCGTCAATCCAATCCTTAGGTGACATACGCACCGCCTTGCTTGAGGCGGTGCGAGCACGACAAGATCTTAGGATGTCGTTAGTTCGCAAGCTACCTGAGCGCATTGCTAACCAGGTGGTGATGTCACCAGTACTTACCCCTTCTTTAATGTCCCCTGAAGTATGGCGAACGGTGTTCAATATGGCACAGGCCGTTAAGCACAGTCCCACCCCTTCTAAGAAACCTGCATTTAACTTCCCCAAACCCAGGCCTACTACTAAAGCCCAGCCAGGGGGATCTAAACCATTTCTTCCGCCTAAGTCCTCCCACTCCCCCCAGGGTCAGTACAGGCATAGACAGAATAGGTTTTCAGGTCAGAGAGGACGCGGCCAAAATAAACCAGGTCAGGGCCAGTCTTCGACCAACACCAGCCAGCCGGCGAAGCGGCCAGCACCAACCCCACCATCAAAAAACTAAAGTCTCTCTCACTCCCGGCGCCTACCTTAAGGCCGGAGGAACCGAGGGTAGTACAGCCGGCGAACCCTTGTCTGCTAACTGGGTCGTTCCGAACGTGTCACCAAGCATGGCCGTTAAACACTTGGGCACGGATGGTGGCACGCAAAGGCATCACTTGGCAGTGGCTCCGGCGACCTCGATTACGTCAGCCGACAACGGCGAATTTTGTTTCTTTAGAGGTGGAGTCACTAGCCCAGGAAATGATTGCCAAGAATGTCATCATCCCGGTCCCCCCAAATTACCCTGTATTCACGTCCAAACTATTTTTGGTTCCCAAAAGGGACAGTGTTCAGATGAGGCCGGTCGTAGACCTGTCTTATCTGAATCTTCACATTCACAACGAATCTTTCAGAATGTTAACAGTACACCAAATCAGGCTAACACTTCCGCCGGGAGGTTGGATGTGTTCACTAGACCTGACAGACGCCTATTGGCACGTATCGGTCAACAAAAGATTTCAAAGGTTTTTGGCCTTACGGATCAGGCACCAAAATTTTGTTTTTCAGAGGATGCCGTTCGGTTTGAACCTAGCACCTCGATTATTCACAAAACTAGTCCGGCAAGCCCTGATGCCATTGTTAAAACAAGGGATCAGAGTGTTGTGGTATCTGGACGACTGGCTGGTGGTGGCAGAGACACAACAATTATGCATAAAACATGTCAATATCATTTTGAATCATGTCAAAACTCTAGGCTTCAAGGTAAATCTGGTAAAGTCAAACCTTGTTCCCTCACGAGTAATTCAGTGGATAGGGCTGGTCTGGGACACCGCCGCTCTCACTCTGAGTCAGAGTGTGGACAATCGCAACAGGTTTCGCAGGAAACTGTTCAGGTTTCTTCACAGTCTGACTACGACACAGAGGGTCTGGGAGTCTCTGGTCGGCTCTCTCAACTGGATTCAACTAACTGTCAAGTTGGGCCGGTTGAAAGTAAAACGATTAATATTGGAAGGCAACAAATATTTCCCGCTCTTACCGGCGGGAAAATTATGGCCCATCCCGAAATTAATCCACACCTTGCTAGCGGTCTGGGCGAAGAGGGAAACATTGCACTCAATAATGTCATGGACCTCTCCTCCACCAACGGTATGGGTAGACACGGATGCGTCAGGCACAATAGGTTGGGGATTTCAGTCAAACCAGGGGCACCAGGGTCAGGGACTTTGGTCCCACTTAGAAATCTCGCACATCAATGTCAAAGAATTACTAGTCCCCTTATATTTCCTTCAGGCTCACGGCCCGGCGTTACGGGACAAGTCGGTGGCCTTCAGAATGGACAATCTGAATGCAGTCCACTGTATTCAGAAACAAGGGTCAACGAGGTCAAGGAAGTTGCTAAACGTATCAGAAGAGATTTTTGCTCTAGCCAACAGTCTAGATATTTATCTGCACACTTCTTATCTCCCAGGCGTAGCGAACGTCTGGGCAGACGCTCTATCCCGGCGACAGAGCACGACAGTAGAATGGGAGCTCAAGCAACCCATTTTCAACCTAATGATTGCAGAGCTCTCCCATCCACAAGTGGATCTTTTTGCGTCCGAGGAGACTCACAAACTCCATCTATACCTCACCCGCCGGGCGAAAACGCCGGCAGG
Organism: Paralithodes platypus; assembly: GCA_032716605.1. NCBI lineage: Eukaryota > Metazoa > Arthropoda > Malacostraca > Decapoda > Lithodidae > Paralithodes > Paralithodes platypus. The sequence goes on along the minus strand of CM064533.1, from coordinate 19,066,058 downwards.
GGGCCAGACGCCCTAGTGACAGGACTGGAACAGATGGAGCTCCATCTATCTGTTTCCCGCCGCCAGATGCGTCACTAATGTGCCACGTAGTGAACAAACTACGAGATTATCGAGGCTTAGTCTCGCTAATCGCGCCACTGTGGCCGGCGCAGTTGTGGTACCAGCAATTGAAAATGTGGTGCCCGGACCCGGTATCGCTCCCGGTCGGGTATTTCCACTTAGACGCGATTGGCAACCTCGCGACCTCGCTGACTTTTGCATTATGGACATTCAGGAGGCCAAGTGGCTAGCACCATACGGTAGAGATGTGACAAATAAATTACTTAATCAATATACTCAGTCTACAAAACGACAGTATCAATCACATTGGCAAGCCTTTACTTCTTGGATCGTTAGGACAGAACAAACTGTACCCTCAGTGGCATTAGTTTTTAATTATTTAAATTATCTGTTTGAGCAGAAACGTTTATCTGTGGTAACATTAAAAAATAACTTAACTGCGATTAGAGTGCCCTTTTTAGACCTTACAGGTCTCTCCATACCGGTGGCGGAGGAAACAGGTTTTATGAGAGCATGTTTTAAACTCCGCCCACCTCCCCGTCAGCTCATGCCTACTTGGTCTCTGGACAAAGCTTTGTCTTTGCTTCACTCTCGTCTGTACCAAAATACTGCAGACTTTGCATTAATCTTAAAAAAGGCGGTTTTCCTTTTGGCTTTAGCCACCGGAAACAGAGTGTCTGAGCTGGCGGCGATGAGCAACACACCTAATTGTCTTAGGTTTGGTAGACTTAATGAATGTATTTCCATTGCACCCTCCCCAGGTTTTGTAGCCAAGAATGAGCATAGTGCACACGTGTTTTCTGAGTTCACGGTGCCGGCGTTAAAAAGGGGAAAGGTGCATCATAATTTATGTCCAGTACAAGCTCTAACCAAATATTTGAGAGTAGCTCCTCACAACCCCCAAGGTGCTTTATGGGTAGCAAGTACGGGTAAACGCTTACTTAAACGGCGATTAGCCTCTCTTCTGGTAGAAGTCATTAAAGAAAGTAATCCCGGCGTTGTGGGTCGGGCCCACGATTTACGCAAATGGGCAGCCTCTTTACGTTTCCTGAAATTTTTTTCAGTTGAAGACATAGCGTCCACGCAGTTGTGGGCGTCTAATCATACGTTTCTGTCTAGATACTTGTCAGTTGCTCTAGACAAACCTTCCTTACCATGTATAGCTTTAAGGCAGAGGGTCTAAGCGGCCCTGCAGTCACTTTTGTTTACTTTCATGGGAAAAGGGGGGGGGGGGGGGGGGGTGCAGTCAGTTGACACAGGACACCCTACACCCCGCCGGAGTATGAGAGCTGTGATACAATTTAAGGTTAAAATGTGTTATGAAAATTTCTCAGTGAGAAATTGTGCTAGTACAATGTTAAGTACAAAACAACGGTGTTGTTAGAGTAGTTTAGCTGCGAAAGCAATTTAGTTTTAGATTATTGGAGTTCCTTTGCAATTTATCTCCAAGTTTATGTTGGGGTTTATTATGTGCACATGTAAACTTATAACTTGTTATTTTTTGTCACCACTCGTTGAGTGGGGTGCCTTTGTAACTACAGATCTGTGTTCAGAATCTTCAGGGTTACCAATTTTTTGTCAGGCAGGCTTCTTTGAAGCACGCACCTGCCTGAACCCCCTTTTTCTTGTATTTGTTCGGCTACGCCGTTAATTAAATATATTTTCAAAGTAAGAATACTATGTGGTTGTTTTTATTATCTGCTTTTCTAGAGTTATGATATGATTACGAATGTCCCCCTCCAGTCTTAGAAATCAGGCATGTTCGTCAATGATGGAGGGGCCACTAATAAATTATAGGTTTGACTCCTGTAAGGAGATAAAGAAAACCTAATATTTAGTAGTGGCCCCGTAATCATTGACGACTGGGGCCCTCCCGACCGTCCCCTTCCCATTCGTTGATGTATTAAGGATTTTGGTTTACTTGATATGTCAGTGAAGGAAGAATGACGCCTGAATCAGCGTCTGGTCAGAAATCCACACAAGTACATCCACGATATGATGGAAAGCTTATTGGATAGTTATTCTTATTTTCTTTTTCTTTTTATTTTTTACGAAGTTTTTTCGTAGTGAGAACCCAATTCATAATGACTGAAGCCATGAGTGAGGTCGCGTGCGCTCATGATGAAGGCTCCTCAGTTTTTTAAATGCTCTGCGCGGTAGATTCAAAACTATGGCGGATTAGTGTTTGAAGAGGATGCCTTATGTAATAGGCATGTTCGTCAATGATTACGGGGCCACTACTAAATATTAGGTTTTCTTTATCTCCTTACAGGAGTCAAACCTATATTATTGTCGCCCGGTCGTGTCATGGGCGAGAGCCCGGGCGGTGAATATCCTTACTCTACGAGCTCTACAACGACACTGAGGGCTCCCAGTAGAAGTCTGTGTCATGAGGCGGGAGCACGGGCGGCGAATATCCTTACTCTCCGAGCTCTAGAGCGACACTGAGGGCTCCCAGTAGAAGTCTCTGTGTTGCAAGGGTCTCTAGCTGCCTTGCCCGTGTTAAAGAGACTGCGTGAGGGAAATTCGCTAGGAAAATTACCCAATAATAGCGGGAATAAGAGGAAAAATAGCTGATAATTGAAGAGGGGGGAAAAGGGGTGTTAAGGAGGGGAAGGGGACACATGTGGAGGAGTGGTAGAAAGAAATGGAGGGCAATTATCTCACCTAATCACATATTACAGTACTTTGTTTTGAGTGACAGTGGGGTGTTTTGAATGTTTTTTTTTTATGCCTTGGCTCTTAGGACAAACCTCAACTTCGCCCACCAAACCTCTTATGAGGACCCTCGCCTTTCCCGGGTTAACAGTCTAATTAATTCAAAAAAAGTTAAGTCCAAATTACTTCACTTATTGCTCACTTATATCAATATCACTGCAACTACCAGAGATTTTTAGGTTATGCAAGCTTCTCTCGATACCTCCTAGCGAGAGAATATCCGTTGTGTTCTATGACAAGCCGGAGTGGGCATTGCGGGAGGCACTGAATCAGACACGGCGGAAGCACTATTTTGCATAGTTTCCATGATGGCGGCTAGGCTGAGACTGATTTTGCCGCGTAGTACATACGTGGTGGCACTTTGTATGCGTATGTAAACAAACAAATTGGCGCGCGTGATTCAAATGCACGAATTCAAGGAACGGCTTCTGAGAGGCCACCCGGGGCATGCGGAGCAAGTTCGATATGCCTTCTGAGAGGCCATCCGGGCTTGAAGGGTTAACCCTCGTCGAATGGGTGTTTAAACTTTCCCGTATCAAATTCTCAGGATTTTGGCGCACTTATAAATACAGTCAGGTCTTGATATACACGGTTAATTCGTACCCTGTATGTACAGTGTATATCAAAACCAGGTACAGTCAGGCCTGCCAATACACGAGTTTATGGGCGGCACGAGGCCTCGTGGATTAAAAATTTGCGTATTGGAAATAATACTTCTTATGGGAATAATTGCTTATGGGCGGCACCGACTTCGAGAATGAATTTTTTGTTGGCCTATTTCTCCCCTTCAATTGCTTAAAATGGTGGACATAATCATCAAAATAATGAGAAAATATAACATCTATAACTATAACAACTAAATATAACTTAATCTTGAGGGTTATAAGCTTGTTTTTTCGTGGCTTGATAAATGAGTAACCTTCCGTTCCGCTCCGAGATAGATGTAAGACTGGCGTATCCCACAACGCCGACCACGCGCATTAGGCAAACACGGCGGAAATGCCCGTATTTCGGCGCTCGATTCGCATATTGTAAGTACATCTTCGTATTTTGAACATTTTTGGTAATATTTATTTTGTACCCCTGCTCGTGTATTAGCGATTTCGCGGATTGAAAACTCGTGTATTGGCAGGCCTGACTGTACTTATTACCGAAACTACCACTAATTATTTCTCAATATTTGAAGGCTATTATAGAATAAGGATGTTGCAAAGATCATATTAAAATTGTGACGCCTGCCAGCGTTGGCAGAATTGCCACTAGCGCTCGTCAGGGCAGTGAAATGGGCTACAGTCTATCTACAATGTTGTACTTTCTTTCTTGTGAATCGTCATGTCACAGGCAGTATAGAAGTGGTCTTTACTTTTGCCTGTGACAATGCATTATATTTTAGATCATGAGTTGAACATAAGATGCATTGTAGTGAAGGAGAGAGAGAGAGCGAGCGAGCAGGCTGGGGGAGGTGAGTGTTGCTATTCCTCCTCCTCCCTCCCGGAGGAGATGCTCGCCCGCGTGGTCTTTTCTCTCGGTTTTGATTGGCTGGTGGTTCCTGGTTCCTGGCGCCTTCTGCAGGCCTGCTGCCTGGTGACGTAGCGGCCTGTGATTGGCTGACCACCATGCCTTTGTGTGTGATCCTGGAGGGGTCCCGAGGAGCTATTCTCCTCAGAGCTTGCCTGACCAGCATACCCTTCACATATCCCTTGCCACCTGTCACCGACTTCTACCTATAGAGCACTTTCTCTCTCTCTCTCTCAACTTCTTACCTCTCATTCTTCCTCTCTATTTAACCCGCTGAGACCCAGCGTCGCACGTGTTGCGTCTGCAATGTTCGATCACCAGAACCCAGCGACGCAATGGTTGCGTCCAGGTTAATTACTTCGGTCCTATGGCACCTAGAAGGCTCAGATTTGTATGGGAACTGTGTAAGTATCTAACGCAACCATGCCGATGGTTGAAAACTCTCAAAGTTCAACCGCGTGCGCGTGAGCACGCAAAAAACTTTTTTTGGGGAAAATTGCCTTCAATTTTTTACTCTTGTAAAATCCGTTTTCGGGGGCTCTGTAGGACCATTTTTTGAGCTTTTTGATCGTTTTTTCGTGGTTTTTCCTTCATTCCTAACCCATTCGCTATTGTTTCTGGAAAAACAAAAATTCAACCCTCTGGGCCCTGGTGGGACATTTATTACAAACTAGCTGGGGCTCAGCGGGTTAATATCACAACTCCCCTTTGGTTCTGCACGATTTCATATATCGGCCATCGTATTATATGCTGAAGCTCTCAGATATTATATGTTTAGTTAGGCATTTTGGAGGGGTTACCATTTTGTCTGTAGAGGTCCAACACACTCACGGTGTCTCCCTGCCTATTCCTTGGCTGTCTGCTGGGCTATTTAATGCTAGACTAGGGTGAGGCCATTGTTGTTGTGATTTCCGATGTGTACTAGGTTTTGTTGAACCTGTACAATCGCAACGGAGACGTGGGGAGCCTAGGTGGTCTTTCTGACTGTGTACCTTGTGAGTTTAGCACTGTGTTGCGAGTGAGGGCTTTTGCCTCTGCCACCCAACACTGTGCTAACTCGTTTGCTTTGACTTTGAGAGGGTCGCCAGGAGAGAACCAGATACTAGCGATCTGGATCTCTCAAGAGAGCACCCCGTCAATTAACGTAATTTGGCCGCACAGCCTTAAGGACCTCGCTAGGCTACGAGCCGCTTGCTCAGCCATTGTTTCCTAGCATACGACATCCCAGATAGACTTTATTAGCCTAGCAGACACCAGTTTAGAATTATTATAGGTTTGACTCCTGTAAGGAGATAAAGAAAACCTAATATTTAGTAGTGGCCCCGTAATCATTGACGAACATGCCTATTACATAAGGCATCCTCTTCAAACACTAATCCGCCGTAGTTTGAATCTACCGCGCAGAGCATTTAAAAACTGAGGAGCCTTCATCATGAGCGCACGCGACCTCACTCATGGCTTCAGTCATTATGAATTGGGTTCTCACTACGAAAAAACTTTCTAAAAAATAAAAACAAAAAGAAAATAAGAATAACTATCCAATAAGCTTTCCATCATATCGTGGATGTACTTGTGTGGGTCTTTGACCAGACGCTGATTCAGGCGTCATTCTTCCTTCACTGACATATCAAGTAAACCAAAATCCTTAATACATCAACGAATGGGAAGGGGATGCTCGGGAGGGCCCCAGTCGTCAATGATTACGGGGCCACTACTAAATATTAGGTTTTCTTTATCTCCTTACAGGAGTCAAACCTATAATTTATTAGTGGCCCCTCCATCATTGACGAACATGCCTGATTTCTAAGACTGGAGGGGGACATTCGTAATCATATCATAACTCTAGAAAAGCAGATAATCAAACAACCACATAGTATTCTTACTTTGAAAAATATATTTAACCCTCCAGCCCCGGCTACGCATTACATAAATATTCCCCGAAACCCGGGTGTTTTGGCCGAAAAACGTCTAGGCTAGGCTACCGTATATTTGTTATTCTGACTACTTCCCGCATTCCCACGCATCCCCAAGCGTAGCTGTGTTATTTACCTGTAGAATGGCATTAAGTAGAGCTCTCTAAGTCAACTGGTTGAGTTGTGATGATGATTTCATTGGAGATAACTTTATGGCAAAAACAGCCACTTTACACTACTTTTCGATACTTAACAACAACATACAGGCACACACGAACAAGCGACGCTCTCCTTCTTGTGGCCGGAGATGCGGGGCGTCGGTCCAGCCGGCTGTTGTTTACATGCGTCGGACCGACGCCTCGCACACCAAGCTCACAGGCTTTGACCTCATGGGTGTTTAAGAGCCCTTCCGGGCAGCTCGTGTATGCTTTTTTATGGGCGTTCAAGAGCCCTTCCGGGAACAGAGGGTTAAACATGGCGCAGCCCATATACTGTATATACAAAAGAGGGGTTCAAGCAGGTGCGTGCTTCAAAGAAGCCTGCTTGACAAAAAGGGTAACTCTGGAGATTTCTGTGAACAGATCTGTAGTTACAAAGGCACCCCACTCAACGAGTGGTGACAAAAATAACAAGTTATAAGTTTACATGTGCACATATAACCCCATAATGTTCGTGGAAATATTTTGCAAAATATCTCCACTGTTTAATACTAAATTGCTTTCACAGCTAAAACTACTATAACAACCCTGTTGTTTGTACTAACATTGTACTAGCACAATTTCTCGCCCTGAATAGAACAGAGAAATTTTCATATCACATTATCCATAATTTGTATCACAGCTCTTACACTCCGGCGGGGTCTAGTGTGTCCTATGTTACACTGACTGCACCCCCCCACCCCCCTTTTTCCTTGAAAGTAAACAAAAGTGACTGAAGGGCCACCTAGACCCTCTCCCTTAAAGCTATACATGGTAAGGAAGGTTTGTCTAGAGCAACTGACAAGTATCTAGTCAAAAACGTATGATTAGAAGCCCACAAATGTGTGGACGTAATATCTTCTACTGAAAAGTTCTTCAGGAAACATAAAGAGGCTGCCCATTTGCGTAAATCGTGGGCCCTACCCACAACGCCGGGATTACTCTCTTTAATGACTTCGACCAGAATAGAAGCCAATCTCCGTTTCAGTAAGCGTTTAGCCGTACTTGCTACCCACAAAGCACCTTGGGGGTTTAGAGGAGCTACTCTCAAATATTTGGTTAGAGCTTGCACTGGACATAGATTATGGTGCACCTTTCCCCTTTTTAACGCTGGCACCGTGAACTCTGAAAACACGTGTGCACTGTGCTCATTCTTGGCTACAAATCCTGGGGAAGGTGCAATGTGAATACATTCATTAAGTCTACCAAACCTAAGGCAATTAGGTGTGTTGCTCATCGCCGCCAGCTCAGACACTCTGTTCCCGGTGGCCAAAGCCAAAAGGAATACAGCCTTTTTTAAGAGTAATGCAAAATCTGCAGTATTTTGGTACAGACGAGAGTGAAGTAAAGACAATGCCTTGTCCAGAGACCAAGTAGGCATGAGCTGACGGGGAGGTGGGCGGAGTTTAAAACATGCTCTCATAAAACCTGTTTCCTCCGCTACCGGTATGGAGAGACCTGTAAGGTCTAAAAAGGGCACTCTAATCGCAGTTAAGTGATTTTTTAACGTTACCACAGATAAACGTTTCTGCTCAAACAGATAATTCAAATAATTAAAAACTAACGCCACTGAGGGCACAGTCTGTTCTGTTCTAATGATCCAAGAAGTAAAGGCTTGCCAATGTGATTGATACTGTCGTTTCGTAGACTGAGTATATTGATTTATTAATTTATTGTTCACATCTCTATCATATGGTGCTAGCCACTTGGCCTCTTGAATATCCATAATGCAAAAGTCAGCGAGGTCGCTAGGTTGCCAATCGTGTCTAAGTGGAAATACTCGACCGGGAGCGACACCGGGTGCGGGCACCACGTCTTTAATTGCTGGTACCATAACTGCGCCGGCCACAGGGGCGCGATTAGAGAGACTAAGCCTCGATAATCTCGTAGTTTGTTCACTACGTGGCACATTAGTGACGCGTCTGGCGGCGGAAACAGATAGATGGAGCTCCATCTGTTCCAGTCTGTCACTAGGGCGTCTGGCCCCCCTGCCGGCGTTTGCGTCCGGCGGGTGAGGTATAGAGGGAGTTTGTGAGTCTCCTCGGATGCAAACAGATCCACTTGTGGATGGTAGAGCTCTGCAATCATTAGGTTGAAAATGGGTTGCTTGAGCTCCCATTCTACTGTCGTGCTCTGTCTCCGGGACAGAGCGTCTGCCCAGACGTTTGCTACGCCAGGGAGATAAGATGCGTGAAGATAAATGTCTAGTCTGTTGGCTAGAGTAAATCTCTTCCGACACGTTTAGCAACTTCCTTGACCTCGTTGACCCCTGTTTCTGAATACAGTGAACTGCATTCAGATTGCCCATTCTGAAGGCCACCGACTTGCCCCGTAAAGTAGAGCCGTGAGCCTGAAGGAAATACAAGGGGACTAGTAATTCTTTGACATTGATGTGGGAGATTTCTAAGTGGGACCAAAGCCCCTGACCCTGGTGCCCCTGGTTTGACTGGAAACCCCAACCTATTGTGCCTGACGCATCCGTGTCTACCCCTACCGTTGGCGGAGGAGAGGTCCATCACATTACTGAGTGCAACATTTCCCTCTTCGCCCAGACCGCTAGTAAGGTGTGGATTAATTTTGGTATGGGCCATAATTTTCCCGCCGGTAAGAGTGGGAAATATTTGTTGCCCTCCAATATTAAACGTTTTAATTTCAACCGGCCCAACATTACAGTTAGTTGAATCCAGTTGAGAGAGCCGACCAGAGACTCCCAGATCCTCCGTGTCGTAGTCAGACTGTGAAGAAACATGAACAGTTTCCTGCGAAACCTGTTTCGATTGTCCACACTCTGACTCAGAGTGAGAGCAGCTGTGTCCCAAACCAGCCCTATCCACTGAACTAATCGTGAGGGAACAAGGTTTGACTTTACCAGATTTACCTTGAACCCTAGAGTTTTGACATGATTTAAAATTATGTTGACATGTTTGATGCATAATTGCTCTGTCTCTGCCACCACCAGCCAGTCGTCTAGGTACCACAAAACTCTGATTCCTTGCTTTAACAATGGCATCAGGGCTTGCCGGACTAATTTCGTGAATAATCGAGGTGCCAGGTTCAAACCGAATGGCATCCTCTGAAAAACAAAATTTTGATGCCTGATCCGTAAGGCCAGGAACCTTTGAAATCTTTTGTTTACCGATACGTGCCAATAAGCGTCTGTCAGGTCTAGGGAACACATCCAACCTCCCGGCGGAAGTGTTAGCCTGATTTGGTGTACTGTTAACATTCGGAATGACTCGTTGTGAATGTGAAGGTTCAGATACGACAGGTCTACAACCGGTCTCATCTGAACACTGTCCCTTTTGGGAACCAAAAATAGCTTGGACGTGAATACTGGGTAATTTGGAGGGACCGGGATGATGACATTCTTGGCAATCATTTCCTGGACCGGTGACTCCACCTCTAAAGAAACTAGATTCGCCGTTGTCGGCTGACGTAAGCGAGGTCGCCGGAGCCACTGCCAAGTGATGCCTTTGCGTGCCACCATCCGTGCCCATGTGTTTAACGGCCATGCTTGGTGACACGTTCGGAACGACCCAGTTAGCAGACAAGGGTTCGCCGCCTGTACTACCCTCGGATCCACCGGCCTTAAGACTGGCACCAGGAGTGAGAGAGACTTTAGTGTTTTGATAGTGGTGGAGTTGGTGGTGGTGGACGCTTCGCCGGCTGGCTGGCGTTGGCAGAAGACGGGCTCCGACCTGGCTTATTATAGCCGCGTCCTCTCTGACCTGAAAACCTACCCTGTCTATGCCTGTACTGACCTTGAGGGGAGGAGGACTTAGGTGGAAGAAAGGGCTTAGATCCCCCCGGCTGAGCCTTAGTGACTGGCCTGGGTTTGGGGAAGTTAAAGGCAGGTTTCTTAGAAGGGGTGGGACTATGTTTAAAGGCCTGAGCCATATTAAAAACTGTTCACCACACTTCAGGGGACATTAAAGAGGGAGTGAGCACTGGTGACATGACCACCTGATTCGCAATGCGATCAGGAAGCTTTCGGACCAAGGACATTCTGAGATCTTGTCTCGCTCGTACCGCCTCAAGCAAGGCTGTGCGTATGTCACCTAATGATTGGATTGACGACTGAAGAAGCAGTCGCCGGACAGTTCAACCGATCGTCTGGCATCCGCGTCTGCGATTGCCCGAGTGGACCGGAGCAATGACTTTGCTACCTGTTGTGACACTATGTATTGGGAGAACAGGCGAAAAGCTTTCCCCCGTAGCCTAAATTCTCGGTCTAGGTGAGTTGGGGTAGGGGTAGTGAAAGGGTCTTTTAGTTCACAAAGATTAATTTTAGGGGCAGCTAAGAAAGCAAACAAAGCTGAAGGGACTCCGCCGGCAGAACACACTGGCATGGAGAACCAAGAATGAGTATCTTGAGGGATCTGGTGGGAAGTTTTGGAAGTAAATGTGGTCGCAAAGTTTTGAGCCTCTGTCTCCCATTCCACCCAAGGCCCTGGACCCAACTGCCCCACCTTCAAGACTGGATTAGCGGCTGCGTCTGTGACAGTTTGCAAATAGAGTTCTGGAGTGAGAGCTGACAGTGTCTTAATGTCATTAAACCCATCATGCTTAGACCAGTCAGAAAACAATTTTGAAGCTGAGGCAGAGGGTAAAGCAGGCTTAGCAGTATAAACAAAATAGTCCTGGTGATAATAACTAGGTATAGCCTTGATATTGACATCTAGTACATTCCCCAAAGTATCCAAGGCCCTTAATTTCTTAGATTTATTGCCCTGGATGACCCACTCGTGCGGCACTGGGAGTTCCCCTGACAAGGTAGGTTGGGCGAGCTCTGGCTTAGTGGGGGTCAAAAGGACCCATGACTCGTCTGGGCCGTAAAGCAAGGGCATAGCTACCTTTCTGAGAGGCGCTTTGTCTAAAGGGGGCGGATTGACATCCGTTATAACCCTTACATTCGAAGTGGTCAACGCCGCCGTAGCAGGCATAGTAACCACCGATGGTGACATAGAGGGAGGGTGAGGGATCTGAGTCAAAGCAATAGAAGTCATCAGAGGCCGTACCGTAGAGCTTGTCGTGGGAGCTCCCAAGTCCACTGTGGGAGTGTCCTGCTGTTGGCCAAAAATTTAGATAAAGCATTAACTAGTAGCCCATCAATTTCCTGTGCTGTGACAAATTTATTTGATGATGTACTCAATGGTGAATCAATAAGATCTCGTGCGGCGTCTAAGCCTGAACCCGACTCTTGCACTTCAATATCCGATATAATTGAAACCTCGTCTTTATCATCCTGTTCCTCATGAGAAGATTCCGCCGAAGCTGGGGTACCATCTTGTTGCCAAGATAAGTCAGGAATAGAGGATGGGATCGCCGTGTCCCGGTGGACGTCAACCACTGTGTGAATAGTTTGAGCCAGAAGTGGGTGGTCAGGCACTGGTCGAGAATATCGCCAAACACCTAGGCCTTGGCCTACACTCCCTTGGGAGTCCGAAACACTCTCAACCACTGAGCTCCCTGAACTCTCCAAATCCAGGGTTAAGATGCTAATAGGTAAATTATCTTTAGGTACAGGCACTACACTGGACCCCTGAGACCGAACACTAGCTCTGTCTGGGGTAGAGGTATGACGAGAAGTACTAGAAACCGGCGAATGTCGGGAGGCCTTTCTATCATGGGAATCCTTTTTCGAAGATTTATGGCTGCGGTGTGACCGTGAACTACTCTTTGATTTGGAGGATTTATCGCCGTGACCACTGGTGGAACTTTCCGTCTTACTCTTCTTACTCGATGGTGAAGAGGCAAGACTGGGTGGCTGGTGTCTAAGTGGTGACCTAGACCTAGATCTCGCCCGAGACGAGGAGGCTGCCGCCGGGGGTGTAGGCTCACGTTGACGTTTCGAAGTAGCTGGGGCAGGAGATGACACAGAACCCTGTCCAGTCTCTGCCGGCTTACGGATAGTTACTCGAGAGGAACGTTTAGGGGGAGGGTGCTCAATTAGAAGCCTATCCCAAAGAGGGACGTTATCACATTGAAGTGACTTATGAGCAACAATCGTAGTGTAAGCTGCCATTTGTTGCCTAACTTCTCGTAAGGCGACCGCTGCGGTCTTATCATTGTCTTGTAGTATTTTTACACTGAGTTGGGAGCAAAAGGAACAGTTGCGCATCACCCACAGACCCCTTGAACGGTCTAGACATTTAACACACTTGATACAAAGAGTGTGCACAAAAAGAGGGATACCAGCACAGGTTGGAGTAATGCATAAAGCAAAAACTGGGGCAAAGGTAGCCATGACAGAGACTGGTGGGAAAACTACTGCAGGTTCTGTATTGGTCCGCCGGAGCCCAGCCCTGGAAAAAAAGAAAATTTCCAGGAATTAATGCTCATAAGGTTAACCCAACATGTTCGCACACAAGTGTTAATAACCCGCCGGGTAACGAGACGTAATGTCACAACGATCACAGCTCGTTACGCGGCGGGGTTCGATAAAGATTTCCGAATATCTAGACATGTCTTAAGAAAGTTAAGAATACCCTCTGACATAATATAAAAGACCAGTATGGCGTTTATAAACATAGTCTTTCTGGTGGTGACTGTTTCAAGATTCAATTTTGGAAAACAACCCCCCACAAAGACGCCGGCCCTCACTAAATGGACAGGTTAACTAAACTGAATTACCAATTCGTTCATCCCACCCTACCAAGGTGCACCCGCCGGGTGAGATCTGATGTTTAAACGTTAACCCCATAAGTTCCTATCCCCACTTCTTTGTAAAAGATCGCCGGGGAGGAAAGCCCACAACAACAGCTAGGTTTTTCCTTTGGTTTGTAAAACCGGGTAGAAAAACTTCATAACATATGTCCGCATGAACAAGTTAGATGGGTACAGCCATTCCGCCGGGAATCATAGGGAGCCTGAAACAGGCACCACCACAGAGACACAGTCCTGGAGAGCCACAGACACCTACTCACCGGGGACACAAGCCTGTTTTTGAAACCACGCGTGGCCAAAACTCGGCTCTCGGCCGGGGTTTTCATGGTGTAACCGAGAAAAACCCGCCGGAAAGTAACCCACCCCGTTCAGAAACCATCTGAACGCACATAGGACCCGAGAGATAGCCAAAACACAACTAACCTAGGGCCCACAAACATAATCCGTGGAATTAGCTAATACACAACTAATCCAGGAAACAAACAGTCCGTGGAATTAGCCAATACACAACTAAACCAGGATACACATGACACAGTAGGACATATTTATAAAAATAAATCAATAACAATTGTACATGTGGCAAAGCTACGAGCGGCTGGCTAGGCCTAGGCAGACGGCACAAAAAACGTTGAAATATAAACAAAAGCACTGGAAATATCACAACAGGAAACACACCACTGTAGCAATTACTTCCGGCAAAGGGAAGACTGACTCGGGACCCAGAAAAAACTTCACTAAGTGAAGAAAAATACGCTGGGAACGTCAGCAAAACAAACGCTACCTCATCAGAAAGATAGAAGGCAGCAAAAAGCGCGTAATGAAAGCCGCCTGCATCACAAGCTAACTAGTTGTGAAAAAGTTCACACGTCCAAAACAGGACCACGAGGGTACATCCGAAATAGATGCCCCAAACACACGACCCAAAATACACTGCAATGCGGGCAACCAGCCCAGGACACTCCTGCTACGCATATCCTAACCTTACTCGATACATCCCGGAGTAAACAAATGAGAAAAAACTCACTAGGAACGCAGCAAATACGGAACCAGCGGAGCGTGGGGAGACACGTCCGGGCGGGGCGAGCGCAGAGCAGAGAAGGAAGAATGACGCCTGAATCAGCGTCTGGTCAAAGATCCACACAAGTACATCCACGATATGATGGAAAGCTTATTGGATAGTTATTCTTATTTTCTTTTTCTTTTTATTTTTTACGAAGTTTTTTCGTAGTGAGAACCCAATTCATAATGACTGAAGCCATGAGTGAGGTCGCGTGCGCTCATGATGAAGGCTCCTCAGTTTTTAAATGCTCTGCACGGTAGATTCAAACTACGGCGGATTAGTGTTTGAAGAGGATGCCTTATGTAATAGGCATGTTCGTCAATGATGGATGGGCCACTAATAAATAAGCTCTTATGTTATGTATGCAGCATTCTTATTCACGTTGACCGTAAGCCTTGGTTGTTGTTGAGTTGCACAACCTGAGCAGGTTACTTTGAGTTGCCTGACAAAGTACTTCTTTTGTTTTGGAGATAATAATAGTGTGCATTTATCGTTATTCCCGTGTCAGTTGACACTGTCTGTCTCTACACTTGTCCTATATTGACGCTGCTTTATATAACAGTTCAAAATCCGATACGATCATCGTACCCCAGCATCAGACTTTCTTCAGAAGATTCCTGCTCGATGCTTTGGGACTTTCGTTCACTTTCTTTAGTATAGGAGTGACAGTTCATTATTGTTTAGAGTAACTTTAAATATACCTTCTTCTAGTTTACATTAAATCATTGCAGTGATTTAATTAAGATCTCTATATTTTCCTTGTATACCTTATTAACGTAATTGTATGTTGTTGTGATCAGGCTGTATCAGAGATCATCAGCCTATAGTAGTAGTGCACTTATACTGAGTTATAGGATACCCCGTTATCGCAGATTTAACTCTGGAGGGTATAGGTGTTTTTGTGCGCCGGCATTATAAGTTCAGGGGTTGGATCTAGTGTTACCGTTTTGGCTGTGTGCCTTTCTAGTCCAATGATTAAGAGCCCTTGTTTTATACGAGCCCCGGTCGTAACAAAATGTGTTTCAACCTCCGGAGATACATTTTATGTGCACTATATAAAGTACACTTTCTGTAAAAACAAAAAACTCTCCCTATAACTCTCCCTATTGACGGCAGTAAACTCTTATTAACCCATGGGATCCGGGGGGCCTCATATGAATTTTGGTAAAATCAACTTCATAATTCAGTAGCTACTGATCGAGACTACCTAGAGCAGTCAATGTTTTTGCAAATTGTAGAACTTTTTGTTGTCTGTAGAATGCCTTAGAGATGACGTCGCTACATCGCGTGGTTGCCGAGTTCTGATGATTATAGCGGCAATTTTTTTTTGACCATTTTGTCTCATATGAGGCCTCCCGGATCCCAAGGGTTAAGCCCCCTACTGTTAAAATAGATGCTGATTTCAATAAGTCATGGGGGGGTGAAAATTGTATATTTACTCTTAAAATGACTTGCATCTGAGTGTTTTAAGATCGTTGGATAATGGGAGAAATAACATTTTCCGGGGATTGTAACTACTGTAATTTCAACTACTGTACAGTATAATGATGAAAACTACCTAAAACCAAAAAGAAAAACCATGGGAAAATTAGTGGTAATTTCGGTTATATTTTCCCAAAACCGTGTTTTAGAAATAACAGGCCTTATGGGAATTAATTAGTTCCAGCCACTTTCCCAAAGTCCCCCTTTTGGCTCTTTTTGCCTACCTTCAGCCGACTTATATTACATTATACCACCAACATCATATATGACATAACATAGAATACATTAAGCATCAATAAGAACTGTTTTGGACCTGTTACTGACTTATTTGTGTGAATAGACGTGTTGACGTTCGGTAGATATCCCCGCCGCTGTACTCCCTCCTCGCCCCATCCCGGCCCCAACCCCGACCCCGTTACTGTGATGATGTTGATAAGCCTTGTGCTACAGCTAGCACATGGGCCCCTCCAGGTTCCCAGGCATGTTGATCGTCCTCATCGAAACCAGAGAACACAGAAATATTGTCCATCATATCATTATCATCATCAGACTGGTTGTCACTGTCGGGGACGCTCCCTCCCTCCCCCTCTCTTTAACTGCGTTTTCCTTTACCCCAAAGTCTGATAACCCACCCTCTTATCAGTGGGGTGGCACAAAATGTACAAATTTTACGAGCCTGCCTTCAAAATGTATAGGCCTACATAATATATACATTTGCTTACTATTGTTGAACATGAATGTAAATATATATTACAAAATGAACACTACAAAGTAAAACAAAGAATATATAAAGACGAAATGGTGAAGGGGGATCAGCCGGGTTGGGCCAATCAGCGCTCTGCAGACCCCCATAATCCTGCGTTAATCTCTAACCGTTTTGGTAAGATGATCCTCAGGGTATTAGAGTGTTGAGCCTATAATTGGGCTTTGTAATTGAATTGGGGTTGTGTGGGACAGGGATCTGCCTTGCTTAGGCCAATCGGCTTTCTGCAGACTCCCATTGTCTTATGTTCTTATGTCTTATGACATATCGTAATATAATAAATATTATGAGCTATTTCAGGAACTGCAATGATCGACAACTAGACATATCGGCCATAACTTAAGAATATATAGGTGGCGTTCTGAGAGTGAGGGTCTGAGTCTGGAGGGTGAGACGGTGAAGCACTTGAGCGAAGCAACCGGCCGCTTCAGAGATGGAGCTGCTTCGAGCCATGATGGTTGCTTCACATGTCTCACTCCCCAGACTGGAACAAGACCTCACGGGCTTCACCGTGTTGAGCGGTGGAATGTACAGGCTCTCAGCCTATGCCCGAGAGGGAGTAGTTGGAATATAGAAAAAAAAAAAAAAAAAAAAAAAAATATACAATTGAAGATTGTTTGTGACATCATATATGAGGTGAAATTATACAAAACATTTCTCTTTGTAACATTAGAGTAATAAATAATTGCTTAGGTTAACATTTCAATAATTCTGAGCATGAGTGGCGGAATATTGTAGGTGACGAACACTACCATGCAGCTAGTACAAAGGCTATCCCAAAACTCAGTCCACCTACCAGCGATAGCAGACGAATACCGGGGTCTTGGAATATATCTCCCCTTATGGTAAGGCAGCCGCTATGCCCGATCTACATTTGTGCCTAATCACGATTCTATGTCAATGTATTCTTACTTGGCTTTAACCCTCCTGGCCCGGTTGTCATTTTAAAATGACACCACGAATTAAGGGCCGGTGCCCGGGTGTCATTTTAAAATCTGTAAGCTTGAAAGCCTATTCAGCTTGGTCTGAACGCCGTGCGTCCGACGCATGTAAACAAAGCCGATCGTTACGTCACCGCACCTCCGAAAACAAGAAAGAGAAGACTCGTTTGTTATTGTATGTCTGTATGTCGTTGTTTCAGTAGTGAAAAGATCGTCATATTGCTAACATCGCCTGCAAGTGCTCTCCACTGAAATCGTCATCACAACTGAACCAGTTGACATAGAGAGCTCTACTCAACGCCAGTCTACAGATTGGAAACCGCACTACATTTATAGATACGTGGGAAATTTCTAGCAGCTAAACTAAACAAAAATACGGTAGCCTAGGCCTAGACGTTTTTCGGCCAGATCGCCCGGGTAGCCCACACTGTCATTTTGAGAGCCTGCCCGGGCCAGGAGGGTTAATGTACTGACTAAGCTAACCAATAATAACTAACCTTATCCAATAAAATCAAGTAAAATACATCAAAATATAATCATGATTACTGATTAAACACGAATATAGTGGCACCACGGCTGCGGCTATGTTCCGACATTTCTAAACAAAATAATTTTACATGTTAACTCTTTCACGCTTTTATGACGCAGAGGTTACCAGATTAGCAATAAGAAAGAGTTCTCTCACTCTTATAATTACCTCTCCAAAATTAGTTTTCTGCCCACAGCTAACTCAAAGACAATTGCAGAGGTTGAAGTAACTAAACTAAAGGTTTCTAAATACCCCTGATGGTAACAAAGGCTTTAAAGTATCCCTAATGGGCTCAAAATTGCGTCATAAGCGTGAAAGGGTTAAGATTATTATTTGAGTCCTTATTTTGGGATTATTTTGATCTATTTTAATTTGTACAAAATTGTGATGGGTATGCATATAATATAACTGCTTACTTTTGAGTATATGTATAATATAGGTTATCACCCTTTCATACTATAACGCTTCTTTCGGACATTCTGAGGATATAGCTAGGTACATTTATAATTCTCACATACAAATCGATTATTTGTATATGGATATATACAAAAAGTAATGTCTTACGAGCGGGTGGGTCAGTTTTTTTCCACTACGCGCCCAGCGGGTTTTTTTTTACCATAAATGGCCTTGTTTCCGTGCTCTTTTTCATGCATAAACAAGAGCCAGAGCGTAATACGATTATGTATCCCTGAAAGGGCGTAAATTGAGCTTTCCAATGACACCCGAACCATCCTTCTACGATCACTGGTTGTCTTGCAACGATCGTGCAACCGAAGGGCAAAATCGCTAAAATACGGTCATTTCGTTACATAATTACGTGTGTAGCGAGGGACTGGTGGTGGATGTGTGTGGAGTAGATGTCAGTAGGCCGTGGCGAGCGGTCATGAGGTAACCTACGCTCCTCCCGTCGCTCGTCTCTCTCTCAGAGCCAATATTGCGCCAAAATTGCACACGGACTAAAGTCGGGCCCCGCCACATAGTCCAGATTTTTAGGTACGGACTTAAGTCGGGCCCCGATGGTTAGGGGTTAAAACAGTTATCAAACTCATAACGTCTGAATCGGCTTGAGTTTGGACCCTGTGGAAGAGCAGGTTTGAGATGGTTTGATATCCGACACCCTTGAGGGTAAAATACGACACCTTTTCCAGTCTATCAGAGATAGTGGTGGTAAAGGAAAACTTACTATTTATTATGGTTCAATAGACCAGATAGTAGAGAAGAAGTTATAACCCTATTGATAATGCAAAACTATTGAACACACTTAAAAGTGTATGTTATTTGGTCTCTATATAATCTGTGAATCATTTCCGATATGATGGAATTAAAGAAAAAAAAATTCCACACACTCATAATCAGCAAAAATTACACAAATGTCAATTAAAAACATGTTACAATATTTCCCAATCAATTTGTGTAGACACACTTTCAAGGCGAAAATAAACTGTGGGAAAAAAACAATAAATAAATAAAATTAAATCTCCCGACGCTCGGAACCTCGCGGCTATTTGCAGAGAAGACGGGGGAATATTTTTTGTTGACTGTCTCTTATTTCTTGTTTATCTATGTGCTGGAAGGATATTATATTTTTCAATTCCATCGCATTAGAAATGATTCATAGATTACAAAAAGTCCAAATAAAACATAGTTATGTTAATGTATAAAGGAGTTAGATAGATGCATTAGAGAGATAGATAGATAGAGAGTGAGAGTTGCAGAGGGGGAAGTGATCGATAACATACAAACTATTATGAGACGGACTTAAGTTTCTGAAAAAGACAAAGGAGAAATTTTTATTGACTCTTTTTTTTCATTTTATTATTTGTGTGTTGGAAGGATAATATTGTTTTCAATTCCATCGCATTAGAAATGATTCATAGATTACAAAAAGTCCAAATAAGACATAGTTATGTTAATGTATAAAGGAGATAGATAATGTATAGAGAGATATTTATTAGGGCCCCTTCATCATTGACGACTTCGCCTATTAATAATAATAGTCTCCATTCAACATCCTGCGCCAGCATTTTGAATAGCCCGCGCGGAAGTATCATGGAGTACTCGTCATAAGTGCACGCCTAATTCCCTTATGGGATCGTCATTTTGATCGGGTACCCTACAGAAAAAAACTCCGTAAAATATAAAAAAGAAAAAATAACTTAATATCAGTTATCATATGACTTGCCATATGCGTGGATTTCTCATGTTTTGCTTCCCCGACACCAGGCCCTCTTAGCGGCCATCGTCTTCCTTCCAACTTCCGCGTTCATACTGTCAACACAGCTTGCGCTGCGCTTCGCTTCATTCGACGTTCCAGAGCTTCTAGTGAGTCCTTACTCATTTGTATACATCTGTGTTGTAGTCGTACCTCGTGGTCAGCCTTTAGTAGGGGTCTCCGGCGTAGGCTTCAGGTAATTTAGGATGCTAAATTTTCTGTATTTTGATTATATGCCTATGTATGCCCTTAGTGTTTTTACATGCGTGTTGGCATGTTTTGGGGTAAGGGAGACGTCCCTATATATTCTCTATGATGTGTTGTGTGGGACTTAGGTTAGTGGAGCTGTGCCAACTCCATTCTCCCGAGTTTTTGTTTTTTCCGGCGGCCCTGTGCGGTAGGCCCAAATTATCCGTCTTATAAACGAGTAGGGACAATCAAAAGGTCCCGGCGTGGTTTGGCTGAACCACATTCTCCCGGCGGAACTGCATTCCTAAGGGGGCTGCAAACTCGGCCTATCTGACCCAGTTACACGATTAGATTTTCTCGCCCTGCGGCACCACAAGTCGAGTGTACAAGAGTGATAAGATTAGTTTTGCAAACTTTTTCACGCCCGGGCGCGCCCTCCTAAGGACAGTGTGGGGTACCCGGGCGATTTGGCCGAAAAACGTCTAGGCCTAGGCTACCGTATCTTTGTTATTTTAACTGCTAGAAATTTCCCACGCATCTCTAAACTTAGTGCGGTTTCCAATCTGTAGACTGGCATTGAGTAGAGCTCTGTAAGTCAACTGGTACAGTTGTCATGACGATTTCCGTGGAGCGAATTTTGACGCAATGTTGACAATATCGGAGCTTTTCAGACACTAATTTCGTCATACCATACAACAACATTGATCCGACATCTCCTTCTTGTTTTCGGAGGTGCGGTGATGCAATGACCGGCTTTGTTTACATGCGTCGGACGCACAGCGTTCAAACCAAGCTGAATAGGCTTTCAAGCTTACTGCCTGTTATAAGGACACCCGGGGTCCTGCCCATCTGCCGCGGTGTCCTTATAAAAGGACAGCCGGGCTGGAAGGGTTAATGATCAGACACTAAAGGTCAAGGGACCTGTGACACTTGTCACAGGTTAGTAGTTAAACCCAGCTTAGACGAGTCCAGCGGAAGGTTAGAGTACTTAGTGGTTCACTATAGCTAATTTTCCGGCAAACTCGAGTTAGGATATCGCAGGTTATCCTTATGAGCATTGATTCCTGGAAATGTTATTTTCCAGGCTCCTAAGACTGCTACTCCGGCGGAGTTTGGGCGGCTGATCCCGGCGGGAGGGGCCTTTATTGGCACCATGACGAGGTTTGAACTATGCATTACTCCTACCTGCTCTCTATTGCCAATTTTTGCTCACAAACTTTGCAGTGCGTCAAGTGCTTGGATCGTTCCCGAGGCTTGTGGTTATCTAAACGCTGTTCAATTTGCTCTGATTTGAAAACCGCGTTAGTTACTAACAAAGACTTATCATGCCTAGCGGGCTTACAAGAAATTAAGAGTACATTTAATTCTTATGCCAAAGACACGGCCCATAAGGCACTTCACTGTGATGATGAAGTTCTATGGGAACAACTTATCAGAAAGTCACCCCTTGTGAAACCCGGTTTCTCTAAATCTGTCAGACCCAAAGTCAAGTTGAAAGCCCTCAGCAAAGAGGTAGTGAGTAGTAGCAGTGAGAGTGATGTCACCGAGGTTCCCCCCTCCGACCGTGCCATTAGGAGACGATCACCCTCTCCGAGGCGGAAGTTGAGGTCAAGATCTAGATCTCCCGCAAACAGTCTAGACACTCTTCCACGGAGTCTTCCCGGTCTACTAAACGCCGGAGAGAGGACTCTGGGGGAGCGACGAGTTAGGCAAGCAGCGGCAGCCGGAGGGACACCCTCAGCAACCACCCCCTACCCCTACCTCTGACACGCCTCAACAGGAATCTGGGGACTCAGAAGTGGGGTCTGATGTACTAGAATCCACACCTAGTCATGAACAATCCTTGAGTGTGCCTCCCAATGTTACCTTTGCCATAATAATAATAATAATAATAATAAGCATGTTACTTATTTCTCATAAGCGCCAATTTTTCCGAAGAATTCACTAGCGCTCGAAAAGAGAAAGAAAAAAGAACAAAAATCAATGCATCAAAAGAAGGCTCATATACAACACACATTTAACAATCACTAGCAGTGGCAAAATAGCCTAAACTCTATAGCCATCTGTCATGACACCTCTCTCAAGATCATAGCTTCTCTCAAAGAGAAAAGTCTTAAGTTGTCTCTTGAAGCATTCAACAGAACTCAGTTGTCTCATGGACAGCGGCAACCTGTTATACAACCTCGGAGCCATGTAGGAGAATGACCTCTCAAAGAAAGAAGACTGCTGGAAAGCCCTTGGTTCATCAAGACGAAAAGGGTCATTGTCATGACGCACAACTACACCATGGTGTGCCGGTGGGCGCCTGAGCAGCTCCGCAAGGTACCTAGGCTCACCAAATTTGAGAACCTTAAAAGTCACCAAACACAACTTAAATTCTATTCTTGCTCTTACTGGCAGCCAGTGCAGTTCTATGTGAAGAGATGTAGTAGGAGTTCTAGGTGGAACACCAAAAATTAGTCTTGCGGCCCTGTTAAGAACAGATTGAACTTTCTTCAAAATATAATTTGGAAGACCCACCAACAGGGCATTGCAATAATCAACACGAGAGAAGACCAATGAGTGAACCAACGTCAGGAGGCAACGTCTGGTTATAAACGGCTTCACCAAATAGAGATTTCTGATGTGCAAGTAACAACTTTTAACTATCTGGTTTACATGCTCTTTGAAATCTAATCGGGAGTTCACATATACACCCAGATTTCGAACAGAGTTGGCCGGTCGCAGCTGAGATCCACCCACATTGATGGAGAGGGCACCTACCATATCATCAGCTCTTCTATTTCCTCGGATGATGAGAATATCAGTTTTACCATCATTTAGTTTAAGTTTTCTCGCTCTCATCCACTTCTTGATATCAGACATCAACAATTCCATCTTACTCCGTATATCAACTATATTTGTGATTCTCACATAAATCTGGGTGTCATCTGCATAAAAGTGAAAGGTGACATTATGTGCACGAAGCAGAAGAGACAAACTGCTAATATAAATTATAAATAGGATAGGATCCAAAACTGATCCCTGCGGAACACCATACTGCAGGGGTGTCGAGTCCGAGACCACTTGATTTACCATCACACTCTGGGATCTACCTGACAAGTACGACCCAAGAAGCAAGAGAGCGGAGTCACGCACACCACAATCATAAAGATCACTCAATAACAACTCATGATCCACTGTGTCAAAAGCCGCAGAGAGATCAAGCAAGACCAATAGTGAGGCCACACCATTGCAAATGTTCTCAACTAGATCATTATGTACTCTAATCAATGCTGTTTCAGTTGAATGATGCTGTCGGTAAGCAGACTGAAAAATTGGGATAGTTTCATTCTGCTGAAGTAGTGGTTGTAATTGGTCAAGTATTGCACGCTCTAATATCTTTGATATGAAGGACAGGTTGGAGACAGGACGATAGTTCAACATGTTATCAACATCAAGTCCAGGTTTCTTTAGAGTAGGTCGGAGTAGTGCATGCTTTTCAGAATGTGGGAAGCTACCTTCAGAGAAGCACTTATTAATTATTTTGGAAATAAACTCAACTGTGTGATCATAGACTCTTGGTAGCTTGGAAACATTTATGGGATCCAACGGGCAAAATGTTTTATTGAGGTTTCTTATGTAGGACGAGATCATGTCCACCTCTACTGAGTGAAAGGATGAGAGGACATTATTAGGAATGTGTCGGGGTTGGAGTACAACTGAAAGTTCTTCACCAACAGAAGCATCATCCAATTCCTGTCTTATGCGAGTTATCTTGCCAGCAAAAAATGCCACAAAGTTGGCAGCCAACTCGGCATCAGGTACAGAAGGTCTTAAGCTAACTCTTGTTTTTCCAAGTAAACTGTTTACAATTGAAGCCAACCTCCTCTGGTCGTTACCACACGAGTCAACTTTTCCCTGATAATACACTTTCTTTTCATCTTTGATTTTGTAGACCACAGCTCTTCTGGCTGACAGGTATTGCAACCATGTAGAGTCTGTTTTATTTTTCCGCCATTCACGTTCAGCTCTTCTACGCGCTCTTCTAAGAAATTTAACTCGAGTGCTATACCAGGGCGAATCATCTCGTACTATGATTTTCTTCTCTACTTCTGGACAGTGATGATCGAACACTAATTTAAGTGCATTTCCATGTACCTCCACCAGCTCATCTGAAGTAAGGTTGGAAGTATCAATACTTCCCAAGTACTGTTTTACTTCACTGCTAGCCAAATTTAGGTCTGCATTTTTATAATTTATAAATCTGATTACTTTTTCATGTGTGAGTGGCTTAGGGAAATCAAAGCTGAAAGTAATCAAAGCATGATCAGAGGTATTAGGGTCAGCATTCTCAACATCAACATCCAGAACACCACCACAACCCACAGGAGAGAAAACCAAGTCAAGGGTGTGTCCTAAGATATGAGTTGGGTGGGACACATGGTTTACAAAATTGTTCTGATCAGTCAACTCAAGGAACTCAGGAGAGAATGGCTTCAGATGAGGGCTGTCAACCCAGTAATTAAAATCTCCACACATCAAAAGTCTTCCAGTTTTAGCAGAAAATTCCTCGAGAAACTGCCCAAACTCTTCCATAAAACCCCTATCTGTGCCACGATGGCCAGGCCTATAGACAACTGCCATTCTTAGAATTTGTTGATGGAGTTTTATTTCCACTTCCAACAGTTCATAATAAAGAGGGGCTGGGTTATGGCTTATTTGCAAGATATTCACCAGAGATGTGGAGTAGACAACTGCCACTCCACCACCCGGATGATCTCCCCTAGGCCTAGGAACATTTATTATGGAATGGGTTTTAGGCAATGCCGCCTGGATAATATTCAGATCTGACTCGAACAACCAGGTCTCAGTGAGACATAATACATCAAGGTTACGTTCATCCAAGATCTCGCAAATATGATCCATTTTGTTACGCAAGGAACGAACATTCAACAGACCCAGTTTCAACCGGCTCCCATGTGCATTTTTCAGTTTTTTGAACCTACAAAATCGGTGTTCTCAATAACTTTATCTCTCTGAGCTGTCATTAAAGGACAATTTCTACTTGAGGCGAAATGATTTGGCGGCTCCGTAACTGATGTGGAGGTCATACAATTTATACATTTGGGGGAAGTCTTGTTGGTGCAGTCTTTTGAGTTATGAGTACCAGCACAGAAGTTGCATTTTGGATCCTCATTTTTCCGATAACACCTGTCACTGGTATGACCAAAGCCCTGGCAATGGTAACATTGTGTTACCCAGAAGCGATCGTATGCACGACATCTCACAAGTCCAACATACACAGAATTGCCATCATCCACAATGGAAGAGCGTATTTCAGGTGACATTTTTACTACCGCAATCTTAGTGTGTGCATCACTCTTTTGCTTAGTGAATAGCAAATTCATAGCTAAGCCATCGTCGACCAGGGACTTTATTCTTGGGTTCTTGTTGAGGATGCTGGGAATGATCTCATTATCCTCAGCGTCATTAGCAATGCCTACCAGAGTCATTTTTGGCATCATCTTCTTTGGTTCGGAGACACTGAAGGCACCTAAACCTAAACTGAATTATGTACCTCGTAGTGTTAGGTCGGCAGGCCCGTGTAGGGTTCTGGCCAACCAGTACAGGGGATATCCGTCGGGGTCACAACTGAATTCTCAAGTGATTCCAGACTCCCAGCCCTTTGTGGCAGGGGGTTACTGGCGTCAGTCTGAACCATCTCAACCTCTTTTTAACGTCAATCACGAAAGAACTGAGGAAGGTAGCATAGACATGTTGCCATCATCGATTCCAGATTTAATGTGGCCCCCGGCGGATAATGAAATAGTGAGACAACAGGAGAATCCTGAGCTGAGTGGAGAGCCGGAGGAAGTTATGTTCTTCCCGGCTCCCCAGTCACTCACAGGAGAAGATTCTGAAGCAAGTTCCCATTCATCCAGGGACTCCCACAGTAAGTGTGTTACTTCAGTTCAGATAAGTGATTTATTGCACAAGGTTATGCAAAATTATCAACTCCCTGCCTCTTCGGAGGCCCCGGTTTCTAAACCAGCTGTGACCCCTAGTACTTCTGTCGTAAGATCCCTAGATTCCCCGGGTTTTCTTCCATCATGTCCTACCTCGGTGGTGGCCGCAGCTCCAGGCACTACAGTGCCGGCGACGCTGGCTACCTCCACTTTGAGGGTTATTGCAGATATTCCTCCCCCTCCTTTAGATAGGGCACCTCTGAAGAAGGGCCCCATGCCCCTCCTCTATGGCCCGGATATTTCTTGGGTCCCTGTGACGCCAGTGAACCCTCAATTAGCTCAACCTTCTGTGTCAGGGGAACTACCAGTCCCCGGCGGGTGGTATATTGAAATCAATAAGAGTAGAAAATTTAGGGCAAAAGATGAGGCAGGGAGAGTGATGGATGTGTCAATTAAGGCTGTACCAAGTTCGTACAACCCGGATTATTTTGTGTATACAGCTGCCCCGGCAATCCCTCCCGCCGCGTCTGCATGACTGTTTGCAGATTGGTCAAAAACTGATGGCATCAACGATGTCAAAGCTTTGAATGCTTTCATGCCGGAATTGGCTACAACTCCGGTCCTAGACCAGACGCATACACCAGTCCTGCAGATGGGGCAGGTGGGGTTAGGCCCCTGGGTAGATTGGGAGATAGAGGCTCAGGTTTTTGCTGCTACAATTACTTCTAAGTCTTCACATCAGGTTCCCCAAGAAAATCATGCTTACTTTTCTTTGCCAGTAGCCAAAGCAGAAGGAGTGTCCTCAGATTTACTTACCTTTCTTGCGGTGTCCAAAGTTTCCTTGCACTCCCTTGATGAACCTTTCTCTACTCCCCCGGCTGCTCACCTTGACAGGGACTTCAAGTTAAGAAATAAGGCCTACCGATGGTTAGCCACCAGATCGCCGCCTCCCTTTTACGTAATATTTCAGCCATAGCTGACCCCCAAATTAGGAAAGCTACTGAATTGTCTAGGAGACTTTTGCTACAAAATTCCATTCAGTCCTTAGGAGACATCAGAATTGCAATCATGGAAGCGGTTCAAGCCCGCCAAGATCTGAGAGTCCATCTGGTTTGGAAGTTACCGGCGGACATAGGTCGCCGGGTAACTCTCTCGCCGGTACTTACTGCCACCCTACTTAACTCAGAAACCTTGAGTCTAGTGTTTAATATGGTTAATGGTTGAAAGCAGGTTACCTCCCAAGCCCGGAAGGATGCTGCTAAGAAGCCCTTTCATAAATCAAAGGGCAGTAACAAGCCATACCAGCCACAAGCTAAACAGTCACCAAGGGATCCCAGACTCCCTCCGCAGCAGGGAGGTAATCTGCACAAGTCCAAACAAGGTAAACACTCTGGGTATAAAGGTAAGGCCCTCAGAAGGGTAATCAGGGCCAATCATCAGCCAAATCTAGCCAAGCATCAGATGCCAACCCACCACACCCTCCAAAAAACTAGCCACCCATACTCTCAGCCTCCCAGCTTAAGGACACAGGATTTGAGAGTTGCCTTGAAGGTCGGGCCCCGGTTGCACCTGGGTTCGTTCCGTTCATTCCGCTCGGCCTGGCCCACGAAAACCTGGGCCAGGAAAGTAGTGAGCAAAGGAATCACCTGGCGGTGGCTCCGGCGGCCTCGACTGCGTCAGCCGTGGGAATACACCAATGTGTCTCAGGAGGAGGAGACTCTACTTCAGGAAATGATTACCAAACAGGTCCTTATCCTGGTCAATGCCAATCACCCAGTATTCACGTCAAGACTCTTCTTAGTGCCAAAGAGGGACAGTGTGCAGATGCGACCAGTTCTAGATCTCTCGCAACTGAACACATTTATAGAGAATTCACCCTTCAGGATGCTTACAGTTCAGCAACTCAGACTCGCACTTCCGCCGCAGGGTTGGATGTGCTCGATCGATCTCAAAGATGCCTATTGGCATGTGCCTATCAACAAACGGTTCCAAAAATTCCTCGCTCTGAGGGTCAGGCAAAAGACTTATGTCTTCCCAAGAATGCCTTTCGGTTTGAACCTGGCATAGAGAATTTTCACAAAACTCGTCTGGCAAGCACTTTTACCCCTGTTAGTCCAGGGCATACAGGTGTTTTGGTATCTAGACGACTGGCTGGTAGTGGCGAACTCTATGGAATTATGTCAAGATCATGTAAACCAAATGTTAGCTCATGTACAAACCCTAGGGTTCAAGGTGAACTTGGTGAAGTCTCACCTTGTACCCACAAGGACTATTCAGTGGATAGGGCTGGCCTGGGACACCGCCAATCTGACTCTTACTCAGAGTGTGGACAACCGAAACAGATTCCGCAAGAAACTGTTCCGTTTTCTCCACAGTCTGGATACGACCAGGAAGACGTGGAATTCCCTGATCGGCTCTCTCAACTGGCTACAATTAACTGCGAAGTTGGGCCGGTTGAAAGTCAAACGATTAATCCTGGAAGGCAACAAAGTTTTCCCTCTCTCGCCGGAGAAGAAATTATGGCCAATTCCTCCATTAATCCACAGCCTACTCTCGGTCTGGACCAAGCGAGAAGTCCTCCATTCTCCCCCTCCTACGGTATGGGTAGACACAGACGCCTCAGGGGCACTAGGTTGGGGCTATCAGTCCAACCTGGGCCATCAAGGTCAAGGCACCTGGTCAGAAGACAGTCAGTCGCATATCAACAAGCAAGAGCTTTAAGTCCCTCTCTTTTTTCTTCAAACTCACGGCATGACTTTGCAAAACAAATCAATAGCGTTCCGAATGGACAACCAAACTGCAGTTTATTGTATTCAGAAACAGGGCTCAGTGAGGTCGCGAGAGTTGCTGAAGGTTTCCGAACAGATTTTTGCCCTAGCCGAATCACTAGGCATTTTCCTGCATGCAACATATCTCCCCGGCGTGGCGAACGTCTGGGCAGACGCTCTCTCTCGCCGGCGGAGCACTCTAGTAGAATGGACAATCAAACAGGCTATCTTCGACAAGATGATTGCGAAGCCGTACCGTCCACAAGTGGACCTGTTTGCATCCACAGAGAACCACAGACTCCCCCTCTTCCTCTCTCGTCAAGGGGTAACCCCGGCGGGGGGGTCCCGACCATTGTTGGTAGATTGGAACAGGTGGACCTCAATCTATCTGTTTCCTCCACCAGATTCTGTGCTAATGTGCAAAGTAATTCACACGCTGAGGGGTTACCGGGGCCGAGTCGCGATGATCGCACCAGCCCAGGTATGGTACCACCAATTGCAACACCTACCTATGTTTACCTATGTGGAGTTCGCCACTCTTGCTAGTGGCACCGAAGAGCGCACCGCCCTTCGTTGTTGTTTGAGAAGTGGTGCAGGACCCCGGTGTCCCTCCAGGTCTCCGCTTTCCACTTGGAAACAATTGGCAACCTTCGGACCTCGCTCAGTTTTGCCTTATGGATATTTACTATGCCAAATGGTTAGCTCAATTTGGGGAAAGTGTCACTAATAAATTAATGAACCCGTACACTATGTCTACCAGGAGACAATATCAATCCTATTGGAAAACCTTCACAACCTGGATTGTAGAGTCAGGGCAAACTACTGCCTCAGAGGCTTTAATTTTCAAATATTTAGACTATCAGGCTTTGGCTCCGCTGCATGTCTGCCTGCCGAGATCGGAACCTCTCCGGGTGGTCAGGGGCCGGGGGAGTGCTGGAGCGACCTTGGTAACCCTGGTCTCTGGGTCTTCTCCTGGGTGACCTGGATGTGTGTGAGTTTGTGTTTTTTATCTGTGTTTATTTTTTGTTTTATGTTGTTTTTGTGTTTTCCCTGTTCTTGCTCTGTCTTGAGTCGGCTACCCCCAAAATGGGGATTGGGCCTGAGCATATAGATAGATAGATTCGAACCAAAACATTTTTCAGTAACCACTTTAAAAAATCATTTGTCTGCCATTAGAACCCCCTATTTAGTAATGGTTCTCTCCGTCAATGACGTGAGAGCCTTATATATATAAGGGCTCCCCGGAGACCCCCATGAGGGTCCCGGAAAAAGCATAACGCGACCCAAATATATAAAAAGTACATCCTAGGGTGAAACCCTTTACTTAGTTCCTAGGGAACGTCATTAAAAAAGGTAACCATTAGAAAAAGAAAGAAATTTTTTATGAGTAAAGATTAGAAACTATGAATGTTGTCTTACTAAATCAACTAGCGCACCGTTATACAGTCCTTCCCTTGCACGCGTCCCCCAGCTGGTCACGCTGGGTTTATACGTCCTTCTTGTGGTCGCGTCCCGTGCGACAGGTTGGACTAATTTTGTGCTCTCGGGATATGCTACTTTTCATCTTTGGACATTTCCTGCTGCCTCTTCTGGGAAGTATACAGTCAGTTCCCCGTATCCGCGCTCCATACATTCGCGATGCCGCTTATCCACGGACACCCCTAAATATCCCATTACTCGTCATCCGCGCAAAAAACAGCAAAATACCAGCTATTCACGGATTTGAATCGGGCGGGTCGGTGCGCATCCCGATTCTTGCTTTGGTCGGCCATCTTGCATTCTTGCGTGACGTCAACACAGCGTCCCAGCTGAGGCAGCAGTTCATAGACCAGTGTTGGAAAAGTTGAAAACCACTTGTTTACAAGCTTTTTTCTGCACAAACCTCTTATCTCCCGTCTTTATTAGGGCCTTTAGAGCATTCAGTGATAGGGACAGTGGGCCTGATGGTAATCATGATGGAAATAAATGCCCGGGACCATCAAAACAGAGAGCAAGCGTACCGACGCTGTCGGATGAAAGCAGGCAAATTATGCCGATGCGTAAGGCTAGCCTAGGCCTAATGACTGATTTCAAATAAAGTTTGTGTGGTCAGTTATCTCCTCATAATATGTATTAATAAGTATTCTCCTCAAATAATAGGCCTATGTAGGTCAAAATAATGGTTTGAGGGTCCAAGATGGCCGGGTCAGGTACGAGCTAAGCCTATTTCCCATTGAAACCTATGTTAAATACACTCCACGTATCCGCATTTTCAAGTATCCGCGGACCGTAGTCGGTACCAGTAAGGCGCGGATACAGGGAACCGACTGTATGTTACTTTATAGTAAGGAGGCGTCATAGATATGTATGTGTATTGAGCATTTCCAGAGAGCTGACAACTTCCACGGGACGCGCCACATGCTACGACCATTATTATTATATGAATATTATGTGAATATTATTTTTATTTTCTGTACAGTATTTCTATCTTTTTCCTCTTTATATTATTACATTATGTTATGTAAGCCAGGTTAGTTAGAATGCCTCTATTTCAGCTTTTAGGCTTCGTTAGTTTTGGCTAGCGGACGCCAGTTTTAGGGATAGGCTAGGCCTTTGCCTATTTTCCATCAATGCTTTTATAAGCTTCGAAATTCAATATTCTTAATTCTAACTATCCATTCTTATAATTCTTTCAATTAATCGTTGATTCTATTCATCTCAACTTTCTTGCTGATAGCCTAACTTTTTCTCTGAACGTCGCGCTTCGATAAAAAAATTGAATGGCGGTTTAGCGGCTATCACATTTTCTTTTATTTCTTATCGAAAATTCCAGATGCTTCGTATTTCATCCTTTTGATGTTTTTGTGACATTGAGCATTTCTCTTTACATTTTAATAAAGTTTTTACGAAATATTTTCCTTTTGCACTGTATATAAACAATTTATTAGACTTTTATGTCATACGTCTTCATAGTCTATTTACCTTCCAGGTTTTCTGTCTTGTTGCAGAGCGGATAAATGTTATTCTTTTATGATACTTTTGCCTGTAATTATTTTTGATACTTGCCACCGTAGCCTCCCTTTTCAAAAATATGATTTTAAGCTACGAACCAACCTTCAGTTGGGCCCCTTTTTAGAGTCTCACTCCGGTCCTTTTTAGGTCGGCTAGTGTTAGACTGGGCTTAATTATATCTCCGGTCACTACGAGATCCCCGTGTACTATTTGAAGTCCGGGGGGGTAGCAGAGTATAGGCGGAGGTTGGGGGCCTCATTTGTATATCTTTTATTTGTGCCTACTCTGCCGGAATTCTCTAGTTTATATCTACGAGGCTCCGGGTAATTTTACCTACCATTTTACTTTTACTACAAGGTGCTTTTGTCATACACCTCACCCCTTTCTTCCACTTGGAGTTTTTCCGGTGGTACACTGTCATAGCCTTATCTCCGGGGCTCCAGAGTTAAGAACCTGTTCCATCACCAGTTTTTATTAACTCCGGTTCTCAAACACCGAGTGCTACTATAGCTCCGAGTGCAATTATGTCAAAATTCATATTTTACTCTGGTTCACTACAGACAGTATCTCCGAGTACTCTAACCCTTAAAGAGAATACATACTCCGGTTTCCATATACCGAGTTATATACCACGCTAACTCCGGGTATTCAACAAAAGCGTTTTAACTCTGGTTCTCAAACACCGAGTTCTACCAACATAACTCCGAGTATCCCTTAGCGAGAACATATCTCCGGTTCCTATATAACTTCTAACTCCGGGTATACAACAATAGTGACTTCACTCCGAGTCCCAGAAAACTCCGAGTAGTCTAATATTGTCAATTAACTCCGGTTCCCAGACACCGAGTTCTGTCAACCAACTCCGGGTATTCAAACAATATTAACTTATTTCCGGTTCCAGACACCGAGTTATACCAATAGACCTACCTAGTTCTACTAGCACACTCCAGGTAGGCCTATTCAATTATTATTCAAGTTGGCAGTCCTAGATGACGAAGTTCAAATTGGTAATTAATAGAATCACCTTCAAGAACTTTTTACAATACTTGTATATGCTTAGCATAGTACTAGAGATAACTCAATTTTAACAAAGTCCTGAGTAAAACTTCATTCACTCAGTATTACTGATAATGTTTATACTCATTCAGAGTGGGACAAAAGGTGCACTACACTTTCCAATCCTAAATTATGGTACAAGGTTGTAGGATTATTCCTACCTTTTAATAAGAACAGTATTTCAATACCATAGTTACCCTGTTCATTCATGCATATCCATATAGGTTAGGAGGATTAATAATTTAGCCGTCCGGCTGGCTTAGTTGATAGCGTGCCTGATAACCATCTTGCAGGTCTCGCGTTTCAATCCCCTCTTAGATTTTTCAAAGTTTCAAAGTTTCTCTCAAAGTTTTCAGGGATATAGCTGGCGGTTACCATCTCCCCACGAGCAAGGGGGATGGGTAATAGTCAATGGTAGACTAAAGAAAGCCAAGCGCTAGTGAATCCTCGAAGGAGGAGAACGGGCGCTATATAAGTAACCTGACGATTATTATTGTTATTATTATTATTAACTTTTATTCCCAAACAAAGGCGGTACAAAATTAAGAGATATTATCTATCTTTCCTTAATGACCAAGTACAGTATGGTCCCGCATAGAACGTGTTCACATAGAACGTTGCCCCTATAGAGCGAACGACCGAAAATATTATTCCAAAATTTTTAAGAACAAATGTGATCATATAGAGCGATTCCGCCATCATAGTAGGGCAAATCCAAGGAGTTCTCATATAGAGCGACAAAATATCGTACAGAACGTCTCGTGACGAGACGTAGATGCGCATTGTGACGTCACTGTTGTCTGTTTCACATAGAGCGATTTCACATAGAACGACCTCGTTTATCGACCAATGTTTCGTTCTATGCGGGACCCTACTGTATATACATGGACACGATTAACCGGTTGGTTCTCATCCATTCGTTTTACACAGATTTTACTGATTTACTTACTATTAGTAGATCAAAAAATTTTGATTTACAAAGAATCCCACATTATCACTCCTTCAATAAAGGATACTATGATATTGTCGTTCACGTATAACTACTAGTAGTAAATCAATAATTTTGATTCACAAAGATTCCCAGGTTACCACTCCTCCAATAAGGATACTATGGTATAATCAGTATCATTCAAGGCTAACGCTTGACTACTCAACTCGACAATAAACATTTCATATTTTAGGCTCCGGACCAACTCTCGAGTTGGTCAAGGACCCCAATGGAAATATGCCTAACGGCCTTATTGGGCTATCCTTAGTTAGAATTATGCAAAGCTGGTACATGTCATATTTGTAACATACTATGTGGTACCAACTCTGTAAATTGCTAACTGAATAAATATTATTATTATTATTATTATTATTAATGATTCATTGAACCTCCCTCCGGTCCCACTTTGGGTCGGCGAGTGTCTGGGTCTGGGGCTCTTTTACATATCTCCGATCACTAGAAGACCACCACATTCTCTCTGAGTCAGGGTTTTAGCAGAACTCTGCCGGAGTTCCACAAGTCTCATACTAGAGTTCTCCAATTAGATATTTTTCTCTATCATTTATTACGGAATAGGTTTTGTTCACTCTATTTCCGTCCGAATCTTGAGTCCTCCATACCAGTCCGAGAAGACTATTAGGTACTTAGTAAATTTTACCCCCGCACCTATTAAACAACACAGAGTTATTCCGTCAGTCATTGCCGAGTAATTTCTTTACCCCGAGTCCTCATACTACAAAGGACAACACTGGGAATTAATTTTCCGTCTGGCAATTCCCAAGTAATATTTTCCCCAAGTCCTCACTATAACAGAGGTAACTTCTTTAGGGTCATCTTAACCAGTATAGTAATGATTCATTAGCTTGTTTTCCTTACGCCTCAGCATAACATGCTAGAGTTCTGGGTATCCCTAGCACCAGCCATTCCTTTTAATAAATTGTTCGACTAGGGTCTGTTTTAAAAAACCTGACAGAACCGATACAGTCAATTGCTATCTTACCTTTACACAATTGGTTGTTCCGGTCCCACTTTGGGTCGGCTAGCACTTAGTCCGGAGCGCTAATAATGACACCTCCAGTCAGTAGGAGTTCCCCGCATTATCTATGAGTCCGGGTTGGAGAGGAAGTAGGCTGAGGAAGGGGGTCTCTTAGATAACTATTCATTGCCTACTTCGCCGGAGTTCCACATTCACATACCAGAATTCTCCAGGTAGATAATTTTATCTATCCTTTATTACAGAATAACTTTCACGGGGCCCAATCAACCATTTCCCCATACACCTCTTAATCACACAGGGTTATTCTGGCAATTTGGCTGAGTCAGATCCTTGACTCCGTTCCCCATAATTGACGAGGATATTTCGTAAGAACAAATGGTTGGGGAAGGACTTTACACTCTCAGATAAACAACCCATAGGCGATTATCCAATCTTTTGGTTTTATTATGTTCTCTCCACCAACATACTTTACTCCTAAACTCGGTTAATGAAATTAACAAACACATGTGGCAGTCCGGGGATTCGAACCTAGGCTGCTCACACTGAAAATCACCACACTTATGCATTGCACCACAAAGACAGTTTTACAGACAACTCACTCACACTAATGAGGAGTAGCAGATCCTATTCATGACACATACTCTAGGGCAACATTATCACACATAAGAGAAGGCTATCTTTGCAAAAACCCTTCGGACAGTAGGAGAGGTCAGAACAGCCCTTTTCATGACGTCCAAAGCACGTCAAGACCTCCGTATCTTTCTATCTAAAAAACTCTGCCCAAAGACATCAAGACTAGAATCTTGATCTCTCCATCTATTCTAACAGATTAACAACCACAAATACTTGGTCTGAAGTATCAGCACTACTTTTTATAACCGTCTCTAAGGTTCTCTCGTGTTAACTTTATTAGATTCAGATCTCAACGACACTCAACAGGCCACAGTAGTCGGGACAGACTGGTTAATTCATCCCCAGACAACAAATTAGACAGACTCAGACACATCAACAGCAACAGTCTGACCTTTCAAGAGCACATACCGGTTCAAGGACCTAACTTAGTTCATCTTAGCCTTGCATCACATTATATCTCAAGGCACAACCGGTTCTTTCCAGGCCAGTTACACTGTACACAGCATGACCGAAAGGACCTTGGTCCAGACATTTAATAAAGCATAGTCTGTTTTGGGACTGGGAGAGACGACCGTTCTTTCGTAAGTACGTATACAACGTCTCATACCAGTAAAGGTGCCAACACTCGTAAAAGCGATGCTTCAGTGAGGAATTCGAGTGAACATTCCTCCCACATCAAAAGTTTTCTGTCTCACTTAGTTCTAGTACCAAAACGAGATAGCCTACAGTTCAGACCAGTCATAGAATTATCAATCCTCAACAAGTTTATTGTAAACCACTTTTTCGAGATGATAAATACAACAAATATCACAGCCCTACGTCTGAATAGTAAAGTGGGAACCCTGGGTTTACCTCCATTGGGAAACCCTATCACACAACATACAACATCAAATACTTGACTACTACAAGTATGCAAGACAGTACATACAAAAAACAATTCCAAACGGCTGTGGGAGTCGTTAACCCTCTCACGACCATATGATGCAGAGGTTGCCAGATTAGCAATAAGAAATAGAGTTCTCTCACTCTTATAATTACCTCTCCAAAATGAGTTTTCTGTCCACAGCTAACTCAAAGACAACTGCAGAGGTTAAAGTAACTAAACTAAAGGTTTCTAAATACCCCTGATGGTAACAAGGCTTTAATGTATCCCCAATAGGCTCAAAATTGCGTCAAGGACGTGAGAGGGTTAATAGGGTCAAAATATTGGGTTCAGCTATCTGTTCAGTTGGACAAACTTCGCCTGAATCCTTACATCAGGCTGGACAACAGAGCTTTTCTGAGTCAATCAACCTCAGACCCTAATTACATTCCCTCAGCATTTCATCAGACTTCTAGGCTTCTGGATAAGTCCTGAGACCCCTTCCTCCTCGACAGCCCTCTAGTCAGAACCGCCACCATCAGTGGGGGTCGTCTTGGACAAAGCGGGAGCCCCGAGATGGAGTTACCAATCATCCGACGGTCGCTAGACCTCTCTCAATCTCTATCACTTAAATACAAAGGAACTAGTTGTCCCTCGATTTTTCCTGAAAAATCATGCCCTTTCACTTCAACACAGAGTACAGTAATAGTCTTTCACATGGACAACACATCAGCCGTGTCCTGTATCAACAGGCAGGGCCCAACGAAATCTCACACGCCCCTGAGATTGTCGGAGTTAATATTTGTCCTTACTCTTCATTACCATATCACAATTCAAGCAGTTTACCTACCAAGCAAGGTGAATCTGTAGGCGGACACCTTATCTCGAGAGAAGGGTATCCTAGTCGAATAGACAATCACTCAGACGGTATTCCACAACTTGATAAGGCCGTTCCATCCACAGGTAAATCTCGTTAATTCACACCAATCGACAAAATTCCTCCTGCTTCTGACCTTCTGGCACGAGATCCAAGCGAGCGGAACAGATGCGTCCTCAGAGGTTTGGAACAAGTGGTTATCGATATACCTCTTTCCTCCTCCGGACACACACGAATATCCAAAGTTTTGCAACATATCGACTTAATTCAGGGTCAAGGGTGCCTTATAACACCAGTCTGGTCAACACATGTGTAGTTCATTCATCTGTCTCTCGAATGTCCCATTCCAATACCATTTCCAACGTCTTGTTTCCACTTATAACAAATTAGCAACCTACAGACTGGTCTACATTTAGCTTTACGGATATTTTCAAAGTCAAATGGCGGAGCTCTTATGATTAAGTTGTTCACGACAAATTAACCAAACAGTTTACGCCTTCCACTATTAGACAGTAGGAATTACATCGGAAACAATTTACCACGTAGATTGTAGAGTCTGTCCAACACATAGCTTCAGTCAGTTTATTTTTAAAGTATTTCAATTACTCTTAGCCCCCTGGGGGTTAGGGAATAGAATATGCCCCACGTGCCTTCTGCGTGTCGTAAGAGGCGACTAAAGAGGTTGGGTCGGTGGGCTTGCGACCCCCACCCGGAAAAAATATCTAAGCAAAGAAAAACGAACGAACAGCCTCGGATGCGGACGGAACCAACGTTGACGAACCACGACCGACTAAGGACATGCCTTCGGACATTCTGAGAATGGCTACGTGGAATGTTAGTGGCATGAATGATGGAACAAAAGAGAGAGAGGTTCTGGAAGTGTTAGTGAATGCCAGGCTGGATGTATGTGGAATGACAGAGACCAAATGGAAAGGTTCAGATGTGAGAGAATGGGAATGTGGAATGGGTGTGTGTGCTGGAGTGAGTGAAGGAACAGCGAGAGAAGGTGCATGTTTGTTTGTAAGTAGCAAATGGAAGGAATGTGTAAGAGAGTATGGGTCTGTGGGTTCAAGGATTGTGTGGGTGAGAATGAAAGTAGGAATACAAACGTGGGTGATTGTATGCGTGTATGCCCCGACAGAGGATATACTTGAAAGAAAGAAAGAGGAGTTCTGGATGAATGTGGAGGCGTGCCTGGAGAAGTTTGACAAGAACGAAAGAATATTTCTGATTGGGGATATGAATGGTAAGGTGGGTGATAGGAAAGTTGAGGGAGTGGTGGGAGGGTGGGGGGTACCATCAGAGGTGAATGGGAATGGTAGTGCACTTGTGGACGTATGTGTGGGAAGGAGGCTGTGGATAGCCAACACCTTCTTCCGACACAGAATGATCCACAGGTACACGTGGAAACGGATGTTGACGATGAAAGATAAGACAGTGGTGGAACGAAAGTCATTGATTGATTATGTATGTGTGGATGAACGAATGAAGAAATCTGTGATGGATGCTAGGGTGTATAGGGGTATTGGAGGGGGTCTGTCTGATCATTATGTAGTGGTAGCTAAGGTTAGGATACAAAAGAAGTGGGTGAGGAGAGCGGGAGGGAGGCGAGAGGAGGGTGGAATGGTGAGGAGGGTGGAGAGGTTGCAGGAGGAGGAAATCAGGGAGGAGTACAGGAGAGCAGTGGAAAGACGACTAGGTGGGTTCGACCTGGAAGTTATGGAGGAAGTGGAGGAGATGAGCAAGGTGTTTAAGGATGAGATCTGTGCAGCATGTGAGGAGGTGTGTGGAGTGAGGAGAAGAGGGAGGGGAGTGAAAGGTACAGCATGGTGGACAGAAGAGGTAAGAATAGCTGTGGAAGAAAAGAAGAAAGCATATAGAGTGTGGTTGGGTAGTAGAGGGAATGAAGATTCCGAGAGACAGAAACGAGCGAGGTACGTGGAGAGTAAGAGGGTGGTGAAGAGAGTAGTGAAGGAAAGTAAGAGAAGAGTAGATGAGGAATTTGGAAGGAATCTGAGTGTAAAATGGAGGGAGAGTAAGAAACTGTTCTGGAAAGAAGTCAAGAAAGTTAGGGAAGGTAGCAAGGGAAACAGTAAGGGTGTGAAAGATAAGAATGGGAGAATGCTAGCCGAGAAGCAAGAGAGAGTCGAAAGATGGAGGGAGTACTTCAGTGAGTTGCTAAATGAAAGGAATGAAGAGCCAGCAAACATAGCTGGATATGGTATGGGAGGGAGAAGAAGAGAAGTAGTGGAGGAGGAGGTGGGGATCAGGAGGTCAGAAGTGTGGGAAGCCATGAAAAGAGTGAAGTTGGGGAAAGCACCAGGAACAGATGGAGTGTGTGGGGAAATGTTGAGGTATGGTGGTGAGATAGTGATAGAATGGGTATGGAAAATGTGCAAACTAGCATGGGAGAAGGGGACTGCACCCGATGACTGGAAGACTGGCATAATAGTCCCCCTATATAAGGGCAAAGGGGAAAGAGGAGTGTGTGGTAACCACCGAGGAATATGTCTTCTAAGCGTAGTAGGGAAGGTATACAGTAGGGTAGTGATTGAGAGAGTGAGAGTGAGAACGGAGAAATGGATAGGCGACGAGCAGGGAGGTTTTAGGAAGGGAAGAGGATGTGTAGATCAGATTTTTACCCTGAATTGTGTTGTGGAGAAGTATCTGGAGAAGAAACAAAAGGTGTATGTTGCCTTTATGGACTTGGAGAAGGCCTATGACAGAGTGGATAGAGAAGGTTTGTGGAAAGTACTTAGAATATACGGAGTAGAGGGCAAGTTGCTGAAAGCAGTGAAGAGCATGTATGAGGGTGCAAAGGCGGCAGTACGTGTGGAGAGTGAGCAGAGCGAGTTCTTTGACCTGAATGTTGGTTTGAAACAGGGGTGTGTGATGTCCCCGTGGTTGTTTACTGTATATATGGATGGAGTCATGAAAGAAATACTATCAAGAGCAGTGAATGTTGGTGTATCGCTGAAAAGGGAGGGAATTGAGTGGAAGCTACCTATACTGCTGTTTGCGGATGATACAGTTCTGATGAGTGATAA
Organism: Paralithodes platypus; assembly: GCA_032716605.1. Lineage (NCBI taxonomy): Eukaryota > Metazoa > Arthropoda > Malacostraca > Decapoda > Lithodidae > Paralithodes > Paralithodes platypus. Next base: position 19,025,643 of record CM064533.1, on the reverse strand, counting down.
TGAATGGGAGTTGCAGGGTCTGGTAAATGAGTTTGGAACAGTGTGCGAAAAAACGGAATTTGAAGGTAAATACGGGGAAGAGCAAGGTTATGGTCTTCGAAAGGGGTGAAGTCACAGAGTGTGAGGTGAAGCTGAACGGTCAGGCTATGGAGATCGTCAACTCTTTTAAGTATCTGGGCAGTGTGTTGAGTAAAGATGGGACTATGGATGAAGAGGTGCGGGAGAGGGTACAACAGGGGAAGAGGGTTGTAGGAACGCTAAAAGCAGTAACAAGAAATAGGGTGGTCAGTATGGAAGTGAAGAAGTCCTTGCATGACAGTGTGGTAATCCCGACACTGACTTACGGAAGCGAAGCATGGACGTTGGTTGAGAGACTCAGACCAAGAGTGAGAGCAGTGGAAATGAATTACTTAAGGAGTGCGTGCGGAGTTACATGGAGGGATAGACAGACTAATGAGGAAGTAAGAAGGAGGTGTGGTGTGGAGGTAGATGTGCTGGAAAGTGTGAAAAGGAACAACTTGAGATGGTTCGGCCATATGGAACGTATGGAAAGCGAGAGAATGACTAAGAGGGTGTACGAGAGCGAGGTGGAGGGACAGAGGGGGAGAGGTAGACCGAATATGAGGTGGAAGGATGGAGTGAGGAACTACATGAACGAAGGCGGTGCTGGTTGGGGGGAGGGGCGTCGACTGACTGGGGACAGAGGTGCATGGGGGCGGTTCGTTCGTGGCCACCCCAACGGGGATCACGGCGTCAGGCAATAGATAGATAGATAGATTACTCTTTTGAAGACAAACAACTGTCAATTTACACACTATACAATCAATTCTCAGCCATTAAAGAATCGTTCTTTGATCCCACTGGCTTCCGACTTACCCCTCAACAAGTTGAAACAAGTTTTTCTTACAACTTGTTTTAGTTACGAAATATTTTCAAAACCAAATGGCTAAATTCTTATGACCAAGCCGTTCACGACAAATTAACCAAACAATTTACACCTTCCACAATTAGACAGTATGAGTCACATTGGAAACAATTTACAACGTGGATTGTAGAATCCAACCAACAAAGTGCCTCAGTAAGTTTAATTTTAAAGTACTTAAATTACCTTTTTGAAGTCAAATAAGTTAACACACTTCGCAATCACCTCTCAGCCATTAAAGAACCATTCTATGACCTTACTGGCCTTAGACTTCCACCTAAGTATGAAGGAGGTTTTATTACGGCTTGTTTTAAATTACGAGCTCCAGCGAGACAGATTCTACCTCAGTGGTCTCTGGGCAAGGTGTTAAATCTATTAAGTACTAAACCTTACATGGTCAACCCCTCTTATGACAAGTTATTATCTAAATGTGTTTTATTAATTTCGTTAGCAACAACACATAGAGTGTCCGAACTTGCGGCCATGGCTAGAGTTGCGAACTGCTTACAATTTAAAGATCTGAGTGCTGTTACCCTCACACCAGCTCCTGATTTCATAGCCAAGAATGAAAGAGAAGATCATATGTTCTCACCTTTTGATATAATGGCCCTCAAACAAAAGAATAAACATCAGGCGCTATGCCCAGTGTTGGCTTTGTATAAGTATGTACAACCAACTACACCCTTACACCCTTCTCATTTATGGATATCTTCACATGGCAAATCAAGGTTATCTAAACGACAGCTTGCTTCAATTCTAGTGGACGTTATCAAAACAGCCGAACCGTCAGCAGTAGCAAGGGCCCATGATGTGAGAAAGTGGGCCACGACAGTCAGATTTCTTAACAATTACTCTATCCAAGACATTAAGCAAACTAGAGTCTGGTCATCTCACCACACATTTTTATCCAAATATCTTTCATTGGAAGAGACCCACTGTGCCATGCATAGCCATGAGAATTAGGCATAAGCCTAACTGATCTCTGTTTATTGCAATAATGACATGTTTTATGTTACAAGTACGTGTGAGGTTCACCAAGTACTGACTTACTTTTTAGGAGTTTTCGACAAAACAGAGGGGGGGGGGGGGAGTGTGTTCCGAACTGGAGAACCTCTCACAAGTGTTGTTCAATGTTAATATTAGTAAGATTGATAATCTCTAAGGGTTAATTTCTAATACAGGATATTAGATTAATAAATACACAACATTTTTTTTTTGGTGAGTTTAATAGGTATGAATATATTTTCTTTCTTAAAAATCATTCTAGTACTGTACTGTACTATAGTATGTACAATTCTTATGTGTTACAATATATAGTGGCTCTTTTATTAAGTTTTACTGCATCCTTATCATTATCTACCTTTCTATTGCTTCCTAAGGCTTACTTAGAAACCCTGCCTTTATACTTTACACTTTTTCTTAATTCTAGTTATTTAATTACAACAGCGCGAGCCGTTAGTTTTGGTTCTCTTCAGTCTTTGACGTTGAGCATGAGATGTCCCAACCACCGATCTTGGTATTCTTAGGCTCTCACGTCATTGACGGAGAGAACCATTACTAAATTACGGGTTTGACAACCCGAAGGGAAGGAAGGAAAACTAACTATTTAGTAATGGTTCCGTAGTCAATGATGTAAAGCGGCCCTCCCTCCTCCCTCTTCCCATGCACATGCGCAACTTTGTACTATGAAGGACGTATAAACCCAGCGTGACCAGCTGGGGGACGCGTGCAAGGGAAGGACTGTATAACGGCGCGCTAGTTGATTTAGTAAGACAACATTCATAGTTTCTAATCTTTACTCATAAAACATTTCTTTCTTTTTCTAATGGTTACCTTTTTTAATGACGTTCCCTAGGAACTAAGTAAAGGGTTTCACCCTAGGATGTGCTTTTTATATATTTGGGTCGCGTTATGCTTTCTCCGGGACCCTCACGGGGGTCTCCGGGGAGCCCTTATATATATAAGGCTCTCACGTCATTGACTACGGAACCATTACTAGATAGTTAGTTTTCCTTCCTTCCCTTCGGGTTATCAACCCCGTATTTTTTATCTCACTGGCCTTTCCATACCGCAGGCAGAGGAGAAAGGGTTTATGAGGGCATGTTTCAAGCTACGTCCACCACCTCGTCAGCTCATGCCCACCTGGTCACTTGACAAAGCCTTATCGGTATTTCAATCGCGCAAATATAATAATGCGCCGGATTTTGATTAACTTTTGAAAAAGGCTGTATTCCTCATGGCTCTAGCCACCGGAAACAGGGTGTCTGAGCTGGCGGCGATGAGCAACGAACCTAATTGCCTTAGGTTTGGGAGACTGCACGATCATGTGCAAATCGCGCCGTCTCCCACATTTATAGCTAAGAACGAACATTCTGACCATGTATTTCTTTAATTTTCCGTCCCGGCTTTTATGTCCTGTGCAAGCACTCGCAAAGTTTTTGAGGGCTGCGCAGCCTCGCCAACCAGGTGCTTTATCGGTCAACCAGACAGGTAAGCGTGTTACAAAACGAAAGTTAGCTTCCTTGCTTGTGGACGTTATTAGGGAAAGCAATCCCGGCGTGATAGGCAGGGCTCACGATATCAGGAAATGGGCAGTCTCTCTCAGATTTCTACAAAATTTCTCAGTAGAAGACATTGCTAATACTCAAATTTATTAGTGGCCCCTCAATCATTGACGAACATGCCTATTACATAAGGCAACCTCTTCAAACACTCATCCGCCGTAGTTTGAATCTACTGCGCAGAGCATAACAAATTTGAGGAGCCTTCATCATGAGCGCACGCGACCTCACTCATGGCTTCAGTCATTATGAATTGGGTTCTCACTACGAAAAAACTTCGTAAAAAATGAAAACAAAAAGAAAATAAGAATAACTATTCAATAAGCTTTCCATCATATCGTGGATGTACTTGTGTGGATCTTTGACCAGACGCTAATTCAGGCGTCATTCTTCCTTCTTCTCTGCTCTGCGGTTAACCTGCCCGGACGTGCCTCCCAACGCTCCGCTGGTTCCGCATTTGTTGCGTCCCTAGTGAGTTTTTTCTCATTTGTTTACTCCGGGATGTCTCGAGTAAGGTTAGGATATGCGTAGCAGGAGTGTCCTGGGCTAGTTGCCCGCAGTGCAGTGTATTTTGGGTTGTGTGTTTGGGGCATCTATTTCGGGTGTACCCTCGTGGTCCTGTTGTGGACAGGTGAACTTTTTCACAGTTAGCTAGCTTTGTGATGTAGGCGGCTTTCTTTACGCATTATTATTGCTTCCTTTTATCTTTCTGATGAGGTAGCTTTTTTCTCTGACGTTCCCAGCGTATTTTTCTTCACTTAGTGAAGTTTTTTCTGGGTCCCGAGTCAGTTTTACCCTTCGCCGGGAATTTTGGGCTACAGTGGTGTGTTGACGGTGGTTCCTGTTGTGATATGATTCAAGGCTTTTGTTTATATTACGACATGATTTCCTTTTATTTCCGTCTGCTTAGGCCTAGCCAGCCTCTCGTAGCTTGCCACATGTACAAGTGTTATTGATTTATGCTTTAAATATGTAATACTGTGTCATGTGTGTCCTGGATTAGTTGTGTATTGGCTAATTCCACGGACTATTTGTGTATCCTGGATTAGTTGTGTATTGGCTAATTTCACGGGTTATTTATGTGTCCTGGGTTAGTTGTGCTTTGGCTATTTCCACGGTCTTTTTGGTGCGTTCAGATTGAATCTGGGCGGGGTGGGTTGCCTTTTCCGGCGGGTTTTCTCGGTTACACCTTGCAAAACCGGTTGGTTGCCGAGTTTTAATCACGCGTGGTTAAATTAGGCTTGTTTCCCCCGGCGAGTGGTGGCTTGCGGCTCTCCAGGACTGTGTCTGTAGTGGAGCCTGTGTTCAGGCTTACTGTGTTTCCCGGCGGGATGGCTTTACCCATTTAACTAAGTGTTCATACGGACACTTGTTGAGTAGTTTTTTTCCCGGTTTTGCAAAGCCAGTAAACTAGGCGGTTTGTTGATTGGTCTTTCCTCCCCGGCGTTCTTTTGGCAAAGAAGTGGGGACAGGAACAATTGGGGTTAACGTTATAGATTTCAATTCACACCCGGCGGTTGCACCGTGGGAGGGTGGGATTAACGGATTTGCAATTCAGTATAGTTGACCAGACAATTGATGGATACGTTAAGGTATCGCCGCCTCCAACATCCGGCAATCTAGGAGGCTTCGGGAGAAGTCAGATCTAGCATTTCAGACAGGCTTCCCAGTTTTTGATCTGCGGGTTAATTCAGGGGCCGGCGTCTTTTTATGGGTTTCCCAGTAAAAAACTTAAAAACACCACTGGGAAGACTGCGTCTTTTATAAAGCCATGCTGGTCTTTATATCATGTCAGAGGATATACGTAAATCTTTTGGACAGGTTAAGATATTCTGAAATCTTTACTTATGAACCGCCCGCGTGGCGAGCTGTGATAGTTGTGTATTATGTCTCGTTACCCGGCTCGTTACCCTTACCCGGGTGTTTTCTACGATTTGATGTGGCGGCTGTTCCAGGTTTGGTGGGATGGAGTGCTTTTCGATGGTGTTTCGACGTCATTAAGTGTTTTTTCCGTTCTCACCAGGCCTAGCCGGCCACTCGTAGTTTTTTTCACGTATGCAAGTGTTTTCATTGTTTATGATAATAAAAATGTATTCATGAGCCATGTGTGTCCTGGATTAGTTGTGATTGGCTGATCCAGGAGCTTCGGACTGTGGGTCTGATTATGTTTATCAGACTGCGTTCTGTTTGGTGTGGGTTACCTTTCCGGCGTCTTTCTCGTGGCTCCGAGAAAGCCGTTTTTGTTTACCGAGTATTAGTCAGGATGGCTAAAATAGGTAAGTTACCCCGGCGAGTTTGGTAGCTTGAGGGCTTATTAAAAACTGCGTTTTCTGTGGTCGAGCCTGTGATCAGGCTTCCTGTGTTATTCCCGACGAGGGGGGCTCCACACAGTTATCTAGGTGATCATGCTGACACCTGTTGGATATGGTTTTCTCGGTTTTTCAAGGCCATTGAAACCATGCTGTCTGTTTATTTGGTCTATCCCTCCCGGCGACCTTTTTACGAAGAGGTCTGGGGCAGGTACAATTGGTTTTGACATTGCATATAAAACCCGGCGGTTGTACCTTCGGGTGGTTATATTAACGGATTTGCAAATTCGCGATAATTTGCCAAACGATTGATTGATACAATAGGGTATCACGGCCTTCAAGACGGCGATCTATGTGGGCTTCTGGGAGAAGCCGGATTAGAGATTAAGATAGGCTTAGACTTTTTATGGGATAAAAAGATGCCTGAATCTTACTGGTGTTTCAAGTGTAAAGGGATACTTGAAAGACTTCATCTTTAATAAAGATATGCTTCATCTTTATGAGGTTTCAGAAGATATGCTTAAATCTTTTGGACAGGTAAAGATATGCTGAAATCTTTAATAAGCCATTGAAACAATGCTGTTTGTTTGTTTGGTCTTTCCCTCCCGGCGACCTTTTTACAAAGAGGTCTGGGGCAGGTACAATTGGTTTGACATGATATATAAAACCCGGCGGCTGTACCTTCGGGTGGTTATGTTAACGAATGTGCAATTCGCGATAATTTGCCAAACAATTGATTGATACACTAGGGTATCACGGCTTTCTAATAAAGATATACTTCATCTTTATGAGGATTCAGAAGATCGGCTTAAATCTTTTGGACAGGTAAAGATATGCTGAAATTTTTAATATGAAACTAAAGGAAATCGAAAAGTAATGGTGCAGTGCGTTCGTTGACCGGCGGTGTTGTGGCACATGTTTTGTACCATTTGTTGGGGGTAACCTTAGGAGCATTAATCCCTGGAAATTTCTCTTTCCAGGGCGGAGTACCGGCGTTGCCGTTATGCTCAGGTATCCCTATTTTTGCTCACCAGCTCTACTTTAAATGTGTTAAATGCCCAGATCGGTCACGGGGGATATGGGTGACAAAGAATTGCGCTATTTGTAACCTCCTAACTGTTAAAGTTCTAATTCAGAAAGATAATCCTGCGGCGGTGGCTTTACAAGAAGGGAAACAACTTCTCGCTACTTACTCAACGAATGTAGCACATAAAGCATTGCAATGTGATATCCTTGAGCTATGGGAGCTTTTAATTATCATAAACCTTTACGGGGCTCGGGCGAGGGCTCTCAATCGGAGAGTATACCAAGCTCGCAAGCGAGTGACAGCCACAGCCAAGGTGTTTGGCGATACTCACAGTCCTGGCAGGACAGAACACATCCCTTTGTGACTCAACTAGTGGCTGACGTCCACCGGGATGCCGATGTACCATCTTCTATCCCAGATTTAACATGGCAACATGTGGAGGTCCCGGCTTCGGCGGGATCTTCCCATGATAAGCCAGACTTAACGGATGAAGAACAACGATCATCGGTCACCTAGGAGATACCATCTCTGCCGGTGGTGGGGCCGAGGCTGCCACTGTTGCTAGAATTAGGTGTGGCTGGGGGAAGTTCAGAGAATTGATGCCAATCCTGACCATGAAAAGAATGCCTCTCCCCCTGAAGGGAAAGGTGTATGCCTCATGTGTTAGAAGTGCAATGACGTATGCCTCAGAAACATGGGCCGTTAAAGTAGAGGATGTCAACAGAATGGAGCGTAATGAGATGAGAATGGTGAGATGGATGTGTGGGGCCAGGCTACAGGATAGAATAACAAATGTTGAGCTGAGGAGACGTTTAGGTATAAAGAGTATTTACCTAATTGTATTTACCTAATTGTAGTTTACAGGAGTTGAGCTAAGCTCGTGTTGTCCCGTCTCTCAGTCTACTTTTTATCCAATTTTTTCTTGAAAATATGGATGTTCCTTGCCCCTACCACCTCCTCCTCCAGCCCATTCCATTTGTCAATACATCTATAGGGGAAGCTAAACTTCCTGATATCGTTCTTGCAGGTAGGTCTTTTTACTTTGTAGCTGTGGCCTCTAGTTATTCCTGTATCCATAATTAATATATCCTCCCTATCCAGCCTCTCCAGCCCCCGGGTACATTTGTACATCATTATCATGTCTCCCCTCTCTCTCCTCTCTTTTAGACTCGGTAGATTTAATTTGTCTATTAGTTTTAGTTTATATTAGTTTGTCTATTATATTTGTTTAATTTAGTATTAGCGAGGTGATGCGTACAAGTAGACTCGGATGGTATGGACATGTGGAGAGAATGGATGAACAAAATTGGGTGAAAAAATGCAGGTCTGTGATTGTGGAGGGAGCTGCACCAAGGGGTGGACCGAGGAAGACCTGGGATCGGACTATACGCGCCGATCTCAAATCCAAGAACTTGACAAGTGAAGCAGCCCTTAACAGGGTTGCCTGGAATGCCGCCATTAGGACAAGAGACTGAAACTGCACTTATGTGTGGAACACTCAGTCTTAAAATTTTATGTATGTATGTATGTTGAAGAGTCCAGTCACCTTCTAGACGACTCTCAGGGTACTGTCGAATCTCCACGGAGTTCGTCATCGGCTAGGTATGTAACGGCGGAAGAGATTGATGGATTACTATTGAATGCAATTAATAGGTTCTTTGGCCCTACGCCGGAAACTCCTACATTTGGTGCGGGAGCTCCCGCGGTGTCGACGAATGTGCGACCTCTGGCTACATCCTTTGCTTTAGCTAAAATACCTAACCCTCCTCTTGTGTCAGATCCAATTTCCAATGTGCCAGGCACAGCAGCTCTCACTACTTCCAATGTGCGAGTCATATCAGACATATTTATTAGTGGCCCCTCCATCATTGACGAACATGCCTATTACACAAGGCATCCTCTTCAAACACTAATCCGCCGTAGTTTGAATCTACCGCGCAGAGCATTTAAAATCTGAGGAGCCTTCATCATGAGCGCACGCGACCTCACTCATGGCTTCAGTCATTATGAATTGGGTTCTCACTACGAAAAAACTTCGTAAAAAATAAAAACAAAAAGAAAATAAGAATAACTATCCAATAAGCTTTCCATCATATCGTGGATGTACTTGTGTGGATCTTTGACCAGACGCTGATTCAGGCGTCATTCTTCCTTCTCTGCTCTGCGCTCAGCCTGCCCGGACGTGTCTCCCCATGCTCCGCTGGTTCCGCATTTGCTGCGTCCCTAGTGAGTTTTTTCTCATTTGTTTACTCCGGGATGTATCGAGTAAGGTTAGGATGTGCGTAGCAGGAGTGTCCTGGGCTGGTTGCCCGCAGTGCAGTGTATTTTGGGTCGTGTGTTTGGGGCATCTATTTCGGATGTACCCTCGTGGTCCTGTTGTGGACATGTGAACTTTTTCATAGTTGAGTTAGGTTGTGATGCAGGCGGCTTTCATTACGCGTTAGTTATGCTGCCTTTTATCTTTCTGATGAGGTAAGCGTTGCTTACTGACGTTCCCAGCGTATTTTTCTTCACTTAGTGAAGTTTTTTCTGGGTCCCGAGTCAGTCTTCCCTTTGTCGGAAGTATTTGCTACAGTGGTGTGTTGGCGGTGGTTCCTGTTGTTATATTTCCAGTGTTTTTTGTTTATATTTCAACATTTCTTATGCCGTCTACTTAGGCCTAGCCAGCCGCTCGTAGCTTTGCCACATGTACAAGTGTTATTGTTTATTTTATAAATATGTCCTACTGTGTCATGTGTATCCGGGTTTAGTTGTGTATTGGCTAATTCCACGGACTATGTATGTTTCCTGGATTAGTTGTGTATTGGCTAATTCCACGGATTATTGTGTGGACCCTAGACTAGTCGTGCTTGGCTTTCTCTCGGGTCCTATGTGCGTTCAGATGGTTTCTGAGCGGGATGGGTTACTTTCCGGCGGGTTTTTCTCGGTTACACCATGAAAAAACCCGGCCGAAAGCCGTGTTGGGCCACGCGTGGTTTCAACACAGGCTTGTGTCCCCGGCGATGAGGTGTCTGTGGCTCTCCAGGACTGCGTCTCTGTGTTGGTGCCTGTTTTCAGGCTCCCTATGATTCCCGGCGGATTGGCTGTACCCATCTAACATTGTTCATGCGGACATATGTTATGAAGTTTTTCTACCCGGTTTTACAAACCAAAGGAAAAACCTAGCTGTTGTTGAGGGCTTTCCTCCCCGGCAATCTTTTACAAAGAAGTGGGGACAGGAACTTATGGGGTTAACGTTTTTACATCTCACCCGGCGGGTGCACCTTGGTAGGGTGGGATGAACGTCTTGGTCATTCAGTTAGTTAACCGATCCATTTTAGTGATACTATAGGTATCGCCGCCTTCACATTTACGGCGATCGAAGGTTCAATTAGGGTTAACATCTTTTTTCACAAATTTTTCACACCCGGCGGGTGCTCCTGGGAGGAGGAAATAAGGAATTTACAAATTCAATTTCGTTAACCAGTTAATTGAGAGATACGTTAATGTATCGCCGCCTTCAAACTTACGGCGATCTTTTGTGATAATTCGTTAGAAATCAGATCTCGTATCAGCCTGCCCTGTGTTATTCTGCTAAATAATTCAGGTGCCGGCGTCTTTGTGGGGGGTTGTTTTCCAAAATTGAATCTTGAAACAGTCACCACCGGAAAGACTATAAACGCCATTCTGGTCCTTTATATTATGTCAGAAGGTATTCTTAACTTTCTTAAGACATGTTTAGATATTCTGAAATCTTTATAGAACCCCGCCGCGTAGCGAGCTGTGATCGTTGTGACATTACGTCTCGTTACCCGGCGGGTTATTAACACATGTGTGCGAACATGTTGGGTTAACCTTATGAGCATTAATTCCTGGAAATTTTCTTTTTTCCAGAGCTGGGCTCCGGCGGACCATTACAGACCCTGCAGTAGTTTTCCCCACCAGTCTCTGTCATGGCTACCTTTGCCCCAGTTTTTGCTTTATGCATTACCCCTACCTGTGCCGGTATCCCTATTTTTGCGCACACTCTTTGCATCAAGTGTGTTAAATGTCTAGACCGTTCAAGGGGTCTGTGGGTGATGCGCAACTGTTCCTTTTGCTCCCAATTAAGTGTCAAGGTCCTCCGCGACAATGATAAGACCGCAGCGGTCGCCTTACGAGAGGTTAGGCAACAGATGTCAGCGTATACTACGATTGTGGCTCATAAGTCACTTCAATGTGACAACGTCCCTCTTTGGGATAGGCTTCTTTTCGAGCACCCTCCCCCTAAACGTTCCTCTCGAGTAACTAGTCGTAAGCCGGCGGAGACTGGTCAGGGTTCTGTGTCTGCTCCTGCTGCTACTACGAAACGTCCAAGAGAGCCTACACCCCCGGCGGCAGCCTCCTCGTCTCGGGAGAGATCTCGGTCTAGGTCACCTCTCAGACACCAGCCACCTAGTCTTGCCTCTTCACCATCGAGTAAGAAGAGTAAGACGGAAAGTTCCACCAGTGGTCACGGCGATAAATCCTCCAAATCGAAGAGTAGTTCACGGTCACACCGCAGCCATAAATCTTCAAAAAAGGATTCCCATGATAGAAAGGCCTCCCGACATTCGCCAGTTTCTAGTGCTTCTCATCGTACCTCTACCCCAGACAGAGTTTGTGTTCGGTCTCAAGGGTCCAGTATAGTGCCTGTACCTAAAGATGATTTACCCATTAACATTTTAACCATGGAATTGGAGAGTTCAGGGGGCTCAGTGATTGAGAGTGTTTCAGACTCCTAAGGGAGTGTAGGCCAAGGCCTCGGTGTTTGGCGATATTCTCGGCCAGGGTCTGACCACCCACTTCCGGCTCAAACTATTCACACAGTGGCTAACGTCCACCGGGACGTGGCGATCCCATCCTCTATTCCTGACTTATCTTGGCAACAAGGTACCCCAGCTTCGGCGGGATCTTCTCAGGAGGAACAGGATGATAAAGACGAGGTTTCAATGATTTCGGATATGGAAGGGCAAGAGTCAGGTTCAGGCTTAGACGCCACGCAGGATATTAATGATTCACCAGTGAGTACATCATCAAGTCAATTTGTCACTGCACAGGAAATTGATGGGCTACTTAGTAATGCTTTATCTAAATTTTTTGGCCAACAACAGGAAACTCCCAGTGGACTTGGGAGCTCCCACGACAAGCTCTACGGTACGGCCTCTGATGACTTCTATTGCTTTGACTCAGATCCCTCACCCTCCCCCTCTGTCACCATCAGTGGTTACTAGGCCTGCTACGGCGGCATTGACCACTTCGAATGTAAGGGTTATAACGGATGTCAATCCACCCCCTCTAGACAAGGCGCCTCTCAGAAAGGTAGCTATGCCCTTGCTTTACGGACCAGACGAGTCATGGGTCCTTTTGACCCCCACTAAACCAGAGCTCGCCCAACCTACCTTGTCAGGGGAACTCCCAGTACCACGTGAGTGGGTCATCCAGGGCAATAAATCTAAGAAATTAAGGGCCTTGGATACTTTGGGAAATGTACTAGACGTCAATATAAAGGCTATACCTAGTTATTATCACCAGGACTAATTTGTTTATGCTACTAAGCCGGCTTTACCCCCTGCCTCAGCTTCAAAATTGTTTTCAGACTGGTCTAAGCTTGATGGGTTTAATGACATTAAGACTGTCAGCTCTCACTCCAGAACATGATTTGCAAACCATCACAGACGCAGCAGCTAATCCAGTCTTGAAGGTGGGGCAGTTGGGTCCAGGACCTTGGGTGGAATGGGAGACAGAGGCTCAAAACTTTGCGACAACATTTACTTCCAAAACTTCCCACCAGATTCCTCAAGATACTCATTCTAGGGTTCTCCATGCCAGTGTGTTCTGCCGGCGGAGTCCCTTCAGCTTTGTTTGCTTTCTTAGCTGCCCCTAAAATTAATCTTTGTGAGCTAAAAGACCCTTTCACTACCCCTACCCCAACTCACCTAGACCGAGAATTTAGGCTAAGGGGGAAAGCTTTTCGCCTGTTCTCTCAATACATAGTGTCTCAACAGGTAGCAAAGTCTTTGCTCCGGTCCACTCAGGCAATCGCAGACGCGGATGCCAGACGATCGGTTGAATTGTCCCGGCGACTGCTTCTTCAGTCGTCAATCCAATCTTTGGGTGACATCCGCACCGCCTTGCTTGAGGCGGTACGAGCGAGACAAGACCTCAGAATGTCCTTAGTCCGAAAACTGCCTGATCGCATTGCGAATCAGGTGGTCATGTCACCAGTGCTCACTCCCTCTTTAATGTCCCCTGACGTGTGGCGAACGGTGTTTAATATGGCTCAGGCCTTTAAACACAGTCCCACCCCTTCTAAGAAACCTGCCTTTAACTTCCCCAAACCCAGGCCAGTCGGGGGGATCTAAGCCCTTTCTTCCACCTAAGTCCTCCCCCTCCCCTCAAGGTCAGTACAGGCATAGACAGAGTAGGTTTTCAGGTCAGAGAGGACGCGGCCATAATAAGCCAGGTCAGGACCCGTCTTCGGCCAACGCCAGCCAGCCGCCGAAGCGTCCACCACCACCAACATAAAAAAACTAAAGTCTCTCTCACTCCCGGTGCCAATCTTAAGGCCGGCGGATCCGAGGGTAGTACAGCCGGCGAACCCTTGTCTGCTAACTGGGTCGTTCCGAACGTGTCACCAAGCATGGCCGTTAAACACTTGGGCACGGATGGTGGCACGCAAAGGCATCACTTGGCAGTGGCTCCGGCGACCTCGCTTACGTCAGCCGACAACGGCGAATTTTGTTTCTTTAGAGGTGGAGTCACTGGTCCAGGAAATGATTGCCAAGAATGTCATCATCCCGGTCCCCCCAAATTACCCTGTATTCACGTCCAAGCTATTTTTGGTTCCCAAAAGGGACAGTGTTCAGATGAGACCGGTCGTAGACCTGTCTTATCTGAACCTTCACATTCACAACGAGTCATTCCGAATGTTAACAGTACACCAAATCAGGCTAACACTTCCGCCGGGAGGTTGGATGTGTTCACTAGACCTGACAGACGCCTATTGGCACGTATCGGTCAACAAAAGATTTCAAAGGTTTCTGGCCTTACGGATCAGGCACCAAAATTTTGTTTTTCAAAGGATGCCATTCGGTTTGAACCTGGCACCTCGATTATTCACGAAATTAGTCCGGCAAGCCCTGATGCCGTTGTTAGAGCAAGGAATCAGAGTTTTGTGGTACCTAGACGACTGGCTGGTGGTGGCAGAGACAGAGCAATTATGCATCAAACATGTCAACATAATTTTAAATCATGTCAAAACTCTAGGGTTCAAGGTAAATCTGGTAAAGTCAAACCTTGTTCCCTCACGAGTAATTCAGTGGATAGGGCTGGTCTGGGACACGGCTGCTCTCACTCTGAGTCAGAGTGTGGACAATCGCAACAGGTTTCGCAGGAAACTGTTCATATTTCTTCACAGTCTGACTACGACGCGGAGGGTCTGGGAGTCTCTGGTCGGCTCTCTCAACTGGATTCAACTAACTGTTATGTTGGGCCGGTTGAAAGTAAAACGTTTAATATTGGAAGGCAACAAATATTTCCCACCCTTACCGGCGGGAAAGTTATGGCCCATCCCGAAATTAATCCACACCTTACTAGCGGTCTGGGCGAAGAGGGAAACGTTGCACTCAATAATGTCATGGACCTCTCCTCCGCCAACGGTATGGGTAGACACGGATGCGTCAGGCACAATAGGTTGGAGATTTCAGTCAAATCAGGAGCACCAGGGTCAGGGGCTTTGGTCCCACTTAGAAATCTCCCACATCAATGTCAAAGAATTACTAGTCCCCTTGTATTTCCTTCAGGCTCACGGCCCTGCTTTACGGGGCAAGTCGGTGGCCTTCAGAATGGACAATCTGAACGCAGTTCACTGTATTCAGAAACAGGGGTCAACGAGGTCAAGGAAGTTGCTAACCGTGTCGGAAGAGATTTTTACTCTAGCCAACAGACTAGACATTTATCTTCACGCATCTTATCTCCCAGGCGTAGCAAACGTCTGGGCAGACGCTCTGTCCCGGAGACAGAGCACGACAGTAGAATGGGAGCTCAAGCAACCCATTTTCAACCGAATGATTGCAGAGCTCTCCCATCCACAAGTGGATCTGTTTGCATCCGAGGAGACTCACAAACTCCCTCTATACCTCACCCGCCGGACGAAAACGCCGGCAGGGGGGCCAGACGCCCTAGTGACAGACTGGAACAGATGGAACTCCATCTATCTGTTTCCGCCGCCAGACGCGTCACTAATGTGCCACGTAGTGAACAAACTACGAGATTATCGAGGCTTAGTCTCGCTAGTCTCGCCCCTGTGGCCGGCGCAGTTGTGGTACCAGCAATTAAAGACGTGGTGCCCGCACCCGGTGTCGCTCCCGGTCGGGTATTTCCACTTAGACACGATTGGCAACCTAGCGACCTCGCTGACTTTTGCATTATGGACATTCAGGAGGCAAAGTGGCTAGCACCATACGGTAGAGATGTGACCAATAAATTATTAAATCAATAAACTCAGTCTACGAAACGACAGTATCACTCACATTGGCAAGCTTTTACTTCTTGGATCATTAAAACAGAACAGAGTGTGCCCTCAGTAGCATTAGTTTTCAATTATTTAAATTATCTGTTTGAGCAGAAACATTTATCTGTGGTAATGTTAAAAAATCACTTAACTGCAATTAGAGTGCCCTTTTTAGACCTTACCGGTGGCGGAGGAAACAGGTTTTATGAGGGCATGTTTTAAACTCCGCCCACCTCCCCGTCAGCTCATGCCTACTTGGTCTCTGGACAAGGCATTGTCTTTACTTCACTCTTGTCTGTACCAAAATACTGCAGATTTTGCATTACTCTTAAAAAAGGCTGTATTCCTTTTGGCTTTGGCCACCGGGAACAGAGTGTCTGAGCTGGCGGCGATGAGCAACACACCTAATTGCCTTAGGTTTGGTAGACTTAATGAATGTATTCACATTGCACCTTCCCCGGGATTTGTAGCCAAGAATGAGCACAGTGCACACGTGTTTTCTGAGTTCACGGTGCCGGCGTTAAAAAGGGGAAAGGTGCATCATAATCTATGTCCAGTGCAAGCTCTAACCAAATATTTGAGAGTGGCTCCTCTAAACCCCCAAGGTGCTTTATGGGTAGCGAGTACGGGTAAACGCTTACTGAAACGGAGATTAGCTTCTCTTCTGGTCGAAGTCATTAAAGAGAGTAATCCCGGCGTTGTGGGTAGGGCCCACGATTTACGCAAATGGGCAGCCTCTTTACGTTTCCTGAAGAACTTTTCAGTAGAAGATATTTAGTCCACACAGTTGTGGGCGTCAAATCATACGTTTTTGACTAGATACTTGTCAGTTGCTCTAGACAAACTGTCCTTACAATGTATAGCTTCAAGGCAGAGGGTCTAGGTGGCCCTTCAGTCACTTTTGTTTACTTTCAAGGAAAAAAAGGGGGGGGGGGGGTGCAGTCAGTGTAACATAGGACACCCTAGACCCCGCCGGAATGTAAGAGCTGTGATACAATTTATGGATAATGTGATATGAAAATTTCTCTGCAAAAAATTGTGCTAGTACAATGTTAGTACAAAACAACGGGGTTGTTATAGTAGTTTTAGCTGTGAAAGCAATTTAGTATTAAACAGTGGAGATCTTTTGCAAATTATCTCCACGATTATTTTGGGGTTATGTGCACATGTAAACTTATAACTTGTTATTTTTGTCACCACTCGTTGCGTGGGGTGCCTTTGTAACTACAGATCTGTTCACAGAATCTCCAGAGTTACCCTTTTTTGTCAAGCAGGCTTCTTTGAAGCACGCACCTGCTTGAACCCCTTTTTTGTATATATATGGGCTGCGCCGTATTTATATATACTGTAGTTTCAAAGTAAGAATACTATGAGGTTGTTTGATTATCTGCTTTTCTAGAGTTATGATATGATTACGAATGTCCCCCTCCAGTCTTAGAAATCAGGCATGTTCGTCAATGATGGAGGGGCCACTAATAAATTCTAGGTTTGACTCCTGTAAGGAGATAAAGAAAACCTAATATTTAGTTGTGGCCCCGTAATCATTGACGACTGGGGTCCTCCCGACCATCCCCTTCCCATTCGTTGATGTATTAAAGATTTTGGTTTACTTGATATGTCAGTGAAGGAAGAATGACGCCTGAATCAGCGTCTGGTCAAAGATCCACACAAGTACATCCACGATATGATGGAAAGCTTATTGGATAGTTATTCTTATTTTCTTTTTGTTTTTATTTTTTTACGAAGTTTTTTCGTAGTGAGAACCCAATTCATAATGATGAAGGCTCCTCAGATTTTAAATGCTCTGCGCGGTAGATTCAAACTACGGCGGATTAGCGTTTGAAGAGGATGCCTTATGTAATAGGCATGTTCGTCAATGATTACGGGGCCACTACTAAATATTAGGTTTTCTTTATCTCCTTACAGGAGTCAAACCTATAATCTCCCCCTCCTTTAGACAAGGCGCCAGTCAAAAAAAGGAGCTATGCCTCTTTTATACGGGCCTGATGAGTCATGGGTAGCAATGTTACCAACTAAGCCAGAGGCAGCACAAGCTACTATTTCGGGGGAGTTCCCTGTACCACATGAGTGGGTAATCCAAGGCAATAAGTCTAGAAAACTCAGAGCTTTGGATAGTCAAGGAAATGTTTTGGATGTTCATATTAAGGCCATTCCAAGTTATTATAACCATGACTTTTTTGTGTATGCATCAACACCAGCCCTGCCCCCTGCCTCAGCTTCACAGCTATTTCTGACTGGACTAAGAATGACGGCTTTAACGACGTCAAGGCACTTTCTGCTTTGACGCCGGAGTTGGATATGTTTCCGATCACAAACTCAGCCTCTAATCCAGTCTTGCAGGTGGGGCAGTTGGGTACGGGACCTTGGGTGGCATGAGAAACAGAGGCTCACAATTTGCAACTACTTTCACGTCAAAATCTTCCCACCAAATCCCTCAAGAACACCATTCTTGGTTCTCTCTTCCGATTTTTAGTGCCGGCGGAGTCCCTTCTGCTTTGTTTGACTTCTTGGCTGCCCCCCAAATAATCAATTTGTGCGATTTAAAAGATCCCTTTAGCACGCCTTCCCCAGCTTACCTAGACCGCGAGTTTAGGTTAAGAGGAAAAGCGTTTAGACTGTTTTCGCAATATATGGTTACCCAGCAAGTAACAAAGTCTCTTCTCAGGCAATAGAAGCCGCGGAAGTCAGGAAAGCCATTGAACTTTCCCGGCGCTTGCTTCTCCAGACTTCCATCCAAGTCTTTAGGAGATATTCGGACGGCCTTATTAGAGGCAGTTCGAGCAAGGCAGGATCTGAGGATGTTCTTAGTGAAGAAACTTCCTGACCGTATTGCAAGCCAAGTAGTTCTGTCTCCAGTTCTAACTCCTTCTTAGATTTCACCAGCAGTTTGGATGACTGTTTTCGATTTGGCACAAGCATTCAAGCAAAGTCCCGGCAAGCCCATGTTAGAACAAGGGATCAGGATCTTGTGGTATCTGGACGACTAACTGGTGGTGGCAGAGACAGAAAAGTTATGCATCACTCATGTCTACATTACGTTAAACCATCTCAAATCTCTAGGATTCAAGGTCAACTTAGTAAAAGTCAAACCCTTGTTCCCTCACGAGTATTTCAGGGGATAGGGGTGGTCGAGGACACAGCTTCTTTACTCTGAGTCAGAGTGTGGACACTCGAAACAGATTTCGCAAAAAAATGTTTATGTTTCTCCACACTCTGACTACGACACGGAGACTTTGGGAATCTCTAGTCGGTTCTCTCAACTGGGTTCAACTAACTGTGAAGTTGGGCCGGTTGAAGGTCAAACGTTTAATCTTGGAGGGCAACAAATTTTTTCCACTATTACCGGCGGGAATATTATGGCCTATCCCAACGTTATTACACAACTTAATAGCGGTTTGGGCGAAGAGAGAAATGTTGCACTCAGTCATGTCATGAACCTCTCCTCCGCCGTCGGTATGGGTGGACACGGATGCGTCAGGGACGATAGGTTGGGGCTTTTAGTCAAACCTCGGGCATCAGGGTCAAGGGTTTTGGTCCCATTTAGAAATCTTCCACATCAATGTCAAAGACCTACTAGTCCCCTTATCTGTCCTTCAGGCTCACGGCTCTGCTTTACGGGGCAAGTCGGTGGCCTTCAGAATGGACAATCTGAATGCGGTTCACTGTATTCAGAAACAAGGGTCAACGAGATCTCGGAAGTTGCTAAACGCGTCAGAAAAGATTTTTATACTAGCCAACAGGCTGGACATTCATCTTCACGCATCTTATCTCTCAGGCGTAGCAAACGTCTGGGCAGACGCTCTGTCTCGGAGACAAAGCACAACAGTAGAATGGGCGCTCATGCGATTGCGGAGCCTTACCATCCACAAGTGGATTTGTTTGCGTCAGAGGAGACTCACAAACTCCCACTGTACCTCACCCGCCGGACGATAACGCCAGCGGGCGGACCAGACGCTCTGATGACGGACTGGAACAGGTGGAGTTCCATTTATCTATTTTCCGCCGCCAGACGCGTCTCTAATATGCCACGTAGTCAACAAACTACAGGATTAGCGGGGCGTAGTCTCGCTAATCGCGCCCCTGTGGCCGGCGCAGTTGTGGTACCAGCAATTGAACATGTGGTGCCCGCATCCGGTGTCACTCCCGGTCGGGTTGTTCCACTTAGACACAATTGGCAACCTAGAAACCTCGCTGACTTGTGCATTATGGACATTCAGGAGGCCAAGTGGCTAGCACCATATGGTAGCAACGTGACCAATAAATTCATGAATCACTATACCTAGTCTACAAAGCGACAGTATCAATCGCATTGGTAAGCTTTTACGTCTTGGATTCTTAGAACAGAACAAACTGTGCCCTCGGTGGCGTTGGTTGTTAATTATTTAAATTATCTGTTCGTGCAGAAATATTTACCTGTAGTGATTTTATGAGGGCATGTTTTAAACTCCGCCCACCTCCCCGTCAGCTCATGCCTACCTGGTCTCTGGACAAAGCATTGTCGTTACTTCGTTCCCGTCTGTACCAAAAAAACTGCAGATTTTACATTACTTTTATAAAAAGGGCAGTATTCCTTATGGCTTTGGCTACCGGGAACAGAGTTTCTGAGCTAGCGGCGATGAGCAACACACCTAATTGCCTCAGGTCTGGTAGGCTTAATGAGTGTATTCATATTGCACCTTCCCCAGGATTCATAGCCAAGAATGAGCACAGTGAACACGTGTTTTCAGAGTTCACGGTGCCGGCGTTGAAAAGGGGAAAGGTGCACCATCATTTTGTCAAGTGCAAGCTCTAACCAAATATTTGAGAGTGGCACCTCTTAATCACCAGGGTGCTTTATGGGTAGCAAGTACGGGTAAACGCTTGATAAAACGTACACTGGCTTCTCTCTTGGTCGAGGTCTTTAAAGAGAGTAATCCCATCGTTGTGGGCAAAACCCACGATTTACTCAAGGGGGCAGCCTCTTTACGTTTCCTTAATAATCTTTCGGTTGAAGATATTAAGTCCACACAGTTGTGGGCCTCTAATCATACGTTTTTGACTCGATACCTTTCAGTAGCTCTCGACAAACCTTCCTTGCCATGTATAGCTTTAAGGCAGAGGGTCTAGGCGGCCCTTTTAGTCACTTTTTGTTTAATTTCAAGAAAAGGGGGGGGGGGTGCAGTCAGTGTAACATAGGACACCCTAGACCCCGCCGGAGTATGTGTACGGAACATACGAACTGTGATACTGTTTGTAGGTATTGTGATATAAAATTTCTCTGTAGTATTCATTACAGGAAATTGTGCTAAAGTCCAATAGTAGTAATACAACAATTCTTGTTGTAAGTAGTTTTGGCTGTGAAGCAATAGATTTTTAAGAAATCTCAGTAGTTGCAACTACGACTTTTATTTTTGATGTAAGTACTTCTGCATAAGTACACGAGTTCAATACTTCTGCGAAAGTACAAGAATTCATTTATGTTTGGTTATATTTTTAAGAATATATCCACTAGTTTAATGGGGTTTATATGTGCACATGTAAACTTATAAGTTTTTATTTTTCACCACTTACTTTAAGTGGGGTGCCTTCTTAACTAGCAGATCTGTGTACAGAGTCTCAGAGTTAACCCTTTTCCAAGCAGGCTTCTTCGAAGCACGTGCCTGCTTGTACCCCTTTTTGAAGATTTAGGCTGTATAAAGTTTATGCACCCAAATATATCTTTTTTACAAAGTAAGAATACTATGTGGTTGTTTGATTATCTGCTTTTACTAGAGTTATGATATGATTACGAATGTCCCCCTCCAGTCTTAGATATCAGGCATGTTCGTCAATGATGGAGGGGCCACTAATAAATTATAGGTTTGACTCCTGCAAGGAGATAAAGAAAACCTAATATTTAGTAGTGGCCCCGTAATCATTGACGACTGGGGCCCTCCCGACCATCCCCTTCCCATTCGTTGATGTATTGAGGATTTTGGTTTACTTGATATGTCAGTGAAGGAAGAATGCCGCCTGAATTAGCGTCTGGTCAAAGATCCACACAAGTACATCCACGATATGATGGAAAGCTTATTGAATAGTTATTCTTATTTTCTGTTTGTTTTTATTTTTTACAAAGTTTTTTCGTAGTGAGAACCCAATTCATAATGACTGAAGCCATGAGTGAGGTCGCGTGCGCTCATGATGAAGGCTCCTCAAATTTTGTATGCTCTGCGCGGTAGATTCAAACTACGGCGGATGAGTGTTTGAAGAGGGTGCCTTATGTAATAGGCATGTTCGTCAATGATTACGGGGCCACTACTAAATATTAGGTTTTCTTTATCTCCTTGCAGGAGTCAAACCTATATTATGGGCTTCCAATAATACGTTCCTAACACGCTACCTGTTTGTCGCTCTAGATAAACCAAAGCGTACCTGTGTAGCTTTACGTCAACGGGTACAGTAGGTAATGTTCTATTATGTATAAGTTTTGTTGTTAAAAAGGGGGGGGGGGGTGCGGAATAGTCCATATCCCCACTGTGCCCCTGAAGATTGTGATGAATAACGAGCTGTGATAGGATGGGTTCTACAGTCCAGTATTATTATTTATGTTAATTCTAAGAAGATATCTCGCATAATTGCAACTATGTATGTTTTTACCAAAATTGTACACATATACTGTATTTAATGTACAAATATGGCCGGGTGCCCAACCCCGAAAGGGATCCATAGAGTGGCTTCGGTCACCCAGGCTTTATTGTGGTAGGCAGGGAGGGTTCTGTGGGGGCGCTCGGTTATGGCCTTGGCCTTGCTCGGGGCCTTGGGGCTGTTCGGCCAGGCAGTCTGGGGAACAACAACAACAACAACATGTACAAATATATTAAATGTACAAATAGTTTTAAGAATGGAACGAATAACTACTGCAGAGTTACAGTTCTCGGGAACAAATGCGTGTCCCACTTTATCATGCATACGATCTAATGTAAAGATCTGACCATGAGCAAGCAGTTTCTTAATGTCACGCACTGCTTGCAAATCTTTATACTTTTTTATATATTGTTTGCATACAATAAAACTTAATTTTGTTTTATTTGGATTCTTCTTCCCTAAGGTTAGGATATTTTACGAATGTCCCGCCTCCAGTCTTGCTAATCAGGCGAAGTCGTCAATGATGAAGGGGCCCTATTAAATTATAGGTTTGATTCCCAAAGGGAAGTAGAGAAAACCTAATATTTAGTAGGGCCCCGTAATCATTGACAACACTGTCCCTCCCTACCATCCCACTTCCCATTCGTTGATTTCTATAGTTTATTCTTGGTATATCAGTGAAGGAAGACGATGGCCGCTAGAGGGCCTGGTGTTGGGGAAGGAAAACATGAGAAATCCACGCATATGGCAAGTCATATGATAACAGATATTAACCCTTCCAGCCCAGCTGTCCTTTTATAAGGACACCGCGGCAGATGGGCAGGACCCCGGGTGTCCTTATAACAGGCATTAAGTTTGAAAGCCTATTCAGCTTGGTCTGAACGCCGTGCGTCCGACGCATGTAAACAAAGCCGGTCATTGCATCACCGCGCCTCCGAAAACAAGAAGGAGACGTCAGATCAATGTTGCTGTTGTATGGTATGACGAAATTAGTGTCTGAAAAGCTCCGATATTGTCAACATCGCGGCAAAATTCGCTCCACGGAAATCGTCATCACAACTGAACAAGTTGACTTACAGAGCTCTACTCATCACCAGTCTACAGATTGGAAACCGCACTACGTTTAGAGATGCGTGGGAAATTTCTATCAGTTAAAATAACAAAGATACGGTAGCCTAGGCCTAGAAGTTTTTTGGCCAAATCGCCCGGTTATCCCACACTGTCCTTAGGAGGGCGAGCCCGGGCGGGAAGGGTTAAGTTCTTTTTTCTTTTTTATATTTTACGGATTTTTTTTTCTGTAGGGTACCCGATCAAAATGACGATCCCATAAGGGAATTAGGCGTGCACTTATGACGAGTACTCCATGATACTTCCGCGCGGGCTATTCAAAATGCTGGCGCAGAATGTTGAATGGAGACTATTATTATTAAAAGGCGAAGTCGTCGATGATTACGGGGCCCTACTAAATATTAGGTTTTCTCTACTTCCCTTCGGGAATCAAACTATAATATAGATAGAGAGAGATACTGTAGTTTCTTACAGTAGATCCTCTGGAAAAAGGCAAACTATGGCTGTGTATCCAGCTCAGTACCAGTACTTGCACTGCTGCGGTCGTTCACGGTGTTGGCAGCGGCGGTGGCAGACGCAACATTTTTACTATTCTGTATTTTTGTTTTATAATCAAACTTCAAATCTTGTCTTCCCCATGCTTTATCAAGATTACTTTCAAACTCCCTTATTGATTCGGAATCGACTACATACTGGGGCAGTGCGTTCCACTCATTTACCACTCTATCACAAAATGAGTTCTTTGCCTTCTCAAGCCTATTTCTTTCTTTGTAAATTTTCTTAGAGTGTCCTCTCGTTCTTGTTCCCTCCCGCATCAAGAAGATACCTTCACACACATCCTCATCATACTTTCCTGACACTATCTTAAAAGTCTCTATCATATCCCCTCTCTTTCTCCTATATGCCAGTGTCGGAAGCCCCAGTGTCCTCAACCTCTGCTCATAGCCCGCGTTCTTCAACGTTGGTACCAGCTTGCTAGCTCTCCTCTGCACTTTATCCACTGCTTCTATATCCTTTACCATATATGGAGCCCACATCTGGTTTGCATATTCCAGGTGCGGCCTAACCAGCGCTGTATATAGATTCCTGAAGATTTCTTCGTCAAGTGACACAAATGTCCTCCTTATTAGCCCTACAATTCTATTGGCTTTGTTTATCTTTTCCGCTAAATGTTCTGAGAAATTTAACTTATTGTCTATCACTACTCCTATATCCTTTTCTGCACTCACTTCCTCCATCGCTTCATACATACTGTATCCTACCTTGTCTATCTTGCTGGTCCCAATCCGCATGTACTTGCATTTTTTTGGATGAAAAGGCATTAACCAATGCTCAGACCATCCCTTCATGCCCTCCACATCTCCTTGAAGCAAACCCATATCTTCCTTACTCCTCACTCTTCTATACAGTTTAGTGTCATCCGCATACAGGTATACCTCACTTCCATTAGTTATAACTTCAGGCAAGTCGTTGATAAATATAACGAACAGCAGTGGTCCCAACACAGATCCCTGAGGTACCCCACTTGTAATTTCCCTCCACTCCGAGCCTATTCCATTCACCAATACCCTCTGTCTCCGATCTTTCAGGAAGGCTTCTATCCATTTCACACATTTCTCCCCTATATGTAGTTGCTAGGGGCAAATGATCGATGACATACAAAATTATATGAGACGGATTTAAGTTTCTGAAAAGACAAAGGAGACATATTTATTAACTCTCTTTTTAATTTTATTATTTGTGTGTTGGAAGGGTAATATTGTTTTCAATTCTATCGTATTAGAAATGATTCATAGATTAAAAAAAGACCAAATAAGACATAGTTATATTGATGTAAAAGGGAGATAGATGCATTAAATAGATAGACAGACAGACATTTGATGCATAAATAACATTCATAATCTTAAAAAAAAAAAAAAAAAAAAAAAAAAAAAAAAAAATAATAATAATAATAATAATAATATTATATACCTACTGTAGGCTTGGGCCGCCACTCGTATATGATCCCGACTTCTCCGTGTTGTGGCCGACTTTGGAACTTTTGAGGTTACCGTGTATAAAAAACGCGTGTATATCGAGACCTGACTACGCAAAAAATGGGCCTAACCTAAGTTATGTATGAATCCAGAGGAAAAACTCGTTATCTTGCGATGGGTGAAGCCTAGAACTCTCTAGACGAAGTGGTTCAGTTTTTTATGTGAAATCAAGTAGGTCAGTTATGGCCGCCGTGAGCCTGAATTTGTGTGAATGATCACATACTCAAAAAGAAAGAAAACATAGAATAAAATTGTTGGCGGTCCACATTGTCAGACGACTGCGTTCATGTCGAAGTACTGTACGTAGATCACCTTACACCTGGAATATGTGCAATATTCTTACAGTTTCTTACAGTAGATCCTCTGGAAAAAGGCAAACTATGCCTGTGTATCCAGCTCAGTACCAGTACTTGCACTGCTGCGGTCGTTCACGGTGTTGGCGGCGGCGGTAGCAGACGCAACATTTTTACTATTCTGTATTTTTGTTTTATAATCAAACTTCAAATCTTGTCTTCCCCATGCTTTATCAAGATTACTTTCAAACTCCCTTATTGATTCGGAATCGACTACATACTGGGGCAGTGCGTTCCACTCATTTACCACTCTATCACAAAATGAGTTCTTCGCCTTCTCAAGCCTATTTCTTTCTTTGTAAATTTTCTTAGAGTGTCCTCTCGTTCTTGTTCCCTCCCGCATCAAGAAGATACCTTCACACACATCCTCATCGTACTTTCCTGACACTATCTTAAAAGTCTCTATCATATCCCCTCTCTTTCTCCTATATGCCAGTGTCGGAAGTCCCAGTGTCCTCAACCTCTGCTCATAGCCCGCGTTCTTCAACGTTGGTACCAGCTTGCTAGCTCTCCTCTGCACTTTCTCCACTGCTTCTATATCCTTTACCATATATGGAGCCCACATCTGGTTTGCATATTCCAGGTGTGGCCTAACCAGCGCTGTATATAGATTCCTGAAGATTTCTTCGTCAAGTGACACAAATGTCCTCCTTATCAGCCCTACAATTCTATTGGCTTTGTTTATCTTTTCCGCTAAATGTTCTGAGAAATTTAACTTATTGTCTATCACTACTCCTATATCCTTTTCTGCACTCACTTCCTCCATCGCTTCATACATACTGTATCCTACCTTGTCTATCTTGCTGGTCCCAATCCGCATGTACTTGCATTTTTTTGGATGAAAAGGCATTAACCAATGCTCAGACCATCCCTTCATGCCCTCCACATCTCCTTGAAGCAAACCCATATCTTCCTTACTCCTCACTCTTCTATACAGTTTAGTGTCATCCGCATACAGGTATACCTCACTTCCATTAGTTATAACTTCAGGCAAGTCGTTGATAAATATAACGAACAGCAGTGGTCCCAACACAGATCCCTGAGGTACCCCACTTGTAATTTCCCTCCACTCCGAGCCTATTCCATTCACCAATACCCTCTGTCTCCGATCTTTCAGGAAGGCTTCTATCCATTTCACACATTTCTCCCCTATATGTAGTTGCTAGGGGCAAATGATCGATGACATACAAAATTATATGAGACGGATTTAAGTTTCTGAAAAGACAAAGGAGACATATTTATTAACTCTCTTTTTAATTTTATTATTTGTGTGTTGGAAGGGTAATATTGTTTTCAATTCTATCGTATTAGAAATGATTCATAGATTAAAAAAAGACCAAATAAGACATAGTTATATTGATGTAAAAGGGAGATAGATGCATTAAATAGATAGACAGACAGACATTTGATGCATAAATAACATTCATAATCTTAAAAAAAGAAAAAAAAAAAAAAAAAAAAAAAATAATAATAATAATAATAATAATATTATATACCTACTGTAGGCTTGGGCCGCCACTCGTATATGATCCCGACTTCTCCGTGTTGTGGCCGACTTTGGAACTTTTGAGGTTACCGTGTATAAAAAACGCGTGTATATCGAGACCTGACTACGCAAAAAATGGGCCTAACATAAGTTATGTATGAATCCAGAGGAAAAACTCGTTATCTTGCGATGGGTGAAGCCTAGAACTCTCTAGACGAAGTGGTTCAGTTTTTTATGTGAAATCAAGTAGGTCAGTTATGGCCGCCGTGAGCCTGAATTTGTGTGAATGATCACATACTCAAAAAGAAAGAAAACATAGAATAAAATTGTTGGCGGTCCACATTGTCAGACGACTGCGTTCATGTCGAAGTACTGTACGTAGATCACCTTACACCTGGAATATGTGCAATATTCTTACAGTTTCTTACAGTAGATCCTCTGGAAAAAGGCAAACTATGCCTGTGTATCCAGCTCAGTACCAGTACTTGCACTGCTGCGGTCGTTCACGGTGTTGGCGGCGGCGGTAGCAGACGCAACATTTTTACTATTCTGTATTTTTGTTTTATAATCAAACTTCAAATCTTGTCTTCCCCATGCTTTATCAAGATTACTTTCAAACTCCCTTATTGATTCGGAATCGACTACATACTGGGGCAGTGCGTTCCACTCATTTACCACTCTATCACAAAATGAGTTCTTCGCCTTCTCAAGCCTATTTCTTTCTTTGTAAATTTTCTTAGAGTGTCCTCTCGTTCTTGTTCCCTCCCGCATCAAGAAGATACCTTCACATACATCCTCATCGTACTTTCCTGACACTATCTTAAAAGTCTCTATCATATCCCCTCTCTTTCTCCTATATGCCAGTGTCGGAAGTCCCAGTGTCCTCAACCTCTGCTCATAGCCCGCGTTCTTCAACGTTGGTACCAGCTTGCTAGCTCTCCTCTGCACTTTCTCCACTGCTTCTATATCCTTTACCATATATGGAGCCCACATCTGGTTTGCATATTCCAGGTGTGGCCTAACCAGCGCTGTATATAGATTCCTGAAGATTTCTTCGTCAAGTGACACAAATGTCCTCCTTATCAGCCCTACAATTCTATTGGCTTTGTTTATCTTTTCCGCTAAATGTTCTGAGAAATTTAACTTATTGTCTATCACTACTCCTATATCCTTTTCTGCACTCACTTCCTCCATCGCTTCATACATACTGTATCCTACCTTGTCTATCTTGCTGGTCCCAATCCGCATGTACTTGCATTTTTTTGGATGAAAAGGCATTAACCAATGCTCAGACCATCCCTTCATGCCCTCCACATCTCCTTGAAGCAAACCCATATCTTCCTTACTCCTCACTCTTCTATACAGTTTAGTGTCATCCGCATACAGGTATACCTCACTTCCATTAGTTATAACTTCAGGCAAGTCGTTGATAAATATAACGAACAGCAGTGGTCCCAACACAGATCCCTGAGGTACCCCACTTGTAATTTCCCTCCACCCCGAGCCTATTCCATTCACCAATACCCTCTGTCTCCGATCTTTCAGGAAGGCTTCTATCCATTTCACACATTTCTCCCCTATATTATAGCTTCTAACTTTCTCTATTAACCTTTTATGTGGGACCTTATCGAAGGCCTTCATAAAATCGCAATATACCACGTCTATTACATCACCATCTTCTAGAATTTGCATCCAATCATCTACCACCTTAATTAGCTGTAGTACCGTCGACCTCCCCGGCAAGAATCCGAACTGTCTCCCACTGAAAAGTTGGTTTGACTTCATATGATCCATTATTCCTTCTCTAATTACCGTTTCCATTAGTTTACACACAACACTTGTCAAACTGACTGGTCTATAATTCCCTGGGTCATTTCTCTTTCCCTTCTTAAATATAGCTGTTATGTTCGCCTCTCTCCAGTCCATCGGGATTTGTCCTGTATTAAACGATACCTCAAATAACATTTTCAATGGCTCTACTAACATCTCCCCTCCTTCCTTTATGATTCTTGGGTGTATCCCATCCAGTCCCGGTGACTTACTTCTGTTCATTTTTTCTATAGCCCTTCTTATTCTAGCATGGGAAAACTCTACTAGTTCTAGTGCCGGTGCCTGTTTGATGGGAATAGTAGGCACTGCATCCTCCGACTCCACTGTTAGTACCCCCCCAAAGTATTTCCCCAGCACCTCTGCTTTCTCCTTATCAGTCTCCGCTCTACTCCCATCATTCAACCCCCCCACCAGCTCTGGGATCCCTACTCTTCTTGTTAATTTTTCCTGAATGTACTTCCAGAATATTTTTGGATTATCCTTCACATTTCTAGCTATCTCTCTCTCCCTCTCCTTCACCCCCCTCCTTGTTTCCCACCTTATTTTATTGTTTATTTGTCTACGTTCCAGATCCACTTCCTTAGCCTCTATACTAGACCCCCTGTTCTTTTTTAACAATTTTAATCTTTCCCACAATCGTTTCTTTCTTCTAATCAATATCCAAAGCTTTCTTTTCATTGTCAATTCTGGGTTAGTTCTTTTCCTCAATTTTGTTTTATCCTTATATTCCCTTACTGGTACACTTTTGGATACAGCATTCTCCAGTTTGACTCTAATTTTCCTCCACATTCCTTCAGCGTCTTCACCGTTCAAATATTCCCCCCAGTCAATGTCCAAACACCGTCTCAGCAGCTCATAATCTGCTCTATCATACATGTATATTTTTGTATTGCTTTTATTATCCCTCTCCGATTTAATGTTACAACTAAAGCTTATACAGGCATGGTCACTATGACCTATAGGGCTATCCACATTAACATGTTCCACTATATCCTCTTCATTGCTAAAAATCAAATCAAGTACACTCACCTGCGTCCCATCTCTATATCTTGTCATCTCTACAATATGTTGCGTTAAAAAACAATCTCTCACTTTCTCTATAAACTTATTTTCCATGCTACCCTGTCCCGCTGGAGTAGTACAATTTGCCCAGTTGATCCTTGGCAAATTGAAATCTCCAATCAAAATTTTATATTTGTTCTCTCTATTATCTATCTCCTCCATTGCTTTCAGTAGGTTATCATCCTCTCCCCTGCTATTATTTGGGCTTCTATATATAGAGGCAATTAGAATTGATCCTCTTACACATTTTACTTCAATACACAAATACTCACAATACTGCTGTCTCATATCTACCTCATTAACCTTGAGCTCTTTTCTTACATAAATAAACAGTCCTCTTCCAACCTCTGCTCTAATAGCATTTCTCTCATATAACTCAAAACCCTCCAAACTATATTCCACCAGTTCCCTCTCAATTCTAAAAAATTTTGGTCTTACTTCCTGTAGGGCTATGATATCAGGTTTTTCCTCTTCATCCTGCAACCTACATATCAGTTCTCTTTTCTTGTCCTGAGTAAACACATCCACATTACTAAACATAATCCTTAATCCATCTACCATTCCTCCAGCAATTACACCATCCCGCTCCTCCAGTCCGTACCCTACTCCCCTGTTAGCACTACTGGGTCTGCCTCTTTGTCTCCTGTCTCTCCCTGTGACACCTCCACCCCGTTCTCCTCCTCCGTCACAACTCTCATCACATTCTCTCCCCTCCCTGATCTCCCCCTCCTTTCTACTCTTATAAACCACTTCCTCACTTTTCCGTCCCTCACTCTCCAGTAAAAATTTCTCTTTTCCTCCTCATCCAACTTTCCATTATTTTCATCAGCCTTTTCTTGTAATTCCTTAATTTTTTTCCTTTGTTCTATACTCAAATCCTTCTTTAGTCTTATGTGTTTCAGTTTATCATTTGTATTTAGCCTCCAACTAAAATTTGTCACAGTCTCCGCCACTACCCTAGTTTTAAACTGTACCCTTATAGGTCTCATCTCTCCCCTTTTATATCTACCTATCCTACTGATCTCCTCCACCTGCCCTTCCCATCCATATTCGTCCTCATCCACACCTTTCAAGACCTCCTTCACTGTCTCCATATCCCTCACTTTTCTCACTCCATTATCATTCATATGAGTCTCTATATCTCCATACAAGATTACACCCCTATCCCTGTCCATGGCCTCCCTCACGACACTCTCCTTGTTCTTCATGACCCCTACAACTGCACTCTCAAAACTTTGTTTGGTCATATTCATTTCTTCCTTTTGCTCTTTCATAATATCCTCCAAATCCTTGACTTTTTGTTTACCTACCACCGTCCATGCAGTCGACTCCTTTACTTCCGTGAAACGTCCTTCGTATTCCTTCAGCTGCTCCTTCAATGCCATATTCTCTGCTCCCAGTTCATCTACCCTTTTCAATAACATCTCTAGGCTCTCATTAACTGCCAAAAAAGGCCTGCATTCACTTCCTTCGCTAGGCCTATTCCCTTCCCCACCTATCACACCACACATTACACACAGTGCCTTAACTTTCTCACCAATATCCCCCTTCCATTTCTCCGTATCACTCATCCACTTTTCCAAATCCTTCACAACAATACTAACCTCTTCTAACTTCTTATCTGTGCTCTTAAATCCCCGAAAACGTTGTAACCTTCCTTCCGACTCCGTCATACCCGAAATTCCCTCTGCCATGTTTGTTTACAAACTCAACAACTCACAACCCTACCGCTGTCCCGTCACTACACACTCTTATTACACTATATATCACCCCTCCACCACACCAATATATCCTCCAAACCTTCACTAAATCCTTCCTCTTCTTGTTAGCCCCGTATGTACTCAATATCCTTGAATCAATTGACTATTCCCATAACATATGCCGGAGTCTCAAACTTGCGTCCGCCTTCCGCCATGGTGTGTTCCGCCATAATAACATGTCTAGGTCGCCTCTTACGTTATAAAAGTAGTAATGACTCAGAGAGGTCAGCAGGCGACACCAAACGGAGAGACACAAGTGGCACAGGTTAAGGAAACTAGAAGCATGTCCTCATGGCATGAACGCAACCCGAGGAAGAACGAAACCAGCCGCTAGACTAGAGGGCACTGGTGGACATGCGCAGGGAATCCTATATTGTGGTGTGCGCTTTGAATTCCTAATACAGTACATTTTTCTTTATTTTCTTTTTTCTAGGTGGTTCCCTAATTGATGACATTCCCTAGTACTAAGTAAAGGGTACCCTCCTAGGATGTTCTTTTTATGTATTCGGGTTGCGTTAAGCATTCTCCGGGCCCTCTCCTGAGGACCCGGGGAACCCTTATATATATAAGGCTCTCACGTCATTGACGGAGAGAACCATTACTAAATACAGTGGTCCCTCATTTGGCGATTTAATTAGTCTAGCCAAACCAGCGCCAAAAGTGAATTTCGCCAAATGCGAATAGTACTTTATATGGGAAAATTATCCATTAGTCTTTGACGAGGCCCGAGTTCACCCTTTTGACCTCCATTTTCGTACTTTAACTGCTTAAAAGCAAAGACATTATACAGTGATCACTCCCATAGCCGAACTATATGGGCCATGGCCAGTTTGGTCACAGGAAGTATCGGGATAGGCTTACACAGAGTTAATTATTTAGTAGTAGCCTCTACGTTTCAACGTAGAGCTTATACTATGACGATGTAATCTGCTTCGCTCTAGAGCGGCAATTATCGTATACACATAGCGCGAATTAAATCGATAACATCTTACTCTCTCTACTAGGTACATTGTACATACTTTTGAGGTCTTTTTAATAGAAAATTGAAAAGAGAAACGAGAAAGAAAAGAAAAAGTTGTCGACTAGGCCATTCCATCTGGCTCTTCACGCCGCTGTCAGGGGCGTACCTTCTAACCCGTTCCGGATTAAAGGGTATCTCTTTCGCGCTACCACTCGTGTGCACACGTGTTTCTGGTGCTCCGTATTTTGGTGCCTTCCACTCCTATCTTCGTCTCCTTTTGGTGAGTTTTGGGCCTTTATTGGTGCCTGGATTTATAGATAGATGATCCGTGTTGTAGGCACAACGTAAAATGGGCACTCAGGTGTTTATTTTGAGTGTTTGCATTGATAGTGGAGGTCTCTCATGTTTTCAGCCCTCTGCGCATGCGTGTCATTGGACACCGCTAATGTTTGCAAGGCCTTTGCCTTATTTTGCTTTTAGCCTTGCGGTGACTTTAGTTTCGGTTTTGATAGGTTCTCTTCATTTAGGGCTTCTTGTCGCTACCTTAGTTTTTGCCTTCCGCGTGTTTTTTCAGTGGCTAGGCTAACTTCGGTTTTTCGGGTGATGTTATGGTGGGGGGCGCCGACCCGGGATGTCACTTGCCCCATGATTGGTCTTTTAATGTCGCACTCACACCTCTTTGGGTGTGCGGTTGCTAGTGGCGTCCTTCTTTTTATTTATTCCTATCACCTAGTGCCGATTAGGCTAACTTTTTAGGGTAGCCTAGCCTACAGGGGGCATTTTGTCGTTCGATTCTGTTGCAACCCCTGGGGATGTCCCTTGATCCCCCTTCTTCTATTTGTGGGGTTCGCACCAATTATCTGACTACCTCTGGCTTTCCAGAACCCCATCTTTGTGTTCTGCTATTTACCTTGTTTTTGCCACATTAGGGCCTTGTGATTAGGCTATGTCTTCCTCTGCTCCTCCCTGTTCGTGGGTCACGTCCCACGCCAGGTCGGTCTTTGGTTGGCGTTCCTTTTCCGAGTCCCTGGGGGGCCTATGTTTAGCAGCCGAACACATTATTTATATGTCCTTAACCCTCCTGGCCCGGGCAGGCTCTCCTAATGACGGAGCTCGTATCCGGGCGATCTGGCCGAATATCAACAAAAGTAAACTAAGGCTAATCTCGCTTAATATATTAACTACATTAATCAAACATATATAGAAATGAGCGCCTTACCTTCCTACGTAGAATGGCGTTGAGTAGAGCTCTCTAGCTCAACTGGTTCCGGAGTGATGGTGATGGAAGTGGAGGTAACTTTTGCCGCGTATTTACCTCGGCGCGTCCGAACACTCAACCGCGGTCCCGGCTACGACGCCCAGTTGCACTCGTCGCTCCACCCGCAATTATGCCGGGAAGCGATTTGATAGTGTTTTATTGGTTATTCTGTCATTTATTATAGTTATTATGTTATTTTCACTCAATAAAGTTATTTATATGAACTTATTTGTGTCTCTGTCACTTATTACTTCGTTTTATTATTATTATTATGATTATTAGTGTCACTTTCACTGGACTTTGATAATTGGTAGTGTCATTTCCCCTTTTATGTATTGTTAGGTAAGCTAATAATATATATAGTGTCACTGTCACTTATTCATATTGTTATGAAGGCACTTATTATTACTTGTGTGTGTCTCTTTCACTTATACTTAGTTATATTATTATTATACTGTCACTTTGACTGGCCTAGGCTTATTGAGTGTAATTTTCACTTATTTATTGTTAGAAATATATATTTTAGTGTCACTTTCACTTGTTCATATTGTTATTGAAGGCACTTATTATTACTTATGTGTCCTTTTCACTTATACTTATTTATATTATTATTCTTAGCCTACATTTGAGTGTCACTTTCACTGTTGTCACTTCCACTTCAAAAGTTTGTTAGAGTGTGGAAGTCATTGAAGCAGGTGCCAGCACACAGTCCAACTTGACACTCGAGGCATTCCCAAGTGGTTTTTGTGGGTTTGCGGGGTCTGCGAGTTGTGTGGCTGCACACATGGCACCTCTTCTGACTCCTAGCGTTACTACCTGGTGCTTTGAAAGGAAGGGCGTTGAGCTGGTGCTTCCTGAAGAATTCAGCACACCCCGTTCTGTCAAGCTGGCCTGGTCCTTGTATTGGCCTGCCTGGTGTACCCGCATGTTTAGCCAGGAGCTCAAGTAGCACCTGCTTGTGGAACTTCTGCAGGGACTTGTACTTCTTGGCTCCTGGAGTCCTCAGACGGTAGATGTTGTAGGCATTGAGGACCGACATATCTACCGTATGCAGGATAAACTTCTTGTACCACCTGCAAGATGTTCGCAGGCAGTCGATGAAGCCCATCTGCATGTCGGACTTGTCAACGAGGCGCATGTTGATGTTATAATCCAGGACAGCAGCTGGTTTTTGGACGGGGTTCTTGGTTGTTCGGTCCACCTTCCCTGTGGCGACCATCTGGGCCTTGTGGCATGTGGTGAGGAGGTTGACCTTGCGCTGGTCATGCCAGTGGATGGAGAGGATGGGGCCACTCTTCTTGTGGAAGATGTCCGCCTTCTTCGTCTTGGTTGGGTAGCCTGGCATGCCCTTCCTTTTGCCCTTGACTGTGCCGACAGTTCCGGTCTTGCGGTCATGGAAGTACTTGGTCAGGAGAGGCGACGTGTAATAATTATCTGTGTAGAGGATGTGGTTATTATTGAAGTGCCTCTCCATCATCTTCTTCACTACAGCGCCACCAAAACCAATGAGAGGGTCAGTCACAACTTCTCCAGCCTTGCCGCTGTAGACTATAAAGTCCAGCACATACCCCGTCAAGCAGTCGCAGAGGACGAAGAGCTTGATGCCGAAGCGGTGTCTCTTGGACGGGATATACTGTCGGAAGTGCAGCCTACCACGGAACAGGACCAGAGACTCGTCGAGGCACATCTTCTGGAAAGGAATCAGGTATGTGGTGAACCGATGACGTATCATGTCATACAGCTTCCTGATCTTCCATAATGAGTCGGGAAGGTGGACTGCCATGTTGTTTGTCAGGTGGAGATAGGAGAGGATGTCGAAGTACCTGTCCCTGGACATGTATTTGCCAAATGATGGAGTCGTTATGATGTCGCCAGTGATCCAGTAGTCAGCCAGAACATGCTTCCTTATATGAGTCATCAGCATTGTGAGTGCCAAGAACACATATAGTTCTGCCACAGTGAGAGCTCTCCATGCCACCATCTTGGCACTGGTCTTCCTCCCAAGAAAGTTGGCACAGATAGCATGGTGGTGATTTGTCTCTTTGACGAGGTATTCCATGACTTCATTGTCATAGAAGCCACAGAAAAGTTCACTGGGGGTAGCATCTGGGCCACAGGGATATGCTGGTGACACCCCAGAACCTATCTGTACCTCGTCAAAGGCAGGACAATCTGGCTCAAAATCAGCTCCATCTGTCCACACAAACAGGTCGGATGCTGATGCTCGAGGTCGTGCTGCAGCAGGCACACGCCCTTGGCCACGCGGACGCCCAGGCGGACGCCCTGCACGCCCACGCCCAGGCCCAGGCCCAGGGGCAGCGGCGTCGGCAGGCTGACCACGTCCACGACCTCGCCCTCTCGCTCGATTTGTCGGCACATCCTCTTCCTCTTCCTCTTCCTGTTCCTGTTCCTCTTCCTCCTCAGGCGACGTCAGGTCATCTGGGGCAATGTTGGGGTCGTCAGCATCCTCTTCAGGAGACAATTCTGGTGAAGAAGTGACCGGGCGTCGGCGGTGTGGGGCGCGGGAGGCTGCGGGAGCTTCAAGAATGGGAGCCGAGGCCTCGGGAGTTGGGCTTCTTTTGCGGCGAGCCGAGGGCTTTTCAGCAGCAAATAATGCTCTGGTGTGTTGAGGCCTGTGGCACATCACCAATACCACTTGAAGAGGCCCTTTGGTCATCCTGAACGAGAGATGAAGGCGAGGGCTGTGGGTGACCCACGCGGCGTCCCGTGTCAAGGCGTCGGGGACAATGGAATGCGGGTGGTTGCTAGGCCAGGGTCGGCGTCATTATCGCTATCTTCAGCTTCCCTATGCTTTTCTGCGGCTGCCCTGCGTGCTTTTTTAGCTGCACTTTTGATCAATGATTGTTTGTAGAAATATTTGCCCACTTTCAAGGGCGTACGGGCAAGCAAAGGGGAAGGTCCTGGGCTAGGGCTAGGGCTAGGCCTAGGCTGACCTAGCAAAGATGGCGAGGGGGTAGGCCTAGGTTCTAGCACACTGGGAAGCTCAATGGCACCTTCCTGAAACACTTCCACATCAGGATCATCACTACTGTCTCCCCCCTCAAATAAATCGACATTATCGTCGTCTCCAAAGCCCACGAAATCGTCTTCTTCACTTTCACTTATAAATTGTACCTTGTCCACCAAGCTTTCGCCACTGCTCTCTTCATCACTTTCAAAAAGTTGTCGCTGTATAGCGCTATCACTCAACAAACGCTTAACTTTCTTTTGTTGAGCTCTCTTCTCGGTTGCAACAGGCGTTGAAGTTGCGAGCGGGGTAGCACTGGGGCCCGCGGGAGGTTGCAGCGAATCGGACACGTCGGAAAACATTTTTTCAGTATTACTCGTTATGGCGGCCACGTACGAACTGATAACACTAGTAGTTGAGGCTTGGTGGCGCTGCGGTCGCTCCTACCATGCAAAAATTGGCCGCGCGAATTTTGAAGCACGATTTCAAGCACAAGGATTTTAAAATGACACCCGGGTTCCGGCCCTTTTTTTTGGTGTCATTTTAAAATGACACCCGGGCTGGAAGGGTTAAGTGTCGTCGGTGAGTGACGCTTCGGTCCTCTCTCACTTGGACCTGGCTCGCCGCTATGCCCTGGAGCATCAGTACTACCGCTCCAGGGCGACCGTCTGGCGCTTCTCACCTGTCTTCTTTCACTTACCCTGGCCCTCAGCCTATTAATAGGAGGTCGCCGCTCCGCCCTGGAGCGTCGGTATTACTGCTCCCGGGCGTGCGTCTGTCGCTTCGGCGCTGTCTTCTCCTTCTTTGGTGCCGCTCTGGACCGAGCGCGAGACCGCTATATCATCCTCCCGCTCAAGCGTGACCACCCCGCCCTGGAGCGCTGGTTTTTCACGCTCCAGGTCGGTTTGTTTGGTTTTTCGGCTCCCTCTCTTTATGGTGTCTTCACCCGCCCTGGAGCGTGGGTTCTTCCCCCGCTCTGGGTCGGTCCTACTTGTCTCTGAAGGGCTTTGGTAAGGTTCTGGTAGCTGTGGCCCGCTCTGGAGCATCTTGGGACCGCTCCAGGGCGTGTTTCACGTTTTTTTGGCTGTCCTGTTGTCCCGCCCCCGACCGGAGGGTACCTTGATGGTCCGCTCCTCTCTGGGTTTGGGTTGGGGAGTGCATTGTTACTTGTCCATGCCTGTTGATGCATCGGTTCTGGTGGTTAATGCTTTGAGAGCGTGAGACCGCTATATCGTCCTCCCGCTCAAGCGTGACCGCCCCGCCCTGGAGCGCTGGTTTTTCACGCTCCAGGTCGGTTCGCTTGGTTTTTCGGCTCCCTCTCTTCTTGGTGTCTTCACCCACCCTAGGGTGCGGGTTCTTCCCCCGCTCTGGGTCGGTCCTACTTGTCTCTGAGGTGCTTTGGTAAGGTTCTGATGGCTGTGGCCCGCTCTGGAGCGTCTTGGGACCGCTCCAGGGCGTGTTTACCCCGCCCTACGGCGGCGTGTGTTTCACAATTTTTTGGCTGTCCTGTTGTCCCGCCCCCGACCGGAGGGTACCTTGATGGTCCGCTCCTCTCTGGGTTTGGGTTGGAGAGTGCGTTGCTACTTGTTCATGCCTGTTGATGCATCGGTTCTGGTCTTTCATGCTCTTCTCCCCTGTTTCCCAGGCTGTGATCCGCTCCACTTTGGATGCTCTCCTGTGCCTCCCTCGCCTCCGCCTAAGGCCTACAGGTACTGTCGCCTTATTTGTTCACCTGCTTGGGGTTTATAATGGGGGGGGGAACACGTTTCGCGAAGTGCTGTCACAC
The DNA here is from genome assembly GCA_032716605.1 of Paralithodes platypus. Taxonomy (NCBI): domain Eukaryota; kingdom Metazoa; phylum Arthropoda; class Malacostraca; order Decapoda; family Lithodidae; genus Paralithodes; species Paralithodes platypus. The sequence goes on along the minus strand of CM064533.1, from coordinate 18,987,117 downwards.
TATCGGAGTTTTCCTAGGCTAGGCTACCTTAATGTCTGAAGGGGGGGGCACAGTCCTCTCTTTCTCTTTCATTTAGCCTCCTCATAGGGTTTCCTTCCCTATTGGGGTCTCTTCCTGGCCCATAGAGGCCTAGTGATGAGCCCTGATTACCTCCGTTCGTGGGTCGCTCTTCCGGCTGTTGGCGGGGGGGGGGGCGTTCGTGGCCTAGCCTTAGCCGATGGGGGGCTGTTGCTAACTCTTCACACTGTTACCAGTTCGGTCCGGCATGTCATGCACGGCTTCTGCAAAATATCAGAAATGTGAAACCATCTTCTTGGTATTTTTTGGGTTGGCAACAGTGTCAGAGTTCCTTCTCTGGTTCGTCTGCCGCATACCCCAGGATCCCCGCACATGCGGTCTTCGGTGATCCTCTGATTGTTTGGCCGCTCTCTGCCGTCCGACATACTGGTCATGCTAACATTCCTGCAAAACCGCGGTTTTGCAGTGGGCTCTACGTTCTGACGTCGAGCTTCTTTTTTCCCTGCCCCTCTTTAGGCTAGGCCAACTTTTTGCTTAGCCTAACTTTTTTTTTGGGGGGGGGGGCGTTTTGGATGTCAGACACTGTTGCCTCCTAGGCTTTCTCTTGCTTGCCTGTCTACGGTTTTTCTAACCCATCTTGGGGGCACCAGTTTTCGTCTGATTCCAGCTCCTGAGACTCAGTCTTACCCTACCTTGAACTCACCAATACCTTGAGTTCCTGAGACACTGTCTTCACCTATTTTGGACACACCAATACCTTGGGGTTCCTGAGACCCAGTTTTCCCCTACATTGGGCTCTCCACTACCTTGAGGTTCCTGCGACACAGTCGTAACCTACTTTAAGCTCGCCCATACCCTTGAGTTCCTGGGACACGGTCTTCACCTACTTTGACCTCACTCATGCCTTGAGGTTCCTGAGTCACAGTCTTAACCTACATTGTGCTCACCAGTACCTTGAGAGGTTTTTTCCTTCCACCCTCACCGGTGCCGCGGGTCTCTAGGACGGGCTGCAATCAGCTCGCTCCGCCCTGGTGCGTGGATGACTCCCGCTCCAGGTCGGTCCTCTGACTCGACACCTTCTCTTACAGGACCGCTCTATTACGAGCCTCTGGCATCTGGGTTAGGGCCTCCCGGGGCCCGTTCCGCCCTAGGGTGGGTTCTATCCTACTCTAGGTCGGGCCTATGCTTTGCCTCTCTTCTCTTTTCCCACGGACGCTCCCACGTCAGCTGTGATGCTAGACAATTCGGTTGGGACGCTTGGATGTAGATATCTGATGATTTTACTGGCCTTTCCCCTTTACTAAGGTCAACTGTCTACTGGCCCAGCAACCCCTGTGGTGGCGGCCGCGGCTCTGCCTGCGCCAGCCCCCTCTCCGGCTCCTTCACCGTCTTTCGTCGTGCTGCCTGGGAGAGGGCTGGGGATGGTTGGCCAGCCCGTTAGTGTTCCCCCACTGTCTACGTTTAAGATTCCCAAACGTGTCCTCCCTTCTTTGTATGGCGCGCCTGCGTCTTGGCAGAATGTGGTGGCTACTCACCCGGAACGTGCCGCCACTCATGCATGGGGGGAACGGCCGATTGCTGCGAATTGGAATACTGTATACAGATTAGTGCTCCGGGTATCTTCCGGGCACTGACTCCGGACGGCCTAGTCCCAGAGGTGGATATCCGGCCTCACCCTGGTAGGTCGGATTTGCATTTTTTTTGCATACCGTCCTAGGGTATTTCCCTCTGGGTCTACACGTTTCTGGTCGGACTACACCCGCCAAGACATCTTAGCTGATGCTCCCGCTCTGTCAGCCATTGCCGGTCTTCCTCTGGTGACGAGTGCTCGTGATGCTGAAGGCAACGTCATGCTCGAGCTCACCAATCTTGAGGACGGGCCTTGGGATTGGTGGCTGGCGGAGGGGGTTGGTTTTGGCGTCAGGTCTGCTGAGGACTTTGTTTCTCTCCCGCCACCTGAGAACACTTTTGTGTCTGGGCTAGTCCTGTCATTGTCCGGGGTCTCTCCCACATATTGGTCATGGCTGAATGCCCCTAACATTGTGTTCGACCAGTTGCCCACGTCTTTCTTCGTGCCAACGGAGAAGAGTGCCCTAGATCGGGATCACCGGCTCCGGCAACACGCCGCTCGCTTGCTCTCCACCCTCCTCCTGCTGTTCCAAATGGCGAGGATTCACCTCCGGCTTCTTGAAGCCGAGCCTGCTGGTGACCTCCAGAAGGGTTGGGAGACCTTGCGGAGCGTGGTCCTCCGCGGTCCTCCAGCGGGGGGACCGGACGCTTTCAGCGAGGACTGGAACAGGTGGCAGTCACTGTACGTGTTTCCGCCACCCGACGCACTTTTGTTGTGCAAAGTCCTCCACAGGCTGAGAGAGTACCTGGGCATAGTTTGGTTGTTCGCGCCGCTATGGCCGGCCCAAGCCTGGTACGCTCAGCCGATACGATGGTGCCCGGATCCCGTGCCCCTGTCGGTCTCGAGCTTCCACTTGGGGTCGAATGGAGACCTAGGGACCTCGTTGGCATTCGCATCGTGGATGTTTGTGAGGCAGGGTCGCTCCCCTTGTTTGGACGATCACTACGTTGGAACGTAGAGGCTACTACTAAATTGGGAGGTTTAACGACCCTCCCAATACCAAATGAGGTAAACCTCCTATTTGGTTGTAGCCTCGGAGTATCCAACGTCATAGTATCCCTCCCACAGACCGTACCCCTGCCCATCCAATCTTGCCTCTTTTGTAGCTTGATATCGAGATGCCCTTTAACCCTTGTCTAGCGGGCCCTCTGTGGCCGTTTTGGGCCTTTTCAGGCCGTTCTGACTGCTATATCAACCATCAGTATGAAAGGAACTGTATTGCGCCAAAAACTAGGTGGAAATCGCTACACAATGACGCCATATACAGCTACGTAGCACTCGTGGAGCACTGACAGTGTTACCTCGAAGATAGAAGTTTAGCTGATTTTGCTACCTTGCTCACTTTTAGCGAACTATTGGTTACACTGTCATCCTCCCGCGCGGTGGGGGAATTGGAGTTAGTGTGGGCCGGGAGGCCACAGATGTCGGACGTATGGATCATTACTATCCCACCCATTTTCACTCGATTTTCACCCGTTTTTTGCCAGTTTTTTCAACTCGACTTATGTTGCGCGCCGCTCTTTAAGGGTTAATCCGGAACGGGTTAGAAGGTACGCCCCTGACAGCGGCGTGAAGAGCCAGATGGAATGGCCTAGTCGTCAACTTTTTCTTTTCTTTCTCGTTTCTCTTTTCAATTTTCTATTAAAAAGACCTCAAAAGTATGTACAACATACCTAGTAGAGAGAGTAAGGTGCTACTCTAGATGTTATCGATTTAATTCGCGCTATGTGTATACAATAATTGCCGCTCTAGAGCGAAGCAATTACATCGTCATAGTATAAGCTCTACGTTGGATACTCCGAGGCCACAACCAAATAGGAGGTTTACCTCATTTGGTATTGGGAGGGTCATTAAACCTCCCAATTGATGTCATTATTATTAGGTTATTAGTCCTTTAACTATTTATTTGTCTCTATTATTATATTGGCAACATACCTTCATACCAGGGGTCATAAATATATCCAAATAAGTCCTGTGGGACTATGATATAGCTATTATTGGACAAGAAAAATATTCTGTTCATTCCTCTACCTTAACCCGCTGAGTACCAGGTCCGTATATATACGGACTAGGGTCTTGTCACGCCCAGTGCCAGGTCCGTATATATACGGACTCGCCGAAAAAAAATCGTAGCAGCGAAACGACTGCACCTATGGCTTTCATATTTCTACCACATGTACCTTACCCTTCTGGCTTCTTGCCACCACCCCCTCCCCCCACCCACTCGCTGACTATCGGTCGCCTCACAAGGAAAAAAAGGAAAATCTGTGGCGGCGAAACGACTGCACCAATCGGTTCCATATTTGTGTGACAAGTCCCTTACCCTTCTGCCTTCCCCCCAATACACCCCCAACCGCCTCCCACCACCCACTTCCAGCGTATTCATACGAAGAAAAGGAAAAAAAGGAAAATCCGTGGTGGCGAAACTACCTCACCAATCGGCTTCATATTTCTAACACGAGTCAATTACGCTTCTACCTTCCCCCCACCATCCCCCAAACCACCCTCCCACCTATACGTTCCGATACCATAAAAGTCGATGATTTACTCTGAAAATTTCAGCTACATTCGGGACCACCAGGGACCTGATTTCTGGCGAAAATGGACAAGGGGAGTGTTTTTTTACCATTATCCTTCCTTGCTCACCCAACTTGATAGATTTAGCCAAAAAAATAAAAATAAAAAATCCTCTGGCACTGGCAGATGCATAGGGTCAAAAATTGTCTGGCACTCTGTGGGTTAACATCAACAACAATGACGCCGTCGGGATTCGGCAGTGTGCAGTACTGTCAATAGGTATAGCGACTTCCGCTAGATCTAGCGACCTTTAATTCGATCTAGCAGCAATGATTTACACTAGCGGTTTGTATTTAACCTTTAAAAGGCGAGCTTTGTATAGTGAACACCACACTTCTGGGCGGCAATATTAGGCTCTATTTCTGCCTATAATCTTAATTTTACGATAAATATCGTAATTACTTATTCAGCATGCGCCTATTTTACCAATTACTATGAAGATAGTAACCTGTAACAACAATAAAACAAGTGGGAATATAATTTTTCTGGTCAAAATCACGAATAAACATGGAGCAGCCCATTCATGAAATGTGGAGCACAGTGAGGCAACCCCTCCCCTCGCGAGCTCTGGAGCATGACTGAGAGTCCCACCCAACAGTCTACCTCTGCCAACACACTCGCTAGGCACATAACCACTGCCTGCAACCAGCTTGCTAATGTTAGCACGAAAATATACCAATGAATTAGGGAATAACAGGGAAAATAGGTGATAATTGAAGGGGGGGGGGGGGGGAGTGGGGAAGGAGGGGATGTGGAGGAGTGATATGAGGTATGGAGGAAAAGAAAAAAAAATTTAAGTGCTACTGGGGCCTTTTAAAATGTTTTTTTTTTTAGGCCTTCCCTCTTAATAGCTTTCTCGCCGTTGCACAGTAAAACTTCTTTAACCCCTCAGATCCGGCTATGTATTCCATACCGAAACCCGGGGGTTTTGGCCGAAAAACGTCTATGCCTAGGCTACTGTATCTTTGTTATTTTGACTGCTTCCGCATTCCCGCGCATCCCCAAGCGTAGATGTGTTTTGTACCTGTAGAATGGCTTTAAGTAGAGCTCTCTAAGTCAACTAGTTCAGTTGTGATGACGATTTCCGTGGAGATAACTTTGTGGCGATATCAGCCACTTTACACTACTTTTCACTACTTAACAATAACATACAGGCACACACGAACAAGGACACCTCTCCTTCTTGTGGTCGGAGATGCGGGGCGTCGGTCCAACCGGTTGTTGTTTACATGCGTCGGACGGACGCCTCGCACACCAAGCTTACAGGCTTTCAAGCTGCCGGAGCCTCAGAGCCCTTCCGGGTTCCGCGGGGGTGTTTTTTATGGATGCCTCAGAGCCCAACCGGGTCTGAGGGGTTAAGAGTGTTCTCACCGTTCCCGTGTTAAACTTTTGTTTTGAAATTTCAGAACAATTTTGAAGTGTTATTATATGGATTTTGCCAATTCATATTTCTAGTGGTATTTATCACGTCTTACATCTAACAGTACTGCCAATACGTATAGCGACTTCCGCTAGATCTAGAGACCTTTCGATCTAGCAGCAATTATTTACATTTTAAACTTTTGTTTTGAAATTTCAGAACAATTTCGAAGTGATATATGGATTTTGCAAATTCATATTTCTAGTGGTATTTATCATGTCTTACATCTAACAATATATGCTAGCGGATTTAACTTAAATTGGTAACCCTCCCGCTCGAGTCGGCTCTAAGAAAATCGATAATGGTGGCACTTTAGTAAACCAGTAGTAAACAAAACCGCATGCGTATCGGTTTGGCCAAGATTACTCGGTTTATATAAGTTTATTATGAAATATAATTTAGTATTATGGTAAGTTGGCTACCTACTATTATGTTTGTAAGATATAATAAGTAATGATAAGTAAATTATTGTATAGGCCTATCGGCGATTTCAGTCACTCAGATTTTTGGCGCCAAAAGTGAATTTGAAGCGCCAAATTCGGATTCTGGTACCATATCTAACCTATCGCCAATACTGTGTTTTGCCAAGCTGAAACTCGCCAAATGCGAAGGACCACTGTAGTGATTTTTATAAGTTATTTTGTCTTAAAATTGTGCCGTTCCCAATATGGTTTGTCTGTTTTGCAAAGTTTTACATTTTAATTTCATAAACATTGAATATAATGACAGGGATAGGCCTACAGCTAAGATCCAAAATTATCTTTCAAGATACTGGTTTATTTATTTGCTTAACCTTATGGAACTCCCCAAAGCTAAGCCTGTGAGGGTTATGGAAGTATAAGAGGCGTTCTTGTTTCTTCTCTATGTCGGGCCGCAGGAAGGAAGCTCGACCCAAACCTCCATGCTCCGCCACGCCCCACGTGTACACCAGCTTGTCAGGCCGGGAGTGGACCCCAACATATTCAAATTCTGATAAAGAAAACAAAAAACAAATTAATAATATATATATATATCAGGGGTATCAGGAAAACCCTCTTTATATAACATACACATCCAACTTCACGACATTGCCCTACATCGCTATCCTCTATCCATAAAATACTACTCTTCCCACTACATATCATACATGTAACACCATACACTTACCTTATAAATATGGCAGTACAATTGTTAAGAGCAAACCTGGTGGTCCCTCGGATATCCACCCCCGGCAGGGTTGGGTTATTGACACAGGGCCCTCCCGGTCGTCATCATGCGACTGTGTCAAGAGCATTGCAACGTCCCAAAGCTGCTTGTCAGTACAGCTATTTCTTTAGTAATATAAGGGGACTTCACTCTAACATCAATTCTGTACACCAATTTCTTCAAGCAGAATCCCCTACTCTCCTTTTTTTGACAGAGACTCAAGTAACATCCACATCTGACACATCTAGATTTAATTTTCCAGGTTATCAACTGCTCCAAAATTTCAGACCTAAAGGTGGTGTATGTTGCTTCGCAAAATCTGAAATTGCCCTGGAGGAGGTTACTAGTTTCAATTGTCCCTATTTTGATTATTCTATATACAAATTAATTTCTGCTGGTAAATTTAAATACATATGTTGCATCTACCGTTCCCCAAATACTCCTCCAGAGCAAAGTCTTTTTGATTCTCTGTCCTCACAACTCAGTGTCCTCAACTTAAATGCTTCTTCTGAAATCACTGTGTTGGGTGATTTTAATGTCCATAATGTTGAATGGCTCACTCATTCAGCCAGGACTGATGATGCTGGTCTTGAATGTGAGCTATTTGCAGACTCATTTAATCTCATTCAACTAGTCAACCAACCCACCCGTGTACCAGATAATCCTAATCATAATTCCCACCTACTGGACTTATTTTTAACAACCAATTCAGAAAATTATGATGTTACAGTGAGGTCCCCACTTGGATCTTCTGATCACTGTCTGATACAGGCCACCTGTCTATCACCTACCACACCTTCCCACTCTGAACCTGTTTTGGTGACTAAATGGCATTACGATAGGGCAGACTGGGAGGGTCTTCAAGGTTTCTTTATTGATATTCCCTGGACCTCTTTCTTTTCTAATGATGCACACTCTACCTTGAGCCACATACAAGATTTTGTAAAAATTGGAATGGAAACTTTTATTCCTCATCAAAAGTACAGTAAAAGATCTAATTCACCTAAATGGTTTGACCATAATTGTGCTAGAGTAACTGAACAAAAAGCAATAGCCTACAATGCATACACAAGATCAAAAACACATGAAGCCTTTAATTACTTTAGAAACATCAGAAATCATGCCAAACTGTATTAAACCTAACTAAATCAAACTTTCTCCATAAGCAGGCAAATAAACTTCTAAATAATCCAAATGATAACAAAATATTTTGGTCTACTCTTAACTCATTCAAATCCAACTTCACTACTGCTTCATCCATTCCACCATTAAAATCTCCGACTGGCAATCTTGTAAGTGACCCACGAGGTAAAGCTAACCTTCTTGCAGATATTTTCTCCACCAACTCAACCTTAGATGAAATAAATCAAGATGTCCCTGTACTTAATTTTAATTCACCTGAAATTCCCTCACTTAAGATCCACACCAGACATGTCAAAACTATTTTGCAGAATCTCTCAGTAGATAAGGCTCCTGGTCCAGATGAAATTCCTCCAATAGTACTTAAGAATTGCTCCTTGGTGCTCGCTCCTGTATTGGCAAAATTTTTCCGTCTGTGTACTCATACCTCATGCTTCCCAGTACCCTGGAAAGAAGCAAACATCCATCCAGTTCCTAAAAAAGGTGCCTCTTCAGATCCATCAAACTACAGACCAATAGCTATAACTTCCACTCTTGGCAAAGTTTTTGAAATTATATTAAATAATCACATAATTAAGCATCTGGAGAATAATAAATTAATCAGTGATAGGCAATATGGTTTTAGACGATGTCGATCAACTGCAGACATTCTTTGCCTTCTTACGCATCAAATCAACCAAGCTACAGACCAACATGGTGAAACACATACAATAGCACTGGATATATCTAAGGCATTTGATAGAGTCTGGCATCAATCCTTATTGTCGAAGATGTCACACTACGGCCTTGCATCATTAGTTCCACTAATTTCTTCTTATCTTCATAACAGAAAAATACGTGTAATGGTAGATGGCCTTTATTCTCAATTTCACTCAATAAATGCTGGTGTTCCCCAGGGATCAGTTTTGGCCCCAACTCTGTTCCTCATTCATATCAATGATCTCATATCTACCACTCATAATCCAATACATTCCTACGCAGATGACTCAACACTCCACAGTTCCTTCACATTTACCAATTCTTTCACCCAACCCGATCTTATAAATTCAAAAATAAACACTGCAATTTCTCTGAACCAGGACCTTTCTAGAATTAATGAATGGGGACAAGAGAATCTAGTTTCCTTTAATGCACAGAAAACCAAGTACATTCAATTTTCTAACCGACAGAATCTCACTGACTCCCATATATTTTTAATGATGTAAATATTCCCACTTCCCCTAGTATTGACATTCTCGGTGTAACATTAACTACTAACTTGAGCTGGACACATTATGTTAGAAGCATTGCTAAGAATGCCTCTAAAAAACTGGGACTCCTGTACAGAGTTCGAGAATTCTTCACTGACGAGCAGTTGGCCGTAATATATAAAAGTCATGTGCGCTCTCAGATGGATTACTGTTCACCTCTGGGGTGGAAGTGGAGTGGTTGCATTGAGGCAGTTGGACAAAATTCAAAATAAAGCTATTAGATTAATCAATAACCCTGCAATCACACAGGACCTTCCTACATTAGCCATACGAAGAAACGTTGCATCCCTTGCATTATTCTACAGATATTTTCACAGCAATTGTTCCGAGGAACTTGCTTCAATTGTGCCGCCTCTCCACATCTTTCCCCGTAGAACTAGGGCAGCTGAGAGCGCCCATGAATTTACACTTTCTCCTCCACAATGCAGAACTTCTGCTTATCAGAATTCATTTATCCCCAGAGCTACTACTCTTTGGAATTCACTTCCCTCGAATTGCTTTCCACAAACTTACAATCAACAAATGTTTAAATCCAGTTGTTACAAACATTTTATGAATGGAGGATGCCTTTAGGCACATGGACCTTTTTGTTTTATCTGTGTTTTTCCTTCCTCCGTTCATTGTCTCTTAAAAAAAAAAAAAAAAAAAAAACTACATTATAATATAATATACAGTGGAGCCCCCATTTTCGCCACAGCAGTCTTCGCTGTTTCAAATTTCGGGGCACACACCAAATATTCCCAATTTCCATTTTCGCGCCAAACGCTTCAATCTTCGCATAAAAATCCCAGTCGAAACTCGAAAAAATTGCAAAATTAACGAAAAACTTGACATAAAACTAGATATTAAACCAAAACAATAACAAAAAGTTTAACATAACTAAAAGAATCTGCCAGGTTAGAGACGAAATCCGAGTGAATCCGAGATCCGATCGTCAAATGCGCAAGATGCCGCCATCTTTTTATGACGTCATCACTAAGCAGACGCTTACAGTGCACTCGTATCTGTGTTGACCAAACAACCGTTTGCAAGTTTTTTTGTGCCTGAGCCCCTTATCTCTCGCGTTTATTATAACCTCTAGTACATCTGGTGATAGGGATGGTGGGCCTGGTGGTAGTAATGAAGGAAATTCATGCTCAAAACAATAGAGGAAAGGCCAGTCCTAGGATGAAAGCGGCGTTAATGCCGACGATTTAGGCTAGGCTAATTATGACAATGATTTAAAATAAAGTCTGTGTGGTAAGTAATCTTTTCATAATATGTATTTATACATATTCTCCTCATAATATGTATTTATTGGATGTATTTGGGGCGAAATGGGTACTTGAGGGGTGACTGGACGAATTTAGAACCTAGGCTAGGCCTACCACTTTTCCCATAAGAATAATTCCCCAATGTACAATTTATTGGTGGCTCCTTACGTCAATGACGTAAGAGCCTATGATAATATGGCCTCGTTCCGGGCTCCTCAAAGCCCGGGTTAACCTCGATCACGACGGTCGAGAACCAAGATCATCTTAGGAGGTACCCCTTAATCATTCCTAAGGTACGTCATTGGGGCGGAGCCACTGAAAAGTAGAAAATAAAAAAGAAAAGAATTAACACAGTTTGAACACCGCGCCTACGCGCATTCCGATCTTCCTCTGTTTCCCATACCTTGCCTGCTATCCCCACCTCTCCAGGTGCGATCTCTCTCGACCGTCGCCCATCCAGAATGGACGTGTTCTCATTGTCCTCCCTTTTCAGTTTTGCATAGCCCCTCTTAAACGTGTCAGTTTTTAGTTCATAGTGAGTCTAATTGCAAATTGAGTTTGTATATGCATTTAGGAATGTATTTATTTTAATAGTTTCACTTGTAAACCTGAAGAAGCAAGGACTTAGTATCTGGGCTGGTCGACGATCGTGTTTTCAAGGACGCCACTTTGCTTCACTTAAGTGTTTTTTATCATATGAGCATTGGCTCATTAGCTGCAGTGTCCCTTTTTTCTATGAAAGTGTGTATTAACGTTGTAGCTTGATATTAATTTCCTTAAGTGTTAATTAAGTGCGAGATTAGTTCAAATTCATAGAACTTTATTTCTTTGCTTGTACTCCCCCCAAGGTTGTGCGTTGGCCAGAGGTTTACTTGTCTTAACCATACAGTCGACGCTCCATTTCACAGACGTCGATTTAACGGATTTCGGATTTAACAGACTCCAGCTGGTAAATTAGGCCTCTAAAATCAACCAACATTTTTAGACATATCGAGTCTACACACAGGTATCGAGTCTACACACACTCAGATGTAACATATAAACTAAACACTATGGTACACAATGCTAATATAATTAACACTGATCCACACTGATATTTGGTATTGATAAATACGCTCAATGTAATGAAAAAAAAAAAATAATAAACTTTCCTTTCCCTAGTAGTAATATCGATAGTAAAATAACTTATAACTGTTTTTATTCCCAATTAATAAGATTTTGTAAAATCTGCACTAAAGTAGATGACTTTTGGGCTAGAGCTAGGTTACTATACAGACTCTTAGTGGACAGAGGTTTTGAGGCAAGTAAATTGTTCCATAAATTTAATCTTTTTAGGGTCAATTATTGTGACTGTATTCTAAAATTTGACATCAATAATTTTAATCAAGCATTTTTAACTTGAAGTTTCTTGTATAACCTCTGCTTACTTTTTGTCTGTATTTATTGTTTATCTTTTTCTTTTTCTTTTTCTATTATTATTATTATTAATATTAATATTGATGATTTTTTAAATTTATTGTTCTTGTTAAAAGAGTACTCTTTGTTTAAATCTGTTGTTACTTCATATTTTGTAATTATTTGTCTTTATATTATATGTATTCATTGTCGATAGTATCAATTGCTTACAGGTACCTACCCGATAGCACTATCGTTAGTGAGTGCTGTACTGTATTTTATATATTATTTTGTAATAGTATAGATATCTTATCAATATTTGTATTTTGTACTATTTTAATGTCTTGTTATGTTGCAAATTTGATTTTAAATAATATTTTGACATTTAACATATAGTTTCTTTATTCATGCAGAGTTTAGTAAAATTTGCCAGAACGTCCCGGACTTCCCAAACTTGACTACTTCCTTTAACGTGACGATAGTGCGTTGTTATATGTGCGATTAGTTTGCTTGGGAAACAGATTAACTTGCTCATGTAGTAATGTACACCCTATGTGGTGGATTGTGTTCTTTTATTTAATAATTTTCATTTTAGTAAACGTTGTTTCCACATAGCGATTTTGATAATTTAATTTGACTTTATATTGTCCTTGTCCCATTTTTGGTTTGTTTTTAGTTTGCAAGTTTTACATTTTAATAATTGCCCAATAATGTATATAATGCTTATTGTTTGGCATTATGAGTATTGTACATATCAGTAATAGGCGAAATTGTAACTATCCTGGAGACGCCATTTGCAATGTTTACGTTTTGGCCTGACGCTACGGTACAACGATCCGGTACACTGAACTTTCGGTACAGTAACAATATCGTCACCTTTTCGTTTTTTTTATTTCGTAGGCTACAAATTTGCATCCACATAATATATTATGGTATTATTGGGTATTATTGTAATAAATAAAACACACTTTGATATTGCTTTATATTTATCCCATAAAATATTACGAACTATGAATACTTTGGTAGTATCCAAAATAGTAGGCTACAGTATTGCGTACCAAAACAGACCCTGCACCGTATTGTTTGACTGAACAGGGACGCCAAAATGTAAACATTGCAAATGGCGTCTCCAGGATAGGGTTTATTTACAATTTCGCCCATTACTGATATGTACAATAAGTATTATATACATTATTGGGCAATTATATTAGCATTGTGTACCATAGTATGTAAATAAGGTAAGAAAAACCGAATTTTTGTAATTTTATTAATGAATAGGCTAGGGCCTAACCACTTTTCAGAGGTCATTTGCACTTAACAGACTTTTGCACTTAACGGACTTCGCTTCCCCCCTAAAAGTCCGTTAAATGGAGGGCTGACTGTATTTATATTTTTTATCAGAATTTTAGTTTCCCAAATTTTATTTTCAAAAATTCTTGACCAATTTTCCTTCAATTCCAATCAATGTTCAGTTATTCATTAATTTATCACAAATAGACATTGTAGGGAATAAATGGTTCATACCATATCAACGTCAATACCTTCAGTAATTACCATCAAAGTTTTCTATGTGATGGTGGAATTCGTAGTATTTTTTACACGAATCATTCAAGAGTTGCCTTATCAATCAGTGATAGCCATCAATACTTACAGTTGATGACATTATATTGTGATGTTAAATCCAATAACAACTTTTTAATAGTAGCCTATTTTACTACTCATTTAGGCACTCGTATTTAATTATTTCCAAGAGTACCAAGTAGGCCTACAGCCAGTGGAGTACCCAAAATAATATACTGATTGAATATATCTCACTGACTTACAGTCCCGGAAAGAGATAGAAGGCAAACATGTACAAAGATACATAAAAGAACGCCGAATAACACTCGTGGCCGAGTAGCCCTACCCTTACGAGTGCTAAGACTATGGCGTTGTTGAGATTTTCTCAAGTCCCCGGGTACCCTAAACCTTATCTCAATAAGGCCCGGTCACCAAGACTCGGGTACCAGTACTGCCGGTTATAAAGACAGTCCCGGGTATCAGTATGAGCGGGTGACATTATAATACCAGAAAAGTACAAAGTCAGTCCCGGGTACAAGATAAGCTATAGCCGGTTACCCCGGAGAATGTTAAGACTAACAGACCCGGGTACCAAGTTTCCCGGGTGGTATTATAATCTATAACAAAAACAAAGATAGGCCCGGGTACCAGCAATGCCGGGTACTCTGGCAGCCATTAAGTCTATGACAGACCCGGGTACCAGTATTCCCGGGTGGTACCATAATACCATAAACCCCGGGTACAAGTAGGCTATAGCCAGTTACTCTGACAGCTGTTAAGACGATAACAGACCCGGGTACCAATATTCCCGGGGGGTATAATAATGCCATAACAAAATATAAAGACAGCCCCGGGTATAAGTAGGCTATAGCCGGTCACTCTAGCGGCTGCTAAGACGATAACAGACCCGGGTACCAATATTCCCGGGTGGTATCATAATGCCATAACAAGTACAAAGACAGGCCCGGGTACCAATAGGCTATAGCCGGTTACTCTAGCAACCAGGCCCGGGCACCAATAGGCCATCATACCAAAACAAATATAAAGACAACCCCGGGTACAATTAGGCTATGGCCGGTTACTCTGGAGGTTGTTAAGACGATGTCAGACCCGGGTACCAATATTCCCGGGTGGTATCATAAAGACAGGCCCGGGTACCAGTAACCTATAGCCGGTTACTCTGGCAGCCAGGCCCGGGCACCAGTAGAGCCCCGGGTACTCTAGGCCTTGTCTAAACAATATAAAGACAGGCCCGGGTATCAGTAATTGACGGGTGATATTACAATGCCGAACAGATATTATTTTGCCGGGTACTCTAGGCTTTGTCATACTTTAATAAAGACAGACCGGGGTTGTTCACAGTATCATAATGACAGCCCCGGCTACAAATAATGGAGACGGCTATCTATTTGTACCGGGTAGGCCTACTCTAGGCTGTGGCATACCATAACAAGGACAAGTCTGGGTGCCAATAATGGAAACAGATAGTATTTTGACGGGTACTCTAAGCTTTGTCATACTTTAATAAGACAGACCAGAGTTCCAGTAATGGAAACAAAGATAAATTTTGCCGGGTACTCTAGGCTTTGTCATACTATAATAAAGACAAGCACGGTTCCCAATAATTGAGGCAGATATTATTTTGTCGGATACTCTAGGCATTGTCATACTATAATAGGACAAGCCCGGGTTGCAATAATGGAAGCAGATATTAATTTTGCCGGGTACCCTAGGCTTTGTCATACCATATTAGAGACAGGCCCGGGTACCAGTCATTAACACTACTATCAGAATTACGATAAATACGAGAGCTTAAGTTGACCGGTTACACTTAGCCTCTATGTTGCCAAGTATACAAATATATTAGTCTTAACGTGTAATTAAGACTAGGCTTTATTTATTAGTGGCCCCTCCATCATTGACGAACATGCCTATTACATAAGGCATCCTCTTCAAACACTAATCCGCCGTAGTTTGAATCTACCGCGCAGAGCATTTAAAAAACTGAGGAGCCTTCATCATGAGTGCACGCGACCTCACTCATGGCTTCAGTCATTATGAATTGGGTTCTCACTACGAAAAAACTTCGTAAAAAATAAAAACAAAAAGAAAATAAGAATAACTATTCAATAAGCTTTCCATCATATCGTGGATGTACTTGTGTGGATCTTTGACCAGACGCTGATTAAGGCGTCATTCTTCCTTCTCTGCTCTGCGCTCAGCCTGCCCGGACGTGTCTCCCCACGCTCCGCTGGTTCCGCATTTGCTGCGTCCCTAGTGAGTTTTTTCTCATTTGTTTACTCCGGGATGTATCGAGTAAGGTTAGGATATGTGTAGCAGGGGTGTCCTGGGCTGGTTGCCCGCAGTGCAGTGTATTTTGGGTCGTGTGTTTGGGGCATCTATTTCGGATGTACCCTCGTGGTCCTGTTGTGGACTTGTGATCTTTTCACAGTTGAGTTAGCTTGTGATGCAGGCGGCTTTCATTACGCGTTAGTTATGCTGCCTTTTATCTTTCTGATGAGGTAAGCGTTGCTTACTGACGTTCCCAGCGTATTTTTCTTCACTTAGTGAAGTTTTTTCTGGGTCCCGAGTCAGTCTTCCCTTGGTCGGAAGTATTTGCTACAGTGGTGTGTTGGCGGTGGTTCCTGTTGTTATATTTCCAGTGTTTTTTGTTTATATTTCAACATTTCTTATGCCGTCTACTTAGGCCTAGCCAGCCGCTCGTAGCTTTGCCACATGTACAAGTTTTTGTTTATTTTATAAATATGTCCTACTGTGTCATGTGTATCCGGGTTTAGTTGTGTATTGGCTAATTCCTCGGACTATGTTTGTTTCCTGGTTTAGTTGTGTATTGGCTAATTCCACGGATTATTGTGTGGACCCTAGGCTAGTCGTGCTTGGCTTTCCTTCGAGTCCTATGTGCGTTCAGATGGTTTCTGAACGGTGTGGGTGTCTTTCCGGCGGGTTTTTTCTCGGTTTCACCATGAAAAAAACCCGGCCGAGAGCCGTGTTGGGCCACACGTGGTTGCAACACAGGCTTGTGTCCCCGGCGATGAGGTGTCTGTGGCTCTCCAGGACTGCGTCTCTGTGTTGGTGCCTGTTTTCAGGCTCCCTTTGATTCCCGGCGGATTGGCTGTACCCATATAACTTTGTTCATGCGGACATATGTTATGACGTTTTTCTAACCGGTTTTACAAACCACAGAAAAAACCTAGCTGTTGTTAAGGGCTTTCCTCCCCGGCGATCTTTTACAAAGAAGTGGGGACAGGAACTTATGGGGTTAACGTTTTGACATCTCACCCGGCGGGTGCACCTTGGTAGGGTGGGATGAACGACGAGGTCTTTCAGTTAGTTAACCGATCCATGTTAGTGATACTAGATGTATCGCCGCCTTTACACTTACGGCGATCGAAGGTTCAATTAGGGTTAACATCGTTTTTACACCCGGCGGGTGCTCCTAGGAGGAGGAAATAAGGAATTTACAATTCAATTTCATTAACCACTTAAAATTGAGAGATACGTTAATGTATCGCCGCCTTCAAACTTACGGCGATCTTTTGTGACAATTCGTTAGAAATTAGATCTCGTATCAGCCTGCCCTGTGTTTTTCTGCTAAATAATTCAAGGGTCTTTGTGGGGGGTTGTTTTCCAAAAAATTGAATCTTGAAACAGTCACCACCGAAAAGACTATAAACGCTATAAAGACTATAAAAGACTATAAAAGACTATAAACCTTTATATTATGTCAGAGGGTATTCTTCACTTTCTTAAAGATATGTTTAGATATTCTGAACCCCGCCGCGTAGCGAGCTGTGATCGTTGTGTCATTGCATCTCGTTACCCGGCGGGTTATTAACACTTGTGTGCGAACATGTTGGGTTAACCTTATGAGCATTAATTCCTGGAAATTTTCTTTTTTTCCAGAGCTGGGCTCCGGCGGACCAATACAGACCCGGCAGTAGTTTTACCCACCAGTCTCTGTCATGGCTACCTTGGCCCCAGTTTTTGCTTTATGCATTACCCCTACCTGTGCCGGTATCCCTATTTTTGCGCACACTCTTTGCGTCAAGTGTGTTAAATGTCTAGACCGTTCAAGGGGTCTGTGGGTGATGCGCAACTGTTCCTTTTGCTCCCAGTTAAGTGTCAAGGTCCTCCGCGACAATGATAAGACCGCAGCAGTAGCCTTACGAGAGGTTCGGCAACAGATGTCCGCATATACTACGATTGTGGCTCATAAGTCACTTCAATGTGATAACGTCCCTCTTTGGGATAGGCTGCTGTTCGAACACCCTCCCCCTAAACGTTCCTCTAGAGTAACTAGTCATACGCCGGCGGAGACTGGTCAGGGTTCTGTGTCTTCTGCTGCTACTCCGAAACGTCCAAGAGAGCCTACACCCCCGGCGACAGCTTCCTCGTCTCGGGAGAGATCTCGGTCTAGGTCACCTCTCAGACACCAGCCACCTAGTCTTGCCTCTTCACCATCGAGTAAGAAGAGTAAGACGGGAAGTTCCACCAGTGGTCACGGCGATAAATCCTCCAAATCGAGGAGTAGTTCACGGTCACACCGTAGCCATAAATCTTCCAAAAAGGATTCCCATAATAGAAAGGCCTCCCAACATTCGCCAGTTTCTAGTGCTTCTCATCGTACCTCTACCCCAGACAGAGTTTGTGTTAGGTCTCAGGGGTCCAGTTCAGTACCTGTACCTAAAGATGATTTACCCATTAACATTTTAACCCTGGAATTGGAGAGTTCAGGGGGATCAGTGATTGAGAGTGTTTCAGACTCCCAAGAGAGTGTAGGCCAAGGCCTCGGTGTTTGGCGATTTTCTCGACCGGGGTCTGACCACCCACTTCCGGCTCAAACTAGTCACACAGTGGCTGACGTCCACAGGGACGCGGCGATCCCATCCTCTATTCCTGACTTATCTTGGCAACAAGGTACCCCAGCTTCGGCGGGATCTTCTCAGGAGGAACAGGATGATAAAGACGAGGTTTCAATAATTTCGGATATGGAAGGGCAAGAGCCAGGTTCAGGCTTAGACGCCGCGCAGGATATTATTGATTCACCAGTGAGTACATCATCAAGTCAATTTGTCACTGCACAGGAAATTGATGGGCTACTTAGTAATGCTTTATCTAAATTTTTTAGCCAACAACAGGAAACTCCCACAGTGGACTTGGGAGCTCCCACGACAAGTTCTACGGTACGGCCTCTGATGACTTCTATTGCTTTAACTCAGATCCCTCACCCTCCCACTCTGTCACCATCAGTGGTTACTAGGCCTGCTACGGCGGCTTTGACCACTTCGAATGTAAGGGTTATAACGGATGTCAATCCACCCCCTCTAGACAAGGCGCCTCTCAGAAAGGTAGCTATGCCCTTGCTTTACGGACCAGACGAGTCATGGGTCCTTTTGACCCCCACTAAACCAGAGCTCGCCCAACCTACCTTGTCAGGGGATCTCCCAGTACCGCGTGAGTGGGTCATCCAGGGCAATAAATCTAAGAAATTAAGGGCCTTGGATACTTTGGGAAATGTACTAGACGTTAATATAAAGGCTATACCTAGTTATTATCACCAGGACTATTTTGTTTATGCTTCTAAGCCGGCTTTACCCCCTGCCTCAGCTTCAAAATTGTTTTCAGACTGGTCTAAGCTGGATGGGTTTAATGACATTAAGACTCTCTCAGCTCTCACTCCAGAAATTGATTTACAAACCGTCACAGACGAAGCAGCTAATCCAGTCTTGAAGGTGGGGCAGTTGGGTCCAGGACCTTGGGTGGATTGGGAGACAGAGGCTCAAAACTTTGCGACCACATTTACTTCCAAAACTTCCCACCAGATCCCTCAAGATACTCATTCTTGGTTCTCCATGCCAGTGCGTTCTGCCGGCGGAGTCCCTTCAGCTTTGTTTGCTTTCTTAGCTGCCCCTAAACTTAATCTTTGTGAGCTAAAAGACCCTTTCACTACCCCTACCCCAACTCACCTAGACCGAGAATTTAGGCTAAGGGGGAAAGCTTTTCGCCTGTTCTCTCAATACATAGTGTCTCAACAGATAGCAAAGTCTTTGCTCCGGTCCACTCAGGCAATCGCAGACGCGGATGCCAGAAGATCGGTTGAATTGTCCCGGCGACTGCTTCTTCAGTCGTCAATCCAATCTCTGGGTGACATCCGCACCGCCTTGCTTGAGGCGGTACGAGCGAGACAAGACCTCAGAATGTCTTTAGTACGCAAACT
Source organism: Paralithodes platypus (assembly GCA_032716605.1). Taxonomy (NCBI): domain Eukaryota; kingdom Metazoa; phylum Arthropoda; class Malacostraca; order Decapoda; family Lithodidae; genus Paralithodes; species Paralithodes platypus. Next base: position 18,967,451 of record CM064533.1, on the reverse strand, counting down.
GCCTGATCGCATTGCGAATCAGGTGGTCATGTCACCAGTGCTTACTCCCTCTTTAATGTCCCCTGAAGTGTGGCGAACGGTGTTTAATATGGCGCAGGCCTTTAAACACAGTCCCACCCCTTCTAAGAAACCTGCCTTTAACTTCCCCAAACCCAGGCCAGCCGCTAAAGCTCAGCCGGGGGGATCTAAGCCCTTTCTTCCACCTAAGTCCTCCCCCTCCCCTCAAGGTCAGTACAGGCATAGACAGGGTATGTTTTCAGGTCAGAGAGGACGCGGCTATAATAAGCCTGGTCAGGGCCCGTCTTCCGCCAACGCCAGCCAGCCGGCGAAGCGTCCAGCACTACCAACTCCACCATCAAAAAACTAGTCTCTCTCACTCCCAGCGCCAATCTTACGGCCGGCGGATCCGAGGGTAGTACAGCCGGCGAACCCTTGTCTGCTAACTGGGTCGTTCCGAACGTGTCACCAAGCATGGCCGTTAAACACTTGGGCACGGATGGTGGCACGCAAAGGCATCACTTGGCAGTGGCTCCGGCGACCTCGCTTACATCAGCCGACAACGGCGAATTTTGTTTCTTTAGAGGTGGAGTCACTGGTCCAGGAAATGATTGCCAAGAATGTCATCATCCCGGTCCCCCCAAATTACCATGTATTCACATCCAAGCTATTTTTGGTTCCCAATAGGGACAGTGTTCAGATGAGACCGGTCGTAGACCTGTCTTATCTGAACCTTCACATTCACAACGAGTCATTCCGAATGTTAACAGTACACCAAATCAGGCTAACACTTCCGCCGGGAGGTTGGATGTGTTCCCTAGACCTGACAGACGCCTATTGGCACGTATCGGTCAACAAAAGATTTCAAAGGTTTCTGGCCTTACGGATCAGGCACCAAAATTTTGTTTTTCAACGGATGCCATTCGGTTTGAACCTGGCACCTCGATTATTCACGAAATTAGTCCGGCAAGCCCTGATGCCGTTGTTGAAACAAGGAATCAGAGTTTTGTGGTACCTAGACGACTGGCTGGTGGTGGCGGAGACAGAACAATTATGCATCAAACATGTCAACATAATTTTAAATCATGTCAAAACTCTAGGGTTCAAGGTAAATCTGGTAAAGTCAAACCTTGTTCCCTCACGAGTAATTCAGTGGATAGGGCTGGTCTGGGACACGGCTGCTCTCACTCCGAGTCAGAGTGTGGACAATCGCAACAGGTTTCGCAGGAAACTGTTCATGTTTCTTCACAGTCTGACTACGACGCGGAGGGTCTGGGAGTCTCTGGTCGGCTCTCTCAACTGGATTCAACTAACTGTTATGTTGGGCCGGTTGAAAGTAAAACGTTTAATATTGGAAGGCAACAAATATTTCCCTCTCTTACCGGACGGAAAATTATGGCCCATCCCGAAATTAATCCACACCTTACTAGCGGTCTGGGCGAAGAGGGAAACGTTGCACTCAATAATGTCATGGACCTCTCCTCCACCAACGGTATGGGTAGACACGGATGCGTCAGGCACAATAGGTTGGGGATTTCAGTCAAACCAGGGGCACCAGGGTCAGGGGCTGTGGTCCCACTTAGAAATCTCCCACATCAATGTCAAAGAATTACTAGTCCCCTTGTATTTCCTTCAGGCTCACGGCCCTGCTTTACGGGGCAAGTCGGTGGCCTTCAGAATGGACAATCTGAACGCAGTTCACTGTATTCAGAAACAGGGGTCAACGAGGTCAAGGAGGTTGCTAAACGTGTCGGAAGAGATTTTTACTCTAGCCAACAGACTAGACATTTATCTTCACGCATCTTATCTCCCAGGCGTAGCAAACGTCTGGGCAGACGCTCTGTCCCGGAGACAGAGCACGACAGTAGAATGGGAGCTCAAGCAACCCATTTTCAACCTAATGATTGCAGAGCTCTCCCATCCACAAGTGGATCTGTTTGCGTCCGAGGAGACTCACAAACTCCCTCTATACCTCGCCCGCCGGACGAAAACGCCGGCAGGGGGGCCAGACGCCCTAGTGACAGACTGGAACAGATGGAGCTCCATCTATCTGTTTCCGCCGCCAGACGCGTCACTATGTGCCAAGTAGTGAACAAACTACGAGATTATCGAGGCTTAGTCTCGCTAGTCGCGCCCCTGTGGCCGGCGCAGTTGTGGTACCAGCAATTAAAGACGTGGTGCCCGCACCCGGTGTCGCTCCCGGTCGGGTATTTCCACTTAGACGCGATTGGCAACCTAGCGACCTCGCTGACTTTTGCATTATGGACATTCAGGAGGCCAAGTGTCTAGCACCATACGGTAGAGATGTGACCAATAAATTATTAAATCAATATACTCAGTCTACGAAACGACAGTATCACTCACATTGGCAAGCCTTTACTTCTTGGATCATTCGAACAGAACAGACTGTGCCATCAGTAGCATTAGTTTTTAATTATTTAAATTATCTGTTTGAGCAGAAACATTTATCTGTGGTAACGTTAAAAAATCACTTAACTGCAATTAGGGTGCCCTTTTTAGACCTTACAGGTCTCTCCATACCGGTGGCGGAGGAAACAGGTTTTATGAGGGCATGTTTTAAACTCCGCCCACCTCCCCGTCAGCCTACTTGGTCTCTGGACAAGGCATTGTCTTTACTTCACTCTCGTCTGTACCAAAATACTGCAGATTTTGCATTACTCTTAAAAAAGGCTGTATTCCTTTTGGCTTTGGCCACCGGGAATAGAGTGTCTGAGCTGGCGGCGATGAGCAACACACCTAATTGCCTTAGGTTTGGTAGACTTAATGAATGTATTCACATTGCGCCTTCCCCGGGATTTGTAGCCAAGAATGAGCACAGTGCACACGTGTTTTCTGAGTTCACGGTGCCGGCGTTAAAAAGGGGAAAGGTGCATCATAATCTATGTCCAGTGCAAGCTCTAACCAAATATTTGAGAGTGGCTCCTCTAAACCCCCAAGGTGCTTTATGGGTAGCGAGTACGGGTAAACGCTTACTGAAACGGAGATTAGCTTCTCTTCTGGTCGAAGTCATTAAAGAGAGTAATCCCGGCGTTGTGGGTCGGGCCCACGATTTACGCAAATGGGCAGCCTCTTTACGTTTCCTGAAGAATTTTTCAGTAGAAGATATTTCGTCCACACAGTTGTGGGCGTCTAATCATACGTTTTTGACTAGATACTTGTCAGTTGCTCTAGACAAACCTTCCTTTAAGCTTTAAGGCAGAGGGTCTAGGTGGCCCTTCAGTCACTTTTGTTTACTTTCAAGAAGAGGGGAGGGGGGGGGTGCAGTCAGTTAACATAGGACACCCTAGACCCCGCCGGAGTATAAGAGCTGTGATACAATTTATGGTTAATGTGATATGAAAATTTCTCTGCGAGAAATTGTGCTAGTACAATGTTAGTACAAAACAACGGGGTTGTTATAGTAGTTTTAAGCTGCGAAAGCAATTTATTATTAAGCAGTGAAGATCTTTTGCAAATTATCTCCACGATTATTTTGGGGTTTATTATGTGCACATGTAAACTTATAACTTGTTATTTTTGTCACCACTCGTTGAGTGGGGTGCCTTTGTAACTACAGATCTGTTCATACGAATCTTCAGAGTTACCCTTTTTTGTCAAGCAGGCTTCTTTGAAGCACGCACCTGCCTGAACCCCTTTCTTGTATATATATGGGCTGCGCCATGTTTAAATATATTTTCAAAGTAAGAATACTATGTGGTTGTTTTATTATCTGCTTTTCTAGAGTTATGATATGATTACGAATGTCCCCCTCCAGTCTTAGAAATCAGGCATGTTCGTCAATGATGGAGGGGCCACTAATAAATTATAGGTTTGACTCCTGTAAGGAGATTAAGAAAACCTAATATTTAGTAGTGGCCCCGTAATCATTGACGACTGGGGCCCTCCCGACCATCCCCTTCCCATTCGTTGATGTATTGAGGATTTTGGTTTACTTGATATGTCAGTGAAGGAAGAATGACGCCTGAATCAGCGTCTGGTCAAAGATCCACACAAGTACATCCACGATATGATGGAAAGCTTATTGAATAGTTATTCTTATTTTCTTTTTGTTTTTATTTTTTACGAAGTTTTTTCGTAGTGAGAACCCAATTCATAATGACTGAAGCCATGAGTGAGGTCGCGTGCACTCATGATGAAGGCTCCTCAGTTTTTTAAATGCTCTGCGTTGTAGATTCAAACTACGGCGGATTAGTGTTTGAAGAGGATGCCTTATGTAATAGGCATGTTCGTCAATGATTACGGGGCCACTACTAAATATTAGGTTTTCTTAATCTCCTTACAGGAGTCAAACCTATAATCTGACTAAAAAATTACCGAGTAATTATATCCAGTGATACCGGGTAATAATTCACTAGGCTATTTCTTACATAAGCGGCAACTATAGTTTATTTAAAATAAACGATACAAGGGCAGTTCCTATTTTTGCCAAATTTAAGTAGGCCTAATAATTCCGGTATTATTCCCACTATGCAACATTGACTCCTTGGTATTTTTCACAGGCTCAGGCGAGCTGCTGCTTTACCACAGAAGAATCTTTTCAACGATTAGAACGATCTCTTCCGGCCAAGTGATAACCACGAGAGGAGCCGAACAGTGTTCCAGGTTGGGAACTGTGGTGGACCTTGCCGTCCTCTCACCTGTTGTTCCCCTCGCTCGGCAAAAAACCCTATATTTTTAGGTGAGTTCATTTTACAAAACACTAAATGTTTCCGGTTCACCGGCTAAGTGACTAAGTGACTAAGTCACTAATCATATTTTTGTTAATAACCATGACCCCAAAAAACATTTATACCCTCGATCACATGCAAACAAGTGTTATTATCTGTGTGGGGTTCGGTAAAGTCTTACATTTCAGGTACTTTAAACAAAATCTCCAGGTATTATGGATGTAAAGTATGCAAGTTTTTTAGAAATATCCTTTTCTAGAACCCCTAGCTCTTCCCCATCTCCTGACAAGAAAATGTCTGGATCTAGCAGGAAAAGACATAGGTCGGCCAGCTCAAAGTCTTCCAGTAAATAAACAGAAGAAAGTGAGCATATCTCAAACTAAAAGGCGACCTGCTAAGTACCAAACTTCCCCGACTCGACTCGCAGTCATGATTTCAAAATCCTGCATTCTACAACACATATCCCCAGACTTTTGACATTGTCTAATGTGGTCAGTCACCCTGCTAACCCTGTTACATAAAAAAACAAAAATTACCTGTCTCATCTACTTCCTTGACTGATCCAAGTTCTGAGGATGTCAGTCCCCCTTCACTTTCCCTAGTACAGTTAGCTGATACTATTGAACAGCAATGTGAATAAACCCAGTTGCTTGCTCCACCCACATTAATTCACCCTAAACCGATTCAGGTGAATATTGAAGCTGAAGTACATAAACCCATACACTAATCGCCTGTTCAGCCTTCTACGGACTTACCTGTTCGTTTAGATCCATCTCTGGCAGCTCCAGACATTTTGGTTACAGTCCGGTTGGGGCAATATGGAAAAAGTACTTCCTAAGGATAGCCCAGAACCTTTGGTCATAAGCAATGCTATGGTAGGGTGTTATGGTTTGGAAACCAGTAACCATACTGAGGAGGGTTGGAGTGAGAATGAGTACCATGGTTCTCCATTAGAACAAACTGAAATAGAGTTTTCTGATATAGTCCCAACTCAGAGCCTGCCTGGTGGCTTGGTTGGTGAACTTCAGGTATTTTCTTAAATCTATGCATGAGTTGACAGACAAAATTGAACAGACATTTACGTCTTTAGATAAGGCTATCCGAGATCTCCAAGTAGGTCTCTTGCTCCACCCATGTTACAACATGCCATACCAGACACAGTTCCACTGTCTCATTTACCTGTCCAGCCTAAACAACCTGCTCATGAAATGTTCAAGAAGCCTCCCCTCTACTAATTGGTGAATCTCGATACTGGAAACAATTACCAGGGAAGCACCTACTAATGCTGACACAGGTCATTCAGACTCGGTGCCAATACCAAATGAGTGGATTATTAAAATGGACGAGCTTAGGCATCTACATACAAAAGATGCACAAGGCCGATTGCTGGACGTAATCATAAAACCCTTCCCATCTCTGTTGGATGCTAAGTACTTTACTTACACACAGACACCCACAGTGCCTTCAGGTAAGCGCTTCAAACCATGGTCTGATGTGAATAAGGCATATGGACATAACGCCATTAAATCTCTCTAATCTCTCAAAGTCCGTAGGTTGCTCCACAAAAAATGTTTGAGAACAAAACTCCTATTTCGGAGGTACCCACTCTAAGTTATGGTCCAAGGGCTTAATGGGTGACTGAGACAGAGAAATTGGCCTTGTCTTGAGGTGATGCCCCCCCCCCCCCCCCCATAAACTCCCATTGGAGGATCACCAATTTGCCACTATGTATGTATACAACTCCGACTCTATTCCCCAGGAGTTCTGGGAATATCTCAGATCTCTAAAAAGAGTTTGTAAACCAGCTAGTGACCCCATGATTAATACACCTACCGCTGCACTGATTGACAAAGACTTTAGACTGCGTCAAAAGAGCCCATAGGTTACTGTCAAATTTTATCACACAGTAACAACGTGCACAAGCCATGAGGCAAGTAGCAGATTCTATCCCTGAACAAAACTCCAGGTCTGCACTTCATTTTATCAGAAGAGCTTCACGTGTTAATTCTCTGATGACCACTAGGGATGTCAATATTGCTATTTTTGAAGCAGCTAGAGCTAGACAGGATCCGAGCATCCAATTGCCCAAGAATATACCCAAAGATATTGCTACTCGAGTTCTCCTTTCACCTCTGTTCACATGTAGATTGATTCTCCAAAACGACCTGGAATGAGGTTCATGCTCTGTTGCTAAGACCTGAGATGGCTGCGTTTTAGGCAGTCTCTGCAAACAAGCTGAAACACCCTAGACAGTTCCACTCTCGTTCTCAATCACAGCGTGGAAAAGTTAGAGTCCAATTCCCCTCTCGTAAGCTTACTCCACAAACATCTCAGGCTCATAGGGGTAACTCGTCAAACAGAGGACACTACCAGTCCAGAGGTCGGGGTGCACCAACATGCCCCCAAACACCAGAGACCACTTGGTCACCATCAACCCTCCATCCCTCACCAACCTGCCCAAAGTACAAGAAACTAAATTTTTCTGGAGGCCATCAACCGAGAACTGGTCCTACATCAGACAGGCCAGTTCAGGAAAAATTTCCTTCATTGGCCTCAGAGATCTTGGGCAAAGAGGGTAGTAAAGAAGGTCCTTACATGGCTCGGGTTGGTAAAACCCCTCCCCAGAGCTCAGTCCAACAATGTTCAACTATCTCTAGAGTTAGAAACAGTAATAAACCAAATGTTGACAGACAATGTTGTGACTTATGTACCAGAAGGCATACCAGTTTTTCTATCCCGCATGTTTCTCGTCCCAAAAAAGGGACAGGCTACAACTAAGGCATGCGATAGACATGTCCCTCCTCAACAACTCAATTCACAATATGAGGTTCAGGATGTTAACTATTTCCCAAGTAAGGCTAGTTCTACAACCTAAGGTCTGGATAATTAATCTAGATCTAAAAGACTCCTACTGGCACATCCCAATAGCAAAGAGGAGCCAAATGTTCCTAGCTGTCCCATTCAGAAATAAAGTGGTAATGTTCACCAGAATGCTTTTCAGCTTGAACATAGCTCCCAGATTTTTCACCAAGATAAGTGAAACAAACTCTTCTCCCTCCACTCAAGGATGGTGTGAAAATACTATTTTACCTAAAAAAAATGGATGATTCCGTGGTCTTATCCATTCCATTGCCAAGCACAAACCTTGAGTCATGCAAATGTGGCAAAGTTGAGTTTTCAGAGTAAATTAAGATAAATCAAATCTCACTCCTACACAATCAGCAGAATGAGTAGGGTTAATCTGGGATACACAACTTCAGACTATAAAACTAATCTGGCCAGGCAACAAAGCTTTCCCTCTAACACCTCACAATTGCCCTCTCTTCATCCCAAAAGAGAATTCTACATCCCCTGTCATTGTAGGTAAAATCTCAGGCAAAGGGAATCAGTGACACATTGGTCAGATCCACCTCCCACTCGATGGGTGGACACAGACGCCTCGAGTCATAGGATGGGGCTATCAGTCGACGGAAGGTCATCAGAATCACGGAAAATGGACAACATTAAGTCAGTGCCACATCAATGCCCAAGAACTAGCAGTTCCGCGGTTTTTCCCAGAGTTCATGCGATGTCATTGACCTCCAGGTCAATTACATTCCGGATGGACAACATGACCACTGTAATTTGCTGGAAGAAACAGGTCCCCACCCGGTCCAGGTTTCTCCAGGATCTCTCGGGAAAATATATTCTTTCTAGCCCAAAACACATTCCATAATAATCCATGCAACAGATCTACCAGGGGTCTCCAATCTGTGGCCGGATGCTCTGTCCAAGGGAAAGATTACCTCAGTGGAATGGGCTCTCAAACAAAAGGTATTCAACCACTTAATTCTGCCATTTTCACTTCAAACCGATCTGTTTTGCATCTCGTAATTCAACGAAGCTCCAGTCTTACATATCTCGGAATCACATAACAGGAGAAGGGGGCCCAGATGCCCTCACAGTGAATTGGAACAGGTGGACATAGATATAAGATGTGAGAATCATTCATCACCTCAGATCGTTTCCAGGACCAAGTGGTCCTAGTTGCTCCAATGTGGCCAACTCAGGTGTGGCACACTCAACTTACTCAGTGGTATAACAAACCTCTGCAACTCCCCCAAACCGATAACCTCATCATCCTTAACGACATCCATCAACATACCCATATTCCTCACCAAGCCCTCTATAACCCATCATCTCCAGACATCACCTTTTGCTCCTCAGAACTCGCCCCCACAACATCCTGGAGGGTGGTCAGAACCTTAGGCTCTGACCACCTCCCGATCATTATCACCACCAAATCCAGACTCACCCCAGCTAGCCACAAACACACATTATAAAGAGCTAACTGGGAAGCATTCACAAATGAGACAGAAACACTTCACAACTCTAAACAGTAACCCATCACTAACATCAACAATGCTGTACACATACTCAATAAAACTATCCAAAACGCTGACAAGAAACACATTCCAAGAGGTAACAGAAAAAGACACAACCCCAACTTCACACCAGAAATTCAAAACCTCATCAAACAACGCGACATACTGAAACACTCCCCAGCACCCCACACACAAGACATCACACAACAAATTCAAGCACTCAACACCCAAACTAACAACAAAATACAAGAACAACAAAAACTAAATTGGAATAACTTCCTACAAACACTTGATCACAAAACAAACCCCAAAAACTCTACAAAACACTAAACAGCATCACACTTTCCAACAGCAACACAACACAATCACATGCTGCAATCACAACAACAGATTCTACTTCTTCATGTAAACAACAAGCAAACACTCTCATCAATCACTTCTCACATGTCAGCCACCTAAAACCTCACAAAGACGACCGACGTGTCATCCGACGTAAGAGACAATTCCCCACAGACCCTGACTATACACCCTTCACCAATCACCAGACAAAGCATATCATCAACAATCTCAAGCACTCACCCGCCTGTGGCCTAGACAACATAAGCAACATACACCTCAGACACCTGGGACCACAAGGCATACAAGCACTCACTAACATATCAAACTACAGCTATTCACACAACACAATACCAGACATTTGGAAGCATGGTATCATCATCACATTCCCCAAACCCAACAAAGACCCCACGCTACCCTCCTCGCACCGCCCCATCACACTCCTTTGCTCCCCCTCCAAAGTCATGGAATGCCTAGTATTACAACTAATTACACCTGACCTACCCCTAGCTCCAACACAACATGGCTTTAGGCCACTGCACTCCACAAACACTCTTCTCACAGACCTTACACAAAGAGCTTTCGACAGCATCAACTCAGCTAGACCACCACACAGATCACTATTAGCCACACTCGACATTAGTAAAGCCTTCGATGCCATCCCCCGCCACAACCTAACAAACAAAATCTACAACACAAACATGCACAACAATACAAAAAGGTGGCTGGCCAACTTCCTAGCAGGCAGATGTGCACACGTATCTTTTGCCGGTCAGTCATCTAAAATCAGAAACTTTCCAAACGGAGTCCCACAAGGATCCGTCCTATCGCCCGCACTCTTCAATCTGTACATGCACGATATAACTACACCCAATACGCCCCAAATAAACTTAGCCTCCTATGCAGATGACATAACACTCACATGCACACACCATGACCCAAAAAGAGCAACAGATCTCCTTCAATGCATGGGGGCGGTTCGTTCGTGGCCACCCCTTCGGGGATCACGGCGTCAGGCAATAGATAGATAGATCTCCTTCAACCCTATCTCAACACACTACATGGCTGGTGCACTACAAACAGACTTAATCTAGCCCCAGCCAAATCCACCGCAACCCTGCTCACAAGTTGGACAGGAGAACACGAATACATCCCTCAACTCACCATAAACAACACACCCCTAACACATACACACACACACAAAATCCTAGGAGTAACATATGATACTCATATGACATTCAAACAGCACACCACAAACATTAAAAAGAAACTGACACCCAGACTTAACGCCCTCAGGTCACTTGCTCACACAAAATTTAGACACAACAAAGAAACTACCACCACAGTATATAAACAATACATAAGATTAGTGATTGAATACGCAAGCCCAGCCTGGGCTTCTAACCTAGCTGAAACACATCATAAGACTTTACAGACTATTCAAAACAAAGCCCTGAAGATCATTACAGGCTGCACAGCTACTGCACCCACAGATCACCTACATCAAGAAACCAAAATCCTCAAAGTCAAAGACCATCTGGACATGAGAGGCACTCAATTCCTGGCAGCAGCCTCCACAAACCAAGACCACCCACTAAACTACATGGCAACACACTCACAGACACCAAGAAATATCAAAACAACACCCAGCACACGGTATCACACACAATTATTGTCCTCTCTCCCTCCCTGCCCACCCCGAACCAACTTCCAGAAGCACATCCATACTCATATCTCTCACCGATCCATCCACTCACTCACAGACAACACGCAGCTGCATGCACGACCTCCCGAAATCCATCCTTCCGAATCCTCCCTTCCTCGCGAGGACAGAGTCCACCTGGCCAGGCTGAGATGCGGACACCATCCAGCTCTCCTGAGCTATCAGAAGAGACTGGATGACTCCGTTGTCGACTCCTGCCCGGGATGTAACACAGCACGCCATACCATTAAACACATAGAAGACTGCATTTCACACAACCACTTACGCCAACAACACAATCTACACTCAATGAGAGCTCTGTGGGAAAGCCCGATCATGGCCATGGCCTTCCTCAGGCACTCGGGGCTGTTCGGCCAGGCAGCTTAGGGAACAACAACAACAACAACTCCCCCTGTCCTATTTCCACTTGAAAGAAATTGGAAACCTGCAGACCTCGCTCAATTTTGCTATGTGGACATTCTCAAATCCAAGTGGCTACCGTCCTATGTCAAGGAAGTCACGGATACGCTCACAAGTCAATACACAGCGTTCCACAGTATAGTTCACACTGGGAACAATTTACAACTTAGAGTGTAGAGTCAGATCACCAGTCTCCATCAGTTGCTTTGTTGTTGAAGCACCTAAATGACTTAATTGACTTTTTTTAGAGGAGGGTGAAATGGTGAGGAGGGTGGAGAGGTTGCAGGAGGAGGAAGTCAGGGAGGAGTACAGGAGAGCAGTGGAAAGACGACTAGGTGGGTTCCACCTGAAAGTTATGGAGGAAGTGGAGGAGATGAGCAAGGTGTTTAAGGATGAGATCTGTGCAGCATGTGAGGAGGTGTGTGGAGTGAGGAGAAGAGGGAGGGGAGTGAAAGGTACAGCATGGTGGACAGAAGAGGTAAGAATAGCTGTGGAAGAAAAGAAGAAAGCATATAGAGAGTGGTTGGGTAGTAGAGGGAATGAAGATTCCGAGAGACAGAAACGAGCGAGGTACGTGGAGAGTAAGAGGGTGGTGAAGAGAGTAGTGAAGGAAAGTAAGAGAAGAGTAGATGAGGAATTTGGAAGGAATCTGAGTGTAAAATGGAGGGAGAGTAAGAAACTGTTCTGGAAAGAAGTCAAGAAAGTTAGGGAAGGTAGCAAGGGAAACAGTAAGGGTGTGAAAGATAAAAATGGGAGAATGCTAGCCGAGAAGCAAGAGAGAGTCGAAAGATGGAGGGAGTACTTCAATGAGTTGCTAAATGTAAGGAATGAAGAGCCAGCAAACATAGCTGGATATGGTATGGGAGGGAGAAGAAGAGAAGTAGTGGAGGAGGAGGTGGGGATCAGGAGGTCAGAAGTGTGGGAAGCCATGAAAAGAGTGAAGTTGGGGAAAGCACCAGGAACAGATGGAGTGTGTGGGGAAATGTTGAGGTATGGTGGTGAGATAGTGATCGAATGGGTATGGAAAATGTGCAAACTAGCATGGGAGAAGGGGAGTGCACCCGATGACTGGAAGACTGGCATAATAGTCCCCCTATATATGGGCAAAGGGGAAAGAGGAGTGTATGGTAACCACCGAGGAATATGTCTTCTAAGCGTAGTAGGGAAGGTATACAGTAGGGCAGTGATTGAGAGAGTGAGAGTGAGAACGGAGATATGGATAGGCGACGAGCAGGGAGGTTTTAGGAAGGGAAGAGGATGTGTAGATCAGATTTTTACCCTGAATTGTGTTGTGGAGAAATATCTGGAGAAGAAACAAAAGGTGTATGTTGCCTTTATGGACTTGGAGAAGGCCTATGACAGAGTGGATAGAGAAGGTTTGTGGAAAGTACTTAGAATATACGGAGTAGAGGGCAAGTTGCTGAAAGCAGTGAAGAGCATGTATGAGGGTGCAAAGGCGGCAGTACGTGTGGAGAGTGAGCAGAGCGAGTTCTTTGACCTGAATGTTGGTTTGAAACAGGGGTGTGTGATGTCCCCGTGGTTGTTTACTGTATACTGTGTATGGATGGAGTCATGAAAGAAATACTATCAAGAGCAGTGGATGTTGGTGTATCGCTGAAAAGGGAGGGAATTGAGTGGAAGCTACCTACTGTATACTGCTGTTTGCAGATGATACAGTTCTGATGAGTGATAATGAATGGGAGTTGCAGGGTCTGGTAAATGAGTTTGGAACAGTGTGCGAAAAACGGAATTTGAAGGTAAATGCGGGGAAGAGCAAGGTTATGGTCTTCGAAAGGGGTGAAGTCACAGAGTGTGAGGTGAAGCTGAACGGTCAGGCTATGGAGATCGTCAACTCTTTTAAGTATCTGGGCAGTGTGTTGAGTAAAGATGGGACTATGGATGAAGAAGTGCGGGAGAGGGTACAACAGGGGAAGAGGGTTGTAGGAACGCTGAAAGCAGTAACAAGAAATAGGGTGGTCAGTATGGAAGTGAAGAAGTCCTTGCATGACAGTGTGGTAATCCCGACACTGACTTACGGAAGCGAAGCATGGACGTTGGTTGAGAGACTTAGACCAAGAGTGAGAGCAGTGGAAATTAATTACCTAAGAAGTGCGTGTGGAGTTACATGGAGGGATAGACAGACTAATGAGGAAGTAAGAAGGAGGTGTGGTGTGGAGGTAGATGTGCTGGAAAGTAACAACTTGAGATGGTTCGGCCATATGGAACGTATGGAAAGCGAGAGAATGACTAATAGGGTGTACGAGAGTGAGGTGGAGGGACAGAGAGGGAGAGGTAGACCGAAAGAGAGGTGGAAGGATGGAGTGAGGAAGTATATAGGAAGATGTCACACTACGGCCTTGCATCATTAGTTCCACTAATTTCTTCTTATCTTCATAACAGAAAAATATGTGTAATGGTAGATGGCCTTTATTCTCAATTTCACTCAATAAATGCTGGTGTTCCCCAGGGATCAGTTTTGGCCCCAACTCTGTTCCTCATTCATATCAATTATCTCATATCTACCACTCATAATCCAATACATTCCTACGCAGATGACTCAACACTCCACAGTTCCTTCACATTTACCAATTCTTTCACCCAACCCGATCTTATAAATTCAAAAATAAACACTGCAATTTCTCTGAACCAGGACCTTTCAAGAATTAATGAATGGGGACAAAAGAATCTAGTTTCCTTTAATGCACAGAAAACCAAGTACATTCAATTTTCTAACCGACAGAATCTCACTGACTCCCATATATTTTTTAATGATGTAAATATTCCCACTTCCCCTAGTATTGACATTCTCGGTGTAACATTAACTACTAACTTGAGCTGGACACATTATGTTAGAAGCATTGCTAAGAATGCCTCTAAAAAACTGGGACTCCTGTACAGAGTTCGAGAATTCTTCACTGACGAGCAGTTGGCCGTAATATATAAAAGTCATGTGCATTCTCAGATGGATTACTGTTCACCTCTGTATTTACCTATTTGTATTTACCTATTTGTAGTTTACAGGAATTGAGCAGCGCTCGTGTTGTCCTGTCTTAGTTACTTTATAATCAATCCATTTTACTTAGACAAGTATCGTAATGGATATTCCCAGTTCCCAGTATTTTGGACTAACATATCATAACTTATGTTGCCCTATTTCCATATTTACTTTTATCCAACCTAGATTTGAACATGTTAATGTTCCTCGCTCTCACCACCTCCTCCTCCAAGTTGTTCCAAGTCTCTATACTCCTATATGGGAAGCTGAATTTCTTTGTGTCCTTACGACATCTGCCCTTCCTCAGCTTAAACTCGTGCCCTCTTGTCCTTCCATTATCCCTCACGAATAGATCTTCCCTATCTACTCGTTCCAAACTTTTTACTCCCTTGAACATCGTTATTAAGTCGCCTCGTTCCCTTCTCTCTTTCAAGGTAGGCAGTTGTAGTGTCTTAAGTCTTTCCTCATATGTCAACTCCTTCAATCTTGGGATCATCTTCGTTGCTATCCTTTGGACTTTCTCTAATTTGTTTATATGTTTTTTCAAATGTGGTGACCATATCACTGCTGCATATTCTAATCTTGGTCTTATCATAGTCATTATCAGTTTTCTTAACATTTCTTCATCCAAATAGTTAAATGCCACTCTCATATTGGTTATTATGTGGAGTGGAAGTGGAGTGGTTGCATTGAGGCAGTTGGACAAAATTCAAAATAAAGCTATTAGATTAATCAATAACCCTGCAATCACACAGGAGCTTCCTACATTATCCATACGAAGAAACGTTGCATCCCTTGCATTATTCTACAGATATTTTCACAGCAATTGTTCCGAGGAACTTGCTTCAATTGTGCCGCCTCTCCACATCTTTCCCCGTAGAACTAGGGCAGCTGAGAGCGCCCATGAATTTACACTTTCTCCTCCACAATGCAGAACTTCTGCTTATCAAAATTCATTTATCCCTAGAACTACTACTCTTTGAAATTCACTTCCCTCGAGTTGCTTTCCACAAACTTACAATCTACAAAAGTATAAATCCAGTTGTTACAAACATTTTATGAATGGAGGATGCCTTTAAGCACATGGACCTTTTTGTTTTATCTGTGTTTTTCCTTCCTCCGTTCATTGTCTCTTAAAAAAAAAAAAAAAAAAAAAAAAAAAAAAAAAAATGAACGAAGACGGTGCTGGTTGGGGGGAGGGGCGTCGACTGACCGGGGACAGAGGTGCATGGGGGCGGTTCGTTTGTGGCCACCCCTTCGGGGATCACGGCGTCAGGCAATAGATAGATAGATAGACTTTTAAAAACTAACAATTAACACACTTATAAACCACGTATCGGCATAAAGATACCCTTCTTTACGCTTACTGGTTTATCTTTACTCCAGAAAGACGAACAGGGTTTTATGAAGGCTTGTTTTAAGCTCAGAGCCCCAAATCGTCATTTGCTTTCTCATTGGTCAATCTCGAAGGTCCTAACTTTGTCACAGTCTAGGTCTTATTCTGTGAGACCAAATATAGACAAGAAACTTAAAAAGTGTGTGTTTCTGATGACCCTAGCTACTGGCCATAGGGTCTCAGAATTGACAGCCATGGCAAGGTCTACTAACTGTCTATGTTTGCCCCTAATAATGATTCTGTACATATTGTTACTGCACCAGATTCATCGCAAAAAATTAGCACCAGGAACATATCCTTACACCTTTCCGTATTCCTGCCTTGAAAAGAGAAAAGATACTCCATGCTCTATGCCCTGTTAAGGCACTATATACCTACTTTAAGTCTGTTATTCCTAGGAATAAGGCACAATTGTGGTTTTCTCCAGAAAGTTCAATAAGGTTAGGAAAGAGTGTTAGCATCCTTTATTGCAGATGTAATTAAGGAAGCTGAGCCTCAGTTGATTGCATAAACCCATGATATGCACATATGGGCCACTACCATTAGTTTTCCCCATTGGTTTTTCAGTGGAGGATATAACTCAGACGGGTCTTTGGTCCTCTAGCAATGCGTTCCTAGCCATATGCTTGTCGGTACATCTGGAGAAGACCCAAATTACCAAGCATAGCGTTGGGGCTGGAACATGCCCACTGAGGCCAATAAGTAGATGGATATATTTGTTCAATGCTTTTATTACCAGTGTTGTAAGGTAATCGAAGGTGTGTCCTACCATCCACCTTAAATGAAAAAGGAGGGGGCGTGTTAAGTTCCATGACAAGTTGGCAGGACACACAATCCGGAATGGATAGCAGGAGTGTTATTACTGCACTAGATCTGTTACATAGCAATATCTATACATTATTGCAATGTGTAACTTTATTTTCTAATTTTAATTTTGTGATATACAATTACCAGGATTCACACCTCAGTAGTTCTGTTTTTCTGAGATAAGGCTTCTTTAATGGTACCCGCCTTATACATCTTTTTCTTACTGCTATACTCTTATATTTAAAGACATGTCACAGTTTTCGTTTTTTTGGTCTTCCTAATAGATTCTTGTTTTTTAGCTTGATGAGCATATGAAGGTCCCTCCACCGGTCGTGATAGTCTAGGCTCTTACGTCATTGACGTAAGGAGCCACCAATAAATTACGGTTTTGACAACCCGTAAGGGAAGGAAGCAAAAACTAATATTTATTGGTGGCTCCTGGAGTCAATGACGACAATTGCCCTCCCACCATCCCCTTCCCATACACATGCTCAACTTGATATATACATTAGAGATCGCACTTGGAGAGGTGGGGATAGCAGGCAAGGTATGGGAAACAGAGGAAGATCGGAATGCGCGTAGGCGCGGTGTTCAAACTGTGTTAATTCTTTTCTTTTTTGTTTTCTACTTTTCAGTGGCTCCGTCCCAATGACGTACCTTAGGAATGATTAGGGGGTGCCCCCTAAGATGATCTTGGTTCTCGACCGTCGTGATCGAGGTTAACCCGGGCTCTGAGGAGCCCGGAACGAGGCCATATTATCATAGGCTCTTACGTCATTGACTCCAGGAGCCACCAATAAATGTTAGTTTTTCCTTCCTTCCCTTACGGGTTGTCAAAACCGTAGTATTTATAATGCACCTTATGTATTTATACATATTCTCCTCATAATATGTATTTATTGGATGTATTTGGGGCGAAATGGGTACTTGAGAGGGTGACTGGATAAATTTAGAACCTAGGCTAGGCCTAGACTAGGGCTACCATTTTTCCCATAAGAATAATGCCCCAATGTACAGTATTAATAATGCACCTAAGTTTTTATGGTTAGGACTGTTATTTAGCCATGTCTACATTATTATTTACAATGCAAAAGATTTAGGGCCCTACTTGATGCAGACAAAAACCATGTTTTCATAGGCTAAAACTGGGAAAAAGTGCAACTTTTAGAATGAGCACGGAACCGATTAGAATTTCCCCCATAAGAACAGTGCCCCGATCTTGGCTGTTTCAATCTTAGCTCCATTTCTGCGGAACCGATTAGGAGCTAAGATGGGGGTTCCACTGTATATATATAATATACAGTATAACTGTGGTGGGCTGGATATGTCAGAGTGAGGGTTGGTGTCCTCTACTTATAGTCCAGTGGCAAGACCACTCCACCACACCTCCCCCTGCAGTGATGGTGCCCGATTCCGGTGCCCATGCCTGTCTCACGCTTCCTCTTGGGCCGAGTTGGCACTCTCGGGCCGTCGTGGCTGTTCGCGGGGCTAGTTAGCTCCCGGTCCATGGACAGGACCTCACAGACTTCCTAAACCGTTCCTGGACGGAGTCTACATGTTGGTCTTATGTGTCTCACTGGACATCTTTTAGGACATGAATACGGGACACTGGCCAGGCGATTCGTTCGCCTCCGCTTGTTCTCAGCTACAGTAAACCCTCCCTATCTCGGACCTCTAAAAGTCGGAAACCCGCACTTCTCGGACTGGCATCGGCCTCTCGGAAAGTTCGTCGTAGATCTCGGAAAATTCCGAGATGTAAGGGGAAAACTCCGAGGGATCACATGGTCTGTCCGACAGGTGTCCATATATCTCGGAAAATTCCGAGATCTAAGGGCAAATTCCGAGATCTAAGGCTGCAGTGAGGTGGAGAATGACAGTGAAATGGAGAAGGAAAGTTATATTTACAGTAATTGGGTAAGACGGGGTAATTTCGCCGAAAATTGCGTATTTTGACGAATAGAAACTGCCACAAATGGAATTTTTAAATATTAAATTTTTTATCTACCGTATACATTCAGCCTTTCTGCTATAGATGCCCCCCCCCAAAAAAAAAAAAAAAAATATAATATTTAATCCAATGGTGTTCCAAGATCTGGTAGCAACACTTCCAAGCACTGGCAACAGCATCCCTAGAATGGTGTGTGATAAAGGTCTTGCAAAGTCCTGCGTTTTACTTCAGGTGTCCATTTTCATTGCATAATATCAGCGATAGCATAGATTCCAAGAATTTATAGCCCATCAAGTCTTTACGAAGGAAAGGAAAGATGATGGAAACTGTTCAGTGTTGTTGTTGTTGTTGTTGTTGTTCCCCAAGCTGCCTGGCCGAACAGCCCCAAGGCCCCGAGTAAGGCCAAGGCCATAAACGAGCGCCCCCACAGAACCCTCCCTGCCGACCACAAAAAGCCTGGGTGACCGAAGCCACTCCATGGCGGGGAGCTGAGAGGGTGCGTAAACGCCCGGGAAACCAAAGCCCCACCCAGGGCCCTGTGCCCCTCAGCAATTATGAAGAGAAAGTTGAGTGGCAAAGGAAAAATGTGACGCTTTAGCTTCCAATCTTGGTAGATTGGGAGGTCAATCCACGGAAGAGACGCCGTCACTTGAGATCTAGAAAATATATAAGTAAAAGGAACAGTCAGAGTAAGCTATGGGTATGGCAGAGATCGCTCAGGTCTCACTCTGATAGACCAGCCCATCGCCACAACTGTTCAGTGTTGAACCAATTGATATTTTAGGCTACCAGTAATCGCGGTGAAGCAAAGCGCCATTGCCGAGTGATATTTACGGCATGATAAGCAAAGATTACCTTTCTTTTTTACATCATCACACAACAACCACTGGATGTAGAAGGTTGGTCTTCGACATTTTAAAGACAAAGGTGTGTACTATATTTAGTCACATTAATTACCTAGATTAGAATAGAAATAAGTAGAATTTGGCCAAGAATTGAAGAACACTGGTAATGATGGTGGCAGACGATCAAAGCGCTCGGATGGAGTGATGTAGTAGACCAGTCAGTGAGTGAATCACATGAGGACCTGTACTGTATACAGTACAGTACAGTACTGTATACAGTACAGTATACTTATTTAAGTACTGCATGCTTAAATTTATGGAAATCTTCCTCTTTAAATTTGAACATCTCAATGCCATACTGTAGAGTAGTACACTTCTCATACAGGCTATGGCATGCATTTAGAGTGAAGGGAGAAAACTGCAAATTACATTCCAAGAGACGAATATTTAGACTGTACGTTTGCACATACAGTATTGTACTGCAGTATAATAATGATATAATAATAAAAATATCTTTATTCCAAACTTAAATATTACATTCTAATGAACATAAATATCGGTCCATATCTTAAGTAGTAATTCAAGCAAAGCGTTAGGTGAGATACAGTACCTGGCAGCGAATCTGAATGCTTAGGATCAAGAGGTTTCTTAAAAGTCTTCTTTCCTCTGGTTGGTTGATGTCGCCAGCCAGTGATGTGATGTAGCCTTAGTGCTGGAACACATCAAGATAAGTCATTAGGTATAGTCCTCCACATGTAGGGTAGCTTACTGTATTAATATGGGTTTGACAACCCGAAGGGAAGGAAGGAAAACCTAATATTTAGCAGTGTCTCCGTAGTCAATGACGTGAGAGCCTATATGTATATCACCTGTACAATCTCAAAATTTGCTGACGATACAAAAATTGCAAATAGCGTACTCTCAAAAGATCAAGTTGACGATATGCAACACAATCTAGATAAATTGTCACATTGGGCCCAAATTTGGCAAATGAGTTTCAATGCGGATAAATGTAAAGTACTACATATCGGATACCTAAATGAGAAAGCAAACTATTCGATGAATGGCACTCAGCTTAAGAATGTAAACAGAGAAACCGATCTGGGCGTAACAATATCGTATAACCTAAAACCGAGTCAACAATGTTCAGAAGTTAAGAAGGCAAACAAAATAATTGGCTTTATAGGCAGGTCATTTGAGCATAAATCCAAAGACGTTATCCTAACCCTTTACAATTCCTTAGTCCGCCCTCTTCTGGAATACTGCGTTCAATGCTGGTGCCCTTATTACCAAAAAGATATAAACAAGCTAGAACGAGTTCAACGTAGAGTTACCATTGAAATGATACCTAACCTAAAGAACAAACCATACGAAGAGCGTCTTAGAGAATTAAATCTATTTCCTTTAGCCCAGCGCAGATTAAGAGGTGACTTAATTCAAGTGTTCAAAATCATCAAAGGCATCGACAATATGAACTGTAGTAAGTACTTCACTATCAACCAATCTAATTACACGCGGGGAAACGGTTGCAAAATTATTGGTAAATCTTTTAACTCACACGAATCTAAGAATTTCTTCTTCAATCGAGTTGTCAACTTGTGGAATGGGCTTCCCCGAGACGTTATAGACTGCAGCACCGTTGATTCATTTAAACTCCGCCTAGACAAATATCTCGCATCAAACCCGCGACTGACTGCGTTTGTAAATGAATAACTTTATTTTATCCTCCCCTCAGTTACTAACCCATATGTCCCCTACTAACTTCCTAGTCCTGCCACGGACATTAGTTCCAGGGCAGTAATTCCCTTTCCAATGTTCCCTTACCCACTCTAAACCACTGTTTGGACACTTGATCCTCAGTGTTTTGGAGGACAAGCAGCCTAGAAGGGTCATTAGACCTATTGTTGCTTGATTTCCTTTGTACTCCTTTGACCTCTACCGGGTCTAAATGACTCCGGTTTAACCTTCCAAGTGTCGGTCGAGAATCATAATCATCTTATGGGGTACCCTTTAATAGTTCCTAAGGAACGTCATTCTTGCGGAGCCACTAGAAGTGAAAAATAAAATAAATAAACTAGTAATCAGTTTGAACAGCGCGCTTATTTTGCTATGAGTCCACCATTTTATTGTTGCAGATTCCCATACTCAGTAGCCATCAATCGCCATCTTGCGAGATTCTTCCTCTAATGATATATCAAGTTGGGCATGTGTATGAGAAGGGGAGGGAGGTCTTTGTTGGGTTTAGGGAATGTAATGATGACCCCATGCTTCCAGATGTCTGGTATTGTGTTGTGTGAATAACTAGTTTGATATGTTGGTGAGTGCTTGTATGCCTTGTGGTCCTAGGTGTCTGAGGTATATATTGCTTATGTTGTTTGGACCACAGGTGGGTGAATGCTTGAGATTGTTGATGATGTGCTTTGTCTGGTTGTTGGTGAAGGGTGCATAGTCAGGGTCTGTGGGGAATTGTCTCTTACGTCGGATGACACGTCGATCGTCTTGATGGGGGTTTAGGTGGCTGACATGAGAGAAGTGATGGAGTGTTTGCTTGTTGTTTGTATGAAGGAATAGAGTCTGTTGTTGTGATTGTGGCATGTAACTTTGTTGTGTTGCTGTTGGAAAGTGTGATGCTGTTTAGTGTTTTGTAGAGATTTTGGGGTCTGTTTTGTGATCAAGTGTTTGGAGGTAGTTATTCCAATTTAGTGTTTGTTGTTGTTGTTGTTTTTGTTCCCTAACCTGCCTGGCCGAACAGCCCCGAGTCCTTAAGGAAGGCCATGGCCACGATCGGGCTTTCCCACAGAACTCTCAATGAGTGTAGATTGTGTTGTTGGCGTAAGTGGTTGTGTGAAATGCAGTCTTCTATGATGTGTTTAATGGTATGGGGTACTGTGTTACATCCCGGGCAGGTGTCGATGACAGAGTCATCCAGTCTCTTCTGATAGCTCAGAAGAGCTGGATGGTGTCCGCATCTCAGCCTGGCCAAGTGGACTCTGTCCTCGCGAGGAAGGGAGGATTAAGAAGGATGGATTTCGGGAGGTGGTGCCTGCAGCTGTGTGTTGTCTATGAGTGATTGGATGGAACAGCGAGAGATATGAGTATGAATGTGCTTCTGGAAGCTGGTTTGGGGTGGGCAGGGAGGGAGAGAAGACAGTATTTGTGTGTGATACCGTGTGCTGGGTGTTGTTTTGATATTTCTTGGTGTCTGTCGGTGTGTTGCCATGTAGTGTAGTGGGTGGTTTTGGTTCATGGAGGCACCAGGAATTGAGTGCCTCTCATGTCCAGATGGTCTTTGACTTTGAGGACTTTGGTTTCTTGATGTAGGTGATCTGTAGGTGTAGTAGCTGTGCAGCCTGTGATGATTTTTAGGGCTTTGTTTTGAATAGTCTGTAAGGTCTTATGATGTGTTTCAGCTTGGTTAGAAGCCCAGGCTGGGCTTGCGTATTCCATCACTGATCTTATGTATTGTTTGTAAACTGTGGTGGTGGTTTCTTTGTTGTGTCCAAATTTTGTGTGGGCAAGTGACCTGAGGCAATGTGGGCTTTTGCATGGGAAGTGTTGTTGGTTGTTTTGGGCGAGACGAAATAGGAGTAATTGAATTCGATACAGTTGTGGTCAGGGATGTATGAGGGGAAATTCCTGGTGTGCTTCCCCAATTTTGATGGAATAACACCGCATCTTGGCTATATTTAGGTCTATCATTGTACCTCTGTTTTTTCCACAGTCTGGATGATTTGCATTGTGAACTCGGCACAGTTGTTGCAAAAATGGAAGTTATTCCCCTTATTATTTTAAGCAATGTTTATCGGTGGTGAAAGTCCTATGCAGCACCAATGAAACTTGTCTTTGCATATTTGGCATTTTGTGCAATGTTTGTCTCTCACTGTGTCCCTACAGATATTGCAAACGTCATTGGTATTCATATCTAACATTATAAGAATATTTCACTTGACTTTCTTGTATGTAACGGCGCAGGGGAGGGAAGGGGGCTAGAGAGAGAGAGGGGGGGGGGGGGGTTCACTGTTTTGTGGTTAGGACTTGTTCGAGCTTCTCAATCACTAACACTGGCTTTGGTTTTAACTTTAAGTAACACTTTCGATAAACTTATGAAACAGAATCATCACTGCCCTAATCACTTCTTGTCTCTCTTATCCCCGGCCCGAACTTACGCTACTGTTAGTTGCATGAGCTTCTTCCTCAATAACGTCACTACTACTATCCCGCGATATGCGATATGTTAAATAGTTAACTTATTATGATTCTCTGTTTTATTTTTCGATATTTGTTTTACCTGATCGAGTTTAAGTTCCCATTTCGGTAAAATCGTATACCGGTACCACGGTTTAGATGTGTCTACGACAAGGGGGAGGGGTGGTGTTGGTGAGAGGGGGCGAGCCTATGACACGCGTCAAGTGCTAAGCGATTTATGTGTTTTGGTGCGGTGGTGGTAGGACGCTCACTTACACTGGCCCTAAAGTTTCTTTTGAAATTGTAAGTTCTGTATAAATGCTGGTAGTTTTTTCATGGGATACAGTTTACATACATGAATCGTAATCTAGCCACTTTTCACTAATATGCGATTTTAACTTTGCACTCTGGACTTGGCACTCGCTTGTTTTTGCCTGGCATTGAGGCATAAAGTTTTTTGTTTTTCAAACGCTTTTGCTATATCTCCCAAGATATTTATGCCATCAATTCGATTTGACACTACACAGAACCGCGACACTAAGTTTGGTAATGTGGATGATTTTGGTTGTTTTATCATCAATATCCCGCGTTACGATACAAAAACTTGGACCGCGGTGCCGGCGACCTCTCCCCTCTCACACACTGATTGGTGGATGTAAACAGAATGGAATGTAATGAGATCAGAATGGTGAGATGGATGTGTGGGGCCAGGCTGCAGGATAGAATAACAAATGATGAGCTGAGGAGACGTTAAGGTATAAACAGTATTAGCGAGGAGATGCGTACAGGTAGACTGGGATGGTATGGGCATGTGGAGAGAATGGATGAAAACAAATTGGGTGAAAAGATGCAGGTCTGTGATTGTGGATGGAGCTGCACCAAGGGGTGGACCGAGGAAGACCTGTGATCGGACTACGAGTGCCGATCTCAAATCCAAAAACTTGACAAATGAAGCAGCCCTTAACCTGTTGAGTACCGTAGGATACAGTAATAAAAGACCCCAGTGCCAGTCCCAAGCACTGTGGCCAAAATGACAGGAGAGACTACCTTTTCACCTCAAGAGATGAGGCAAGAATGGATCTATAATGTTTTTTTTTTTTACAAGACTTAAAAAAAAAAAAAATAAAAAAAAATAAGCCTTGTTGTTGTTGTTGTTGTTGTTCCCTAAGCTGCCTGGCCGAACAGCCCCGAGTCCCTGAGAAAGGCCATGGCCACGATCGGGCTTTCCCACAGAGCTCTCATTGAGTGTAGATTGTGTTGTTGTTGTTCCCTAAGCTGCCTGGCCGAACAGCCCCGAGTCCCTGAGAAAGGCCATGGCCATGATCGGGCTTTCCCACAGAGCTCTCATTGAGTGTAGATTGTGTTGTTGGCGTAAGTGGTTGTGTGAAATGCAGTCTTCTATGATGTGTTTAATGGTATGGGGTGCTGTGTTACATCCCGGGCAGGCGTCGACAACGGAGTCATCCAGTCTCTTCTGATAGCTCAGGAGAGCTGGATGGTGTCCGCATCTCAGCCTGGCCAGGTGGACTCTGTCCTCGCGAGGAAGGGAGGATTCGGAAGGATGGATTTTGGGAGGTCGTGCATGCAGCTGCGTGTTGTCTGTGAGTGAGTGGATGGATCGGTGAGAGATATGAGTATGGATGTGCTTCTGGAAGTTGGTTCGGGGTGGGCAGGGAGGGAGAGAGGACAATAATTGTGTGTGATACCGTGTGCTGGGTGTTGTTTTGATATTTCTTGGTGTCTGTGGGTGTGTTGCCATGTAGTTTAGTGGGTGGTCTTGGTTTGTGGAGGCTGCTGCCAGGAATTGAGTGCCTCTCATGTCCAGATGGTCTTTGACTTTGAAAATTTTGGTTTCTTGATGTAGGTGATCTGTGGGTGAAGTAGCTGTGCAGCCTGTAATGATCTTCAGGGCTTTGTTTTGAATAGTCTGTAAGGTCTTATGATGTGTTTCAGCTAGGTTAGAAGCCCAGGCTGGGCTTGCATATTCCATCACTGATCTTATGTATTGTTTATATACTGTGGTGGTAGTTTCTTTGTTGTGTCCAAATTTTGTGTGAGCAAGTGACCTGAGGGCGTTAAGTCTGGGTGTCAGTTTCTTTTTAATGTTTGTGGTGTGCTGTTTGAATGTCATATGAGTATCATATGTTACTCCTAGGATTTTGGGTGTGTGTGTATGTGTTAGGGGTGTGTTGTTTATGGTGAGTTGAGGGATGTATTCGTGTTCTCCTGTCCAACTTGTGAGCAGGGTTGCGGTGGATTTGGCTGGGGCTAGATTAAATCTGTTTGTAGTGCACCAACCATGTAGTGTGTTGAGATAGGGTTGAAGGAGATCTGTTGATCATTTTGGGTCATGGTGTGTGCATGTGAGTGTTGTTGTTGTTGTTGTTGTTCCCCAAGCTGCCTGGCCGAACAGCCCCAAGGCCCCGAGTAAGGCCAAGGCCATAAACGAGCGCCCCCACAGAACCCTCCCTGCCGACCACAATAAAGCCCGGGTGACCGAAGCCACTCCATGGCGGGGAGCTGAGAGGGTGCGTAAACGCCCGGGAAACCAAAGCCCCACCCAGGGCCCTGTGCCCCTCAGCAATTATGAAGAGAAAGTTGAGGGGCAAAGGAATAATGTGACGCTTTAGCTTCCAATCTTGGTAGATTGGGAGGTCAATCCACGGAAGAGACGCCGTCACTTGAGATTTAGAAAATATATAAGTAAAAGGAACAGTCAGAGTAAGCTATGGGTATGGCAGAGATCGCTCAGGTCGCACTCTGATAGACCAGCCCATCGCCAGGCATGTGAGTGTTATGTCATCTGCATAGGAGGCTAAGTTTATTTGGGGCGTATTGGGTGTAGTTATATCGTGCATGTACAGATTGAAGAGTGCGGGCGATAGGACGGATCCTTGTGGGACTCCGTTTGGAAAGTTTCTGATTTTAGATGACTGACCGGCAAAAGATACGTGTGCACATCTGCCTGCTAGGAAGTTGGCCAGCCACCTTTTTGTGTTGTTGTGCATGTTTGTGTTGTAGATTTTGTTTGTTAGGTTGTGGCGGGGGATGGCATCGAAGGCTTTACTAATGTCGAGTGTGGCTAATAGTGATCTGTGTGGTGGTCTAGCTGAGTTGATGCCATCGAAAGCTCTTTGTGTAAGGTCTGTGAGAAGAGTGTTTGTGGAGTGCAGTGGCCTAAAGCCATGTTGTGTTGGAGCTAGGGGTAGGTCAGGTGTAATTAGTTGTAATACTAGGCGTTCCATGACTTTGGAGGGGGAGCAAAGAAGTGTGATGGGGCGGTGCGAGGAGGGTAGCGTGGGGTCTTTGTTGGGTTTGGGGAATGTGATGATGATACCATGCTTCCAAATGTCTGGTATTGTGTTGTGTGAATAGCTGTAGTTTGATATGTTAGTGAGTGCTTGTATGCCTTGTGGTCCCAGGTGTCTGAGGTGTATGTTGCTTATGTTGTCTAGGACACAGGCGGGTGAGTGCTTGAGATTGTTGATGATATGCTTTGTCTGGTGATTGGTGAAGGGTGTATAGTCAGGGTCTGTGGGGAATTGTCTCTTACGTCGGATGACACGTCGGTCGTCTTTGTGAGGTTTTAGGTGGCTGACATGTGAAAAGTGATTGATGAGAGTGTTTGCTTGTTGTTTACATGAAGGAGTAGAGTCTGTTGTTGTGATTGCAGCATGTGATTGTGTTGTTGCTGTTGGAAAGTGTGATGCTGTTTAGTGTTTTGTAGAGTTTTTTGGGGTTTGTTTTGTGATCAAGTGTTTGTAGGAAGTTATTCCAATTTAGTTTTTGTTGTTCTTGTATTTTGTTGTTAGTTTGGGTGTTGAGTGCTTGAATTTGTTGTGTGATGTCTTGTGTGTGGGGTGCTGGGGAGTGTTTCAGTATGTCGCGTTGTCTGATGAGGTTTTGAATTTCTGGTGTGAAGTTGGGGTTGTGTCTTTTCCTGTTACCTCTTGGAATGTGTTTCTTGTCAGCGTTTTGGATAGTTTTATTGAGTATGTGTACAGCATTGTTGATGTTAGTGATGGGTGTACTGTTTACAGTTGTGAAGTGTTGTTCTGTCTCATTTGTGAATGCTTCCCAGTTAGCTCTTTTATAATTGGTGTATGTGTGTTTGTGGCTAGCTGGGGTGAGTCTGGTTTTGGTGGTGATAATGATCGGGAGGTGGTCAGAGCCTAAGGTTCTGACCACCCTCCAGGATGTTGTGGGGGCGAGTTCTGGGAAGCAAAAGGTGATGTCAGGAGATGATGGGTTATAGAGGGCTTGGTGAGGAATATGGGTATGTTGATGGATGTCGTTAAGGATGATGAGGTTATCGGTTTGGTTTTGTAGTACCAGCCCTCTGTCTGTGTCGGGGTTGTCGACAAACCAGGCCGACGTCTTGGCGTTGAAGTCACCACCCAGGATGATGTGTGGGGTGTGTGGGGTGTTTGTGATGTGTTGTAAGTGTGGTCTGTATTCATTTGGTACTGTAGGGGATGTTTGGGGTCGGTGTAGGAAAAACTGTGTGATGTGTGTGGTGTGAGAGGTGTGGAAATTCCCGGCGCGACCGAAGCCGCTCCAAGGACCCGTGCCCCCAGGGAGGGGGCAGGGGATGGTTGTGACGGTTTGGCTTCCGAAACTGCTCCCCGCGGCCGGCATCCGGTTTTCCTCCACTGGTCGTTGATTTTGTCTTCGTCCGTGGAGGGTCGGCAGCCATCCGCGGTTGGCAGCCTCGGGAGGTGGCCCCACGGCGTAGACGCCGCCACATCAGGACCAAGCCTTGTTGTTGTTGTTGTTGCTGTTCCCCAAGCTGCCTGGCCGAACAGCCCCAAGGCCCCGAGCAAGGCCAAGGCCATAACCGAGCGCCCCCAACAGAATCCTCCCTGCTGACCACAATAAAGCCTGGGTGACCGAAGCCACTCCATGGCGGGGAGCTGAGGAGGGTGCGGAAACGCCCGGGATACCAAAGCCACACCCAGGGCCCTGTGCCCCTCAGCAATTATCAAGAGAAAGTTGAGGGGCAAAGGAAAAATGTGACACTTTGGCTTCCAATCTTGGTAAATTGGGAGGTCAATCCACGGAAGAGACTTGAGAGAAGAGACTTGAGATCTAGAAAATATATAAGTAAAAGGAACAGTCAGAGTAAGCTATGGGTATGGCAGAGATTGCTCAGTTCTCACTCTGATAGACCAGCCCATCACCAATTAAGCCTTGTACAGGCAGTTACAAGAAAAGTACATTACTGACGGCTATAACCGTCGCTGGGACTGAGGAGTGACTTATCCATTGACGGCTATAGCCGTCGCTGGGACTGGAGGGGTTAACAGGGTTGCCTGGAACGCCGCCATTAGGACAAGAGAATGAAACTGCACGTGTGTGTGGAGCACTCAGTCCCAAATTTGTATGTAGATTTGGCCAGCTTAAAGCTGGCCAAATCTACAGCCTTCAATAAAGTTACATTTAAATGTTGTTTTCTTTGGCTTTTACTATTATAAATATTATTAGGTAAAATGAAATTCGATTACATAGAGAATAAATATAATAAAATGTATTGCATACCGTATATCAGTGGCGGCCGACATAGCCACACAAGAACACACACACACTCACTCGACATAGCCAAACAACAATAACACACACACACGTGTTTCGGTAATGGTACCGGTACACTGATTTTTCATTTGAACTTATAACTCGTTTTATGTAAGTTTATTATGAAATATTATAAAGAATTAAGATAAGTAGGCTATAATTTACAAGAGATATATAGTACGGTACTTATGATTAAATTATTGTATTTCGATGATTTCGGTCACTCGGAAAATCAGCCGATGAATCTCGGCGCTCCAAATTCACTTGCATTGAAAGTATATTCGTCGTATAAGACCATCCATGATTTTGGAGGAATTATTAAAGGCTTAGAAATGTGTCTTATATGCCGTTATATACGGTAGGTGAATATGTATTCGGACTTATAAACTTCGGACATTATTTCAGCCTTTCGGATTTGTTTGAAAGGCTGAGCAAAATTAAATCGCATTCGGACCGAAGAACCGAGTTTTGGACTTATAAACTTCGGACATTATTTCAGCCATTCGGACAAGTCCGAATGGCTGAAGAGTGAAGTTCGGACTCGGCCCTTTCGGACTTTTGACACTTTCGGACAGGGGTCTCCCCCAATTAGTCCGAAAGGGCGGGGGTCTACTGTATGTATTGAATTCATCTAAGGTTTCATTTACATGATGCGTCTTATTACGAATGGATCAAATATTCAGCAGGCCCACTCTTAACCTCTGAAGTGTGCATGGGGGGTATGAGACACCACACTCCTGTGCTGACGTATTTGAGCTGTTCCCATCACTAACATCGTTATTTTACCATAAATAGCATTAATATTTATCCATATGCACCTATTATAGGTTGATTATAAAGGTATTAACCTGTTACAACAATAAAACAAGTGGAAACAGCGTTTGGATGGTCAAAATCGGCGATACAGGCCGGGAGTTACATAATGTATGGCTGAGGCAACCTCACTTCCCACCACTTTTCTCCACCTCTGGAGAGAGACTGTCGATCGATACTCTCTCTCTCTCTCTCTTGCACTCGCTTGCTAACAGTGATGACAATGCCCTGCTTGCAACTCGCTAATGTTAGCACGAAAATATACCACAGAAAAAGGGAATAACAGGGAAAATAGGTGATAACTGAAGGAGGGGAGGAAAGTGGGGAAGGAGGGGAGGTGGAGGAGTGATATTTGTCATGGCCCAGGGGCAATACAAAATAAAAAAATAAACAAATTAAAACATTTTTTTTTTTTTTTTTTTGGGTGTTTTAAATGGATTTTTTTTTTCCCCTGACTCTTATGAGTCTTCCCGCAGTCCGCCGGGGGAACTCTTAAGAGTCTTCCCGCAGTTCCCGGGTTAACTGGCACTGTGGAGGTGTTAGGATTTTTTTTTAACTACCATGTCCTGACTCTCTCTCCGGTCCCCTGCCCCCTGCATTTCCTCTCGCTCCCACCCCCCCTCCGTCTCTATGCTCCGACTCGCTACCTGTCTCTCAGCTCTCGCCATCATCCCCTCTCTCACTTCTGGTTCTTTGCGGCACCGGATGTACCACTTCCTTAACCCTTCCCGCCCGGGCAGCATTTTAAAATGACAGTGCGGCAGATGGGCC
This sequence comes from Paralithodes platypus, assembly GCA_032716605.1. Classification (NCBI taxonomy): domain Eukaryota; kingdom Metazoa; phylum Arthropoda; class Malacostraca; order Decapoda; family Lithodidae; genus Paralithodes; species Paralithodes platypus. Next base: position 18,936,613 of record CM064533.1, on the reverse strand, counting down.
GGAGCCCGGGTGTCATTTTAAAATCCCTATGCTTGAAAGCCGTGCGGTGAAAATTTCCTTTGCAGGGGCGATCGCAGCGCCACCAAGCCTCAACTACTACCGTTATCAGTCCGTACGTGCCTGCCATAGCGAGATACAGTATAGCGAAAATATGTCTTCAGACGCGTTCGATTCCTTGCAACCTTCTGCCCGCCCCGCTGCTACCCCGCTAGCAACATCGACGCCTACTGCGACCCAGAAAAAGCCTGATCGTAAGAAAGCGAAGCGTTTCTTGAGTGATAGTGCAATCCAAAGACAACTTTTGGCCATTGAAAGTGAAAGTTCGTTCGAAGCAAGCAGTGGCGAGAGCGAAGTCGATAAACTGCAAGATATAAGTGAAATTGAGGATTTTGAGGGCTTTCATGGTGACGATGCAGTAGATTTGTATCATGTGTCAGGTAGTAGTGAGGACCCTGATGTAGAAGTGTTCAATGAAGGTGCAGTGGAAATTCCAAGTGTGCTTGAACCTAGGCTTACCCCGCCGCCATTACACCGTGGTCAGCCTAGGCCTACTCATCAACCTTCCCCCTTGCCTGCTCGTACGCCCTTGAAAGTGGGCAAACATTTTTACAAAAAGACATTAGTGAAAAGTGCAGCCAAAAAAGCACGCAAGGTGGCAGAGGAAGCAAGGGAAGGTAAAAGTGATAGTGACAATGACGCCGACCCTGCTCTAGCGACCACCCGCATTCCTTTGTCTCGACGCCTTGACCCGGGACGCCGCGGGGGGTACCCACAGCCCTCACCTTTATCTCTCCCTCAGGATGAGCAAAGGGCCTCTGGAAGTGGTACTAATGGTGCGGCATTGTCCTCCCGAAGTGTACCACAGGCCTCATTACATCGGCGAGCTTTATTTGTAGGGGAGAAGCCCTCAGGTCGCCACAAAAGGAGACCAACTCCGGAGGCTGAGCATCCCATTCTTCCAACCTCCGCAGCTTCCCACCCCCCCGACGCCCGGTCACTTCTTCGCCAGAATTATCCCCCGAAGAAGATGTCGACGAGCCTAACATAGCCCCAGATGACCTGACATCACCTGAGGAGGAGGAGGACCGGATGGGATACATCCAAGAATCATAAAGGAAGGAGGCGAGATGTTAGTAGAGCCATTAAAAATGTTATTTGAGGTATCTTTTAAGGGGGGTGACCTGCACTTTGTTATTGCTGTCCTTTTCTCTCTTTCTCTGGCTTGTATCCATTGGGCCCCATTCAGCCAACTATATTAAGATGTTTATCCCCATCTAGGTGTCAATTTCTTCCTGGCGAGTGAAAGCGAGCCAGTATTATATGAAGAAATCCGGCTTCGCCAGAGAAATTTTTCTATCGAAAAATGTACAAATTTAGCCTGCTGTCAAACAAAAATAAAAAATATGCTGGCTCGCTACCGCTCACCAGTAAAAAATTTACACCTGGATGGGGATAAACGTCTTAAAACAGTAGGCTGAATGGGGCCAAATGGATACAAGCCAGAGAAAGATAGAAAAGGACAGAAAAAAAACAGGTCACTCCCCTTAATACAGGACAAATCCCGACGGACTGGAGAGAGGCGAACATAACAGCTATATTTAAGAAGGGAAAGAGAAATGACCCAGGAAATTATAGACAAGTCAGTTTGACATGTGTTGTGTGTAAACTAATGGAAACGGTAATTAGAGAAGGAATAATGGAGCATATGAAATCAAACCAACTTTTCAGTGGGAGACAGTTCGGATTCTTGCCGGGGAGGTCGACGGTACTACAGCTAATTAAGGTGGTAGATGATTGGATGCAAATTCTGGAGGATGGTGATGTTATAGACGTGGTATACTGCGATTTTATGAAGGCCTTCAATAAGGTCCCACATAAAAGGTTAACCTGTTAAACGCGAAAAGACCCTAGGGGCAAGGGTACTTATTTGTGCATTTCTAGCCTTGGATTCTGACAGAATTCGTTATATTTACAATATAGAGCATTATTTGTTTTCAGTATGCTTTTATTTTACATATATGATGTATATATGAACCTTCAAGAGTGCTAAAATAAGTTGGAAAAGTATTTGGGTGGTGAAAAACGAAGATATTGGCCACCCGGTCATAATCTCAGGCGAGAGAGAGCCACAGGCAACCCTCCCCTCTCGCTGTCTGTGAGTCAACTGAGGCGAGCGGGCGGTGTCTGGGTGTTATATAGCCATCTTTTATGCAACCCACTTGTGCTACATTATCACGGGAGAGAAAAATAACCGATAAATTATGAAAATAGGAGGAAAAATAGGTGATAATTGAGGAGGGGGGGGAGGGGGGAATAAGGTGGGGAAGGAGGGGAGGGTTGAGAAACACATGGATGAGTACTAGAGGGGAATTATCTCACCTAGAGACAAATTCCTTTGTTTTGATAGCCCCTGGGATGTTTTGGAAGGCTTTTTTTATGGTCTTGCTTCCGTGAGGCCTATCGCGTTCCCTATGGTAAGCCTTCCGTGAGGCCTATCGCGCTTGACGGGTTAATAGAGAAAGTTAGATGCTATAGTATAGGAGAGAAATGTGTGAAATGGATAGAAGCCTTCCTGAAAGATCGGAGACAGAGGGTACTGGTGAATGGAATAGGCTCGGGGTGGAGGGAAATTACAAGTGGGGTACCTCAGGGATCTGTGTTGTTGTTGTTGTTGTTGTTGTTGTTGTTCTCCAGGCTGTCTGGTCGAACAGCCCCAAGGTCTCGAGCAAGGCCAAGGCCACAAAATCCTCCCTGCTTACCATTAACAAAGCCCGGGAGACCGAAGCCACTCCAAGGCAGGGAGCTGAGGAGGGTGCGGAAACGTCCGGGAAACCAAAGCCCCACCCAAGGCCCTGTGCCCCTCAGCAATTATGAAGGGAAAGTTGAGGGGTAAGGGAAAAATGTGACACTTTGGCTCCCAATCTGCCAACTTCTAGGTTGGCAGTAGGGAGGTCAATCCACGGAAAAGATGCCGCCACTAGAGATCTAGAAGATATATAAGTAAAAGGAACAGTCAGAGTAAGCTATGGGTATGGCAGAGATCGCTCAGTTCTCACTCGGATAGACCAGCCCATGACCACATGACTAGAACCCAATCCTCTCAGCATCAGCTAGAAAAGGCCCTAGAAAGCCACCTTTGGCGGGGGGATAGCTCCCCTATTTAAACTCCTTTCGGGGTTGGGCACCCGCCCAGGGTGCCCAACACAGGGATCTGTGTTGGGACCACTACTGTTCGTTATATTTATCAACGACTTACCTGAAGTTATAACTAATGGAAGTGAGGTATACCTGTATGCAGATGACACTAAGCTGTATAGAAGAGTGAGGAGTAAGGAAGATGTGAGTTTGCTTCAAGGAGATGTGGAGGGCATGAAGGGATGGTCTGAACATTGGTTAATGCCTTTTCATCCAAAAAAATGCAAGTACATGCGGATTGGGACCAGCAAGATAGACAAGGTAGGATACAGTATGTATGAAGCGATGGAGGAAGTGAATGCAGAAAAGGATATAGGAGTAGTGATAGACATAAGTTAAATTTCTCAGAACATTTAGCGGAAAAGATAAACAAAGCCAATAGAATTGTAGGGTTGATAAGGAGGACATTTGTGTCACTTGACGAAGAAATCTTCAGGAATCTCTATACAGCGCTGGTTAGGCCGCACCTGGAATATGCAAACCAGGTGTGGGCTCCATATATGGTAAAGGATATAGAAGCAGTGGAGAAAGTGCAGAGGAGAGCTAGCAAGCTAGTACCAACGTTGAGGAACGCGGGCTATGAGCAGAGGTTGAGGACACTGGGACTTCCGACACTGGCATATAGGAGAAAGAGAGGGGATATGATAGAGACTTTTAAGATAGTGTCAGGAAAGTATGATGAGGATGTGTGTGAAGGTATCTTCTTGATGCGGGAGGGAACAAGAACGAGAGGACAACCTTAAGAAAATTTACAAAGAAAGAAATAGGCTTGAAAAGGCAAAGAACTCATTTTGTGATAGAGTGGTAAATGAGTGGAACGCACTGCCCCAGTATGTAGTTGATTCCGAATCAATAAGGAAGTTTGAAAGTAATCTTGATAAAGCATGGGGAAGACAAGATTTGAAGTTTGATTATAAAGCAAAAATACAGAATAGTAAAAATGTTGCGTCTGCTGCCGTCGCCGCCAACACCGTGAACGACTGCAGCAGTGCAAGTACTGGTACCGAGCTGGATACACAGGCCTAGTTTGCCTTTTTCCAGAGGATCTACTGTAAGAAACGGTAAGAATAAAGCAGAGATGGTCGCCACCGGGAAAGTGGACCAGAAGACGAAAAATCCCGTCCAGAAACCAGCTGCTGTCCTTGATTATAACCTCAACATGCGCCTCATAGACAAGTCCAACATGCAGATGGGCTTCATCGACTGCCTGCGAACATCCTGCAGGTGGTACGTTACAAGAAGTTTGTGCTGCACACGGTCGACATGTCAGCCCTCAACGCCTACAACCTATACCGGCTGAGGACTCCAGGGGCAAAGAAATACAAATCATTGCGGAAGTTCCACAAGCAGGTGATACTAGAGCTCCTGCAAAACCATTCTGTACCAGGGAGGCCTTTAGAAGGACCAGGCAGGGTGGACCGGACGGCGTGTGCTGACTTCTTCAGGAAGCACCAGCTCAACTCCCTTCCTCCCAAAGTACCAGGTGGTAATGACAAGAGCCAGAAAAGGTGCTATGTCTGTAGCCACACAACCCGCAGACCCCATAAAGTCAAGAAAACCACATGGGAATGCCTCGAGTGTGAAGTGGCACTGTGTGCTGGACGTTGCTTCAACGACTTTCACACCCTAGAACAATATTGGAATGCAAGTAACACTAATTTAGTATTGGTTCCTTCGTCAATGACGAAGAGTCTATACTATATATAGGCTGAGATTCCGGGGCCCGTTTGGGATTCCCCGGAGTTCTTATCACAACCGTTGCGTATATAGCATAATAAACAATCCTTGGTTAATACCCAGTAAATCTTACCAAGGGCTCGTCATTGAAAATGAATACCACTAGAAATAAAATTTTAAAGAAGAATCTATCATTTCGAACCTCCCGGTGCCTCTGCCCTCCAGCTATGCTGTCATCATGCTTCCCTTGCACGTGATGCCAGATTTTCTAGCGTGTTTATCTGCCTCTTTACGGTTGTGATCCAGGCGAGTCGGACGTGTGCCCCCTTGCTCTGGGCGTCTCAGCGTTTGCCTAGCTTCCTCACTCCTAGTGAGTCCTTGTTATATATTATTTGAGTTAGGTTCAAACATGAATTGAGTAATCGCCTGTATGTTTCAGAGGGCCACTGTCCATGCCTGTCCACACCGAAAGTATATGAGTACCGCTTCGCCATTTCTTAATATGTGTTATTCGTCGTAGTAAGTGATTATTGTTATAATAGGCTATATCCTATACAATGCTTGCATTTAATTATTTACTTATTGTAGGCTATTATTCACCTTATTCGTGTGCCCTCAGGCTACACGTTGAACTCTTAAGATATTATTAATTCAAAGTTTTCTTTGTCGTAAAGTAGCCTACATTATTTCCCGAAATTCTACTTGTATTAAATTTTCAAGGTCACTTCGCTTTTATAGTTTGCTTGCTTCTAGCATTACTTCGAGCTGATAGATTCTTAGCTAGACTTATTGATTCCCTTATATGTCACATGCTTGTACCAGTTCCTTATTTATAGGGCCATGCTTGTTCGCCACCTCGAGCAAGTGTCCACGAGGCGGCCAATAGGCCTAACCAGCTCGGCTTCACTCTACTGACTTTTACATAAGAGGCCGATTGTTCTCTTCCTATACGAGTGTTATGTTATGAAGTGCTTCAGATTCCTACACAATTATGTGTTAATTTCTTAAAATAGAAAGTTTGCATGAAAACAAAGTGAGCAACAAAGTTTCCTCCAGTGCAAGAGCACCAACTAACCCTCTACAATTGCATGCTACGAGTCCCGGAGTCGGCGGGGCTCCTGTGTCCCTCCGTTCTCTCCGGGTCTCGGGGTTTTAGACCTCCGGGTACTAAATGGTTTCAAGGAAACCGAGGAACAATAATTAAAAAAAAAAAAAAAAAAAAAAAAAAAAAAAAAAAAAAAAAAAAAAAAAGGATGCAATGGAGAAACAAAGTTTTCCTCCAGGTGCACAAAACACCAACAAAACCAAGGAACCAAAAGGTTCAGGTTAACATAAAGGAACGAGTGCTTCCTCCGGGTACTCCGAGTAATACAAAAAATTAAGGAACAAGAGCTTCCTCCAAGTACTCCGGGTACTCCGGGTAAACACTGACAACCCAGGAACCAAGAGGTTCAGGTTAAAATAAGGAACAACAGCTTCCTCCAAGTACTCCGGGTACTCCGGGTAATACTGACAACCAAGGAACCATGAGGTTCAGGTTAAATTAAGGAACGAGTTTCCTCCAAGTACTCCGGATACTCCGGGGGGGGGAAACAATGTTTTCCTTCAGAATCAAACATCCGATGTACCAAAAGGTTCCGGTTATCTTAACCCTTCCTCCCCGGGTGTCATTTTAATATGACACCACAAAATAAGGGCAGGTGCCCGGGTGTCCTTTCAGGAGATAGTAAGCTTGAAAGCCTATTCAGCTTGGTCTGAAGGCCGTGCGTCCGACGCATGTAAACAAAGCCGATCGTTGCGTCACCGCACCTCCGAAAACAAGAAGGAGAAAACTCGTTTGTTATTGTATGTCTGTATGTCGTTGTTTCAGTAGTGAAAAGATCGTCGTATTGCTAACATCGCCTGAAAATGCTCTCCACTAAAATCGTCATCACAACTGAACCAGTTGTTGTTGTTGTTGTTGTTCCCCAAGCTGCCTGGCCGAACAGCCCCAAGGCCCCGAGCAATTCCAAGGCCATAACCGAGCGCCCCCACAGAACCCTCCCCGCCGACCACAATAAAGCCTGGGTGACCGAAGCCACTCCATGGCGGGGAGCTGAGGAGGGCGCGGAAACGCCCGGGAAACCAAAGCCCCACCCAGGGTCCTGTGCCCCTCAGCAATTATGAAGAGAAAGTTGAGGGGCAAGGGAAAAATGTGACGCTTTGGCTTCCAATCTTGGTAGATTGGGAGGTCAATCCACGGAAAAGACGCCGTCACTTGAGATCTAGAAAATATATAAGTTAAAGGAACAATGGGTAAGCTATGGGTATGGCAGAGATCGCTCAGTTCTCACTCTGATAGACCAGCCCATCACCACCAACTGAACCAGTTGACTTAGAGAGCTCTACTCAACGCCAGTCTGCAGATTGGAAACCGCACTACATTTATAGATGCGTGGGAAATTTCTAGCAGTTAAAATTAACCAAAATACGGTAGCCTAGGCCTAGACGTTTTTCGGCCAGATCGCCCGGGTAGCCCACCCTGTCCTTTGGAGATACAGCCCGGGCCAGGAGGGTTAAAGCCCAACGTTTCCCTCCGAGTTCTCAATGTAGAACAATGAATGGAAAAAGAAGGGAGGAGAGTACTCCAGTGGCATTTATGATAGCCTATAGACGATCCCACTTAAATCCATTCTTATATAAGATGTAGCGAATATGCTACTCCGACTCTAAAAAAAAAAAAAAAAAAAACATTCATAGGGCCAACAGGCTACTAGATATTGCATGGGCCTTATACATAATGAACTGGTACATGTTTTTGTTCTTTGCTCTTATATTATGTAACATTGATTCTTGGCCTTTTCTCTGACAGGTGGGCCATAGCTCTCCACAGTAATCTACGCCCCCTCACCTGAGTCACAACTTTGATCAGCTCCAGGAGTCACCCACGTCCTGGATCGCCGGACAGGCGCGTGGCCCTCTCCAGTGGGATCGGAAAGTGGCTTCTCAGGTTTTTCTACACCTGAGAGGATGTCGGGACCCAAAACAGCGACTTCAGCCTCGACCAGGGTGCAGTGGTGCGGGGTCACAAGATGTGACAAATTTCCCCTTCTTGGCCATACGAGATGTGTACGCCATGTGTCTTGTGTGGATCGTACATTGGCTAAGTGGGCTCCTAAAAAGTGTACAAATTGTGCACTCTTCGTGAAACACTACCACAATCCGAGTGGCAACATAACAGCAGCGGGTGCGACTCAGGTATTGCTGAACATTTGGGGTGAGGTAAGAGTTTATATATCATCAACTTTGAAAAAAGTCCCAGACATTGCCAGTAGGGACTATGTTTATTTCTTAAAAAATTCAAGAACACACGTCCCAACGCTCTCAAAGCTCTGTGTCTTTCCCAGAAACCTCTAAAAAGAGGTCTATACCTACAAAATCAAAAGACACTTCCTCCCCTCTCTGTCCTCTCCCCAAATGTGTTAAGCTTGACCTAGATTATAGGTTTGACTCCTGTAAGGAGATAAAGAAAACCTAATATTTAGTAGTGGCCCCGTAATCATTGACGAACATGCCTATTACATAAGGCATCCTCTTCAAACACTAATCCGCCGTAGTTTGAATCTACCGCGCAGAGCATTTAAAAACTGAGGAGCCTTCATCATGAGCGCACGCGACCTCACTCATGGCTTCAGTCATTATGAATTGGGTTCTCACTACGAAAAAACTTCGTAAAAAATAAAAACAAAAAGAAAATAAGAATAACTATCTAATAAGCTTTCCATCATATCGTGGATGTACTTGTGTGGATCTCTGACCAGACGCTGATTCAGGCGTCATTCTTCCTTCACTCACATATCAAGTAAACCAAAATCCTCAATACATCAACGAATGGGAAGGGGACGGTCGGGAGGGCCCCAGTCGTCAATGATTACGGGGCCACTACTAAATATTAGGTTTTCTTTATCTCCTTACAGGAGTCAAACCTATAATTTATTAGTGGCCCCTCCATCATTGACGAACATGCCTGATTTCTAAGACTGGAGGGGGACATTCGTAATCATATCATAACTCTAGAAAAGCAGATAATAAAAACAACCACATAGTATTCTTACTTTTGAAAAATATATTTAATACGGCGTAGGCCGGAAATATACAAGAAAGTGGTTCAGGCAGGTGCGTGCTTCAAAGAAGCCTGCCTGACAAAAAATGGGTAACCCTGAAGATTCTGTAAACAGATCTGTAGTTACAAAGGCACCCCACTCAACGTGTGGTGACAAAAATAACAAGTTATCAGTTTATATGTGCACATAATAAACCCCAAAATAATCGTGGAGATAAATTGCAAAAGATCTTCACTGTTTTAATATTAAATTGCTTTCGCAGCTAAAACTACTATAACAACCCCGTTGTTTTGTACTAACATTGTACTTAGCACAATTTCTCGCTGAGAAATTTTAATATCAAATTAACCATAAATTGTATCACAGCTCTCACACTCCGGCGGGGTCTAGGGTGTCCTATGTCAACTGACTGCACCCCCCCCCCCCCTTTCTCTTGAAAGTAAACAAAAGTGACTGCAGGGCCACCTAGACCCTCTGCCTTAAAGCTATACATGGTAAGGAAGGTTTATCTAGAGCAACTGACAAGTATCTAGACAAAAACGTATGATTAGACGCCCACAACTGAGTGGACGCGATATCTTCTACTGAAAAATTCTTCAGGAAACGTAAAGAGGCTGCCCATTTGCGTAAATCGTGGGCCCGACCCACAACGCCGGGATTACTCTCTTTAATGACTTCGACCAGAAGAGAGGCTAATCGCCGTTTCAGTAAGCGTTTACCCGTACTTGCTACCCATAAAGCACCTTGGGGGTTTAGAGGAGCTACTCTCAAATATTTGGTTAGAGCTTGCACTGGACATAGATTATGATGCACCTTTCCCCTTTTTAACGCCGGCACCGTGAACTCAGAAAACACGTGTGCACTGTGCTCATTCTTGGCTACAAATCCTGGGGAAGGTGCAATGTAAATACATTCATTAAGTCTACCAAACCTAAGGCAATTAGGTGTGTTACTCATCGCCGCCAGCTCAGACACTCTGTTCCCGGTGGCCAAAGCCAAAAGGAAAACAGCCTTTTTTAAGAGTAATGCAAAGTCTGCAGTATTTTGGTACAGACGAGAGTGAAGTAAAGACAAAGCTTTGTCCAGAGACCAAGTGGGCATGAGCTGACGGGGAGGTGGGCGGAGTTTAAAACAAGCTCTCATAAAACCTGTTTCCTCCGCCACCGGTATGGAGAGACCTGTAAGGTCTAAAAAGGGCACTCTAATCGCAGTTAAGTGATTTTTTAACGTTACCACAGATAAATGTTTCTGCTCAAACAGATAATTTAAATAATTGAAAACTAAAGCTACTGATGGCACAGTCTGTTCAGTTCTGATGATCCAAGAAGTAAAGGCTTGCCAATGTGAGTCATACTGTCGTTTCGTAGACTGAGTATATTGATTTAATAATTTATTGGTCACATCTCTACCGTATGGTGCTAGCCACTTGGCCTCCTGAATGTCCATAATACAAAAGTCAGCGAGGTCGCTAGGTTGCCAATCGTGTCTAAGTGGAAATACCCGACCGGGAGCGACACCGGGTGCGGGCACCACGTTTTCAATTGCTGGTACCACAACTGCGCCGGCCACAGGGGCGCGATTAGTGAGACTAAGCCTCGATAATCTCGTAGTTTGTTCACTACGTGGCACATTAGTGACGCATCTGGCGGCGGAAACAGATAGATGGAGCTCCATCTGTTCCAGTCTGTCACTAGGGCGTCTGGCCCCCCTGCCGGCGTTTTCGTCCGGCGGGTGAGGTATAGAGGGAGTTTGTGAGTCTCCTCGGACGCAAACAGATCCACTTGTGGATGGGAGAGCTCTGCAATCATTAGGTTGAAAATGGGTTGCTTGAGCTCCCATTCTACTGTCGTGCTCTGTCTCCGGGACAGAGCGTCTGCCCAGACGTTCGCTACGCCTGGGAGATAAGATGCGTGAAGATAAATGTCTAGTCTGTTGGCTAGAGTAAAAATCTCTTCCGACACGTTTAGCAACCTCCTTGACCTCGTTGATCCTTGTTTCTGAATACAGTGAACTGCGTTCAGATTGTCCATTCTGAAGGCCACCGACTTGCCCCGTAACGCAGGGCCGTGAGCCTGAAGGAAATACAAGGGGACTAGTAATTCTTTGACATTGATGTGAGAGATTTCTAAGTGGGACCAAAGCCCCTGACCCTGGTGTCCCTGATTTGACTGAAATCCCCACCCTATTGTGCCTGACGCATCCGTGTCTACCCATACCGTTGGTGGAGGAGAGGTCCATGACATTATTGAGTGCAACGTTTCCTTCTTTGCCCAGACCGCTAGTAAGGTGTGGATTAATTTCGGGATGGGCCATAATTTTCCCGCCGGTAAGAGTGGGAAATATTTGTTGCCTTCCAATATTAAAAGTTTTACTTTCAACCGGCCCAACATGACAGTTAGTTGAATCCAGTTGAGAGAGCCGACCAGAGACTCCCAGACCCTCCGCGTCGTAGTCAGACTGTGAAGAAACATGAACAGTTTCCTGCGAAACCTGTTGCGATTGTCCACACTCTGACTCAGAGTGAGAGCGGCGTGTCCCAGACCAGCCCTATCCACTGAATTACTCGTGAGGGAACAAGGTTTGACTTTACCAGATTTACCTTGAACCCTAGAGTTTTGACATGATTTAAAATGATGTTGACATGTTTGATGCATAATTGTTGTGTCTCTGCCACCACCAGCCAGTCGTCTAGGTACCACAACACTCTGATCCCTTGTTTTAACAATGGCATCAGGGCTTGCCGGACTAATTTCGTGAATAATCGAGGTGCTAGGTTCAAACCGAACGGCATCCTTTGAAAAACAAAATTTTGGTGCCTGATCCGTAAGGCCAAAAACCTTTGAAATCTTTTGTTGACCGATACGTGCCAATAGGCGTCTGTCAGGTCTAGTGAACACATCCAACCTCCCGGCGGAAGTGTTAGCCTGATTTGGTGTACTGTTAACATTCTGAAAGACTCGTTGTGAATGTGAAGGTTCAGATAAGACAGGTCTACGACCGGTCTCATCTGAACACTGTCCCTTTTGGGAACCAAAAATAGTTTGGACGTGAATACAGGGTAATTTGGGGGGACCGGGATGATGACATTCTTGGCAATCATTTCCTGGACCAGTGACTCCACCTCTAAAGAAACAAAATTCGCCGTTGTCGGCTGACGTAAGCGAGGTCGCCGGAGCCACTGCCAAGTGATGCCTTTGCGTGCCACCATCCGTGCCCAAGTGTTTAATGGCCATGCTTGGTGACACGTTCGGAATGACCCAGTTAGCAGACAAGGGTTCGCCGGCTGTACTACCCTCGGGTCCTCCGGCCTTAAGGTTGGCACCGGGAGTGAGAGAGACTTTAGTTTTTTTATGGTGGGGTTGGTGGTGCTGGACGCTTCGCCGGCTGGCTGGTGTTGGCCGAAGACTGGCCCTGACCTGGCTTATTATGGCCGCGTCCTCTCTGACCTGAAAACTTACTCTGTCTATGCCTGTACTGACCTTGGGGGGAGTGGGAGGACTTAGGCGGAAGAAAGGGCTTAGATCCCCCTGGCTGAGCTTTAGCGGTTGGCCTGGGTTTGGGGAAGTTAAAGGCAGGTTTCTTAGAAGGGGTGGGACTGTGTTTAAAGGCCTGCGCCATATTGAACACCGTTCGCCACACTTCAGGGGACATTAAAGAGGGAGTAAGCACTGGTGACATAACCACCTGATTCGCAATGCGATCAGGCAGTTTGCGAACTAAAGAAATTCTGAGATCTTGTCTTGCTCGTACCGCCTCAAGCAAGGCGGTGCGTATGTCACCCAGAGATTGGATTGACGACTGGAGAAGCAGTCGCCGGGATAATTCAACCGATCTTCTGGCATCCGCGTCTGCGATTGCCTGAGTGGACCGAAGTAAAGACTTAGCTACCTGTTGAGACACTATGGACTGAGAGAACAGGCGAAAAGCTTTCCCCCTTAGCCTAAATTCTCGGTCTAGGTGAGTTGGGGTAGGGGTAGTGAAAGGGTCTTTTAGCTCACAAAGATTAATCTTAGGGGCAGCTAGGAAAGAAAACAAAGCTGACGGGACTCCGCCGGCAGAACATACCGGCGTGGAGAACCACGAATGAGTATCTTGAGGGATCTGGTGGGAAGATTTGGAAGTAAATGTGGTTGCAAAGTTTTGAGCCTCTATCTCCCAATCTACCCAAGGTCCTGGACCCAACTGCCCCACCTTCAAGACTGGATTAGCTGCGTCGTCTGTGACGGTTTGTAAATCAAGTTCAGGAGTGAGAGCTGACAGAGTCTTAATGTCATTAAACCCATCCAGCTTAGACCAGTCTGAAAACAATTTCGAAGATGAGGCAGGGGGTAAAGCTGGCTTAGTTGCATACACAAAATAGTCTTGGTGATAATAACTAGGTATAGCCTTTATGTTAACGTCTAGTACATTTCCCAAAATATCCAAGGCCCTTAATTTCTTTGATTTATTGCCCTGGATGACCCACTCACGCGGTACTGGGAGTTCCCCTGACAAGGTAGGTTGGGCGAGCTCTGGTTTAGTGGGGGTCAAAAGGACCCATGACTCGTCTGGTCCATAAAGCAAGGGCATAGCTACCTTTCTGAGAGGCGCCTTGTCTAGAGGGGGTGGATTGACATCCGTTATAACCCTTACATTCGAAGTGGTCAATGCCGCCGTAGCAGGCCTAGTAACCACTGATGGTGACAGAGTGGGGGGGTTAGGGATCTTAGATAAAGCAATAGAAGTAATCAGAGGCCGTACCGTAGAACTTGTCGTGGGAGCCCCCAAGTCCACTGTGGGAGTTTCCTGTTGTTGGTCAAAAAATTTAGATAAAGCATGACTAACTAGCCCATCAATTTCCTGCGCAGTGACAAATTGAGTTGATGATGAACTTACTGGTGAATCATTAATATCCTGCGCGGCGTCTAAGCCTGAACCTGACTCTTGCCCTTCCATCTCCGAAATTATTGAAACCTCGTCTTTCTCCTCCTGATCCTCCTGAGAAGATCCCGCTGAAGCTGGGGTACCTTGCTGCCAAGATAAGTCAGGAATAGAGGATGGGATCGCCGCGTCCCTGTGGACGTCAGCTACTGTGTGACTAGTTTGAGTCGGAAGTGGGTGGTCAGACCCTGGCTGAGCAAATCGCCAAAACACCGAGGCCCTGGCCTACACTCTCTTGGGAGTCTGAAACATTATCAATCACTGATCCCCCTGAACTCTCCAATTCCAGGGTTAAAATATTAATGGGTAAATCCTCTTTAGGGACAGGCACCGCACTGGACCCTTGAGACCTAACACAAACTCTATCTGGGGTAGAGGTACGATGAGAGGCACTAGAAGCTGGTGAATGTAGGGAGGTCTTTCGTTTATGGGAATCCTTCTTGGAAGATTTATGGCTACGGTGTGACCGTGAACTACTCTTTGATTTGGAGGATTCATCGCCGTGACCACTGGTGGAACTTTCCGTCCTACTCTTCTTACTCGATGGTGAAGAGGCAAGACTAGATGACTGGCGTCTGAGAGGTGACCTAGACCGAGATCTCGCCCGAGACGAGGAGGCGGACGCCGGGGGTGTAGGCTCTCTTGGACGTTTCGGAGTAGCAGCAGAACCCTGACCATTCTCCGCCGGCTTATGACTTGTGACTCGAGAGGAACGTTTAGGGGGAGGGTGTTCAAAAAGCAATCTATCCCAAAGAGGGACGTTGTCACATTGAAGTGACTTATGAGCAACAATCGTAGTGTATGCTGACATCTGTTGCCTAACTTCTCTTAACGCGACCGCCGCGGTCTTATCATTGTCGCATAGGACCTTGGCAGCTAATTGGAAGCAAAAAGAACAATTACGCATGACCCACAGACCCCTTGAACGGTCTAGACATTTAACACACTTTATGCAAAGAGTATGCGCAAAAATAGGGATACCGGCACAGGTAGGGCTAGTGCATAAAGCAAAGACTGGGGCCAAGGTAGCCATGACAGAGACTGGTGGGGAAAACTACCGCCGGGTCTGTATTGGTCCGCCGGAGCCCAGCTCCGGAAAAAAAAAAAAAAAAAAAAAAAAAAAAAAAAAAAATCCAGGAATTAATGCTCATAAGGTTAACCCAACATGTTCGCACACAAGTGTTAATAACCCACCGGGTAACGAGATGTAATGACACAACGATCACAGCTCGCTACGCGGCGGGGCTCAGAATATCTAAACATATCTTTTTAAGAAAGTGAAGAATACCCTCTGACATAATATAACGGTCCAGCATGGCGTTTATAGTCTTTCTGGTGGTGACTGTCTCAAGATTCAATTTTGGAACAAAAACAACCCCCCATAAAGACGCCGGCCCTTGAAATATTTTAGTAGAATAACACAGGGCAGGCTGATACGAGATCTGATTTCTAACGAATTGTCACAAAAAGATCGCCGTAAGTATGAAGGCGGCGATACCTAAACGTATCCCTAAAATAAGTGGTTAAATCGAAATTGAATTGTAAATTCCTTATTACCTCCACCCAGGAGCACCCGCCGGGTGTAAAAACGATGTTAACGCGCAATTGAACCTTCAATCGCCGTAAGTGTAAAGGCGGCGATACATAACGTATCACTTAAAATGGATCGGTTAACTAATTGAATGACTTAGTTGTTCATCCCACCCTACCAAGGTACACCCGCCGGGTGAGATGTCAAAACGTTAACCCCATAAGTTCCTGTCCCCACTTCTTTGTAAAAGATCGCCGGGGAGGAAAGCCCTTAACAACAGCTAGGTTTTTTCTTGTGGTTTGTAAAACCGGGTAGAAAAACTTCATAACATATGTTCGCATGAACAATGTTTTAGATGGGTACAGCCATTCCGCCGGGATTCAAAGGGAGCCTGAAAACAGGCACCAACACAGATACGCAGTCCTGGAGAGCCACAGACACCTCATCGCCGGGGACACAAGCCTGTGTTGAAACCACGTGTGGCCCAACACGGCTCTCGGCCGGGTTTTTTTCATGGTGAAACCGAGAAAAAACCCGCCGGAAGGAAACCCACCCCGTTCAGACACCATCTGAACGAACAACGGACACGAAGGAAAGCCACGCACAACTAGCCTAAGTCCACACAATAATCCGTGGAATTAGCCAATACACAACTAAACCAGGAAACAAACATAGTCCGAGGAATTAGCCAATACACAACTAAAACCCGGATACACATGACACAGTAGGGCATATTTATAAAAATAAACAATAACACTTGTACATGTGGCAAAGCTACGAGCGGCTGGCTAGGCCTAAGTAGACGGCATAAGAAATGTTGAAATATACACAAAACACTGGAAATATAACAACAGGAACCACCGCCAACACACCACTGTAGCAAATACTTCCGGCAAAGGGAAGACTGACTCGGGACCCAGAAAAAACTTCACTAAGTGAAGAAAAATACGCTGGGAACGTCAGTAAGCAAAGCTTACCTCATCAGAAAGATAAAAGGCAGCAATAATTAACGCGTAATGAAAGCCGCCTGCATCACAAGCTAACTCAACTGTGAAACGATCACAAGTCCACAACAGGACCACGAGGGTACATCCGAAATAGATGCCCCAAACACACGACCCAAAATACACTGCACTGCGGGCAACCAGCCCAGGACACTCCTGCTACGCATATCCTAACCTTACTCGATACATCCCGGAGTAAACAAATGAGAAAAAACTCACTAGGGACGCAGCAAATGCGGAACCAGCGGAGCGTGGGGAGACACGTCCGGGCAGGCTGAGCCCAGAGCAGAGAAGGAAGAATGACGCCTGAATCAGCGTCTGGTCAGAGATCCACACAAGTACATCCACGATATGATGGAAAGCTTATTAGATCTATCTATCTATCTATTGCCTGACGCCGTGATTCCCGAAGGGGTGGCCACGAACGAACCGCCCCCATGCACCTCTGTCCCCAGTCAGTCGACGCCCCTCCCCCCAACCAGCACCGCCTTCGTTCATGTACTTCCTCACTCCATCCTTCCACCTCATATTCGGTCTACCTCTCCCCCTCTGTCCCTCCACCTCGCTCTCGTACACTCTCTTAGTCATTCTCTCGCTTTCCATACGTTCCATATGGCCGAACCATCTCAAGTTGTTCCTTTTCACACTTTCCAGCACATCTACCTCCACACCACACCTCCTTCTTACTTCCTCATTAGTCTGTCTATCCCTCCATGTAACTCCGCACGCACTCCTTAAGTAATTCATTTCCACTGCTCTCACTCTTGGTCTGAGTCTCTCAACCAACGTCCATGCTTCGCTTCCGTAAGTCAGTGTCGGGATTACCACACTGTCATGCAAGGACTTCTTCACTTCCATACTGACCACCCTATTTCTTGTTACTGCTTTTAGCGTTCCTACAACCCTCTTCCCCTGTTGTACCCTCTCCCGCACCTCTTCATCCATAGTCCCATCTTTACTCAACACACTGCCCAGATACTTAAAAGAGTTGACGATCTCCATAGCCTGACCGTTCAGCTTCACCTCACACTCTGTGACTTCACCCCTTTCGAAGACCATAACCTTGCTCTTCCCCGTATTTACCTTCAAATTCCGTTTTTCGCACACTGTTCCAAACTCATTTACCAGACCCTGCAACTCCCATTCATTATCACTCATCAGAACTGTATCATCCGCAAACAGCAGTATAGGTAGCTTCCACTCAATTCCCTCCCTTTTCAGCGATACACCAACATCCACTGCTCTTGATAGTATTTCTTTCATAACTCCATCCATATATACAGTAAACAACCACGGGGACATCACACACCCCTGTTTCAAACCAACATTCAGGTCAAAGAACTCGCTCTGCTCACTCTCCACACGTACTGCCGCCTTTGCACCCTCATACATGCTCTTCACTGCTTTCAGCAACTTGCCCTCTACTCCGTATATTCTAAGTACTTTCCACAAACCTTCTCTATCCACTCTGTCATAGGCCTTCTCCAAGTCCATAAAGGCAACATACACCTTTTGTTTCTTCTCCAGATACTTCTCCACAACACAATTCAGGGTAAAAATCTGATCTACACATCCTCTTCCCTTCCTAAAACCTCCCTGCTCGTCGCCTATCCATTTCTCCGTTCTCACTCTCACTCTCTCAATCACTACCCTACTGTATACCTTCCCTACTACGCTTAGAAGACATATTCCTCGGTGGTTACCACACACTCCTCTTTCCCCTTTGCCCTTATATAGGGGGACTATTATGCCAGTCTTCCAGTCATCGGGTGCACTCCCCTTCTCCCATGCTAGTTTGCACATTTTCCATACCCATTCTATCACTATCTCACCACCATACCTCAGCATTTCCCCACACACTCCATCTGTTCCTGGTGCTTTCCCCAACTTCACTCTTTTCATGGCTTCCCACACTTCTGACCTCCTGATCCCCACCTCCTCCTCCACTACTTCTCTTCTTCTCCCTCCCATACCATATCCAGCTATGTTTGCTGGCTCTTCATTCCTTTCATTTAGCAACTCACTGAAGTACTCCCTCCATCTTTCGACTCTCTCTTGCTTCTCGGCTAGCATTCTCCCATTCTTATCTTTCACACCCTTACTGTTTCCCTTGCTACCTTCCCTAACTTTCTTGACTTCTTTCCAGAACAGTTTCTTACTCTCCCTCCATTTTACACTCAGATTCCTTCCAAATTCCTCATCTACTCTTCTCTTACTTTCCTTCACTACTCTCTTCACCACCCTCTTACTCTCCACGTACCTCGCTCGTTTCTGTCTCTCGGAATCTTCATTCCCTCTACTACCCAACCACTCTCTATATGCTTTCTTCTTTCTTCCACAGCTATTCTTACCTCTTCTGTCCACCATGCTGTACCTTTCACTCCCCTCCCTCTTCTCCTCACTCCACACACCTCCTCACATGCTGCACAGATCTCATCCTTAAACACCTTGCTCATCTCCTCCACTTCCTCCATAACTTCCAGGTCGAACCCACCTAGTCGTCTTTCCACTGCTCTCCTGTACTCCTCCCTGATTTCCTCCTCCTGCAACCTCTCCACCCTCCTCACCATTCCACCCTCCTCTCGCCTCCCTCCCGCTCTCCTCACCCACTTCTTTTGTATCCTAACCTTAGCTACCACTACATAATGATCAGACAGACCCCTTCCAATACCCCTATACACCCTAGCATCCATCACAGATTTCTTCATTCGTTCATCCACACATACATAATCAATCAATGACTTTCGTTCCACCACTGTCTTATCCTTCATCGTCAACATCCGTTTCCACGTGTACCTGTGGATCATTCTGTGTCGGAAGAAGGTGTTGGCTATCCACAGCCTCCTCCCCACACATACGTCCACAAGTGCACTACCATTCCCATTCACCTCTGATGGTACCCCCCACCCTCCCACCACTCCCTCAACTTTCCTATCACCCACCTTACCATTCATATCCCCAATCAGAAATATTCTTTCGTTCTTGTCAAACTTCTCCAGGCACGCCTCCACATTCATCCAGAACTCCTCTTTCTTTCTTTCAAGTATATCCTCTGTCGGGGCATACACGCATACAATCACCCACGTTTGTATTCCTACTTTCATTCTCACCCACACAATCCTTGAACCCACAGACCCATACTCTCTTACACATTCCTTCCATTTGCTACTTACAAACAAACATGCACCTTCTCTCGCTGTTCCTTCACTCACTCCAGCACACACACCCATTCCACACTCCCACTCTCTCACATCTGAACCTTTCCATTTGGTCTCTGTCATTCCACATACATCCAGCCTGGCATTCACTAACACTTCCAGAACCTCTCTCTCTTTTGTGCCATCATTCATGCCACTAACATTCCACGTAGCCATTCTCAGAATGTCCGAAGGCATGTCCTTAGTCGGTCGTGGTTCGTCAACGTTGGTTCCGTCCGCACCCGAGGCTGTTCGTTCGTTTTTCCTTGCTTCGATATTTTTTCCGGGTGGGGGTCGCAAGCCCACCGACCCAACCTCTTTAGTCGCCTGTTACGACACGCAGAAGGCACGTGGGGCATATTCTATTCCCTAACCCCCAGGGGGGTATTAGATAGTTATTCTTATTTTCTTTTTGTTTTTATTTTTTACGAAGTTTTTTCGTAGTGAGAACCCAATTCATAATGACTGAAGCCATGAGTGAGGTCGCGTGCGCTCATGATGAAGGCTCCTCAGTTTTTAAATGCTCTGCGCGGTAGATTCAAACTACGGCGGATTAGTGTTTGAAGAGGATGCCTTATGTAATAGGCATGTTCATCAATGATGGAGGGGCCACTAATAAATAAAGATGTGTCATTTAGTAGCACTGCTGATACGGTGTGCCTCTCAACAAGTCCTACCCCACCACCTTATACCACTGCCGAGGTCCATCACTCACAATCATCCCCAGTGGAACAAGTATTTTCAGAATTTATTGAACAGGACCTCCCCGTACAACTAGAACCACAACAACCCCAGCCCGATCCCTTTCAATCGGAAACGTCATGTAGTGTGAAGGAGGAGGTGCCTTACGATGATTTTAATGTGAACTATATAGATGATAGCGAGGGACAGGATGGGACAGAGTACCTCATAGAGAAGGGGGCTCCGGTTCTTTCCGATCCAGAGGACAGGGGGCCCCATGTCTCTGATCCTTCCCCAGCTTCCTGTAAGGAGCAACCAGACCTGCCCTCCGACACTGAAATTCTATCTTTTGATGAACTTGTAGAAAGGGCGGCAGTAGCCACGACGGATAAGCTTACCTCCAGGTTAGAAACTTTGTTCCAAACAGAAGTGCTCAATGAAATTGATTCTAAATTTAGTCAGATACAAGAGTCTCTGACGTCCCAGGTTAAGCTGTCGTCTAGGTTGGTGCCCCCTACGCTGCCAACTATTCCCTTACAACCTGTCCCTGTACAATTTAAGACCACCACGCCGCCTCGCCCCTCGGAGTCAATTGACCATAGTGCTCCTAAACCGATGAATCCAATAATTTCCACCCTTGACAGGTCGGGGCTATTCCTATCCCCGATCACTCCAGTTGCCCTGGAAGTGGACCCAGAGTTGCCCAAAAAACCAATGCCTTTGCTGTACGGCCCTGCCCGAGTTTGGCAACCAGTAACTGGACCTCTGACACCAGAAGGTGCGGAAACGGGGATAGCTGAGCTTTACCCGGTACCTCCATCATGGGTCGTTGAAATGAATGAGTTAAAACAACTGCAGGCAAAAGACTCTGAGGGGCGAGTGCTGGATGTGGTCGTGTCTCCTTTCCCTTCCATGTCTGATATTCAATTTTTTGTGTACAAACCTTCTCCAGTATTTTCTGCCATGAAATCCTTGAAGCCTTGGTCTGATTTCTCGAAGCTTGATGCTCATAATGCCATAAAGTCACTTTCCTCAGTGTGTTCTACAAAGATAGAAACTGTTGCTACGGACCCTCAGTCTCCCATATTTACCTTAGAAGGTGTGGACCAAGGTCCGTGGGTGGAATGGGCAGCAGAGGCTGCAAAATTTGCTTTATCCCTGACTGACAGATCTGCTGGTAAGCTTCCAAATGAGGACCATAAATTTGCTTCATGTCATATAAGATCTGACGATTCACTACCAGCTAGCTTCTGGGAGTTTCTACAGGGCCCCAAAATAATTTGTCATCTGCTAACTGATCCTCTGCTGTCTACCCCCTCCCAGTTTCTTCTTGAGAAGGACCTGAAAGCACGTCAAAAGGCCCATAGGCTTCTTTCTAATTTTCTACTAAATAGGCACCTGTCTGAATGTATGAGAGTAGTGGGGGATTCCATTACTAACAGTGATTCTAGAGCCGCTTTAACTCTTGTCCGCAAAGCTCAATTAGCAAACTCTCTTATGCTGGGGGAAGAAATTAGATTATCCCTGTTTGAAGCTGTCAGGGCAAGACAAGACCTCCGGCTACAACTCTCTCATAACCTACCTAAAGATATTAAAGCACGCATTCTTTCTTCCCCCATCTTCTCTAACAGACTCATGTCAATTGACACATGGCAGGAAGTTAGTACACTCCTCATGTCCCCCTCTTCTGCTGCTTTCAGAGATAACTTCAGTAAATATCAACCTCGGAAACCTAAGCGGGACTGGCCCCCACACAATAGAGGATGGAAGCCCTTGGCTTCCGTTGAGACTCCCCGAGGGGCGAGCCAGATGCCCTTTCGAAGTAGAGGGCGAGCCAAAGGCAGGGGTAACTATGGGCAACAAAGTCGGGTTAGAGGCTTCACGCCTTCAGACTCCACGTATGTTGACCAACCCCAGGCAGGCCGAAGCCAGCCTAGCCAGGATCCGCCATACCAACAACAACAAACACGACAGCCATACTACCAACAACAACACCGGGGTCAGTCTAATAAGCCTCCCCAGCAGAAACAACAACAACAACGCTCCGAGTATGTCAACATGTAATAAATCTAGGAGTTCAAATAAATGTGGTGTCCATCTCCAGTGGAAATTACAATCTCTCAATTCCATTTGGACCAAATTAGAAGCCTGCAGACTTGTCTAAATTTTGCATTATGGACGTTTTCCGGGCCAAATGGCTAAGAGACAAGTACGATCCTATTTTACATCCTAAACTCAAAGCCCAATATACGGAAGCAACTCTCAGGCAATATGAATCACACTGGAAGAGTTTTACTACCTGGTTGGTGGAGTCCAATCAATGCAATCAGTCGGCCGGCCTTATTCTTTTATATCTAAATTACCTTTTTGAACATAGATATCTGTCGGTGAATACCTTAAGAAGTCATCTTACGGCCATTAAAGAACCGTTCTTTGACCTGACTGGGCTCCAACTGCCTCCTAAAGATGGAGCCGGTTTTATCAAGGCATGTTTTAGACTCAAAGCACCCCGAAGGCAATTGCTCCCCCAGTGGTCCCTAGACCTAGTTTTAACACAATTAGCCTCTAGATCATATTCTGTGAACCCTTCATTAGCTAAACTGACAGAAAAATGTGTCTTCCTCTTAGCACTTGCCACAGCTCACTGAGTGTCAGAGCTAGCAACAATGTCTAGATCCCCCAATTGTTTGCAATTCCAGGCCCAAAACCAAAGTGTAACTATAGCCCCAGCTCCGGATTTCATAGCAAAAACCGAACACGAGGGACACATTTTTACTCCTTTTACTATTCCTGCCTTGAAACAGGGCAATCGGCACCACTCCCTTTGTCCTGTTCAGGTATTGCACTCTTACATTAAGGCCACGAGACCATTGGTTGCCTCACACCTGTGGATCTCTCCAGATGATCAGACTCGCCTCTCGAAGAGACACCTTGCCTCCATAATTGTCAATGTAATCCAAGCGGCGGAACCACGATCAGTGGCTAGAGCCCAAGATGTCCGGAAATGGGCAACTACAGTCCGCCTTCTGAATAATTATTCTATACAGGACATTTCCCAACCGAGGGTTTGGTCCTCTCATAATACTTTTCTGTCAAGGTATTTGTCTGTTCATCTGGCGAGACCTTCAATTCCATGTGTTACACTAGACCAACCTCATATTCCATAAGATGAAGGTTCTTACGGTGCATGGTTATGCCTTCCTTCTTCGAGTCTCCGAAAGGGATAGGGGGGGAAGGTAGAACAAAACGAAGTAGGAAGACAATGGTTTTTCCTTACATAATGAATAAATATAAACTGTATGTGGGGAACAAGTATAGACAAATAGTTTATGTTATACTGGCTACCATACAAGCAAAGAATTTCCTTGTATCATACTAATTTTGTACAGGCTTAAGGAGCATTATAGCTTGGCAATGTTTATTATAATTTTACGTCTGGTTCTCATCACCATAGAGTGATCAAGTAGAAAGACAAAGGGTCCTCTTCTATAATGACTAAGCATACGTTATAAGTATGGCATACATAATTTCCGTTTTATGCAAATACGAGAGCAATTTTCTTATGTTATACTATTGTTTGTCCAAGCTCTAGGAGCATCATGATATAAGAATATTTTGTGACCTGACGACATAATGTCATTTGTATAATTGTACATCTCATTCTCATCAACAAGTTTGATTAAATAAGAGGACGAAGAATTCTCTTCTAGAACGACTCAGTAGGAGTTGTATATGTTGTATAATTGTGAACGAATAGTTTATCGTACACCAATGGACACAAAAGATTTTCTTACTATTCTGTACAGCTCAGGGAGCTTATAATTTGGGAGAGTTTTATGAAATTAAAGCATACTTTCATAAAAGATTTTACATCTATTTCTCCTCGTCCAAAACATTCTAAGTTCTAACTATTCTTACATCTTTCCTTCTTTCTGAGGCTTCCCAATGTACCCGCCTCTTCTTTTATGATTAAATTTAAATTTTTCCCAGTGTCAGCCTATCTGTTAATTGGTTCTCTCGATATACGTTGAGCATCTGATGTCCCACCTCCGGTCGTGATATTCTAGGCTCTTCGTCATTGACGAAGGAACCAATACTAAATTACGGGTTTGACAACCCGTAGGGAAGGAAGGAAAACCTTCTATTTAGGAGTGGTTCCGTAGTCAATGACGCAAAGGTTCCCTCCCACCTTCCCCTTCCCATGCACATGCCCAACTTGATATAACATTTGAGGCAGATAAACACGCTAGAAAATCTGGCATCACGTGCAAGGGAAGCATGATGACAGCATAGCTGGAGGGCAGAGGCACCGGGAGGTCCGAAATGATAGATTCTTCTTTAAAATTTTATTTCTAGTGGTATTCATTTTCAATGATGAGCCCTTGGTAAGATTTAATGGGTATTAACCAAGGATTGTTTATTATGCTATATACGCAACGGTTGTGATAAGAACTCCGGGGAATCCCGAACGGGCCCCGGAATCTCGGCCTATATATAGTATAGGCTCTTCGTCATTGACTACGGAACCACTCCTAAATAGAAGATTTTCCTTCCTTCCCAACGGGATGTCAAACCCGTAAAAATGTAGGCTATAAGAATATCAAATAATGAGTAAAATTGATAGAGACAAATAACAGTAATAATAAATGACAGTGAAAGTGACACTAACATGTAGGCTAATAATGTGTAAAAGTGAAAGAGACACAAATAACAGTACTGTAATAATAAGTGCCAATGACAGTGACACTAAAATGTAGGGTAATAATGGGTTAAAGTGACAGAGACACAAATAAAAATAATAATAAGTGCCTTCATAACAATATGAACAAGTGAAAGTGACACTAAAAATATGTAACAAATATAAGTACAGTACAAGTGAGACACAAAAATATCTTTATAAGTAGCTTTATTGAGTGAAAATGACATAATAATGATTATAATGGCCAAATAAACTAATAAAAACACTCAAATCGGTTCCCGGAATAATAACGGGTGGTGCGACGAGTCCAGTACAGTAGTGCGTCGTAGCCGGGGCCACGGCAGAAGGTTCGGACGCGTCTAAGTACATACGCGCCAAAAGTTACCTCAACTAAAATTGCCATCACACATGAACCAGTTGAGCTGGAGAGCTCTACTCAATGCCAGTCTACAGATCAAGGTAAGGGCTACATTTTGACATATGTATGAATATTCTACCTATTGTATTAACGGAGATAGGCCTTTGTTTACATACATAGTTCTTTAGCCAGATCGCCCGGATACGAGCTCCGTCATTTAGAAAGGCAGCCCGGGCGGGAAGGGTTAATTTCCCCTCCTTTACTCTCCAAAACATTTCTTCTTTTCTTCTTCAGACGACTTTCCATTCTCAGCATCAGCCCTAGCTTGTAGTTCCCTTAACTGTTCATGTTCTTCTACACTCAAGTCTTTTTTCACCCTATACGCTTCAGTTCCGTTAAATTAAGTTCCCAGCTAACATTGGCTACTGCTTCTGCCGTTGACCTAGAGTTTAGTTCTACTCTTATTGGTCTCATCTTGCCTTTCTTATACTTTCCTATCCTTCTCACCTCCTCTTCTTCTTTCACCCATCATCTAAACATTCCAGTATCCCCTTAACTTTCTCTTCATCACTTTCCTTTCTTGCCTTCATATCTACAAGGATTTCTTCTACATCTCCAAAAAATATCAAACATTTACCTCTGTCTCTCTCACTACCTTCTCTTTCTTCTTTAACCCCTCAGACCCGGAAGGGCTCTGAGAAACCCATAAAAAACACACCCCATGCTACCTGGTAGGGCTCTGAGGCTCCGGCAGCTTGAAAGCCTGTAAGCTTGGTGTGCGAGGCGTCTGTCCGACGCATGTAAACAACAGCCGGCTGGACCGACGCCGCGCATCTCCGACCACAAGAAGGAGTGCGTCGCTTGTTCGTGTGTGCCTGTATGTTATTGTTAAGTAGCGAAAAGTAGTGTAAAGTGTCTGTTTTTGCCACAAAGTTATCTCCAATAAAATCGTCATCACAACTGAACCAGTTGACTTAGAGCTCTACTTATCGCCATTCTACAGGTACGAAACACATCTACGCTTGGGGATGCGCGGGAATGCGGAAGCAGTCAAAATAACAAAGATACGGTAGCCTAGGCGTAGACGTTTTTCGGCCAAAACCCCCAGGTTTTTGGGAATATATATGGAATACATAGCCAGGGCTGGAGGGTTAAGACTTGCACTACATTTTTCTCAAACTTTCTTTTCCTTTTCTCTCTCTTCCTTCTGCTCCTTCACAATTTCTTCAAGGGCTACCACCTTTGCACTCTCCACCCTAGTCCACTAATTTTTTACCTCATTAATTACCTTAACTTCCTCACTCAGGTGGCCCTCATATCCCCTAAGTTGTGCCTTGAGTGCCGTGTTTTCCGCCACTAATTAATCAACCTTGGCCATCACGGCCTCAAGGCTTGTCACTCACTGGCCTATCCACTCCGCTACTAGCGCCACAGATTTCGGTCAAAGCTTCCACTTTCGCCCCTAACTCCTTTCTCCAATTTTCCACCACTCCCCTCCACCTCACCAGACCCATCAACTGCTTTTTAATAAATACCTACTGCTCCTCATTTTCTTCGTTGGAAAAGCCTTCAAACTCAAAATCCTCCTCGTCTCCCACCAGGCTCTCTCATCTTCTCTCTAACTAACTCGGACAGTTCCCAGGTAGCGCCGCCCCAATCTGTGTCACCCAAAATAAAAAAGTGAGATATGGAAAAAGGAAACAAAAACGAACAACTGGGTGTCTGCGAGGATACCACGGAAACAAAAACAAACTACTGGGTGTCTGCGAGGATACCACAGGCAGGTGGTATAAGACTTGGCTACCCTTTGGAGGTAGACCAACCGAGGTGTGCGGAAGCAGATGGTAAATGTGTTGAAAACTTTAACTAATATTTGCTGTTTCGAGCCTTGTTGCAGAGCCTTATCCTCATTGGTTACAATACTGCCACTGCGCAAAGCTGTATACTGTACAGTATATGTACCGTACGCATGACCATACGACGCTAAGTATAGTCCGATCGATAAGATAGGGAACATTAGTATACCGTCAGGTAAACAAAACCAGGCGGGTTCGTGGGGTTCTAGGGCAAGGGTGCATTATCTGTCTTTTCGCATTATTCGTCACGGCCATGGCTGATATGTAACGAATAACAGGGAGCTTACTGTAAACGAAAGCGGCAGAGATGAGACTCAGGTTATACTCACGCTTGAAACCGATCGATACTAGCGGTACGGTACATAATATACCGGTAAACAAAACACCATGGATGTGAGGTTCACAAATAGTTTTTGGTCAAAACTACTCGGTTCATATTAGTTTATTAGTATTTAGCATCGATGTTAGCGCCTTTTCATCAAGATTTGTGACCGGGGCGAGCTTTAACCCTCCAGCCCCGGCTACGCATTACATAAATATTCCCCGAAACCCGGGTGTTTTGGCCAAAAAACGTCTAGGCTAGGCTACCGTATCTTTGTTATTCTGACTGCTTCCGCATTCCCGCGCATCCCCAAGCGTAGCTGTGTTATTTACCTGTAGAATGGCGTTAAGTAGAGCTCTCTAAGTCAACTGGTTCAGTTGTGATGATGATTTCATTGGAGATAACTTACGGCAACAACAGCCACTTTACACTACTTTTCGATACTTAACAACATACAGGCACACACGAACAAGCGACGCTCTCCTTCTTGTGGCCGGAGATGCGGGGCGTCGGTCCAGCCGGCTGTTGTTTACATGCGTCGGACCGACGCCTCGCACACCAAGCTCACAGGCTTTCAACCACTGGGCTTAACGCCCAGTGGTTGAAAGCCTGTGAGCTTGGTGTGCGAGGCCCTTCCGGGCAGCTCGTGTATGCTTTTTTATGGGCGTTCAAGAGCCCTTCCGGGAACAGAGGGTTAAGGTGGCATCGAGATGCAAAATATAGATATGAGATTGATAGAGATATGTGAACCTACTGTACATTAATCATACAAATGTCTACTTCTCACAAGGATATTATAGTACTTATGGCCTAAAAGATAACTAATAAATTATATATATATATATACAGTACAGTACCTTGTAAAATACCCCTTCGCAGTAAATTGTGGAAGGTAGGCACTGACATTCTTGTAACTGGAAACACCTGAAAAAATAAAGAAAATAGAACTATAGTATCAATAACAGACAACAGGAGACATGTATACTCGAAGTCACGGGAGAAAAGAAATTCCCGCTTGGCAACCGTCTTCCAACTTATTCGATCGAGTTAGTGCATTCTTGTAGTGAATAGCTAAATGATATACAATGATGCTAAAAACAACACTTCAGTGTAAAACAGTAAATTAAATTATATTTACCTTTTTTTCTAAACACAAAGCTAAATGAAACATAAGTACTGTATTAGCAGTCAGCTGATGAAATACATGGTTGTGGCCTAGCGTATGGAACGAAACACTGACGAAGTAGGGGAGGAAAGAGGAGGATGTTAGATAATATACCATATATCTCCCATATAAAGCAGTGTTGTTATGTCACATGTGTATAGGTTTGCAGTGCAAGGCACATGTGAACAATGATCACCCTGAACGTAGGTATAAAGGAACATTATTGTAGAGAATATACAAACATAATGTCAAGGGAGGGAAAGGGGAGGGAGTTATCCCGCTAAGGAATGAAACCGTTGTGGAGGAAGGAGGAGGGTGTTAGATAATATACCATATATCTCCCATATAAAACAATGTTGTTGTTGTTCCCCAAGCTGCCTGGCCGAACAGCCCCAAGGCCCCGAGCAAGGCCAAGGCCATAACCGAGCGCCCCCACAGAACTCTCCCTGCCGACCACAATAAAGCCTGGGTGACCGAAGCCACTCCATGGCGGGGAGCTGGGGAGGGTGCGGAAACGCCCGGGAAACCAAAGACCCACCCAGGGCCCTGTGCCCCTCAGCAATTATGAAGAGAAAGTTGAGGGGCAAAGGAAATATGTGACGCTTTGGCTTCCAATCTTGGTAGATTGGGAGGTCAATCCACGGAAGAGACGCCGTCACTTGAGATCTAGAAAATATATAAGTAAAAGGAACAGTCAAGAGTAAGCTATGGGTATGGCAGATATCGCTCAGTTCTCACTCTGATAGACCAGCCCATCACCACTTTTAATAGATATACGGAAGCAACCGCACTCACTGAAATCCTGGAGATAACTGCCGGTCGTTCGCATGGACCAGCCGACCATACTTTCATCCAGCCGATGACGTCATCAGCCAGCCTACGACTCGGCGGCCTGCCATTGGCTCGAGGCGGACGAGCTTAGTGCAGGTCGAGCCAGTCAACCTGCGCCACGTTGGCGTGACTGTGCTAATATATTAACACACTTTTTTTTTTTTTTTTTCTTTGCGGGTCCCCTTAGGTACATACAACTATGTACATTCGTAAGTTCGCCAATGTACATAATTACATTTCTTACATGTTGCTGCTGGCGGGCAACACCTAATCCCGACTGACTGCCTGCCGCAGCCGCTCCGTCGACGTGCCCTTCTTGGTAAGGCAGTCTGCCAGTTGTCTTGATGTTGCCACCCATGTTACCTCCTTTAATTCCCCTTTTTCCAACATATCTCTAAGCACTGATATATCAATTCGCAGACGCTTGTCGTCCACCAATTTATAGGAGTATAGGGCTTCCACTAGGCTGCGGTTGTCTACAAAACACTTGATAGGGATACTCCCACATCCGGAGATCTCCTGCAGAATACTCGCCACATACACAGCAGTACTAGCACCATCCAAAAGTGCCAGGGTCTCTGCAGCAAGAGTTGACTTTACCACCCGTCGAACCTTCCTTGATTGCCAGTAAACAGGGCCTCTCACATTATCAGTGTTGCACAGAAAGATGATAAAGCCTCCTTGAGACCCATGGTCCTGCAGGTTGGCGAATGATGCGTCAGCATAGCACTCAATGTGGCACTCTTCTAAAGATCCAATCTTCGGAATAAATAATCGTACAGTAAACCCTCGCTATTTCGGACCTCTATAAATCGGAAACCCGCACTACTCGGACTGGCATCGGCCTCTCGGACATTCACTTCCGTATTTCGGACATTTCCGGCATCGTTCCGACCGTCTCTGACGTTGTCGGACTTTATATAAGTATTCGGAATATGTCCGTCATAACCGTCCTCTGATATCACGAATATTTCCGAAATGTGTCGTAGCGGTGTCCGACAAAGGATGACGTGTCGGACGACCCCTCACGTAACCGGACAATAAGGGTGAATATCCGAGAAACAGAAAGGAGGTCCGACGCCATCTTACATCCGGGGCCCAAGCGCCCGGCTCGGATGCTGGGAGCGTCAGTCCGCACCAAGCTCTGTTGTGTTACACATCGACGCGTGCTATTATTTAGTTCACCATGCCTCCCAAGGATAAGCCTAAGCGTAAGGTGACTTCTGTATCACTTGAAACAAAGCTACAGATGCTAAAGGATCTGGACAGTGGGATGAAAGCCAAGCAGCTTCAGGAGAAGTATAGCTTAGGCAGATCAACAATCTACGACTTCATCCGAGACAAGGAGAAAGTCCGGCATCATGGCGTAGCTGTGCTTCATGGTCCTTCCACCGCCAAGATCTTTCGCAAGGCCAAGCTAGCCTATCAAGACATCGACGACGCAGTGCTGAAGTGGTACCAACAACTTCGTGCTGAGGGCGTACCAGTGAGAGGCATCGAGATCCAGCATGCAGCAGAACGTTTCGGCCAGCATCTTCATCACCAAGACTTCAAGGCTAGCGAGGGGTGGTTGTGGAGGTTCCGAAACCGCCATGGCCTCTCAAACAGGAGTATTTGTGGTGAAATCTTAAGCGCCGATACTTCGGCCATAGAACCCTTCACTGATCGCTTCCACGCCCTTATAACCGAGGAACACCTTCAACATTGGCAGCTCTATAACGGTGACGAGACTGGCTTATATTGGCGTTCTCTACCCTCCAACACACAGGCCCACCGAGAAATCACGTCCACACCTGGCCACAAAACTGTGAAGGAGCGCATTTCAGTGCTTTGCTGCGCTAATGCCGACGCAAGCCACCGTGTGACCCCTACAATCGTCGGCAAATCTCAGAAGCCGAGAGTAATTAAGGACCTCATCATTACCAAGCAACTCCCAGTCGACTATTATGGATCAAAGAAAGCTTGGTTTAACCAGGTCATCACCAAGGATTTCTTTCACAAGAGATTTGTACCCGACGTTCGCTCGTTCCAGAATCGAGTGTATGGTGTACCCTATGACGAAGCTGTTGCCATTTTATTGCTTGACAACGCACCTGCCCACCCTTGTACCACGAAACTGGAGAGTGCAAACGGCAAAATTAAGACAATGTTTCTGCCTCCTAATACCACAAGTGTTATTCAGCCTATGGACCAAGGAATAATTGAAGCTTGCAAAAGGCGATACAAGAGGAAGTTCCTGGAACAATGCCTTGTCATCATAGAAGATGGGATGGACGAAGAAGGTTATGTGGATACACGCGGAAAGAAATCTCTACAAAAACTGAAGCAGTATACCCTGAAAGACTGCATCTACAATTGGGCAGAGGCGTGGCGCGAAGTTTCTTTCAACACACTGAGGAATGGTTGGACCAAGGTCTTAAATATCCCGAAGGTGCAAGATCCGGGTTTTGAAGGGTTTGGGGCAGCTGACTTCAGGAACCTCTTGAACCAGGGTAACCAGGGTGACCTCCCCGAAGAAGAAGTTGACGACTGGCTGCAAGAGGACAGAGACCTACCTGGACACGAGCATAAGACTGACGAACAAATTGCAACCGAGGTGTTGGGGGTAGCCCATGAAGAGACCCAGGATGAGTCGGACGAAGAGACAGAGGGGGGGCCCAAGATATCAGTCTCGCATGCCCTGGACTCCTTTGACACCATTCTTCAGTATCTGACTCAAGTAGATGACTCAAAGTTGCAGTCCCTATACGAACCACTGCGTAATGGTTGATTCCATATTCAGAGGGCACACCTTGATCGGAAAAAACAACAGAAAATCAGCTCCTTTTTTGTACCCTCTGCTCCTCCCAAACCTCGTACTTCGTCTGCTACCAGTGGTGTGTCGCTTGCTAGCACCACCTCCCTCCCAAGTGTTTCCTCAGTTGCTAGCACCTCGTGGAGCACTGTAGACACTGTGCCACTCTCAGACTTAGACATGGATTTGGATGAATTAATGAGTAGCACGCCTGTGCCCATGGATATACCTGAACCTGACATTGTTTGTGAGGTGGAGAAGGACAGTGTGGGTAAGGGTAAAGGTAAGGGTTCCATGACAAGCAAGGGATATGGTCCTAAGAGTGGGGGTGTGAAGAACAGGGAGGTGGAGAAGAACAGTGCGATGGACATTGAGGTGGAGAAGAACAGTGAGGTGAAGAAGGACAGTGAGAAGGGGAGTGAGGTGGTCATGGACAGTGAGGTGGAGAAGGACAGTGAGGTGGAGAAGGACAGTGAGAAGGGGAGTGAGGTGGTCATGGACAGTGAGGTGGAGAAGAACAGTGAGATGGACATTGAGGTGGAGAAGAACAGTGAGGTGAAGAAGGACAGTGAGAAGGGGAGTGAGGTGGTCATGGACAGTGAGGTGGAGAAGAACAGTGAGATGGACATTGAGGTGGAGAAGAACAGTGAGGTGAAGAAGGACAGTGAGAAGGGGAGTGAGGTGGTCATGGACAGTGAGGTGGAGAAGAACAGTGAGGTGGAGAAGGACA
Source organism: Paralithodes platypus (assembly GCA_032716605.1). Lineage (NCBI taxonomy): Eukaryota > Metazoa > Arthropoda > Malacostraca > Decapoda > Lithodidae > Paralithodes > Paralithodes platypus. Next base: position 18,903,550 of record CM064533.1, on the reverse strand, counting down.
GTGGGGTGAAGAAGGACAGTGAGGTGGAGAAGGACAGTGAGGTGGAGAAGGACAGTGGGGTGAAGAAGGACAGTGAGGTGGAGAGAGGTGGAGAAGGACAGTGAGGTGGAGGTGGGGGGTGAAAAGGGGATGCTGCAGTAATTAATGCAGTGTTGGGGAGGGGGGAGGGAGGACATCAAGACTACAGACAAGAGCTATGAAGGGGTAAGTGTAATATAGCCTACTGTACAATACATATTGTAAAACTAAAATACATGTACTGTGTTTTCTATTACAGATTATAGGGTTCGAATAGGGTTGTCTTCGTTTTCTAGGTTGACGCGGACGTCTCTCTTGAGGTCGGATTTTTTCCGTAGTCTCCGATTTCATTGTTGTCTCGGACGGACATTGGTTAGGTCGGATTTTATCCTCTCTTAAGTCGGACATAAGTCAGACCCCGGACATCTCGGATTTTCGGTCATCTCGGACTGGGTCTCCCCCCAATTAGTCCGAGATAGCGAGGGTTTACTGTACATTATCCGATTTCACACGCCCAATCACCTTATTTAGTCTTAATATGTCAGACACCGTAGCCTTTGGAAGTGAAACACTCAGTTTGCACACATCGAACGCTATATCTGGGCGAATGTGAGTAGCCATCCAATTCAGTTGCCCGATCAACGCACGATATTTCGTTCTCTCATGGTCTGACAAATCACTAGTCTTCTCTAATGCTCGACGCTTGCTCAGCGTAACCGGAGTCAATGATGCCCCATACTGAAACTGGTCGATTGTGACACTGCCATCCTCCGTGGTAACTACGTTGAGCCCCACATACTTAAAGCACTTGGAATCTGAGGATCCGACCTGGAAGGTCCTGCGCAACTGGTTTATGACTTGCTGCTCAAAATTCACAGTACCAGCCCACAAGAAGTCATGCAAATGATACCTTCTGTTCCACCACTTCGACTCCACGAAAATAATGCAGGGTCCAGGGACGAGATTTTGGCACCTAGACATATCAGCTGTTCCTTCACCCTCATGTACCATTGACTGGCTGCATCGCATAAACCATACACCGTCTTCCGCAGACGCCACAATAAACCATTGTCGAACTCGGAAGGAGGTCGCAGGTACACTTCACGCTCTATATTGTTCCCTTGTAGGTACGCAGCTTGTATATCCATGGTGTGGCACAACCAACCATTAGCTGAGGCGAAGGATATCGCCAAACGGACAGCCTCCTTTGAGCAAGTGGGAGAATTCTTCTGCAGCTCTACAGTGTCCTCCTCAAAGCCCCTGGCCACCAAACGTGCCTTCACAATAGTCTTCCCTTTCTTCAGCTTCTCTGTGACCACCCAACGTACAGATATGGCATGTTGACCCACATCATCCACCTCGTCATACACCTCATTGTTCCTCCAATTCTCAATTACTCTTTCCTTAGCACACACCACTTCATCCGTATTAAAAAACACAAGCATTTCTGTCGCCTCGTCCACAGTTTCCCACGACGTAAAATCTTTGTCCAGATCCATCCAATTAATATTACCATCTTTGTCACTCTTAATGTTGTAGCAGTTGGGGTATTTACCAGTCATCTTCCCAGCACGACTAACGATTTTGCCTGATATCCACTCACCACTCGCTTTATCAATACCCTTGATCCTTTGACCCACTTTAACTTTCACTACATTACGTTCAGACACACCAGAGGCGATAGCACCGGAATCCGTCTGACGTATGTCACCGGGGGGGACCTCCACAGCAACCTGACCCCCACCACCCACAACATCAACAATGTTACCAGGATGTTCGTCATCATCCGAGTCTAGGTCTGAATCTACGAATCTAGGCACCACATTACCACGTTCACTAGGTACGTCCAGAGTATGGGGAGAAGAATGGGGCACATCCTCACCATTTGACACGGCAGCAATATCAACACTGGTAGGTGCCATGGCAATTCGACATGTGTGTACCCTAATACACATTCCACCGTGCTTCACCAAAAACTGCTTCCCGTCTCTCCCTATTATTGTACCAGGTCCTCGCCACTTATTACTGTCTAGACGCTTGTAGTAAACATCATCTCCGTAGTGTAGGTCTCCATGGTCGCTTTCCCGCACATTATGACGAAGTGCTCTAGTCAGCCTTTCACTAGATTCCGCTATGGTAAATGCTCGTCTTACAGCATGAAGGGCAGTCAGGTTATCCTTAACTATACCAGCAGGTGTGGCCTCGCTGTCTAGCGCTGGCAGGTTATCATAAAAAGCTCCAGGAATCCCAGGGTTCTAGCCAAACACCAACTGGTTAGGCGAGAAACCTGAGAAGGTTGACAGTGCGTTCCTGGCAGCCACAGCCCAAGCCAGAGCAACATCCAGACTACAGCTAGGACAATCCGCCAAAATCTTGCTAACCATTCCACCCAACACAGCATTGAGCCTCTCACAAGCACCATTACTCCAAGGGCTTTCAGCTGCCGTAGTCAGTATCTTAACGTTAAATGACTCACCCAGAGACCTCATGTTTGAATTATTAAATTCACAGCCATTATCTGACAATATTTTTCCTGGGGCACCAAATAACACAACCCAACTGAGAAATATCCCACGAATAATAGTGCCTGCATTCTTGTCATGAATAACCACAGATGTACAATATCTTGTATACAGGTCCACTATCACCAAGAAATACTTCTTGCCCAATGACTTAAGGTCCATAGCAATCACCTCATTAAATCTGTGAGCCATCGGGACACCTACCACTGGTCTCGGGCTCAGTTTCTTATACCTTCTACACACCACTGAACAATCAATTGTCACTTTATCGATCCTCCGTTCCAGGTTTGAGTCCCTGATATCGGCATCCCTTACAAGCGTCTTCAATTTCTCTGCTGTAGGGTGTCCAAACTGACGATGAAGTTTCAAAGCTTTCTTCTCTAGGTCCCCATCTTTGGATAATGCCAGAGCCACAGTGATACCAACTGCCCCGTCTAGTCAAGCCGATAGCGGCAACAGATAGTGTTCTGATGAAGAGGTTTTCAAATTCACGATTCTTTTCGTTCCATTCACTTTGATCTGATTTGTTTCACAATTTATTACCTGTTATGCCCTGATTTTATTCAGGATTAACTATTGCGTAGGTGAGTTCTGCAAGACTGGAATATCCGGTTTCATATACATACATGTGAGGGGTCAACAGAACACATAAATAGAATCTTGGAATGTGATTTGTAATACAGCTTTATTTCGCTAAACACACTCACGGTATAGAAAAAGAATCACTTTCACTTTATAGAACATGAGTAAGAGTAATAAGTTCAGTGATAAGAGCTTGGTCTTTCAATTCTCCAAGCACAATCGTGGATCTGGATTAGAGTATGCACTGCCACTTCCGAGTCTCGGGTATTATTCTTCCGATACGGACATGATAAGAAGCGATAAGAAAGTCACTCGAAGGGGGCATGGATTTGATTTATACAATATCTGATACAGAGTGTTGCTTTAAGGCCTAAGGTTCTAGTTACGTATTCGATTAAGTGGGGGCTAACGTTGAGTTTCGACTTTATACGATCTAGCAGAGTCAAGTAGGCAATTATATTTGTATACTTTTAACCCACTGAGACCCAGCGTCGGCAGTGTTTGATCACCAGCTCCCAGCGACGCATCACGTGCGTCCGGCATATTAAAATCAGTTACGTGGCTCGTAAGGTAGGAAATGGCGGGAGAATAGGAGGGGGAGGTACCGTAGTGTGTGGGCGAGCCGGGCCGGTAGGTGTGAGCGGGGCCAAGACAGCCGCGCGGCCGGTGGTGGTGGGCTTAGTGGGGCTACTTTACCCACTTACTTCACCGCGACTTTGGACCTTCATTACTCCTGTCATATGGGAGCTAGAGGGTTGAGATTTGTGCCATACTCAGTATTCACCCTAGTGCTGCCGGGCGGGTGGTCATGCGGGGGAGGTGAACTTTCTACCCCCCCCCCCCACAAATGACCGAGGTGAGTATTTTTTATTTTTTATTCATTTCTCACCTTTCTCTTCCATTTTAGCTAAACAAAAATGTTTGAGGCTCCCCCCCCCAAAAAAAAAATATCCGAGGCGATTTTTTTTTTCTTCATTTCTCACCCTTGTCTTCCATTTTAGCAAACAATAAAAAAAAATGAAAATCGCTTGGGAATAGGATGAACAAAATAATATAACTAGCCGGGGCTCAGCGGGTTAACCGTTAATGCGCGGATGGGGATTCGTCACTGAGATTACATCACCTTTTACGACCTATCCCTTATTTATGGGATCACAGAATATCTATACCAAAACATCCAATTTAGGAATAACTCGTGTCGTGGCTGGGGGTAAATATTGTCGCGGTAATATCTCGTAATATGTTTACTGGAACGAATCTCTGGCAAAACAGGGGACTCTAGGATCAAACTCGAAATCTCTATGGTTAGCGAATAACTCAAAGGTGAACAAAGGCAAACACAACGGGTTGGTAACACGGTATCTATACACTGATACTATAATACGAAATCGTGCCCGATCAGGTTATCTTCTTTCTCCTCTTGAATCTGGTGTCGTCGGGGGCTTCTCGGCTGCTCCAGGGGGCCGTCCAGGGGGTCCAGTTGTGTGAAGAAGTTACAGATGGGTCAGTTGACCGGTGATGAAGTTGAGTTCAGGGTCTCTCCTATGGATCTTAAATGGTCTGCTTCTGGGCTGAGGCCAGGGTAGCGTCTCATCGGACAAACGTAAGCATTGGGTCTGCACAAACCTTGCTTAACTATCTCTGATCCATGACGAGAGGTTCAATCAACCCAAGTGCATATGTGGCGATATATATATTTCTCTTAGGTCCCTATATTTACCTGTGATCTACCACGGTTAATACAGGCCCAGGAATATAATATATCAGCTCCTGGTGTTCAGCTTGCGGGGTGCCGGTCGGTTACTAACAGGAGAGTAAAACAGTCTTCCCACAGAGCGACGTCCCGCTCGGCAAGAAGCTATGTTTTAAAACTGCCCGCTATCCTCCTCTCGTGGTTTATATATGGCAGGGTGACTCGGTGTTGCCCGGGCCGGGGGCTGATGGGTCCCTTCCAATTCAGGGCCAGGGCGGCTGTGCAGGGCTGTGGGGTCAACATCTGGCAATCTGGCCCTTCGTTCCCAATGTTCTGAATTAGATAAGTGTTAGTTCACACACCGACATATAAGAATAGTTAATGGCAGGTGGTATGGCAAGCAAGGGACCCGTCGCCTTGTTGTTGTCGGCGGCGAGGGGAGGAGCACCTCGGCCAGGAGGGTCAGTGGTTAATCGTTTGACTTGATAAGTAGGTTACTTTTAAAAAGAAGGGGAACAAGGGGAAGAAAGGTAAGTGAACAGTTCTCTCGTACCTGTAGGTCTTGGTGAGATTGAATAACAAGTCCTGTAATACCTCACAGGTGTTGGCACGTGTATACAGGTGGTGGTTAGGCGCGGTTGCCCTGGTGGTCCCGTATACCGGGGTCAAGGAGGGCGGCGCAGGTAGGAGTCCCTCTGGACTGGACACGGCTCGATGGCCGAGTTAATTTGTTGTTGTCGGCCCACCTGGGTTAGCGTGGAAATACCCACGTAGACCACGTGTGGACAAGGGAGAGATATCTAGAGAGAGAAAATACAGCTTTATAGTCGTCAATAAAGTAGGCATGCGTAATCAGGCGGCAGTGCAATTATCATTATCATGGTGATAGACTGTGTTGGCTACGCACCTGGGGCGAGCCCGTGACGGAAGACATTGGCGCTTCCGTGGGGTGATCAGGTCGTCGTCCATGCATGCATAGCTGTCGCCTGCTTGGTTGCAACGGAAAAAAAAGATAGGATCATGTGAACTGTACTCCGAGAAGGAAGTGTCTTGACGAGGCGTGTAGAAGGCATGTGGAGGGAGGCTAGAAAAGAAAAACAGGCTGGATTATGCAATGCAAGGTTTAGGGAAAAATAGATTGTGCGAGGTGGCGATTTCCTTATTATTCTACGGTTAGTAGGTCAGTCATCATGCGGGGTTAGTATGTTAATAAGTAACACATGGTAAATGATACAATCAATATCTAAGTGGCACAGTTATATTTATTAGTGGCCCCTCCATCATTGACGAACATGCCTATTACATGAGGCATCCTCTTCAAACACTAATCCGCCGTAGTTTGAATCTACCGCACAGAGCATTTAAAATCTGAGGAGCCTTCATCATGAGCGCACGCGACCTCACTCATGGCTTCAGTCATTATGAATTGGGTTCTCACTACGAAAAAACTTCGTAAAAAATAAAAATAAAAAGAAAATAAGAATAACTATCCAATAAGCTTTCCATCATATCGTGGATGTACTTGTGTGGATCTTTGACCAGACGCTGATTCAGGCGTCATTCTTCCTTCTCTGCTCTGCGATCAGCCGGCCCGGACGTGTCTCTCCACGCTCCGCTGGTTCCGCATTTGCTGCGTCCCTGGTGAGTTTTTTCTCATTTGTTTACTCCGGGATGTATCGAGTTAGGTTAGGATAGGCGTAGCAGGAGTGTCCTGGGCTGGTTGCCCGCAGTGCAGTGTATTTTGGGTCGTATGTTTGGGGCATCTATTTCGGATGTACCCTCGTGGTCCTGTTGTGGACAGGTGAACTTTTTCACAGTTAGCTAGCTTTGTGATGCAGGCGGCTTTCATTACGCGTTATTGCTTCATTTTATCTTTCTGATGAGGTAGCGTATTTTTGCTGACGTTCCCAGCGTATTTTTTTTCACTTAGTGAAGTTTTTTCTGGGTCCCGAGTCAGTTCTTCCCTGTGCCGGAGGTATTTGCTAGAGTGGTGTGTTGGCGGTGGTTCCTGTTGTGATATAATTCAGTGCTTTTTGTTTATATTCCGACATGTTAATGTTATCCGTCTGCCTAGGCCTAGCCAGCCTCTCGTAGCTTTACCACATATACAAGTGTTATTGATTTATTTTCTAAATATGTACTACTGTGTCATGTGTGTCCTGGTTTAGTTGTGTATTGGCTATTTCCACGGACTATTTATGTGTCCTGGGTTAGTTGTGTATTGGCTAATTCCACGGACTATGTTGGGCCCGGCGTTAGTTGTGTTTTGGCTACGCCTCGGTCCGGTGGTGCGTTCAGATGGTGTCTGAACGGGGTGGGTTTTTCCGGCGGGTTTTTCTCGGTTTCACCTTGATAACCCTGGCTGGTTGCCGAGTTTTGGCCACGCGTGGTTTTAAAACAGGCTTGTTTCCCCGGCGAGTGGGTGTCTGTAGCTCCCCAGGACTGCGTCTCTGGGGTGCCTGTTGCAGGCTCCTTATGTTTCCCGGCGGGTTGGAAGTACCCATCTAACAGTGTTCATACGGACACGTGTTGTTTGTAGTTTTTTCGGTTTTGCAAAGCCAATATAAAACTATGCTGTTGTTGTATTTCCTCCCCGGCGATCTTTTACAAAGAAGTGGGGTTAGGAACAATTGGTGTTAACTTTTAAACTTTAAATCACCCGGCGGGTGCAACCTGGAAGGGTGGGATGCCCGAATTTGCAAAATTCAGTTTAGTTGACCAGACAATTGAGGGATGCATTGTGTATCGCCTCCTTCAACATACGGCGCTTTAGGGAACAATAGGGGTTAACGTTTTTTAAACTATTATTCACACCCGGCGGGTGCTCCTTGGAAGGAGATAACGAAGGAGGAAGGAAATAACGAATTTACAATTCAGTTAGTTAACCAGACAATTGAGGGATACGTTTTGTATCGCCGCCTTCGACATACGGCGATCTAAAAAGAGACTTAGGGAGAAGTTAGATCTCGTATATTTGTCAGGCTTCCCAGTTTTTGATCTACGAGATCATCCGGGGGCCGGCGTCTTTTTTAGTTTGTTTTTCTCCAAAATTGCATCTTGAAACAAGCACCACCGGAAAGACTTAATCAGTTATAAACGCCATGCTGGTCTTTATATATTATGTCAGAGGGTATTTGTAAATCTTTTGGACATACAGTAAAAGTCCGTTAATCCGACGACCGATGATTCGAATCTCCCAATAGTCCGAATTTTTCAATTTGAGGCCAAATCCGAATTTCAAGAAGTCCCAAAGTCCCCTTTTTGAGGCATTAGGCCACTCAAATGACACATAATGGAGCACACACATATCATATGTTCATGAATTCACTTTAAAAGTTTACCATTGTCATTGTAGCCTATTATCTACTTCAAAACATTCAGATTAATGGTCAAAGGAAGCTACTGATATAATCGTAAACACCTTCATCTTCTTCTTCTTCCACATCGTCTGCTAGAGAGTTTGTTTTGCTCTTGAACGCATCCTTGGGACGCTCCGATGCGCTACTGGCTTGCACCGCATTTTCTGCAAGCGCATTCAGTCTTGAGCTTGAAAACGCACCTTTCAAGAAGTCCCAAAGTCCCCTTTTTGAGGCATTAGGCCACTCAAATGACACATAATGGAGCACACACATATCATATGTTCATGAATTCACTTTAAAAGTTTACCATTGTCATTGTAGCCTATTATCTACTTCAAAACATTCAGATTAATGGTCAAAGGAAGCTACTGATATAATCGTAAACACCTTCGTCTTCTTCTTCTTCCACATCGTCTGCTAGAGAGTTTGTTTTGCTCTTGAACGCATCCTTGGGACGCTCCGATGCGCTACTGGCTTGCACCGCATTTTCTGCAAGCGCATTCAGTCTTGAGCTTGAAAACGCACCTTTGGACGTATTAGTCTTGAGCTTGAAAACGCACCTTTGGACGTATTAGTCTTGAGCTTGAAAACGCACCTTTGGATGTTTCGATACGCTACTATTTATAGTTCAGTGATCGGAGCATCCCAAGGGTGCTTTCAAGACAACAAGACAAGGGTGCTTTCAATACAATATAATATAACAGAGCACGTCACAAAAGGAAAATCACAAAAGGAAAATTACAAGAACCTCTCAGGGAAGTGCCGTTGTTAAGGCATTACTTCCCGAACCACATCTGATCTTCAAGAGCAAGACAAACTCGCTAGTAGACAGAAGAAGAAGAAGACGTTTATATCAGCAGATTCCTTTGACCATTAATCTGAATGTTTTGAAGTAGTTAATAGGCTACAATGACAATGGTAAACTTTTGAAGTGATTTCATGAACATATGATATGTGTGTGTGCACCATTGTGTCATTTGGGTGGCCTAATGTCTCAATGTTTTCGTCATACACAGGTTCATAGGGGTAAAGTCCGAAAATCCGAAAAATCCACTAATCCGAACGAGAGCCGGTCCGCTGCCCTTCGGATTAACGGAAGTTTACTGTATTAAGATATTCTGAAATCTTTTACTTAGGAAACCCCACCGCGTAGCGAGCTGTAGTCGTTGAGTATGACGTCTCGTTACCCGGCGGGTTCTTGAACACTTGTGTGCGTACATGTTTGGGTTAACCTTATGAGCATTAATTCCTGGAATTTTTTTTTTTTTTTTTCCAGAGCTGGGTCCCGGCGGGTCTATGCAGAACCTGGAGTAAGTATCCCACCAGTCTCTGTCATGGCTACCTTTGCCCCGGTTTTTGCTTTATGCATTACGCCCTCCTGTTCAGGTATCCCTATTTTTGCGCACACCCTTTGTTTAAAAAGTGTTAAAATGTCTCGTTTGGTGTGGGTTACCTTTCCGGCGTTTTTTCTCGTTGCTCCGAGAACACCGTGTTTGTTTACCGAGTTTGAGTCAGGATGGCTCAAAATAGGTAAGTTACCCCGACGAGTTTGGTCGCTTGAGGGATCATAAGAAACTGCGTTTTCTGTGGTCGAGCCTGGGATCAGGCTTCCTGTGTTATTCATTGCTTTATGCATTACGCCCTCCTGTAATGTATAGTTTAGTGTGGGTTACCTTTCCGGCGTTTTTCTCGTTGCTCCGAGAACACCGTTTTTGTTTACCGAGTTTTAGTCAGGATGGCTAAAATAGGTAAGTTACCCCGACGAGTTTGGTCGGTTGAGGGCTCATCAGAAACTGCGTTTTCTATGGTCGAGCCTGGGATCAGGCTTCCTGGGTTATTCCCGTCGAGGGGGGCTCCACACAGTTTTCTAGGTGATCAGGCTGACACCTGTTGGACTTAGTTTTCTCTGCTTTTCAAAGCCATTGAAACAATGCTGTCTGTTTGTTTGGTCTTTACCTCCCGGCGACCTTTTTACAAAGAGGTCTAGAGCAGGTATCATTGGTTTGACATTGCATATCAAACCCGGCGGGTGGTTATATTAATGGATTTGCGATTCGAGATAATTTGCCAAACAATTGATGGATACAATAGGGTATCACGGCCTTCAACACGGCGATCTATGAGGGCTTCTGGGAGAAGCCGGATTAGAGATTAAGATAGGCTTAGACTTTTTATGGGATAAAAAGATGCCTGAATCTTACTAGTGTTTCAAGTGTAAAGGGATACTTGAAAGACTTCATCTTTATTAAAGATATGCTTCATCTTTATGAGGATTAAGGAGTTATGCTTAATTCTTTTGGACAGGTAAAAGATATGCTGAAATCTTTAATAGGCCATTGAAACAATGCCGTTTGTTTGTTTAGTCTTTCCCTCCCGGCGACCTTTTTACAAAGAGGTCTGGGGCAGGTACAATTGGTTTGACATTGCATGTCAAACCCGGCGGTTGTACCTTTGGGTGGTTATATTAACTGATTTGCAATTCGCGATATTTGTATTTCCTCCCCGGCGATCTTTTACAAAGAAGTGGGGTTAGGAACAATTGGGGTTAACTTTTAAAACTTTAAATCACCCGGCGGGTGCAACCTGGAAGGGTGGGATGCCCGAATTTGCAAAATTCAGTTTAGTTGACCAGACAATTGAGGGATGCATTGTGTATCGCCTCCTTCAACGTGGTCGAGCCTGGGATCAGGCCTCCTGTGTTATTCATTTGATTTATGCATTACGCCCTCCTGTCATGTATAGTTTAGTGTGGGTTACCTTTCCGGCATTTTTCTCGTTGCTCCGAGGACACCGTTTTTGTTTACCGAGTTTTAGTCAGGATGGCTAAAATAGGTAAGTTACCCCGACGAGTTTGGTCGCTTGAGGGCTCATCAGAAACTGCGTTTTCTATGGTCGAGCCTGGGATCAGGCTTCCTGGGTTATTCCCGTCGAGGGGGGCTCCACACAGTTTTCTAGGTGATCAGGCTGACACCTGTTGGACTTAGTTTTCTCTGCTTTTCAAAGCCATTGAAACATTGCTGTCTGTTTGTTTGGTCTTTACCTCCCGGCGACCTTTTTACAAAGAGGTCTGGGGCAGGTATAATTGGTTTGACATTGCATATAAAACCCGGCGGATGTACCTTCGAGTGGTTATATTAACGGTTTTGCGATTCAAGATAATTTGCCAAACAATTAAAAGTGTAAAGGGATACTTGAAAGACTTCATCTTTAACCCTCCAGCCCCGGCTATGTATTATATATATATTCCTCGAAACCCGGGTGTTTTGGCCGAAAAACGTCTAGGCTAGGCTACCGTATATGTGTTAATCTGACTGCTTCCCGCATATCCCCAAGCGTAGCTGTGTTATTTACCTGGAGAATGGCATTAAGTAGAGCTCTCTAAGTCAACTGGTTGAGTTGTGATGATGATTTCATTGGAGATAACTTTATGGCCAAAACAGCCACTTTACACTACTTTTCGATACTTAACAACAACATACAGGCACACACGAACAAGCGACGCTCTCCTTCTTGTGGCCGGAGATGCGGGGCGTCGGTCCAGCCGGCTGTTGTTTACATGCGTCGGACCGACGCCTCGCACACGAAGCTCACAGGCTTTCAACCACTGGGCGTTCAAGAGCCCTTCCGGGTACCTGTTATATGCTTTTTTTATGGGCGTTCAAGAGCCCTTCCGTGGTGAGAGGGTTAATAAAGATATGCTTCATCTTTATGAGGATTAAGAAGTTATGCTTAATTCTTTTGGACAGGTAAAAGATAAGCTGAAATCTTTAATAAGCCATTGAAACAATGCCGTTTGTTTGTTTAGTCTTTCCCTCCCGGCGACCTTTTTACAAAGAGGTCTGGGGCAGGTACAATTGGTTGGACATTGCATATAAAACCCGGCGGTTGTACCTTTTGGTGGTTATATTAACTGATTTGCAATTCGCGATATTTTGCCAAACAATTGATTGATACAATAGGGTGTCACGGCCTTCAAGACAGCGATCTATGAGGGCTTCTGGGAGAAGCCAGATTAGAGATTAAGATAGGCTTAGACTTTTTATAGGATAAAAAGATGCCGGAATCTTACTAGTGTTTCAAGTGTAAAGGGATACTTGCAAGACTTCATCTTTAATAAAGATATGCTTCATCTTTATGAGGGTTCAGAAGATATGCTTAAATCTTCCGGACGGGTAAAGATATGCTGAATCTTTAATATGAAACTAAAGGGACAACGAAAAGTAGTGGTGGAGTGCTACGGTTCGTTGACCGGCGGTTTTGAAGCACATATTTTGTACCATTTTTTGGGTGTAACCCTATGAGCATTAATCCCCGGAAATTTCTCTTTCCAGGGCGGAGTACCGGTGTTGCACCAGGTGACCAGGTAGTTCCCGGGGACGGGGTAGTTTTCCCCCAGTCTCTGTCGTGTCGGCACTTGAACCTCTCATTGCGGTATGTTCAACGCCGTTAAGCTCAGGTAGCCCTATCTTATTTCTATTTGTTAATGAAATAATTTAATAGCTGAATCATAATAAACATATATATTTTCTATGATTATATTATGATAATATTATGTTTATTTATAGTAATTTATTTTAATACACTTAAATATAAATTAACTTAATTAGTATACTTTATGATTTTGCTCACCAGCTCTACTTTCAATGTGTTAACGAGCTATGGGAGCTTTTAATTATCATAAACCTTTACGGGACTCGGACGAGGGCTCCCATTCAGGGAGTATACCGAGCTCGCAAGCGAGGGACAGCCACAGCCAAGGTGTATGGCGATACTCACAGTCATACCTCACCCGCCGGCCGATAACGCCGGCGGACGAACCTGATGCTCTGATGACGGACGAGAACAGGTTGATTTCCATTTATCTATTTTCCGCCGCCAGACGCGTCTCTAATGTGCCACGTAGTCCACAAACTACAGGATTAGCGAGGCGTTGTCTCGCTAATCGCGCCCCTGTGGCCGGCGCAGTGGGGTACCAGCATTTGAACACGTGGTGCCCGCACCCAGTGTCACTCCTGGTCGGGTTGTTCCACTTAGAACACAATTGGCAACCTAGAAACCTCGCGGACTTGTTCATTTTGGACATTCAGGAGGCCAAGTGGCTAGCACCATCTGGTAGCGACGTGACCAAGATATTCACGAATCAATATACCCAGTCTACAAAGCGACAGTTTCCATCGCATTGGCAAGCTTTTACGTCTCGGATTCTTCGAACAAAACGAACTGTGCCCTCGGTGGCGTGGGTTGTTTATTATTTAATTTATCTGTTCATGCAGAAACATTTATCTGAAAGTGATTTATGTGGGCAGGTTTTAAACTCCGCCCACCTCCCCGTCGGCTCAGGCCTACATGGTCTCTGGACAAAGCATCGTCGCATTAGTTTTTAATTATTTAAATTATCTGTTTGAGCAGAAACGTTTATCTGTGGTAACATTAAAAAATCACTTAACTGCGATTAGAGTGCCCTTTTTAGACCTTACAGGTCTCTCCATACCGGTAGCGGAGGAAACAGGTTTTATGAGGGCATGTTTTAAACTCCGCCCACCTCCCCGTCAGCTCATGCCTACTTGGTCTCTGGACAAGGCATTGTCTTTACTTCACTCTCGTCTGTACCAAAATACTGCAGATTTTGCATTACTCTTAAAAAAGGCTGTATTCCTTTTGGCTTTGGCCACCGGGAACAGAGTGTCTGAGCTGGCGGCGATGAGCAACACACCTAATTGCCTTAGGTTTGGTAGACTTAATGAATGTATTCACATTGCACCTTCCCCGGGATTTGTAGCCAAGACTGAGCACAGAGCACACGTGTTTTCTGAGTTCACGGTGCCGGCGTTAAAAAGGGGAAAGGTGCACCATATCTATGTCCAGTGCAAGCTCTAACCAAATATTTGAGAGTGGCTCCTCTAACCCCCAAAGTGCTTTGTGGGTAGCGAGTACGGGTAAACGCTTACTGAAACGGAGATTAGCTTCTCTTCTGGTCGAAGTCATTAAAGAGAGTAATCCCGGCGTTGTGGGTAGGGCCCACGATTTACGCAAATGGGCAGCCTCTTTACGTTTCCTGAAGAACTTTTCAGTAGATCTTTCGTCCACACAGTTGTGGGCGTCTAATCATACGTTTTTGACTAGATACTTGTCAGTTGCTCTAGACAAACCTTCCTTACCATGTATAGCTTTAAGGCAGAGGGTCTAGGTGGCCCTTCAGTCACTTTTGTTTACTTTCAAGGAAAAAGGGGGGGCGGTGCAGTCAGTGTAACATAGGACATCCTAGACCCCGCCGGAATGTAAGAGCTGTGATACAATTTATGGATAATGTGATATGAAAATTTCTCTGCGAGAAATTGTGCTAGTACAGTGGTGCACCAAGTTTCGCGCCCAATAGGGACCGCCGAAAGTGCCGCGATAGTGCGATTCGCGAAAGTTGGGGCATTGAGCTTATGGGAATTAATTTAATAGGGACCGGGCATTAACGAAAACTCACTCCCATGTTGAACAAACCATCATGAAATACATATTATATAGAGTACATACCGGTAGTAGATAAGCATATAAATGATAGATAAATATAATGAAACACAAATAAAACTAACCATAGACAGCAGTGTTAAGGACTTGATGGGCTCGATGGTAGGGGTTATCCGAGGCATTGGGTAGGGCTAGTTGGCCCCACCACTGCCTCCACCATCTCTCTCCTCACCACTCATCTGCGCACATCGCCGTAGCACATCCATTCGGTGTTGGTTTTCCCCTAAAGCCTGCTCCTCAACAAAGCCCGAGAAATCATCGTCGAGCATGAGGTTTGCCAAGGCTTGGGGATCTGGTCGGTTGCCTTGTTCAGAGGAACCTTCAGCCTGGACTGGAACCTCTACCTCCCTAGGCTGCTGGGGTCTCGGCGGCTGCAGGTAACGAGTTATCAAAGCCTGTTGGCCTTCATTAACTTGTTTGTTGAAAACTTCACTAAGAAGGGAGATGACTGACTGAAGATTCTCCATTATTTTGTCTTTGTTGGTGATTGAAAGCTGCTCGGTCTCCTCAGCAATTGACTCGCAGGACACGATGGTGCGGGAGAGGAAGGCTGTGGTGGCAACTTTCACTTTTTCCTCTTGTTGTTTGCCAGGTTGTTTGCCATCTTCAATTTCCATCTTGTCAGCTTCCATCATATCTTCTAGCGACTCCTCTTGTGTGTGGCCGATCAGGTCTTCAAGGTCTTCGTTCGTTACCTCAGCAAAGCCAGGAACAGGGACCTGCCTTATTGCGTCTAGGGTTTGTGCTAACAGCCGTTGACGTCCCTCTCGGCCTGGCTGGGTGGTGATGAGATGTGGCAACAGATTTTTCCAAGCGTGAGTCAAGGCGGCCACCGACAATGACTCCCATGCCTTCACAAATGCCTCGACGGCCTGACGGATGTTTAATTTTTTCCAGATTTCAGAGTTACGAGCACCTTTCTCCATTTCTGCCAATATTTTGTTTTTCAGTTCATCATAATACTTGCGCTTCGTCACCCCCTTCCGATAGTCTCGCTTTGTCTTCACTTTTCCTCCTGCTTTAGGCCTTCGATCGTCATTATTACCGTCACCTGGACCATCCCCCATTCCACTTGCACTAGAAGATGCCATAATTAAAGCATATATGGCGGGACAGCAACGAGAAGGCACGATGTGGTTGATCACAGCACGTAAACTAAACTGAACCAAGCGCGGGAGAAGGTCAACTGTTTACTGGCGCTGTCTGGCGGTGGCCAGATTTCGTAGCTAGGGCGCGAAACTCTGATTTTTTACCGCGAAAGTCAAATCGGTGGAATATTTAGAGACTGCCGCGAAAGTGTGATTCGCGAATCGAGATGTCGCGAAACTTGGTGCACCACTGTAAACTTATTTTCCAGGCTACCCTGTCCTGCTGGAGTAGTACAATTTGCCCAGTTGATCCTTGGCAAATTGAAATCTCCAATAAAATGTTTATATTTGTTCTCTCTATTATCTATCTCCTCCATTGCTTTCAGTAGGTTATCATCCTCTCCCCTGCTATTATTTGGGCTTCTATATATAGAGGCAATTAGAATTGATCCTCTTACACATTTTACTTCAATACACAAATACTCACAATACTGCTGTCTCATATCCACCTCATTAACCTTGAGCTCTTTTCTTACATAAATAAACAGTCCTCTTCCGACCTCTGCTCTAATAGCATTTCTCTCATATAACTCAAAACCCTCCAAACTATATTCCACCAGTTCCCTTTCAATTCTAGCATTTTTTGGTCTTACTTCCTGTAGGGCTATGACATCAGGTTTTTCCTCTTCATCCTGCAACCTACATATCAGTTCTCTTTTCTTGTCCTGGGTAAACACATCCACATTACTAAACATAATCCTTAATCCATCTACCATTCCTTCAGCAATTACACCATCCCGCTCCTCCAGTCCGTACCCTACTCCCCCGTTAGCACTACTGGGTCTGCCTCTTTGTCTCCTGTCTCTCCCTGTGACACCTCCACCCCGTTCTCCTCCTCCGTCACAACTCCCATCACATTCTCTCCCTCCCTGATCTCCCCCTCCCTTCTACTCTTATAAACCACTTCCTCACTTTTCCGTCCCTCACTCTCCAGTAAAAGTTTCTCTTATCCTCCTCATCCAACTTTCCATTATTTTCATCAGCCTTTTCTTGTAATTCCTTAATTTTTTTCCTTTGTTCTATACTCAAATCCTTCTTTAGTCTTATGTGTTTCAGTTTATCATTTGTATTTAGCCTCCAACTAAAATTTGTCACAGTCTCCGCCACTACCCTAGTTTTAAACTGTACCCTTATAGGTCTCATCTCTCCCCTTTTATATCTACCTATCCTACTGACCTCCTCCACCTGCCCTTCCCATCCATATTCGTCCTCATCCACACCTTTCAAGACCTCCTTCACTGTCTCTATATCCCTCACTTTTCTCACTCCATTATCATTCATATTAGTCTCTATATCTCCATACAAGATTACACCCCTATCCCTGTCCATGGCCTCCCTCACGACACTCTCCTTGTTCTTCATGACCCCTACAACTGCACTCTCAAAACTTTTTTTGGTCATATTCATTTCTTCCTTTTGCTCTTTCATAATATCCTCCAAATCCTTGACTTTTTGTTTACCTACCACCGTCCATGCAGTCGACTCCTTTACTTCCGTGAAACGTCCTTCGTATTCCTTCAGCTGCTCCTTCAATGCCATATTCTCTGCTCCCAGTTCATCTACCCTTTTCAATACCATCTCTAGGCTCTCATTAACTGCCAAAATAGGCCTGCATTCACTTCCTTCGCTAGGCCTATTCCCTTCCCCACCTGTCACACCACACATTACACACAGTGCCTTAACTTTCTCACCAATATCCCCCTTCCATTTCTCCGTATCATTCATCCACTTTTCCAAATCCTTCACAACAATACTAACCTCTTCTAACTTCTTATCTGTGCTCTTAAATCCCCGAAAACGTTGTAACCTTCCTTCCGCCTCCGTCATACCCGAAATTCCCTCTGCCATGTTTGTTTACAAACTCAACAACTCACAACCCTACCGCTGTCCCGTCACTACACACTCTTATTACACTATATATCACCCCTCCACCACACCAATATATCCTCCAAACACTTCACTAAAGCCTTCCTCTTCTTGCTAGTCCCGTATGCACTCGATATTCCGTGAATTAATTGACCATTCCCATAACATATGCCGGAGCCTCAAAACTTGCGTCCGCCTTCCGCCATGGTGTGCCGCCATCTCTATATGTGTGCCAGGAGTACACCGGGCACCATACAAGGCGAGCACGGTCACGTCGGAAAGCCAGCGGCAGCCAGACCCGCCACCCGACTACCAGAAACCAGTGTCACGATGGACAAAGGACTCCCGAGCAATAGCCCTGGCGTCGCGTCCTGTATGGAAAACCGCGACGCCAGAAGGTCCAGAGTCCAGTCCAGAACCCACAAAGGAGGGGGCTTGCGTGGCGGCGGGCGTGCCCGGAAGGCAGTGGTCAGGAAGGAAACCAGCACGGTTGGTGGAACGACAAGCCCAGCCAGAGACACAAAGACCACCTGGAAGGGAGACAGGCGGCAGCGCACAGAGCGAAACAGGAAGTGACGGGCGCGGAAAAAGCGAAGCAAGCAGCGCTAAAGGCGGATGTCCCGCATCCAGGGTGGAAGAGACGTCCAGCGGGACACGGAAGACCATGGAGAGTCTGACCAGGAACAGGGGAGGAAGGCAGGGAGGACCCGACTGTGGACCGGGAGCCACCGAGCCCGCGAACGTCAACGAGGGCCCGAGGTAGCCAACCTGGCCCAAGAGGAATCGCGAGACAGGCAGGGGCACCGGAAACGGGCACTCTCACCACAGCTGGGCGCACCAAGCCAGTGCCAGCCACGGGGGCGGCAACAACCAGACCCAGCCGCGGAACTGTCGTAGCTTCAGGGGGATGTCGCACAGCAAGAGTGCGACCGGAGGAGGAACACGAAGAGCTCCGCCACCTTGCCCCATATGTCCGCGAATGCATCCAGAACCATTGCCGGGGTGCGAGACAGGATGGAGAGGGACAAAGGCAACATGTGCAACCCCCATGAGGCGAACAAGGAGAGCCCCGGAACACCCCAAGAAGCAGTCAGGTCGACGAAGACAGAATGCGGCAGCGACCACTCTACCAGAACAGCCCGTCCGGACAACAGGCAGTCACAGGCAGGCAGGAAGTGCGCAGGGACACGCAGTGCCGGACCGCCAGGAAGAACCACGGCACTGCGATCCCCAACAGAGGACAAGACCTGGAGGACCTCTGCACGCGGAGACCATGGACCTCCGACTGAACGTGCAACCCGAAAGCCACCGACTCGCCCGAAAGAGCGAACGTGTGAACCCACAGGAAGAACAACGGCACCAACAGGCCGAGAGCATCGACTGGTAGGGGCGTGTGCCCAGACGTCGATGCCCCATGGACAACCGGGAGCCCGAAGCCACCTCGCACAATGTATCTGCGACCACCCAGATCGTCGGCAGAGGGGCAGGCCAGGGCACGGCTGCAGAGAGCGAGCCCCGAGTGACCCAGGACCGAAGGGAGACGTGGAGGGCCCCAGACTGCGGCGACAAAGGACGCCCCAGCAGAGTGTCCACCCCGAAAGTCACCGACACGTCCGAAGAGCCAGTGCGTGAACCCTCAGGAATAACAATGTCACCAATAGGTCGAGAGCATCGACGTGCAGGGGCACGTTCCCGACCACCAGCCCTGACGGTGAAGGCCCATGGAATAGTGGGAGCTCCAAGCCACCACACACGACTAATCTGTGACTAACCAGAATGTCGGTGGTGGGGCAGATCAGGGCCTGGGTGGCGAGAGAGAGCCCCGAGCGACCCAGAGTCCCAAAGGGTCGGTAAACGGTGCACGGTACTAGCCACAACCTGGAACGTGGCGGCCGACAGGGAGCACGGCCAGTGCATACCGAGCCAGGGTGTAGGAGACCACCCACCAAACGTCCAGGTAAAACAGGAGCCGGATACCGTCTCGCAGGAGAGGAACCAGAGCCTGTATTACCAGCAGAGGGCCAAAATGCACCCGGCAGCTCCCGCGACATCACCTACGACAGTGGTCGTAGCGTCAGTCGGACCATGAGTACCAACAGCACGTGAAACCGAGTGCTAATGAGAGAACAGGCGAGGGCCGACAGAACTAGCACCGGACTCATCGCGTCCCAGGCAGTCTACTGTACCAGGAATACACGAGAGAGGAAAACCCTGTGGCCGAGTTGCACCACCGGAACTACACTTTTCCCGTGCATGGATGCGACCATGGTGGCCACGTCGCTAGGGTAGATTCCACCTGGTAACCGTTCGGCCCATCATGCCTCGTGGCCAGTGAAGATGGGCGCAAGGGAGAAAAATTCAGTGGGGACTCCCGCGACAATGTAAGCAACCCTGTCTGAGAGGCGAGAAGGAGACCGACCTGGAGATCCGACACGTGTTGAGACGTGGAAGCCCCTCCGAAACGGCTCTTGAGTGCCACGAGCAGGCTCTACCACTCCCCCCCCCCCCTTTTCTGACGAAAAGGGCGTGACACATCGCCACCCGTCCGGGGGAGTCCACCCCGACGAAGCGCGACCAGAGGAAGAGAGCTTGCTCCCCAAACTTGTGTGAGGGCCCACAAGCTGAGCAGAAGCTTCCTTGAACAGTACCGTACCCAACTCAACCAGTCAAGGTAGGGAAGGCAAGGAAGACACACCAGGGGAGAGGAGGCACATCCCCCAGGTTTCCTATAACAACTTTAATCTCCAGGCTTGTGTGATGGCCAACAAGCTGAGCAAGAACGCCAAGCTTGTGGGAGGGCTTACAAGCTGAGCAGTGTCTTCCTTGAACAGTACTGTACCCATCTCAACCTGTCAAGGGAGGGGCGGCAAGGAAGACACACCAGGGGAGAGGAGGCACATCCCCCAGAACTCCTACAGCATCTCCTTATTATCTCCAAGCTTGGGAAAGGCCATCAAGCTGAGCAGTGTCTTCCTTGATCAGGAACCCGTCTCAAGGGCCAATAAGCTGAGCATGATTTCCAAGCGTGTGTGTTGGCCCTCAAGCTGAGCAAAAATGCGGGCATCTCCTTATGATCTCTAAGCTTGGAAAGGCCATCAAGCTGAGCAGCGTCTTCCTTGAACAGTAACCCATCTCAACCAATCAAGGCAGGGGGCAAGGAAGACACACCAGGGGAGAGGAGGCACATCCCCCAGGAACCACCCAACCCACAGAGATAGAGCATAGCCCATGAAGAGACAGTGGCAGGGAGGGTGGTGGCACAAATAGGGACCCCCGAAGGGTACCCCTAAACCGTGCATGAAAGCGGATTAAAGCCCACCAAAATCGTACCCTAAAACCGGCGATGGAGGGGGGGGCTCCAGCTGGGAAAAACATGATGACACAGCAGGGAGCGCCACCCCCCACTAGCCTAACCTAGTCCAGAGTGGTACAGGTTAGCCTCTAGGGGGGGGGGGGCTCCAGCTGGGAAAAACATGACACAGCAGGGAGTGCCGCCCCCCACTAGCCTAACCCAGTCCAGTGTGGTACGTACAGGCTAGCCTCTAGAACAGCTACATCTCGCCAACAGCATGAAAGGGCACGAGTACAAGGTGGGCGAAAGATGGAGATGAAATGTAAAGGGTAAAAACAAGCCAGCAAATGCTCCTCTAAAGCTGTGCATGGGGGCCCACAAGCTTTACAGTGTCTTCCGAGAAACAAACGCCCAACCAACCAGGCCAAAGGTTGTTGGGCAGCATGGAAGACACACCAGGGGAGGCGAGGACACTCCCCCAGGAACCACCCTACCCGCGATAGAACGAGCATAGCCCAGGAGAGAAACCGAGGCAGGTACGGGGTTATGCACACATGGGGACCCCGAAGGTACCCCCGAAAGTGCATTAAAGAGGATGAATGCCCACTGCAAATGTGCCCTTGAATTTAGCTTGAAGAGATGGGGTGGGGGGGCGCTTGCTTGACCGCTACGATAAGGTAGGGAGCGCCGCCCCCCACTCGCCTAACCAGCCAAAGCGGGGCGGAGGTGACATCAACAGCACAGCACCAGTAATGAAGCAAGGGCACGAGTTCAAGGTGGGCGAAAGAATGAGGGTGAAACGTAAACGGGTAAAAACATGCCAGGAAGTGACCTCGGGGGAGAAAAAAGGGGGGCGCATAGCCTATTTGTAGTGTATGTCGGAAGCAGCGAAAAAACCCTGGGGAGTAAAACCCACCACGCCCAGGCCCTGACCCACTCAGGAGGATCGGAAGGGCGGGATTCGGGAAAGAACGCTGATGAAAAAAGACCGACACAGACACTACAAATAAAGCAAGGCCCCCCAGTGATTTCTGAATTTTACCCGAACATAAACACCTAGGCTATGAAAATATGAAAACTCAATTGGGCATAGCCAAACCTGAATGAGAAACAAGCTAGGCAATAAATAAGCTAAAACTATGCCCAGCTAACAGAAAAGGGAAAGATAACTAAAAAACAGACGGAGGACGCCAAGCGGCCCCCCGACCCTCCGGTAGGCTATTTCCACACGCGACCTCCATATGATACATCCTAAACATTCTGTAGCCCATTTCATGTGTGCCCTAAACCACGTAGCATCTGTCTAACATAAAAGAAGGCTGAAGAAGCCGAAAAATTACGGTGACAGGGTGGATGGAAGAACACGAGGCATAGACGTCTGAATCATGTGAGGTCACGAGTGAAAATTATGCTTGGACAACGGCGCATGCGCTCATGTTCGACCAGGTGTAAACATGGACAGAAGACGGTCTGGGCTGTCAGCTGTATCTCAGGTAAATCCCTTTTTCTTCTCTTTTATGCATTTTTCACCTACGGTGGTAGTTTTGGTTAATGTACAACGTCTCCTAGAGCAAGTTAAGGAGTAGACTCTAGACGTTTTTTTTTTAACCGCGATTGGGATGACGACATAGCAGTCAAAATAGACAAGTCATCATTGCAATTAGGTTAATAGCCTTGATGTTGGATTTGCCAAGACTACTAACATATTAAGGCTATTATGTATTATTTATTTAATACAAAATAAAGTTTGATAGATTGATTGATCTTGTCTGTCACCTGCCACATATCACCCACCCCATGTCACTTACTATTCTCGAAGTCACGGGAGAAAAGAAATTCCCGCTTGGCAACCGTCTTCCAACTTGTTCGAGTTAGTGCATTCTGTAGTGAATAGCTAAATGATATACAATGATGCACAAAAGACAAGAGACCTCAGTGTAAAACAGTAAAATAAATTGTACCGTATTTACGTTTTTCCAAACACAAAGCTAAATGAAACATAAGTATTAGCAGTCAGCTGATGAAATACATGGTTGTGGCCTAGCGTATGGAACGAAACACTGACGAAGTAGGGGAGGAAAGAGGAGGATGTTAGATAATATACCATATATCTCCCATATAAAGCAGTGTTGTTATGTCACATGTGTATAGGTTTGCAGTGCAAGGCACATGTGAACAATGATCACCCTGAACGTAGGTATAAAGGAACATTATTGTAGAGAATATACAAAAATAATGTCAAGGGAGGGAAAGGGGAGGGAGTTCCCGCGTATGGCACGGTCTTTGAACGAGTTTGAATTCCTTGGCCTCCCTAAACATTATTTTTGTATGTTCTTTACAATAATCTTCTATACACCTACGATCAGGGTGCTCATTGTTCACATCTGCCTAGTGCTGCAAACCTATACACATGTGACATAATAACATTGTTTTAGTGGTTGTTACTATACAGTATTAGCACAGTCACGCCAACGTGGCACGCCAACGTGGCGCAGGTTGACTGGCTCGACCTGCACTAAGCTCGTCCGCCTCGAGCCAATGGCAGGCCGCCGAGTCGTAGGCTGGCTGATGACGTCATCGGTTGGATGGAAGTATGGTCGGCTGGTCCATGCGAACGACCGGCAGTTATCTCCAGGATTTCAGTGAGTGCGGTTGCTTCCGTATATCTATTAACATTGGTAGCAGAGCGTAGTTCCGGGCATTATGGCGTGCTCACTGAAATGGCCTCCGGAATTAGAGCGTGATGAAGAATACGAAATGTGGAAGGAGGATGTGGGTGTTTGGTGTCGACTGACAACGATTGATAAGGAGAAAGAGGGCATTGGCGATCCATCTGTCACTTTCCGGGAGGGCTAGAATTGCCTCTTCTGAAATAGATAAGACCACATTGGAGGCCGACGATGGCGTGGAAGTGTTATTGAAAAAGATTGATGACGTATTCCTGGTCGATGAAGGTAGAAGGAAGTTTGCAGCATTTGAGGCCTTATATAGCCTACGGAGGAAGGAGAAGGCAGAGATAAAGGAATTTGTGTCAGAATTCGAACATGCGTACCACAGAGTTACCAAACAAGAATTGGAGCTTGATGATTCAGTGTTGGCCTTTATGTATTGGCCTCCTGTGTGTTGGAGGAGAGGGAGAAGCAATTAGTCATGTCGGCAACCCAAGTGGTATCGTACGCAAATATGAAGGCGACGCTCAACCGTATCTTTTCAATTGGTGCGATGGGACTTGGCGCCCACATACAGGTAAAATCGGAACCTTTATTTGTGGGATATGATGGCAATGTTGGTGAAAGTGAGGAAGCCCTGTATGTGAGCGGAAACAGTCGAGGTAAACGTGGTTGGCGTGGACAGCAAGGCTATGAACGTGTGCGTGGTAATAGAGGACGTCAACGACAGGACAGGAGGAAGAAAAACCCAGTGGGGGCACTTGGTAAAATAACCAAGTGTGCTATTTGTGAATCAATATATCACTGGGCACGTGATTGCCCTGATGCCTACGAGAACAGAGGGGGACATGGTGGGTACGATGAGGAACCAGTGAACTTATTCGTGGGCTATGTGAATGATAATGAGAGCGAAGATAAATTACTGAAACTAGTGAGTGAATCAAAAGAGTGTGCTGTCCTAGATACGGGTTGTACAAACACTGTGTGTGGTTCACTTTGGCTCGACGAGTACATACAGGGGTTGACTGACCATGAGCGCAGGCTTGTGAAGGAGGAATGCTCTAATTCCAGCTTCACTTTTGGTATTTCCAGAAATACCAACGTCATGGTATTTCCGTGACTTCCTACAAGAAAGTTACGTTTCCCTGTTGTATAGGGGATATTCGTGCCACTATTACTACTGATGTGGTGAGATGTAATTTACCGTTGTTACTGAGTAGGGCTTCTATGAAAAAAGCCAAAATGATAATGAAATACACCAGGAACGAAAATTCCTGGGAGCGAAACTTCCACCCCCAGCAAGATCCCTCCCTCTCTTCCACTTCCATCCACATATTACACGTCTCGTTAATCACAGTCTTCTAGATACAAACCACACTTCCTTACCCCCTGACATTCTTGAAGTACCCACTAAAGTATGTATTCCATTAAATACTAACCCTGCAGACTATAATACTCTCATCGTCTACAGGAACGAGGCGATCTGAAGACACCTCGCTCTCTCTACATTACGAAGGTATAGGTACGTACCCCATACTAACTAATTGTATCGAAATACCTCTGCTGACTTATATATGTTTAATTCTGATCAACCTGCAGACGGCCAAAACTGCAAACCATGTATCATTGTATTCATGATATATACTGTACGGTATATATGTTAACTATGACAGCCCTCTAAGAAGAAGACGAGGAGGGAAGACACCCCTTATCTCTACCTTACGACGGTATAAGTATATGCACCCATGCTAGTTATTATATTGACTCCCCTCTGCCTTGTCAGTATGTGTAACCCCATGCCCCCCTATTCTAAGTAACTAAAGTATATATCCTACCAAAGCAACAGACAGACAGACATTCACCAACACGGTCAGAGGGAGAGAGAGGGACAAAAACACCCCGCCTTTCCCATCTACTCCTCCCCCAGCCCAATTAGAAGCTTATCGCCTCAGCAGCCGGCACTGGACAACTCACCCCCAAAATGGCCGACCACAGACGACCACCTCCCACCTCTCCAGACTGAACCTCCACATGTTCCACACTTTTCAACTCACATTCTTCTTAGTATACAAACCACATCTCTTTCCTCCCCACCATTATTACGATACTAGATGATATCCACCCCCTTGCTTTCTGATGACGTAAGCAGTGATGGCCGCGTCGTATGTATGTCCCTGTGACTGTCGTAATTACTGTTGTATTAATTTCACATGCGTTTAGCTCCAGCTGAACCCAACTATAACCGCCACAGGCAACATGACTGCAGGCCATGTATATGATTAATGAATATGTTTATCTTTAACTAGGACCCCCCTGCAGGAAAAGTAAGAGGAAAGCCACCTCTTAACTCTCTGTATTATGAGGGGTACAGATATATGACTATGCAAATTATTGTATGGATTATGTCACTACCATTTTATTGTTATGCCATGCATATGATTAATGAATACGTGACAGCCCCTGTAGAAGAAGTAAGAGGGCAGACACCTCTTAGCTCTCTGTATTATGGGGGGTATAGATATTATAGGTTTGACTCCTGTAAGGAGATAAAGAAAACCTAATATTTAGTAGTGGCCCCGTAATCATTGACGAACATGCCTATTACATAAGGCATCCTCTTCAAACACTAATCCGCCGTAGTTTGAATCTACCGCGCAGAGCATTTAAAATCTGAGGAGCCTTCATCATGAGCACACACGACCTCACTCATGGCTTCAGTCATTATGAATTGGGTTCTCACTACGAAAAAACTTTGTAAAAAATATAAACAAAAACAAAATAAGAATAACTATCCAATAAGCTTTCCATCATATCGTGGATGTACTTGTGTGGATCTTTGACCAGACGCTGATTCAGGCGTCATTCTTCCTTCACTGACATATCAAGTAAACCAAAATCCTTAATACATCAACGAATGGGAAGGGGACGGTCGGGAGGGCCCCAGTCGTCAATGATTACGGGGCCACTACTAAATACTGTATTAGGTTTTCTTTATCTCCTATGAATATGCCCAAAATAGCCCAAAACACCCCGCTAGACAAGGGTTAAAGTACCTATATACTTTGTACAAGAGCCACATAGTGGTTAAGTAAGAACTGAGTAGTGAATTCTGCTACACTACGGCTACTTGCATATCTTGGAACATTAACGATTTTCTTTAGTGCATTAGAGAAAGCAATATTGAAAGCTTTACAAATTTGACACTTACTGGCATTTCTAATATCCCACAGCTGTAACCCATATTCAGGTAAGCAGTATGTTCTAAATAAAAAAAGGAGAGTATTAATATTGACTATGTTAATCTTTCTATATACTGTACAGAATTAAATTTAGCATAATAATAATAATAATAATAATAATAATAATATTTATTCAGTTAGCAATTTACAGAGTTGGTACCACATAGTTTGTTACAAATATGACATGTACCAGCCTTGCATAATTCCAACTAAGGATAGCCCAATAAGGCCGTTAGGCGTATTTCCATTGGGGTCCTTGTGGGATTAGGTTAGCTGGGGAAAAATGGGGAGGATAAAGAAATGGATACTTTAGAAAAAGTATTTCTAGGGGGTTATTTTAAGATACCTTACATCCTATAGTAAATATCAGTAATCCGTAATCAATAATCATTTCAGTTTGGTTTGTCTATCTCTTATGTCGCATTTAGTAGTAGACATAAGCTTGGTGCTCCCTTCTCGCAGCTGTCCGGTTCAGGTGTTCCTTCAGGCTACGTCTGAAGGAATACAGTATTCTCTTTTCACGGACTGACTGGGGTAGGTCGTTCCAGTCTTTGATGGTGGTGAAGAAGAATGTTTGCTTACCCTGTCCTTGGATTCTCGGGACCTTAAAATTAAACATCCTGTTTCTTGTATTATGTCCACTCCTCTCATTTGCTTTAACAAAATCATTCTTTAGGTACTCTGGAGCTCTGTCATAGAAAATTTTGAAGGCATTAGTGAGCCTGATTTGTTTGGCCCTGTCAGCGACATTGAGCATACCTAGTGACTGAAGTTGTTCCTGGCCAACATGTGATCTGGGTCCTAGGTTCAGCATGAACCTAACCATTTTATTTTGAGTGACCTGAAGTTTGTGCTGTGCTGATTTAGATGATGCAGAGTACCAGGATGACACAGAATAGTCAAAATGACATTGAACAAGCGCTTGGCAGAGGGTCTTTTTGGTCGCCGCGGGCAAGCATCCCACCTGTCTATACAGGTATTTTATACGTGCTCTACACTTACTCAGGATAGATTCCAAAATTGTTTCACCTGACAAACTCGCGTCCAGTTTTAGTCCGAGATATTTAACTTGTGACACTGTTGTTATAGGAATATCATTACAGTTGACCGAGAAGCCCACAATGTCTTTCAGTTTGCGTTTTGTTCCACATAAGATGGCTTCCGTCTTGCCCAGGTGAAGAGATAGTCTATTGTCCACTAGCCATTCACTACATGATTCTAGTTCTTTGGAAAGTGAAGCGGCAATACTTATTGGGTCTTTTCCTGAAACCAGGAGCACGCTGTCGTCTGCATACAGTAATAATTTACATGAGACGCTCAGTTCCATGTCGTTCACATAACAGAGAAAGAGTAAGGGACCAAGGATGCTTCCCTGCGGGACCCCACAGTTAATTGGCATAGGATCAGATATATTATCATAAAATGTGTTAAGTCTCATTTCAATGTCAAAATTATCTTTCAAATTACAGTTAATCGTATGTCCCAGGTACAGTACTTATATTTCTCTAGTTTGATGATTAATTATTCTTAAATCAACCCCTTGATTAGGAATGTTTTTCTTAAATATCACACATTTTGATTTGTTTTGTTTATACATAAGTGTATGTCAGTAACCTCTTTTTGTTTATACATAAGTGTATGTCAGTAACCTCCTTTTGTTTATACATAAGTGTATGTCAGTAACTTCCTTTTCAAATGTAATCAAACAGTACACCCAAATTGTTTTCAGATTCAGCTAAAAGCACCACATCAGCTGCATAAGCTATTTTTTTTTATTCTAGACAGTCCCAGCCAACATCCTATGTTCATTGAAACTATACCATTAATAACATTATCAATATATAATTTAAAAAGTAGAGGTGAGAGAATTCCTCCTTCCCTCACTCCTTTATCTATAAAGAAATATTCACCTTTGCTTCCACTCCATTGTATTCTTGCCTGCTGATTTCTAAGATAGAACATCAAGAATAGTACAATATCAGGAGGAATATCTCTTTCCATTAAAATTTCTAAGATAGAACATCAAGAATAGTACAATATCAGGAGGAATATCTCTTTCCATTAAAATTTCTAAGATAGAACATCAAGAATAGTACAATATCAGGAGGAATATCTCTTTCCATTAAAATTTGTCCAAATTTAAAATGATTACCGGTAACATTATCAAAGGCCTTTGATAAATCAATAAAAGAAGCATATGCTTTTCCTCCTTTTTATGATGCAATGCCACACTGTTTCTTTAAGAATATATTTACTATCTGTAGTAGACATACCCTTACTAAAACCAAATCTACTATTAAAATTAAGTTTCTCATCTAAAATGTCAAATATGTGCAGTTCAATAATTTTAAAAGACATGAAGATATCATTACCGGTCTGTAATTGGTGGAGTCAGAAACACTACCCTTCAGATCTTTTAGAATTGGGTTTACATCTCCCTTTAACCTCTGAAGTGCGCATGGGGGTAATTAGACACCTCTCCCTGTGCGCATGTATTTGAGGTGTTTCCGTCACTAAAATATTCATTGTACCATTAATAGCATTAATACTTATCCATATGCGCCTATTATGGGTTGATTATAAAGGTATTAACCTGAAACAACAATAAAACGAGTGAAAACAGCGTTTGGATGGTCAAAATCGGAGATATAGCCCGCAAGTTGTATAATGTATGGGTGAGGCAAGCTGCTTTCCTGACAATTTCCCCCAAGGCCACTGAGACACAGTCGATCGATACTCTCTCTCTCTCTCTCTTGCATTCGCTTGCTATCAGTGATGACCACACCCTGCAACCGGATTTCTAATGTTAGCATGAAAATATACCTCAGAATAAGGGAATAACAGGGAAAATAGGTGATAACTGAAGGAGAGGAGGAAAGTGGGGAAGGAGGGGAGGTAGAGGACTGAGATTTTGCATGGCCCAGGGGCCAAAACAAAAATAAAAATAAAAAATAAAAAAAATAAATTCGATGTCAAAAGTTGATTTTTTTTTTCTCTGACTCCCCTCCAGCCCCGGGGGCTTGCGACTGTGCTGCGGTACCGGGTGTTTTGACGATCTTTGGGCTATGTTAACTACTCTGTAAGTCAATGAATTTGGCATGTAATGTTGTGAATAAAAAAGAATAATGTTCCACAAACCTTCCTCTGTCGAATGGCGTTGAGTAGAGGTCTCTAGCCCCTCTGGTTGCATAATGGTGAGCGCGGGAAGACGAGTGCTTTTCGGCGGCAAATTCTTCCCGCGTTCGGACGCGTCGCCCCGGCCATGGCTACGACGCACCTAGCCGCTCGTCGCGCCAAAGTATTTATCTCCCTTAGACGATTTTAGTGTTTGATATTGAGAATGTGATGTTTATTTGATATTTTTCTAGTTATTTTGAGGCCAATTATATAAAATATGTTTATTGGTGTATCACTGTCACTGATATTGCTATTTTTCACTCGATACCGTACATTTTATTAGTAATTGAGGTAGGTTATTGTTGTATTAGGCACTGATTATTCGTTATTACAGGTGTTTATTATTCTTTGGTCATCAAATATTGTGTCTTGTGTCACTTTCACTTTGATAAATATGCTTTAGAGTGTCACTGTCACTGATAATGCTCATTTTCACTCGATACCGTACATTTTATTAGTAATTGAGGTAGGTTATTGTTGTATTAGGCACTGATTATTCGTTATCACAGGTGTTTATTATACTTTGGCCATCAAATATTAGGTCTTGTGTCACTTTCACTTTGACAAATATGCTTTAGAGAGTGTCACTGTCACTGATAATGCTCATTTTCACTCGATACCGTATATTTGATTAGTAATTGAGGTAGGTTATTGTTGTATTAGGCACTGATTATTCGTTATCACAGGTGTTTATTATACTTTGGCCATCAAATATTAGGTCTTGTGTCACTTTCACTTTGACAAATATGCTTTAGAGAGTGTCACTGTCACTGATAATGCTCATTTTCACTCGATACCGTACATTTTATTAGTAATTGAGGTAGGTTATTGTTGTATTAGGCACTGATTATTCGTTATCACAGGTATTTATTATACTTTGGCCATCAAATATTAGGTCTTGTGTCACTTTCACTTAGTTATATGATTTGTAAATGTTTTATATACAATTTATTGGGTCTTTTTTCACTGATTTATATATTTCTATAGGTTCTAATCATATGAATGTCACTTGGTATATACATATGTGTCACTTTCACATATTATTATGGTGTAATTGTATTTGTATCAATTTTCTCATAATACATGACTTTTGTATTACAATAAATTGGTTTTCTTCCACTTTTTGCCTATATATAATTATAGTGTACATATTGTCATTTTATTTGGCAATTTCAGTATGATTATTAGAACTCCAGCTTGGAGTGGTAATCAAAGAAGCACTCTAAAGCACAGAGTGCCACCTTGCACTCCACACACTCCATGGTTGACTTTTTACCTGGCCTCGGCCTCACCCTGCTGTTGTAGCAGACATGGCACCGCTTCTGCTGTGTTCTTCCTGATTCATTCTGAGGCAGGGAACCAAGCCTGTGCCTAATCAAGTATTGAGCACACTGCAAGCGGTCAATAACGGCGGGCCCAGGATGTGCCACTGCCCTCTGTGGCGTAGCATACTTCTCCAGGAGCTCCGTCAACACCTGCTTTTGGAACCTCCGCAGGCTATTGAACTTCATGGGTGTGTTCACATTCCGAAGCTTGTATATATTGTAGGCATTCAGAACTGACATGTCCACCATATGCAGAAAGAACTTTTTGTACCATCTGCACGAGGTACGCAGGCAGTCAATGAAGCCTATCTGCATGTCGGACTTGTCCACCAGCCTCATGTTGATGTTGTAGTCCAGGACAGCATCGGGCTTGGTCACCCTGGCCTGGGTGCGGCGATCCACCTTGCCAGTCTCCACCATTTCCCCCTTGTGGATGGTGGTCAGGAGGTTGACCTTCCGCTGGTCGTGCCAGTGGATAGCCAGAATGGGCCCCGACTTCTTCCGGAACACATCACCTTTTTTGGTCTTTGGAGGGAAAGGTGGCATGCCCTTCCTTTTCCCTCGTACTGTGCCTACAGTCCCCGTCTTGCGCTCATGCAGGTACTGTGAGAGAGTGGGGGACGTGTAATAATTGTCCGTGTAGAGGACGTGATTCTTGTGAATGTAGCGGTCCATCATGGCTTGCACCACTGCTCCGCCAAAGCCAATGAGGGGGTCCACAAGCAAGTCCCCTTCCTTCCCGCTGTAGACCAAGAAGTCCAGGACATAGCCAGTTTGGCAGTCGCACAGCACAAAGAATTTTATGCCAAAGCGATGTCTTTTTGAGGGGATGTACTGCCGGAAGCTGAGTTTTCCCCGGAACAGCACAAGAGACTCGTCAATGACGACCTTGCGGAAGGGCTTGAAGTAGGAGGTGAAGCGTTCTCGCATCATCTCGTACAACGTCCTAATCTTCCACAGCTTGTCTGGGAGGTGGACGTCAAGGTTGGTGACAAGATGGAGCGCTGCGAGGATATCAAGGTACCGGTCGCGAGACATATATTTCCCGAAGGCAGGGGTGGATATCAGATCATTGGTGATCCAATAGTCAGGCAACCTATGCTTCTTGACATGAGGCATTAGCATGGTGAGTGCCAGGAACACCATGAACTCTTTATGAGTCACTGGGGTTCACTGCCTCATGTGGCCCTTGGTCACCTTGCCCAAAAAGTGGACCTGGAATTGGTGCTGTTTATTTGTCTCTTTGACAACATAGCCTACCACCTCCTCATCAAAGAAGGCCTCAAATAGTTCGTGTGGTGGAGCATTGGGGCCTGCAGGAAAATTGGGGGTAATGCCTGAACCCTCCAGTACCTCATCAAAAGCTGGCACATCAGGGTTGTATCCA
Organism: Paralithodes platypus; assembly: GCA_032716605.1. Classification (NCBI taxonomy): domain Eukaryota; kingdom Metazoa; phylum Arthropoda; class Malacostraca; order Decapoda; family Lithodidae; genus Paralithodes; species Paralithodes platypus. The sequence goes on along the minus strand of CM064533.1, from coordinate 18,870,754 downwards.
TCCTCATCAACTACGTCTTGCCACTGAAAAACGTAGAATGGGTCTTGTCTACGCTGACGAGGAGCTCCAGCTGGTGGCCCAGCACGCCCACGGCCAACTCGGGAGGCGCGCGCCCTAGGGCGGCGAGGGCGTCGGCCAGGGCGGCGGGCAGCACGACGGGCAGCACGACGCCGGGCCAAGCGGATGGGTCGAGGGTTGTCGATGTCCATATAGTCATCGTCAGAGTGGTCATCTTGCCCTGACGGTGGACCTATGTAATCATGGCCAGAGTCTTCAGAGAGGTGCCCTTCATCATCAGTGGCCCCCACATAATCTGGCGGGGAACCAGTGATGCGTGGGCGGCGTGCGGGTGGGCGAGGTGGGGAAAGAGTGGCAGGTGAGGCTGTCCCCCCCCCGAGGTCCTGGGCTCCTTGGCCTGCGACGAGTGACAGAAAGCAATGTTTCACTGTCACTAGGCCCAGGTATTGGTGATGCGAGCTCAAAGACTTCTTCAGGAAGACATGTTGAAGGCGGGAGAGGTGGGGAGGACCGTGGGGAAAGTTGCGGGGACGTATGGCTGGGGCCGGCCGGGGTGGACGCCGCGGGAGCCTCGAACAAAACTCTCTTACTTTTCTTAATTTTTTTGGTATATTTCCTACCTTTCCCCTTTTCGGCAGCAGTATGTCTCCTGTCGGGGGACCTAGGAGGCAAATAGGCCGAAAGTGGGGGGTCCTCAACCCTTGGCAATGGTGGGGGTGATGGGGAAGAATGCGGGGCATCCGGGTCATCTTGGGTGGCGTGGGTAGATAAGGGAGACAATGGCGGACGAGAAGGGTCACCACGCTGACCCTCACTCACAGCCTCATCCTCACCAAGTAGTTTTGCTTGTTCCCTAGCTGCCGTGGCCGCCTTCTCAAGTATTTTCTGCTTATACAAATGTAGCTTGAAAGGCGATTTACCTGGGGAAGGGCTTGGAGTCGTGTCACTTATGCGAAATTTGGTGAGTGACCTTGAACTCTCCCACTCACTCACTCTCTCAAGTTCACTGTCTTTAGGTAAACCAGCTTCCTCAACAACTGGTACATCACCTTCATCACTCTCATCACTGTCATGTTCTCTCGCAAATTCCAGGAATTGCTCTTCTTTCTCACTCTCATGGCCATAATCACTCGACTTATAATTACTGGAGTCGTCACTGACTTCATCATCAACATTATGCTTGGCATCAGCTCGCTCATAAAGTCTCAATGTCGTCTCAATACCTCCGGGAGATAACACATTTAGGCGATGGCGTCGGGGTAAGGCGCGACGAACTAGCAAGGGCGTCGTAGGAAGCACGGTATCGGACACAGCGGAATCACTATTTGGCGTACTGTCCATGATGGCGTCGGGGTAGATACTGTTGCTGTGGCGTAGTTTACGCCTGGTGGCGCCACCTACCGTCCCACGATACCAAAAATGTACGCGCGGCATTCGAAAGCACGCACGCAAGCAATGGGCGTTCAAGAGCCCTTCCGGGTTGCGCGGGCCGAGGTTGTTATGGGCGTTCAAGAGCCCTTCCGGGTTGGAGGGGTTAAGAGTCTCCCCGCAGTCCGCCGGGGGAACTCTTACGAGTCTCCCCGCAGTTCCCGGGTTAATAGATTTGTAGGAATATGGCAGTGAGAAAAACAAGTGTTCATAAACGTGACAATACATATTAACAAATCATCTGAACTATGTTTCAGAAGCTTAGAATGCAGACAATCAGGCCCAACTCCCTCATTAGTCTTTTTAACAATTGCCTGATCCTTTCTACTGACACTTTACTTTTATGTAAACTTTTATCTTGTCCTTCCATAGATATTTTAATTTATTAAGTAATATCCCTTCCTCCTCATCATTATTATCCACAGTATAATCTAGAAACTTTTTATTAAAGACATAAATTATATCATTACTAGAATCATAGCCATCAATTATCTTAGACAGTTTGATTTTTCTGTATTGTTTTTGTTTGACTTCCTTCCAGAAAAACTTCATATTTCCCCTATAAAATGCCTTAACATTGTTTATGGCCAATCTTTGAACTCAAGTTTGTCTTTCAAACTTCCCGCCCGGGAGAGATCAAAATACGATTGCTACACATCGTGAGCGAAACGCTCTAAAAAAAACACTCACGGACTCGTCCTATATGATGTGGGTACCACTACAGTAGTCCCTCGTTATCGACGGGGGTTACGTTCTTAAGACTGCCGTCGATAGCAAAAACCGTCGATACCGCATTACCGTACATTACGGTACCGTACATACACGTACAGTATCCGTGGTCTCTATCCTATGTACTTTTAAGTGTTTCCTTTACACATAACCTTACATATTAGAGTATATTGCAAATAAAATTATCCTATGTACTTTTAAGTTTTTCCTTTACACATAACTTCGTCAGACATGGCACTTGACTTGACTGTTTTGATGGTCCTGGGGATTCAATTCCTTCATTATTACCACCAGGCACACCGTCTATCACTGAATACATTAGAGACCATAATAAACGCAAGAGATACAAGGTTCAGGCACAAATAAGCAAGTAAAAGGCGGGTGGACTTAGAGCTTCTGCCTGGTTTTGACAACATTAAAAATGGAGGTCGAAAGTGACGCTCCGATCGTCGGTGAATCCGGATTCACTCAAAACCTAAAGTCTTTAGGCTAATTATTTTTGCTCTCGTTTTCAGTGTATTTTCTTATTATTGTATGTCTTATTGTTCATCATTTAATCCACTTTTGGTTGGTATATTAGAGTAATATAAATAAACAATTATCCGTCGATATAACATTAAAAATGGAGGTCGAAAGTGACGCTCCGATCGTCGGTGAATCCGGATTCACTCAAAACCTAGTCTTTAGGCTAATTATTTTTGCTCTCGTTTTCGGTGTATTTTCTTATTATTGTATGTTTTATTGTTCATCATTTAATCCACTTTTGGTTGGTATATTAGAGTAATATAAATAAACAATTAATCCGTCGATATATCAGTCGATACTCGAATCAGTCTAAAGTCAGTCGATAGTCGAATCCGTCTATGATAAAGCAGTCAGTCTATAATCAAATCCGTCTATAAAAAAACCGTCGATAACGAGGGACTACTGTACTAGAAAAAACTAGCAAAAAATAATGTAAAATAAAAATTAAACTTTATCTTAGCTTTGCGCTTCTCATGCATCTTCTATTTCCGCACGCTTCGCCTCACCCATAGAAGCGCTCATTCGTCCTTATTCCTACCGGGCCCGCTTGAGTCGGACGTGTCTCCGAGGGCGCTCCAGCTCTCCTTCATTCTTCACCTCCCCTTGGACATGGTGAGTCTTTTGCTCATCTGTACATGCTAAGTGCTGAGGATAGGTAGCTTATAGACTAGGAGTAGGCTGTGAACGTCCTTTCGCGGGCCCAGGAGACTGTTTTCCGGGTACGTTTGTAAAGGCGAGTGTGTTAGGTGGAATTCTCGTTGTGATAAGGCGAGGCTCCCACGTGCTTGTTTTATTACCCTAGCTCAATGTTAGTTCACTGTTAGTCATGAGGCGTCTTTTAGTGAACCGGGGCCTGTTGTTCGGTCCATTTTGGGTGTGCAACAGTATGCTTCCACGTGGGCTAGTGCATCTTGATTTTCTCACGTAGCTGAGGGGTCTTGCACGGAGCCATGCTGCTCTTCAACTTACGCTTTGTGATTTCTACGTGTTATCACGGGTCTTCGCTGGATCGCAGGTTTGTGCTATTAATATTGATATCATCGTCACCTGCCCCCATCTAGTTGGCCTCATGTAGGTTGTTTACGTATGGCTAGGGAGTGTTATTATTGATATTATATTATTCATGTATAACTACAGTTGGTCCTCCAATAACGCGGCCAATGTGTTCTGGTTACCGCCCGTGTTAGCCAAATCCGCGTTACCGAACCTATATATTTACATGTTAAAGGTACTGTACCTTGGTGTTCTGGGGATTTCCACAAAGTCCACTTTTTCTCCATAGAAGCCTATGTTATAATAATAAATTCAATTATAAAGGTTATTTTACATGTACATTGGGTTGATTTGCCCATTGCAACTCTTACCTCTGAATAAATGAAGTGTTGCATCCCCCCCCGTATCCATCGCCGTCACTGCGATGAAGTTGATGGTCTGGTAGCTCTCGCCACCAGCCATTCGTTGATAAGGCGAGGTCTCTCCCCAGCTTCAGCATCAGAGTCCTCGAAGCCACTGTAGTCGGCATCTGATACACCCGACAGTAAATCATCTGGTGGCTGAGGGTCGGAGTCGGAGTCACTCTACGCCACTTGTTCCTGTTGCTGTGCTCGTTGTCGAAAGAAATCTGTTATTCGTGTCTGCTGGCGTGCATTTATCCTGTCGTGAAACATGTCGAAGTACGGCTGGATGGAAGCAGTGAAGCTTGCTATTATCTGTGCTGAACGATCATGTTTGGGATCAAAGTTGTTCATGTGATGGCTGAGGCGTTGTGACAATTCTACAAATTCCCGTAGACCAGGAGTGTTCGGCTCTTCCTGGGGTTCATCTTCTTCTCTATGTTCTTCCTCTACCTGCTCTTCCTCTTCCAAATCCTGCATTAGGTCCTCGGCATTAGGTCCTCGGCATCAGGCTCCTGTGGTGGCTGAATCAAACCTTGAATATCTTCTGGCCCCACTTCACCCATCCCAGGCACACGTCTGGCAACCTCGACTGCTCTCTCCACCACTGCCTCAAGCCTGACTGGCTGATCAGGTAAATCCAGCTTGTGCCCAGGTAACCCCTCTAGAACATTCCTCCAGGCATGGTGGATTGTAGCTCTTGTCACATCAGCCCACGCTTCCACCATCGTATCCACTGCATTCTTAATATGAAACCTTTTCCAAAAGGCATGCACTGTCATAGCTGCTCCGTCGGCGGGTTCCTGTTGGTGTTGTGGTCGTTGTTGTTGTTGTGGTGGAGGCGTGTTTGGTGCCTGCTCATTCAGTGGTGGGGGAGAGTCTGGGGCAGACAGTTCTTCGAGTGGTGGGAGAGTCAGGGACTGATTCATCGTCTGACATCTGTAGCAGTTCTTCTTGGGTGTCAGTGGCAGTGTCGAGCATCAGGAAAGTCTTAGTGGCATACGCACCCATAAAGCACGCTATCACCTCCTGGTCCAGGGGCTGTAGGAGAGACGTAGTATTCGGGGGTATGAACATCACTTTTACGTTAGGGTGCCGATCAACCAACAATCGGGTATGTCCGGGTGCGTTGTCAAGCAATAACAGTGCTTTAAAAGCAATGTTTTGGTGGGCACAAAATGTTTCCAAGTCCTTCACAAAATGATTATCAAACCATTCGAGGCTCAACACTGACGACATCCAGGCCTTCTTGTTGCTCATCCAATGCACATTCAACTTGGCCATGTCCATATTGCAATAAGGCCTTGGCCGCTTTGCCTTATGGATGATTAGAGACTTCATCTTGCAGGTGCCGGAAGCATTGCAAGTCAACAAGATGGTTACACGTTCTTTGGCCATTTTGTAGCCCCTTGCTGCCTTCTCCTTGTGAGAAATGTAAGACCTTTTAGGCATTTTCTTCCAGTTGACTCCCGACTCATCGCAGTTAAAAATCTGATCCAAGTTGTAGCCATCGGCCACAATAACCTCACGTAAGAAAGCAGGGTTGGCTGCAGCATTGTCGGCGCTTGCTGTCTCTCCTGTTATCCGAACACTTTTAATTTTGTTTCGTTTATTGAAGGACATCAACCACCCAGCAGATGCCTTAAAGGGTTTGGGGTTCTGCACATTGTTCATTCGAGCCACTGCTGCATAATATTTCTTAGCTTTTTCTCTGATCATCCATCCGTCTGTCGGCACATGATTCTTGTTTTGCCTCGCCAAATACCGCACCATTAGCTTCTCTGTCTTCTTTAGGATGACATTTCCCACTTTTATCGACGCCTGAGTACCCTCTGCAGGGTTTCCCTTCATAATGTTGGCAATCTTCTCCCTGTCCTTCCAAATGGTGCGAATTGTACTCTCGTTAACTTCATGTCGTCTTGCCAACTCAGCTTGTCTCTTCCCCTTTTCTAACTCCTTCACGATGTCATATTTCTGTGCGTACGTAAAGATACGGCGCTTCTTGGGCGGCATGGCGGCGAGGTTAGGTCACAGAAAAAAAGGCACTCTGAGAACCACGGCCTGTGTTGCAACACACGCGGTGGGGGGGGGGGGGGGGGGGGGGTCGGTACGTGAGGCGAACAATGGTGGAACTGGGGAAGGACGCTGGGGAGGGAATAACATACCCGGACGAGCCGCAAGTGACGTCACTGGACCAGGGAGGGAGACGGAACAGCCTCGCCCGGCCCAGGAGAGAGAAAACTGCCCAGCTGGACCCCGCATCATTGCAAGTATTGACCGCATTAGTAACATTTTGGATATTTGGGGTGTACCGCGTGCCACCAAATCCGCGTTTCTAAAACTCGCGTTACCGGAGGACCAACTGTATGCCATATATGTGAACGTTGTTTTTATCCATTCTGGAGGGTTGGCCCTTCCGGCAGGATTTATGAAGAGTGAGACTTAGTCAACGTGCCTTAAGTTATTTCACGTGGTTTTTCCGCCGGGAAACATCTAGAGCTATGTTAAAATTCAGATTATCCTTGTTTGGCGCGGGATAGATTGGATTTTGTCTTTTTTGTTTACGGCGTCTAGTCTAATTTCGGTTTGACCGGCATTTTACTCAAATTGTTTAATTGAGAGAGTTCGGCTAACCCGCCTCCGCTAAAACAAATATTTCCGCCACATAAACTTAACAGAGAAAACGTTCGTTGCTTGGTACTGTCCAAACGTTATCCTGGTGGTTAATAGTGGGGAGCCACTGCCGCCGGGAAGATAACGGCTGAGCCGAGAAACGAACTCACCCATTCCTATCTTGAAGCATTTCAGTAATCTGTATAGCTTATATCAAGGCGCTGGTCCGCCGCAGGGAAAAGACAATAGATCCATAGTAGCGTTGGTCGCCGGGTTTAGTTCTTTCATAACAAGACGGGATGAGGTCAGTGTTGGTCACTTAGGTAAGAAGTTATATACACATGTAGCACATGATAGGCTACTAACTACTCACTTGCATTTCTGGGAAATGTGATTAACGTAAGGGGAACTAAGATTATATAGTGTTATTCAACTCTTCTTTCTCTTTATTGTTGGAGATTTTAATATTAGCTTTTCCAGCCTAGCGTGTCCTTATGAGCATTGATTCTTGGACTTTTCTCACCCTCAGGTTCTCAGTTGGGAAACCTAGGAGGATCTGCATCTCCCTGGTGGGAGACGCAAAGTGCCTTTGCGTTTTGCTCTGCATTGGGGTGCAAAAATTTAGCGGTCATTGGGCATCTCCTTTGTGTTATATGTGTACCGGTACCCTGTTTGGATCGATCTCGTGGTCGTTGGCTTTCCAAATCTTGCCCCAAGTGTTCAGTTTTACGTAATGCATGCTTAACCCATTCAGATGGACACTGTAAGACAATTTTGCTCCATATACTGTACAGTTGTTGATGATGCTTTTATTTTATACTAGTCCACTGGGCCTAGGCCCTCTCAAGGCTAGTGGTGGAGGAGGTGGTACAGAGTTTAAAGTCACGTATATGTCAGCAGTTATATGTCATTGTATAAATTTATCGCTCTCAGGAAGTGACGAATAGGGGTGAAATTGAAAGAGTCTGAGTCAGATAGGATGCAATGTAATGAGGTGTTCAGCAAGAATCTCCGTCTTTCAGATGCATAGACGGGACAAATACAAAGAAAGTGAAAAACAGTCAATGATGTATGGCAATGTTGGCATTCAGGTGGTGGACCACGAGGGGTGGACATCAGGTAACCATGTGTGAGGCGCGTGTGGCCTAAACGTAATCTAGTTAATAGGGTTTGGTCTGCACGTGAACCATTAATTGAAGAGGGCCACAAGTGTATGTCATCCTTAATGGAGCGAAGGTGGCCAGTTAATGGTTGCGCTCTCCACTCAACTCGCCAAGCGTCATAAACATGGCGACGGAGGACAGGGAGCATATCCTCCGAACGCAGCAAAGTAGTAGAGGGTGTACCATGACACGCTTGCTTAGCGAGGAAGTCTGCACGCTCATTCCCGGGAATTCCTACATGCGCGGGGATCCAGCACAGTGTGATGGAACGATTAGCGCACTGTAATTTGTGTATTGTGTGGATGATAGTCTTGACCAATGGGTCCTTGGGGGCAAATACACATAAGGCTTGCAGTGCACTCTTTGAGTCACTACAGATAACGACCCGTGGAGAGTTCCTCGACAATGAAGAGATGGTGCTTAAAGCACCTTGAATAGCCCATAATTCAGCAGTGAAAACCGTGGAGTGATGGTGTAAGGTACTTTGAGACAAGCCATGGTCTGAGACTGCAGCGCAACCCACGGCATCCGCAGTTTTCGAGCCATCGGTGTAAATGAAAACAGCCGGGATGTGATCATCAAGATGTTGTAAAGCGAGATGTCGACGTTGAGATGGGGCTTGGGCATCAAGTTGATCTGCTAAGTGAAAGCAAACTGTAGGGTGTTTTAGGGTCCACGGAGTGATGTGACTAGGAGGGGGAGTTATGGGAGGAACGGTGATACTGTAAGTGGAGAGCAATTGGCGAGACAATAGTGGGAATGGCACTGGAATGGTTGAACGATAGTTATCTGTGGAATGGAATAGTTCTAGTAGAGTTGGGTCATGACGGAGGCGAACAGCCGTACGCATGAGGACTAATCGACGGTGGTAGGCTAGAGGTAAGGTCCCAGCCTCACATAGGATATTGGAGACACGAGAGGAACGGAATGCCCCCGAGCTAATGCGGATGCCCAAATGGTGTACGCTGTCGAGGGTTCCTAATGTGGAAACAGAGGCCGTGCCATAGACAGGGCTACCATAATCTAGGGCTGAGAGGATGGTAGCTCTGTAGAACAGTAAAAGCGTAGCGCGATCTGCGCCCCAATGGACTCGTGCGACTGTTTTCAGAACATTCATTCTCTGGAGGCAACGTGCCTTTAAGCAGGCAATGTGACTCTTCCAATTGAGGTGAGTATCAAAGATTAAACCAAGGAACCTGGTATGTGGAAGGATCTGAATATTAGAATGTCCCATGGTGAGAGTAATGGACTGGTTACGTAAATGTCGAACATTTCTATAGAATACAACGGCGTTAGTCTTTTCAGCAGAAAATTGAAAACCAGCAGTGGATGCCCAAGAGTGGATGGATTTTAGAGCAATGTTGAGACGCCGTTGTATGTGAGTCAGACTGGGAGAAGTATAATATATTGCGAAGTCGTCCACATACAAGCTATACGATATTTCAGGTGGGAGGCTGCGTATGACACTATTGATCGCCATAATAAAGAGTAAGCTGCTAAGGGCACATCCTTGTGGTATTCCATTAATTTGTGACATAATGTCCGATAGGAGACCATTATTTTTGACCTGGAATGTACGGTTAGAGAGAAAATTTTGTAAAAAGCAGGGAAGAGGACCCCGCATGCCAGAATCGTGTAAATTTTTTAAAATCCTGTGTCTCCATATAAGCCTTAGCAATGTCAAAAAATATTGCCACTGTGGGTTGGTTCTTGGAGAACCCATCACGTATTTGGTGTTCAAGGCGAATAAGTGAGGGCAGTGTAGAACGGCCAGGGTGGGAACCATTCTGATATGGGGATAGGAGGGCATGTGACTCAGCGTAATGTAAAAGTCGAGGATTGATCATTTTTTCCATTAATTTGCAGAGGCATGAGGTAAGCACAATCGGTCTGTAATTTGTGGGAAGACTATGATCTTTTCCAGGCTTCGGTACGGGTATAGTGTAAGCATGCCGCCAAGACGGTGGGAAGTAGTTACTTATCCAAAACTGATTGTACAGTTGTAAAAGATGTTGTAGCGCACGTGGATGGAGGTGACGGATGAGAGCGTACGAGAATCCATCCGGGCCAGGAGTAGTGTCTGTACACAGGTCGAGCGCGTGTCGCAATTCCGGAATTGAAAAAGGGGTGTTATATTCATGTGTTTTCCCGCTATGAAAAGATAGCGGGCGAGATTCCTCCATACATTTATAACGAAGAAATTGACGAGGCAATGACTGGTCTGAGCTGACGTGACAGAAATGTTTGGCATGTATGGCAGCGATGTCAAGGGGGTCATGTGTAAGCGAGTCCGAGGCAGGGTCTTTGAGTGGAGAGAGTGGAGGCCGTACAGTGCGTCCGTTGATACTGCGAAACTTTTTCCATAAAGTAGAGAGAGGGGTGCGGGAATTGAAGGACGAGATATATGATCGCCATGAAAGTATCTTGTTGTCAAGGATACTGCGTTTGACAACTGCACAGATCTTGTTATAGAACGTTTTAAGGGCAATTTTTTCAATAGTGATGGTTATAAGGTCAAAGTAACGATTAGTGGAAAAAAGCCGGGGGGAAACAGTCTTTAAACGCCGCTGCCTAACACTCAGACGCTTAAGAAGGCGTTCCACACGATGCTTGAATTTTATCATTTGGGCTAGAGTGGGCGTCCACCAAGGGACCTGGCGAGGGTGCGTCAGCGAGGAGGTAAGCGGGATATGAGTGCGTGCAATGGAGTTCAGGAAGGACGAAAAATAATCAAAATTGTGGGCAGGGGAAGAGGTAGGGGAGAAGTCCGAAACGTCTGCAGAGGAGTGCGTATAAGACGTCCAATCGGCTTTAGAGAGATTATAACTCGATATTTGAGGGGAGGATGCAGGGCACAAATACTTAAGGAGTATAGGGTAGTGGTCGCTGGAGAAGCGATCCTGTAAAACTGACCAGTCAAATAGGGGAGCTGCGTCATCCGAGGCAAAGGAAAGATCAACAGCGGAAAATGTACAGTGGGTAGCAGATCTGTAGGTGGGGGTGTCAAAGTTGAGACAACAAAGAGTAGAATGAAGGAGATATTTTTCAATTTTATCGCCTGGGATGTCTGTGTTTGGGTTGCCCCAAAGGGGAGAGTGTGCGTTAAAGTCGCCCAGAATAAGGTACGGTGGGGTCAGTTGTCGTACTAGTTGATGAAGGTCTGAAGTATTGTAATGACAGGAGGGTTGATTGTAGGAGGAGCAAACAGTCAAGGAAGGAAGGTTTGGTAATGAAATGGAGACGGCAGTTGTTTGAAAAGGGTTGGGGTCAAGGGTGACAGGAACAAATACGCACTTATAGTGCACAAGGATGGCCGTTCGGAGATGTGAAGGGGTTATAGGGGAGCTAGCAGCAACAGTATAATGCCTGGGGGGGACAACAAAATTGCCTACATGTTGGAGGCAAATGCATAATGGTGAATATAATTTAAGTAATCGTTGTAATTCTCCCATACGGAGGCGAGTTTGGTATCCGTTTATATTCCATTGCAAAATGTTATATGCCATCAAGAATAGGATTGTCAGAGTCATCGACAATAGAGGTCTCTTGAAGAGAGTCCGGTAAAGGTTGTGAGTGTGGAGAGGGTTGTGTGGATGAAGGTGAAGGGGTAGATGTAAGGTCTGTAAATTTTTCAGAAATAGCTGTGAATTGTGTGACTAGTTTAGGAACAAGGGTGGGGCAGTGGAGGAGTTTTTGGCGCAGAGTGTCCATAAATAGATAAGCGGAGGTAACATCTTCATCAGGGTTAGGGGGAAGTGTACGTGTGGTGACAAATTCCTGCGTCCGAGCAAGGAGGCAGGGATCCGTGGCACAGATATGGGGTGTGATGTAATTACGGAAACAAATTGGACATCCACATTTGTCAGGTGGGATATTGGTGTGACATATCAATACAGGAGATTGTGAGGGGCTCGGGGTATGATGAGTCTTTATCGAAGGTTTGTCAGATGATGGTGTCGTAGAGTTAGCAGGAGTTTGTGGGGGAATGTCTCTAGGTTTGGGAGCATCGGGATCTGGGCAGTGGGGAGCGGCTAACGGAACATGTCGCTCAAGGTTACAGGGAGGATCAGGCGTGGTGAGGGTGGTACGCACATTGACAGGAGGTTGGTGAACATCAAATCGGGATTGTGATAGCTCTATATTAGTCAAGTCAGAATCCAACAGGTTATTGTCCTTCAGGAATCTCTGCATCAAGTCCTTGGGCATAGGATCAGATTCACAAATATGGGTGACACAATAACAAGGAGTCGGGTGAATTTGAGCATCGTCCGCTGGAGCTCGCTTGGAAAGAAATTTGTGAAGATGTTCGGTGAGTACTGTACGGGTAGAAGTCTTGTGCTGAAGTAGAAAGAATCGGCCGCAGTTATGGCAGCCACAGTCCGGAGCGTGGGTAGGCATAACCCACTTCTGTGTGGTGGAACCGAGTTTCGAGGTCCGGGATAATGACCGGATAGGACTTGCAACCTTACGCTTTTTCCGAGGCTGCGACTGGGTGGAGCGAGATTGGGGAGAAGTCTCTATATCAGGTACTGTGTTACATTCCATGAGGTTCTCTTCGGCAGTCATGTTCCAAAACTCAGTATCATCGGTCAAGTTAGTAAATCCCTCGAACCTGTTAGAGGTGGATAGGTCCGGGGAGTTAAGGTGAACTAAACGGAAGGTATCATTGGTGGGGTAATGTTGTGGGCTAATAGGTGGTGCCGGAGGCTGCTCTGGACGCTGGTGGTCAGAGGAGTCAGCGGGTGTAGTTGATTCAAACCGTCGATATGGAGGAGATTTACCTTCCTGCCTTAATTGTGCTGCAGCAGACCGGAAGGGGAGTCCTTTCGTGGCCTGTAAATGTAATACGTCACGATGAAACGCAAAGTGCGGGCATGTTCTGTCATTGGCTTTGTGGGACCCGTCACAATTTGCACAACGGGGCGCGCTGACTTGACAATTGTTGAGAGCATGTTGTTCTGAGCCACAATTTAAGCAACGAGCATTGAGAGCCCGACACCGTGGGGTTGAATGCCCAAGCTTCCAGCAATTTGTGCATTGTCTCGGCTTGTTAACATACCTTCGTACCTGCAGTTGGCGACCTGCAAGACGGACATGCATAGGAAGGTCATGGCGCTTAAAATAGATTTTGACAATGCGTAGTGGGGGCCAATTTCCACGCTGAGGAGCAGTATAAGTGTCAACTTTAACAACAGTGGGGTCAGTTCTTTGCAATAATTTTAAGATACGATTGGTTGAGTCTGTAAAGCTCTGATCTGCAAATTCGAAGTCGGAAGGGAGCACAACCGTGCCAGTACACTGATTCAGGTATTCATCTGGTTTACCTGTGTATCTGTCGTTGGGGGTGTCGAGGTAGGCTTGTAAGGCTTCCGATTGCTCCTGTGTTTTCACCTCAATCATGCGCTTGGCCGATCCAACAGCATGCATGGTGAAGTCACCAATATCTTGTGCGAGAGTATCGTATAGACTGAAATCATCCATAGGTTCACCAGAGACCGTGAAAAACCGTGACCAATCAGGGGGACTGAACATAGCGTTATAAGTGTCCTTCGAAGCAGGGGTATACGTGTTACGTTTACGCCTTTGTCGGTTAAGCGAAGATACGAACGGTTGAAGCGTGTGAATGGCAGAGGAAATACCGGCAAGGTCTTTTCCTGTACCTGCATTAACGGCCCGTTGAGATCGTGGAGGTACAGAAGCAGGTTTAATTGAGGTAGGAGATCCTGCATCCGGAGGGAAGATGGTAACAGATGGAGTCACAGACGGGTCAGGGATGCAAGAAGCATCCGTAGGGGCGTCAGCTGAGGGCATGCGAGGTTCTTCAGTAAGGTTGTCAACGGAATGAAGAGGTAGGCTAAGACTAGAATCATAATCTGGTAATTTAGAAGTTAAAGTCGAGACTGTGGGGTTGTCATCACTATTATTGATCACAGAGGCAGTACTGTGCATAGGAATTGATGCCGGGGAGAACACCTGATGGATCTCACTACCCGACGATGGAGAATTCGTCACAGTATCCTTAGGAGGTTTGCCAAGGTCTGTGGGTGCCATGCCTGAGTGGGGAACTCCGGCACTGTTGGCAGCAGGGGAAGGGTCCTTGAGGCAGTCCAATTTCTCGCAGGGGTCGGCGTCAGAGGGGGCAATTTTAGATTCCATAGGACGAATATTTCGAAATTCATCTGAGTCAGATTCCAAACCCACCATGGAGCCACAATTAGAGGACGGGACGACCGCCCTAGGAAGTCTTGCAGATATACACCCCGACTAATGCACCTTAAGGGCCGTCGATCCGTCGATCGCCGACCCAGCACAAGGGTTAGGGTTTGGCATAAAAGTTTCCCCTCGCTCGAACACGTCGGGTACCACAGTTCGACGGGTGTAGGGATTGCCGACCCACAACACCCTCCAACGAAACCAAAGAGTGAGTACGGTCGTTTACCTCATGACAGTCACGGTGCTCCCAAGGAGGGGGCAGCGGGAAGAAGGGAAAAACGGAAAACAGAAAGGATGAGAAATGATAGGGCCCACTACAATTAGTTGGGGGCGGCAGGAAGGGTGGGCATGCGGGCATGCACTCCCCTCCTGCCGCCTCCGTCAGCCCCCGCACATGTTCAAAAGTGAAACCAACGAAGCAGGCAGAGCGGGGGCATATACTGTACAGTCAGTTTATCTAACGTACTGTAAGACAGCCCATAAATCTTTACAGTTGGATGACCAGTTATTAGAGGATTTTCTTAAAGTGCCTTCAGTTACTACGCCCCCTGCGGAAGATACTCGTGACAATTCCTCCCGCCTTTCTAAGCGACCAAGGACCAAGAATCCGCCGGACGTACCCTCCTCGTCTTCCCGGCGTGATCAGTCCCGCTCTCCCAGAGGTACTTCCAGGCCCAAGTCGCCAACTGTTCAACAGGCGTCTAAGAGGCCACGTTCTGACTTTGCCGCCGCACTCTCCTCGCCCGATGATACAGACAAACGGAAGCCCTTCAAAAGATCCTCCTCATCGAAGACGGCGGCGCAGTTACCGCCACCTAAGCTGGAACATGAGTCTTCGTCACGCCAGGAGGCACCCAGAGACACAGCTAGCAATGTATCAGGCCACTCTCACCGGTTTACCATCCCACACCATGCACAACCTGAACCTAAGGTCTTTCCAGTATCGGGATCGGAGAGGGGCAGCAGTATTTTGTCTCGCCGTCAGAGGATGAGTGCTCCTCTGACCAGCCCGCATTATTTCAAGAGCCCATGGAGTATGAGATACTGGATCTGAACCTGCGGGACCTTTCTGAGTTCAACGTTCTCGACTCACAAACAGAAACACACGATGCCGCTGCCCGGGCTGGCTAGTCTCGGTTGGAGGCTTTCCCAGCCCCCCCCAGCCCGGTCATCGGGATCCATTTTACACCATCAAGGAGTACAAGGAGTCGCCTGGCCAGCGACCTTCTTCTCGGCACTCGGGAACGCAGGACTCAGAGATGTCCCAGTCCGCATCCCAATCAGACCAAGAAAGTGGGGTTTATATTTCAAGTGTACAATTACAGGAGTGGCTAGACTTTATGAAACAGGTTAAGGGTGAGCGACAGGTTAAAGTTTCAGCACCTGTAGCCCCGGCGGTGCGACCTCTAGGGCAGGTGCCAGTTCAAACTCAGGTTGACGTAAACATGCCTCCCCCCACTGTCACTCCGGCGGCTACCACTTCGGGAGTCGCGGCAATTTTACCATCTAATCTGAAGTTGTTCTCTGATTTGCTACCTCCCCCACTTGATCGATCAATTCCTTTTAACTCTTCCTCCCCGGGCTGTCTTACCAAATGACGGTCGCCCCTACCCGGGCGATATGGCTGAAAAACGTCTAGGCCTAGGCTACCGTATTTATGTTTATTTTCACTGCTAGAACTTTCCCACTCATCTATAATCGTAGTGCGGTTTTCAATCTGTATTTTGGCATTGAGTAGAGCTCTGTAAGTCAACTGGTTCAGTTGTGATGACGATTTCAGTGGAGCCAATATTGCAGAGATGTTGCCAATATGGGGGCTTTTAGACACTAATTTCGTCATGACGTCAGAACAATAACATTGAGGAGTCTTCTCCTTCTTGTTTTCGGAGGTGCGGTGACGAACGCTTGGATTTGTTGACATACGTCGTACGCACGGCGTTCGGACCAAGCTTAATTAGGCTATTAAGCTCATGCCTTAGATAAGGCATACCGGGTAGCGGCCCTTCTTTCGTGCTGTCCTTACCTAAGGCAGACCGGGTAGGAAGGGTTAAGAAGGGCCCTATGCCCATTATACGGACATGATACGTCTTGGTCTGTCATTAAGCCTAACCGCCCAGAGGTCGCACAGCCCACAGTTACAGGTGAGTCCCCTGTTCTGGATCATTCGGTAATAGATGCGAGTGAGGCTAAGAAACTTAGGGCCAAGAACCAATCTGGTGAGGTACTTGATGTAATTGTGAAAGCTATTCCCACCATATATAATCCTGACTATTTTGTCTACATGCCATCCCCTGCCTTGCCTCCCGCTTCCTCAGGGAAACTCTTTTCAGATTGGACGAAGTCAGATGGGTTCAATATGAAACTTTTACAGGGTATGACCCCAGAGTTTAATTCAATACCCTTCAGGGACTATGCTGGTACATCAGTCGTTCATATTCAAGGGGGGGAGTCAGGGCCGTGGGCGGTATGGGGACAGGAGGCCCAGCTGTTTGCCAGCACTATCACTAATAAGAGCAGTCATCAGCTCCCGCAAGAGGACAATCATTGGTTCTCTATGCCGGTAGGCAAGGCGGAAGGGATCCCACAGCATATTTTTGACTTTTTGGGGGCCCCTAAATTATCATTGTCAGTTGTTTGAACCCTTTTGTTCTCCCACACAGGTCCAGATGGATAAAGATTTCAAGATGAGGCAGAAAGCCTGGAGACTAGCGTTCCAATACCTGCTCAGCCGCCAGCTTGCGGCCTTTCTGGCCAGGACGACTGAGTCGGTCACGGACGCTGGCACCCAGAAGGCTCTTTCTCTTATTAGGCGCCTCCTTCTCCAGAACTCCATTCAGCCCCTTGGGGATATCCGAACTGCTCTCTTTGAGGCAGTGCAGGTTTGTCAAGATCTGAGGGTTTACCTGGTGAGGAGACTCCCTGTAGAGATTGGTAGGAGACTAATTTTACCAAATGTCTTCACTAAAACTCTTGCCTCTGACGATGCCTGGCGCACGGTCAATTTCCTATTAGACTCTCAACCTGCCACTACTTCTAAGCCAAAGGGTGAGCAATCATTTAAGACAAAATTCAATGCTAAGAGTTCATTTTGTGGTCAGTCCCAGTCCTTTCAGTCATCAAAGACTCACACAACCCCAGGAAGTAGCGGCGCATCTCGTGGTCGAGGCCAATCCAGGGGTAGAGGGCGTTGGTTCAGGGGACAGTCTAGGGGTAAACCCGGTAGCGATGGTAGCAAGGCCTCTCATCCCCCCATTACTAAATCAGAGTTACAACCCTCCAATCCAAAAAAACTGAGACACTACAAGGCTCTCTCACTCCCAGTGCCACGGCAAAGCGAGCCGGATTCGAGAGTAGTACTGCCGGACAATACCAGTCATGCGACTGGCAATTTCCGGGATTGTCATCGGGCATGGCCCCGGCGAACATGGGCAAGGACAGTGGTCCGGAAGGGCCTCTCATGGCGGTGGTCCCGGCGACCCCGTTTACGTATCCCCATAGAATTCAATCGTGTTTCATTAGAGGTGGGATCCGTCGTTAACGAGATGGCCCTAAAACAGATCATTATCCCCAGTCCTTTGTCACAACCCGTGTTAACATCCCGGTTATTCCTGGTGCCAAAAAGGGACAGTGTTCAGATGAGGCCAGTAATCGACCTGTCCTATCTGAACACCCATATTCACAATCAGTCATTCAGGATGCTGACTGTGAATCAGATCAGATTGACACTCTCGCCGCAGGGTTGGATGTGTTCCATCGATCTAACAGAAGCCTACTGGCATGTCCCCGTCAACAAATTTTTTCAGAAATATCTAGCTTTGCGCAACGGGGATCAAACGTTTGTCTTTCAAAGAATGCCCTTTGGTCTAAATCTGGCACCCCGAATTTTCACAAAATTAGTCAGACAGGCTTTGCTACCATTGCTAAATCAGGGAATCATGGTGTTATGGTATCTCGACGACTGGTTAATAGTAGCTCAATCCAAAGTAATTTGCCTCCAACATGTACAACAGGTGTTAACTCATGTAGCATGTAGCTGCCTTGGGGTTGAAGGTGAACTTAGCAAAGTCCACCTTGATCCCCACCAGGAAATCCAATGGGTGGGCCTTATCTGGGATACTGAGTTGCTCACTCTGAGTCAGAGCGAGGACAACCGTCAGAGATTTCGGAGGAAACTCTTTCGGTTTCTTCATTCTCTGACGACAACGAGGAGAATCTGGGAATCTCTGGTGGGCTCACTCAATTGGATACAGCTGACGGTCCCGTTAGTTCGTCTGAAGGTCAAACAAATTATTTTGGAAGGAAACAGGTGCTTTCACCAAAGTTAATCCACAACCTCCTGGCGGCTTGGGCGAAGCCAGAAGTAATTCACTCCTCCTTGACATGGGCAGCTCCTCCTCCGACAGTCTGGATAAATACGGACGTGTCAGGTACCCTGGGGTGGGGTTACCAGTCAAAACTAGGTCATCAGGGTCAGGGTCTACGGTCCAAGTCAATTCATCTTCATATCAATGCCAAGGAGTTGTTAGTCCCCCTATTGTTTTTACAGGAGCACGGCATGAGCAAGGCGGGAAAGTCCCTAGCCTTCAGAATGGACAATCTGACTGCAGTGACATGCATTCAGAAGCAAGGGTCAGAGAGATCTCCAGTGTTACAAGGGTTGTCGGAAAATATCTTTCATCTGGCTGCAAGGCTAGAGATTTATCTTCATGCAACATACAGTCGACGCTCGATTCAACGGACTAATAGGGGGGAGACCGAGTCCGTTGCTGGAAAAAGTCCGTAGCTGGAAAATTGCCTTCGTTTTTTTTTTTTTTTTTTTTTTTTTTTGTGATTGAGGGACACGTTGTGCTGTACTGTCCCTGAAAACATAATAAAGGTCTTCTATCTATCTATCTATTGCCTGACGCCGTGATCCCCGAAGGGGTGGCCACGAACGAACCGCCCCCATGCACCTCTGTCCCCAGTCAGTCGACGCCCCTCCCCCCAACCAGCACCGCCTTCGTTCATGTACTTCCTCACTCCATCCTTCCACCTCATATTCGGTCTACCTCTCCCCCTCTGTCCCTCCACCTCGCTCTCGTACACCCTCTTAGTCATTCTCTCGCTTTCCATACGTTCCATATGGCCGAACCATCTCAAGTTGTTCCTTTTCACACTTTCCAGCACATCTACCTCCACACCACACCTCCTTCTTACTTCCTCATTAGTCTGTCAATCCCTCCATGTAACTCCGCACGCACTCCTTAAGTAATTCATTTCCACTGCTCTCACTCTTGGTCTGAGTCTCTCAACCAACGTCCATGCTTCGCTTCCGTAAGTCAGTGTCGGGATTACCACACTGTCATGCAAGGACTTCTTCACTTCCATACTGACCACCCTATTTCTTGTTACTGCTTTTAGCGTTCCTACAACCCTCTTCCCCTGTTGTACCCTCTCCCGCACCTCTTCATCCATAGTCCCATCTTTACTCAACACACTGCCCAGATACTTAAAAGAGTTGACGATCTCCATAGCCTGACTGTTCAGCTTCACCTCACACTCTGTGACTTCACCCCTTTCGAAGACCATAACCTTGCTCTTCCCCGTATTTACCTTCAAATTCCGTTTTTCGCACACTGTTCCAAACTCATTTACCAGACCCTGCAACTCCCATTCATTATCACTCATCAGAACTGTATCATCCGCAAACAGCAGTATAGGTAGCTTCCACTCAATTCCCTCCCTTTTCAGCGATACACCAACATCCACTGCTCTTGATAGTATTTCTTTCATAACTCCATCCATATATACAGTAAACAACCACGGGGACATCACACACCCCTGTTTCAAACCAACATTCAGGTCAAAGAACTCGCTCTGCTCACTCTCCACACGTACTGCCGCCTTTGCACCCTCATACATGCTCTTCACTGCCTTCAGCCTCAACTTGCCCTCTACTCCGTATATTCTAAGTACTTTCCACAAACCTTCTCTATCCACTCTGTCATAGGCCTTCTCTAAGTCCATAAAGGCAACATACACCTTTTGTTTCTTCTCCAGATACTTCTCCACAACACAATTCAGGGTAAAAATCTGATCTACACATCCTCTTCCCTTCCTAAAACCTCCCTGCTCGTCGCCTATCCATTTCTCCGTTCTCACTCTCACTCTCTCAATCACTACCCTACTGTATACCTTCCCTACTACGCTTAGAAGACATATTCCTCGGTGGTTACCACACACTCCTCTTTCCCCTTTGCCCTTATATAGGGGGACTATTATGCCAGTCTTCCAGTCATCGGGTGCACTCCCCTTCTCCCATGCTAGTTTGCACATTTTCCATACCCATTCTATCACTATCTCACCACCATACCTCAACATTTCCCCACACACTCCATCTGTTCCTGGTGCTTTCCCCAACTTCACTCTTTTCATGGCTTCCCACACTTCTGACCTCCTGATCCCCACCTCCTCCTCCACTACTTCTCTTCTTCTCCCTCCCATATATCCAGCTATGTTTGCTGGCTCTTCATTCCTTTCATTTAGCAACTCACTGAAGTACTCCCTCCATCTTTCGACTCTCTCTTGCTTCTCGGCTAGCATTCTCCCATTCTTATCTTTCACACCCTTACTGTTTCCCTTGCTACCTTCCCTAACTTTCTTGACTTCTTTCCAGAACAGTTTCTTACTCTCCCTCCATTTTACACTCAGATTCCTTCCAAATTCCTCATCTACTCTTCTCTTACTTTCCTTCACTACTCTCTTCACCACCCTCTTACTCTCCACGTACCTCGCTCGTTTCTGCCTCTCGGAATCTTCATTCCCTCTACTACCCAACCACTCTCTATATGCTTTCTTCTTTTCTTCCACAGCTATTCTTACCTCTTCTGTCCACCATGCTGTACCTTTCACTCCCCTCCCTCTTCTCCTCACTCCACACACCTCCTCACATGCTGCACAGATCTCATCCTTAAACACCTTGCTCATCTCCTCCACTTCCTCCATAACTTCCAGGTCGAACCCACCTAGTCGTCTTTCCACTGCTCTCCTGTACTCCTCCCTGACTTCCTCCTCAAGCAACCTCTCCACCCTCCTCTCGCCTCCCTCCCGCTCTCCTCACCCACTTCTTTTGTATCCTAACCTTAGCTACCACTACATAATGATCAGACAGACCCCCTCCAATACCCCTATACACCCTAGCATCCATCACAGATTTCTTCATTCGTTCATCCACACATACATAATCAATCAATGACTTTCGTTCACCAACTGTCTTATCCTTCGTCAACATCCGTTTCCACGTGTACCTGTGGATCATTCTGTGTCGGAAGAAGGTGTTGGCTATCCACAGCCTCCTCCCCACACATACGTCCACAAGTGCACTACCATTCCCATTCACCTCTGATGGTACCCCCCACCCTCCCACCACTCCCTCAACTTTCCTATCACCCACCTTACCATTCATATCCCCAATCAGAAATATTCTTTCGTTCTTGTCAAACTTCTCCAGGCACGCCTCCACATTCATCCAGAACTCCTCTTTCTTTCTTTCAAGTATATCCTCTGTCGGGGCATACACGCATACAATCACCCACGTTTGTATTCCTACTTTCATTCTCACCCACACAATCCTTGAACCCACAGACCCATACTCTCTTACACATTCCTTCCATTTGCTACTTACAAACAAACATGCACCTTCTCTCGCTGTTCCTTCACTCACTCCAGCACACACACCCATTCCACACTCCCACTCTCTCACATCTGAACCTTTCCATTTGGTCTCTGTCATTCCACATACATCCAGCCTGGCATTCACTAACACTTCCAGAACCTCTCTCTCTTTTGTGCCATCATTCATGCCACTAACATTCCACGTAGCCATTCTCAGAATGTCCGAAGGCATGTCCTTAGTCGGTCGTGGTTCGTCAAAGTTGGTTCCGTCCGCATCCGAGGCTGTTCGTTCGTTTTTCCTTGCTTAGATATTTTTTCCGGGTGGGGGTCGCAAGCCCACCGACCCAACCTCTTTAGTCGCCTCTTACGACACGCAGAAGGCACGTGGGGCATATTCTATTCCCTAACCCCCAGGGGGGGTAATAAATATGTGTTACATTTATTTATTGACATGCTTTCATGTAGTTTTCGTATATACCGGTAATTGAAGAATAGTGTAATGGATTAAGAACTAAGAGGCCAGTCTTACTCATTCAGTGAAGAAAAATGGCGGATTTTCGGTTTCTCGTCATATTTCAGGCTAATATGGAGAATGTAGGGTATATTCCTGCAAAACGGCATGCATTATATCTCAAGAAGTGGGCAGTGTTATAGCATATTTGTTGTTTGTACATATATATATATATATGTATTATGTATGTTGCTTCGTAGTATACTATAAATGGAAAATATACTTGGTAAATGAATAATTAGAGGGCATCTGTGGACTCACTTTTACAATTTCCCAGCTCAGCTGGTGGGCGACGAGTGGAGGTGAGTCGAGTTGTATACTGATATTCTATTGGTCAATAAACAGGGTGTGATGTCACAAGCGATGATGGTATATGAATGGTTGTTGTGGGAGTACGCCACTGTCTAGACGGTGACGTCACAAATTCTCGCAACATTTTAACGGGTGTAGAAATACACGTCAGTCCATATAATGAGCCTCTTTTGTTTCTCAATCCCTCTACGACGTCACATTGATTCATTTATTATCCTTGGTGTTTATAATCTCTCGGATTCGGGCCAGTCGGCCATATTTGAAATGGTGGAACTGTTGTTCAATGAATAGTGAAGTGTTTTTGCTTTATGAAAACACCTACATCTTCTATTTAACGGGATTACCAACGGAGCTTCCAGCGGAATTGTGTTAATTTAGCTGCAGACCATTATTGTCCAGTACACCAAGGGTAAGGGTTTTATACCGTCGTTATTTGGGTCCAAGCCTAGGCTACGATTACCACAAAATCTTTAATGAATATCCTCAATACAGATTTATTTTCTTCACTTACCTCGTCAATAATAACCCATATAGGTGGAGAGGCCCTGAATTATATCAAAGAAAAAGTGATGTTGAAACATTATCTGCAATTTAGCCATGTTGATTAACTCTTAGCCCACTTAACCCCTTCAGACTCATATGACGCAGAGCTTGGCAGATTAGCAATAAGAAATAGAGTTCTCTCACTCTTATAATTACCTCTTTTGGCGACCGTCAATCTTTTATGAATTAAATACCAAACCAGCGGGGGTGTGGGGGCGGTAGCCCCCACCTAATATACTAGGTTAGGTTAGGTAAGGTTGTTAGGTTACGCTAATATTACCCCTTATTTTTGTCTTTTACCCCTCAATTTCCCTGTACTTCATAGCCCTCCCCACTATCGGGGGCCGTATCTTAAGATCGTAATTGTTTAATCGAAGTCCTCTTTTTCTAGTTATTAAAAACGTATTCTATGGTGTATTATATGATATATAGAAGCAATAGAACTGTTCAAATTACCTGGGAAGTGTATATTAAACCAAATACAAAACTTTGAATAATGAGGTAAGAGATAGGCTATGTGTTTTTTATCACTTTTCAACCCAAGACCAGCGGGGGTCTGGGGGCAGCAGCCCCCAGGATGCCCAGGTTACCTTAGGTTAAGTTAGGTTAGGTTAATGACCAGCTATGTAAATACAGTAGTGAACATTTGGTTCAGTCTGTGCTCAAAAATCCATTTTCTTTAGGAGGAGGCCATACACTAAACAATTACCGTGATGTTGAAACATTATCTGCAATTTAGCCATGTTGATTAACTCTTAGCCCACTTAACCCCTTCAGACTCAAATGACGCAGAGGTTGGCAGATTAGCAATAAGAAATAGAGTTCTCTCACTCTTATAATTAACTCTTTTGCCGACCGTCAATCTTTTATGAATTAGGCTAAATACCAAACCAGCGGGGGTGTGGGGGCGGCAGCCCCCACCTAATATACTAGGTTAGGTTAGGTAAGGTTGTTAGGTTAGGCTAATATTACCCCTTATTTTCGTCTTTTACCCCTCAATTTCCCTGTACTTCATAGCCATCCCCACTATCGGGGGCCGTATCTTAAGATTGTTGGATAATGGGTACAACTTTTTTTCTGGAGATTCTAATTAATGACAACCACTGTATAATGATGAAAACTAGCTAAAAAAAACCCCAAAAAACTCACGAAATAAAAGTTGGCCAGGTTCCTGGATATGTTCTTTAATTTGCATGAACAAATTGTAATAGGCCTATAGAAACCTAATAAATCATATAAATAACAAATCCACAAAAATACAATCATTGAAAATAGCTGTGGTCCGTCTCCTTAATATTGACCGAAAAAACGCCCATTCTAATAAATCTCAGAGCTCTTTCGGACAGTCACAGTTTACAAACGCCTTCTTTATGCAGTGTAATCAATATTTACCCCCTGCTGGCAACATAGATGACGATTTCAATAATTCATGGGGGGGGGTGAGGGGGGGCTTTGCCCCCCCCTCAACCCATCGTGTATCCAACATTGGCATTATAACTAAGACCATGAATAGGGCCTACACTCATTTCTCAAAATCTGGAGGAAAAAACATAACAAATAAGGGTGCGAGCCTATTCCCTCTAATTACCAATATATCACTTCATCTTGGGACGATACCGCTCTCGCAAATTAACCTTACCGTTCACGAGGCAAATACGGGGGTTGGGGATACTAATTAGGGCCTAGTATTGATAAATAGAAACGGTTTGAATATCAAGACGCAAATTACACAGTGCACTAATGACATTATAATACACGTTGTGTGAAACATATACACCGCTGATGTTAAATTAACCGGGTGTAAGATTAAGCGGGTGTAATGACGACATGTTGGCCGAGGGCTGGAATGACGTCACGATAATCAACAACCAATCACAAGCAAGGATACACAACGTCTTGGCTTGGTTAATCAAGATGGCTATATTCTAGTTAATCTCCGTGTTTCAACCCCTCTCTTTCCCTGATATATTTCATACCCTCCCCAGCTATCGGGGTTTAGTATTGTTGACACAGTTGAGGTAAGTGAAGAAAATAACTAAGAGATATGAGGATATAAATAAGGATCCTTAGTTAATGGGCAAACAAAATACGGTGACTACCGCTACATAGGATCTTACCGAATGTAGCTTTAGTATCAGCATTTCCACACATGATTTACAATTGTGAATAGCCTAACTGAACGTTGTGTATAACAACGAGGAGCTGCTTAAATTGGTGAAAATAGGATAGGCCTAATATTGAGACAATTCTGATGGCCTAACATCGACTTTGGTAAGTTTTCGAATTAAGTATTATTATGTGACCTAGGTACAAAATATGCATATATATATGCAAAGCTGAAGGCTTTCTGAATTATATGTAGGGGGTATAAGAAAGATATGAATTAAATTACCAACCAATAAGTAACAACCAACGTTATAGGTGGTACCAACATCCGGTAAACCCAGAACTTTCCACCATCCACCAATAAATTCGCCGTTTCGCGCCACTTTCATGAAGGTTCGCCATGTTATTACATGGCTACCGTAAGCCGATTTTAGTGTTTTAAGCAGGGTGTCAAACGACGCTGTTTTTTTTTAGTGATAACGCAATGAACTTTTTGTATAATGATAACAGAAACCCCCCCCCCCCAAAAAAAAAAGGTAGGCTAGGCTAAATTGACACAATTTTGTTTTTTTATTGCAGGAAATACTGTTTTAGACACCTAAACTCTCAAAAAAAAAATCTGGGGGGCATGCCCCCGGACCCCTCTAGAGCTAGCGCCTTCGCCGTGCTATAATGATAACAAAATAATAAACCATAATGATAACACAATTCATATTTTGTGGATTGACACCCTGCTTTTAAGTGACATGAATAGCTTAGAGTGTGCTCTTTACGAATATTATAATATAGCCTACCAATGAAAGTTATATACAGAAAGTTTTTACATGCGTAGCCTAGGCCTAATGTGCAAATGAAAATTGGTTCTTTAATTGACCGACGGTACTTTTATCGGCAATTTACCCCTAAATGATTTAGCCTATGTTGGATGTCGGTAGTGGTACACCCGGTAACTAACCTACATCCATCCCTTACAACCTTACCTAACCTATCCTAGTCGGGTGGGGGCTGCCGCCCCCAGCCCCCCACACCCCCGTTGTTTGACATCAACTCACGTGTTTACACAACGTACGCCCGGTAACACAACTCATTCCCATGGGGCAAATAACAGAAAAAATAGACGTCTATTTTGGGAACTGGTTTGGTCAATATTTACGAGTCACACCACAGCTGGAATCTCATTTCTAAGGGTAGTTTTGGGTTCCTATCATTCTATGCTTAATTTCTATATACTTTTTATCCACCGGAATTTTTTTTTTTTTTTTTTTTTTAAGGCCTATTTTTGTTATTATATTTAGCATTAACCTAACCTAAAAACCTAACCTAACCTAACCTAAATGTATTTGGGGGCTATTAGGTTAGGTTAGGTTAGGTTTTTTGGTTAGGTTAATGCTAAAAAAAAAAAAAAAAAAAATAGGCCTAGCTAAAAAAAAAAAAAATTCCGGTGGATAAAAAGTATATAGCAATGAAGCATAGAATGATAGGAACCCAAAACTACCGTTAAAAATGAGATCCCAGCTGTGGTGTGACTCGTAAATATTGACCACTGGGTTAATTCTAGTTTCGCTTTCACAGCATACTCCTAAATTTCTATGGCTACTTTAGAGTTGTCATATACCATACTTAATTCCTATATATGTCCAAAGCGGCGGAAATGCATTATAAGGAATTATACCTACTGTAAAAAAAAATAATATTTTCTCCCCATATGCGGCACCATAGCTATTACATAATACTAGGTTAGGTTAGGTAAGGCTAATGTCGTTAATGTAGTTTATTATCATTATATTACGTCTTTTACCCAGCAATTTCCCTGATCTTCATAGTTGGTCGGGAATCTATGCCTTTACAACGGCGCCTCCCTTTTGTCGCTGTGTACGTGAAACTAGAATTTTACCTGGGAACTTAACCGCCAGCGATCGACTTTGGCTAATTTGGCTATGTAAATTTGTAAAACATGACGACCGTACGCCCGGATTCTACGTAGGCTAGCCTAACTACTGTACTGTCTGTACATCCTTCCCATCATCATGCATCATGCCGCCCGAGAGTGGCCCTCTGCTGGTCCCACTACTTAAACGTATGGCAGCGGAGGAAATGTTCCACTTCTTCTTCTTAATATTGTTTAAATGTGCAGTTTGCTTGGAGGGTTGTCTCCAGATTACTGCACAGGCGTTTAGATGGGACAGAATAAGAATAGAAGGGGAAAATCATAGAATGAGGAATGAAAAACTACTCAAAATTAGTCACTGAAGCCCCCCAACCGCATCAAGGAGAGTAGTATCAGGGGGGCAATGTTCCACTGTTTCCAGAATCTACACCCACCTGAGCTGTTGTTGTTGCAGGTCTCTTCTTCTTCTTCTTCTTCTTCACGATGCACAGTGTCCACAGGGATGTAGCCCCCAGATAACTGCGCAAGTAGTACAAGAGTAACAAGGTTCATTTGATTTTTACAATTGAAATTGAATTCTGTTTGGCAGGCCCAATTAACCCTGCCACTGACCAAGCAATATAAAGGCCATGTACACAGCACCACAATGAAGCAACTTGGTTGAGCCCGAGAACTTTCAGTCTACTACTGTACTTCTCACTTCTCAGCTTGTTCTTCCTCTGTCCAATTACTCTTCTTTCCTATTTTACTCCAGCCATCTGGTCTGGTCTGGTCCAGTAGTGGTGTGGTGCGACGGTGCCGTGTTAAGAACATAAGAAAATGGGAGTCTGCAGAAAGACGATCGGCCCACACAAGGCAGATCCCTCTCACATCCAACCCCAATTACAAGGCCTAATTATAGGCCACTAAGAATTACCGACCAACCAGTGACGGGCCCCATCGATGATTATTAGTGTGTTATCACTTTCATGAACGATACTTTGTTGGTGTATATGTAGGTTAAGATGGGGTAAACCGTACATGGGTCAAAACCGTACAGAATTCATAACTCCTGCCCTATGAAAAAGAAGACCGTTTCCCACTCAATCAGGAAGAAGAAGGCACACATCGGTCTGGCGCCAAACGTTTGTTTACAACTCAAGAGGGAGGGGACAGCAGGTAAGATTTTTGTTTTTTTGTATGTCTGATGTAATATTTAGTATGTCTTATATAGTGTTTCGAGACCCTGAGTATCTGCTGATTCTGGTTGTGTAATGTATAATACCGAGAAGCACCTGTCTACTACAATATGTGGTGATGTTTATCACAATTTACACATTTGGCTTAGAGTCCTGCCTATGTTTACATTTAACCTAAGAAGTGTGCATGGAGGGTATGAGACACCACACTCCTGTGCTGACGTATTTGAGCTGTTCCCATTACTAACATCGTTATTTTACCATAAATAGCATTAATACTTATCCATATGTGCCTATTATAGGTTGATTATAAAGGTATTAACCTGTTACAACAATAAAACAAGTGGAAACAGTGTTTGGATGGTCAAAATCGGCGATACAGGCCGGGAGTTACATACTGTATGGCTGATGCAACCTCCCTGCCCTCCACCCCTCCCCTTGTCTGGAGAGACACGTACTGTTCCGCAATAGTCTCTCTCTCGCTCTTTCCCACGCTTGGTAACAGTGATGACAACGCCCTGCTACCAACTCGCACTTCGTTAGCACGAAAATAAACCACAGAATAAGGGAATAACAGGGAAAATAGGTGATAACTGAAGGAGGGGAGGAAAGTGGGGAAGGAGGGGAGGTGGAGGAGTGATATTTTGCATGGCCCAGGGGCAAACAAAAAAATAAATGTTATGCCCGGTCCAAATTGGAACGCGAGATATTCTGAGTGCAATGATTAACTCTCTAACTGGAGAAGTATACCTTTAACTTTAATAAAGAGACAACACGGCAGGAGAATAAGTACACAGGCGACAAGTTAACATGGGTTTTATTCACTTTACACCTGGTTCATGGAGGAGCAATATATTTAATCCTGGAACACTGAGATCATCAAATGGCAACAATGGTAAATAGAGCATACAATAATAATAGGATTAGCAATTATAAGGCAAGAGTCGAACAATGGGTCCGGACTCAATTTAACAATAACTCCTCGGATACAATTATAGTGTCCAAAATAGTGGAGGCTTACCTCCCACTCAACTAGATCTCAAGTAAGACCTCAGCAAGGTAACAAGAGTGCAGTAATGGCAGATGTCGTCTGGATCATACTATGATGTCCCCGGCAATAGTGACGTTAACTGACTCTAAAGCAACAATGACCAAGTGGTCATCAATAATAAGGTGGGCTCTGAAAGGCTCACAAATGAACTGAATTCTACAGGTGTGCTAGATCTCACCTGGCAAGATTATTTATTCTAAGACTACTTGTGTGGGCAACTAGCAAGATGCGGAAGGCTGATACAACAATCGTCGGGAGCTGAGATAGAGTGAGATCTATTCGAGTTATGAACCTGACAGAATGTTAAGTGAATGAGGCTAGAAGTTATACAAGGGAACAAGGTTACGTGTAAATATGTGTGTATGTCATATGCGGTGGGTCTTGTATAGGCACGCCCCCTCTGACGGGCTATGGGAGACCAATAACCCGGGAATGTGCGTATATAAGGATCCCCTGATAGTTATGTCTAATGTGTCCCGGCAAGTGGGCAGATTAACGTCAATTTAAGTAGAGAGAGGAAAGCCCTCTCGTGAGACGTTATTTAGTGAGAACCCCTGAAGATAACTTCAACCACTACCCTGAGACAACTCTATACCCATAAACCGTAGTAAGGCACTTAAAGGAGAGCGGCAGTGAAGAGGTGCCGTAGATCGAGGGAGAATCCAGTGGTCCAGGAGGGCGGCTGGGCGTGGTACTTCCGGATGTTGGTCCGGGATTAGGCTGCACTCCTACGTCCTTACAGCTCCTTGTCCCTCTGCGCCTACCACAGGAGACACCCGGGTTCCTCTTGCACTCCGCGTGAGCAGGGACTTACTAAGAGTATGCCGGAGTTCTGCTACAGGGTTTGGTGGGGGGTTATGGCGACTAGCATAATGGTCTGTATAGAGTTGCAAGCAGTCTATCCAGTGACACTATGGTCAGTCTAAGGTTTGGGACAATTAAATTACTCCCTTGCAATCTCCTCTGGAACCACAAGACTAATACAGTAAATAGAGGCCAGTGAAGGTGGGGCCCAAAGTGGGTTGCACAATCTAGTCCTCTTCCTGAAGGGGGGAACCCGACCTGGTCGTCTCTGATCACTGCACACAGCTTCAAGTGTGAACACCAGCTATTCTGGCTGCTTTGTCTCTTGGACCACAAGACTAATACAGTAAATAGAGGCCAGTGAAGGTGGGGCCCAAAGTGGGTTGCACAATCTAGTCCTCTTCCTGAAGGGGGGAACCTGACCTGGTCGTCTCTAAGTACTGCACTATCCTTATAATCCCTTGAAAGGAACAAGACAGGAATCCTTATTCACTTGGTCTATATACAGCATTGAAGGCCAGGAAGGTGGGGCCCAAAGTGGGTTGCACAAGCTAGTCCTCTTCCTGAAGGGGGGAACCCGACCTGGTCGTCTCCGATCACTGTACACAGCTTCAAGTGTGAACACCAGCTATTCTGGCTGCTTTTACCCAGGTGAAAAGATACCAAAGGCAAGCTTAGTTACTGATGTCCAGACTGGCTGAGTACTTGTGAATATTCTTGCCCAGACTTAAGGCGCCCGGCTTGAGAGGATCAAAGGCGCTGGGGTGGTGTCCGCGCGTGGTGGTTAGGTCCTTGTAGTCCTGGGAGTGGTGCGCCTGGACTTTTGGCTGGCCCTTGTAGATGTAGCTGGAGGAAAATTCCTCAGGGCAGATCTGTACACATTATGGGGTGATGGCTTCCTGGTGGGAGAGGAAGCGGATGAGTTTCTTACAATGGGTGATGACTGATTCTGGGGGTTAAGACTTATTGTTGGCTGGAATGATAGGCAAGTTTTGGTTTATGAGTGACTTTAACCCGGGACAATGGTTTAGATTGAATGGATGCAAGAGCTTTAGGTTCCTTGATAGGGGATATGAAAGGTAATCTGGGGAAGAGAGGTTTTGGTTTTGAAAGAGCTTTAGGTTCTTTGATAGGGGATATGAAAGGTAATTTAGGTAACAACCTGGTACCACCTGTGGTTGTGTAGCTAGGTTGAGGAGTTACTGGGCTGGCTGAGGGGGGTTTGTAATAGTTACCCCTGCGATGGTAATTTTCTTTGGCTCTGGTGATTAAAGAAAATGACTCGGCGTGGGTGACTGGTGTGGTCCACTCGGGACGGACGTGTCCCACTCGTTCCACCGTTATCTTGGCTATACGGGCAGGGGCAGGGTTGTCGTGGGTCTGGATGGCAGGGGGGAGGCTGTCCGAAGGCTTAGTTGGTTCTGTCGCATGGCTGTGACAAGCTGGAGATGCGGTAACACCGTTCCTAGACCGCATCTCACCTCCCTTGGCCCGCCCCGCGTTTAAATATAGCCTTCAAACCATTACTGCCACATCTCTCCGTAGCACAGTCGGTATAGCTCCCGCCTACCACTGAGAAAACCAGTGTTCGATCCCACTCAAATTTAGTGTATTTTATATTTTTTATTTTGTAATATTTGTTATTTTGGTTATTTTTGTTATATTTTAGGGTTAAGTTAGGTTAGGTTAATCTAATCTAATCTAATATAATAGTTGTACATTTGAGGGGCGGGGCCAAGGACAGGCTTTAGAGCAGCCTCCATGGCCTCCTTTAAAATCCCTCCAGGGTTAGAGCCCCGCGCCAGGCATCTCAAAACCTGCGGAGTTTTCGGGAGGGTTAAATTCCCTTCGCACCCAGCATTTCAATAATACCAAAATATAATTTAGGAAACAGTTTATTCACTTAAGCTCTAAGTACATATACATATATCTGGATTAGAACTGTACCAAACATGAGAACATAAATAATACAACCACTTATTATCATCTAGCACGATCGCGGATCTAGAAAGAGCTCAGGTATATTCAAGCTATTTCGTTAATATTAATTTCACAGCTTACCTAATGGTGATATATTTGTAGGACCATATAATGTTGAGAAGTTTCAAATGCTCTGATATTCGCTTAACATTTCAATCAGATAAAGTCGTTATTATTGACGAGGATATGTGAGGTTGATAGGGTATACTATCATACACTTTAATATCACCTTGCACACCGGTGGATAAGGTTAGAAGTTGAACATTGAGAATTGTGGATTCTAACTTATTTCAATCATATATAAAATCAGACAGAGTCGATGGTGAGGAATTTCGGCTTATTTGAATTTAATTCATTACGGATTTCAGAGATGCGTAATCACACTTGGAAGGAATCTGAGTGTAAAATGGAGGGAGAGTAAGAAACTGTTCTGGAAAGAAGTCAAGAAAGTTAGGGAAGGTAGCAAGGGAAACAGTAAGGGTGTGAAAGATAAGAATGGGAGAATGCTAGCCGAGAAGCAAGAGAGAGTCGAAAGATGGAGGAAGTACTTCAATGAGTTGCTAAATGTAAGGAATGGAGAGCCAGCAAACATAGTTGGATATGGTATGGGTGGGAGAAGAGGAGAAGTAGTGGAGGAGGAGGTGGGGATCAGGAGGTCAGAAGTGTGGGAAGCCATGAAAAGAGTGAAGTTGGGGAAAGCACCAGGAACAGATGGAGTGTGTGGGGAAATGTTGAGGTATGGTGGTGAGATAGTGATTGAATGGGTATGGAAAATGTGCAAACTAGCATGGGAGAAGGGGAGTGCACCCGATGACTGGAAGACTGGCATAATAGTCCCCCTATATAAGGGCAAAGGGGAAAGAGGAGTGTGTGGTAACCACCGAGGAATATGTCTTCTAAGCGTAGTAGGGAAGGTATACAGTAGGGTAGTGATTGAGAGAGTGAGAGTGAGAACGGAGAAATGGATAGGCGACGAGCAGGGAGGTTTTAGGAAGGGAAGAGGATTTGTAGATCAGATTTTTACCCTGAATTGTGTTGTGGAGAAATATCTGGAGAAGAAACAAAAGGTGTATGTTAAATTGCCTTTATGGACTTGGAGAAGGCCTATGACAGAGTGGATAGAGAAGGTTTGTGGAAAGTACTTAGAATATACGGAGTAGATGGCAAGTTGCTGAAAGCAGTGAAGAGCATGTATGAGGGTGCAAAGGCGGCAGTACATGTGGAAAGTGAGCAGAGCGAGTTCTTTGACCTGATTGTTGGTTTGAAACAGGGGTGTGTGATGTCCCCATGGTTGTTTA
This sequence comes from Paralithodes platypus, assembly GCA_032716605.1. Lineage (NCBI taxonomy): Eukaryota > Metazoa > Arthropoda > Malacostraca > Decapoda > Lithodidae > Paralithodes > Paralithodes platypus. The sequence goes on along the minus strand of CM064533.1, from coordinate 18,837,347 downwards.
CTGTATATATGGATGGAGTCATGAAATAAATACTATCAAGAGCAGTGGATGTTGGTGTATCGCTGAAAAGGGAGGGAAATGAGTGGAAGCTACCTATACTGCTGTTTGTGGATGATACAGTTCTGATGAGTGATAATGAATGGGAGTTGTAGGGTCTGGTAAATGAGTTTGGAACAGTGTGCGAAAAACGGAATTTGAAGGTAAATGCGGGGAAGAGCAAGGTTATGGTCTTCGAAAGGGGTGAAGTCACAGAGTGTGAGGTGAAGCTGAATGGTCAGGCTATGGAGATCGTCAACTCTTTTAAGTATCTGGGCAGTGTGTTGAGTAAAGATGGGACTATGGATGAAGAAGTGCGGGAGAGGGTACAACAGGGGAAGAGGATTGTAGGAACGCTGAAAGCAGTAACAAGAAATAGGGTGGTCAGTATGGAAGTGATCGAAGAAGTCCTTGCATGACAGTGTGGTTATCCCGACACTGACTTACGGAAGCGAAGCATGGACGTTTGTTTGAGAGACTCAGACCAAGAGTGAGAGCAGTGGAAATGAATTACTTAAGAAGTGCGTGCGGAGTTACATGGAGGGATAGACAGACTAATGAAGAAGTAAGAAGGAGGTGTGGTGTGGAGGTAGATGTGCTGGAAAGTGTGAAAAGGAACAACTTGAGATGGTTCGGCCATATGGAACGTATGGAAAGCGAGAGAATGACTAAGAGGGTGTACGAGAGCGAGGTGGAGGGACAGAGAGGGAGAGGTAGACCGAAGGAGAGGTGGAAGGATGGAGTGAGGAAGTATATGAACGAAGGCGGTGCTGGTTGGGGGGAGGGGCGTCGACTGACTGGGGACAGAGGTGCATGGGGGCGGTTCGTTCGTGGCCACCCCTTCGGGGATCACGGCGTCAGGCAATAGATAGATAGATAGATAGTAATCACACTGGTTTTAACACTGGCACACTTATATATAGAATCTGAATCTATAGCCTTGGATTCAATAACACTTTCATATGAATTGTTTCAAAATAACGAATTTTCAGACTCTGGTTTATTTCTCACAGAGCGAAATTATGGCAGAGTCGATGCCTGCTAAATTCGGCTTATTTGGATTTAATTTCTTATAGATGTTAGAGAGGTGTACGAACAGTGGTTTTAACACTAGTAGGCTACACACATATACTGAATCTGTATCTATAGACTCAATTTATTTACACTTTTGAGGATTTATCTCAAAATAAGGAACTTCTGGGACTGACTTATTTACCACTGGTAAGAATTATGGCAGAGTTAATACATACTCAAATTTGGCTTATTTGGATTTAATTCCTAACATGCGTCAGTGAGGTGTGCTAATATTGATTTTTATACTGATACACTTACATATAGAGTCTGTATCCATAGACTCGAGTTAGATTACACTCTAATTGATTTATTTTCAAATAAGGAACTTTTGGACTCTGCCGTATTTATAGAGTCACTGTGCGCACTGGTGGTCTTCAATAAGTTAATACTGAAGAACTTTATTTCACTTTCTCCTTGGTCACTTGGCATTGATTTATATTCACTTTATCAATGGTGATATTCACAGGTGCTGGATAGTTTAACTGCTTGTTGTCTTCTGAGTCTCCGTAGGCCGTCTAGGGGGCCCGGTCGTGTGAAGTAAGTTACTGATAGGTTAATGGGCTTGAGGTCTTAAATGTGGTTCCGTAACTATAATTAAATAGTTGGTCACCACATCGGACTAACGCAAGTATTCTCAGCCTATAGCTTTAGTGTAGAATACTTGTCTATCCAGACCGATATATTAACCGGTGATGGAATTCCGTTCAGGTACTCTTGAATTAAGTGAGATCTTAAATATAGTGCCTCAGTTATGACGAAGTAGCACTATATCGGGCTAACGCGAGAAGACTGTGGAAATATCTATCTCGTCTGCCTCTGACCCTTTTAAGAGGTTCAAGGAATCTGGGGCGGTGTTGAAACCTTTTAGTTGCAAAGTCTAATGGTATGCCACAGACAAAATGCACCTAGGACTTGTATAAGCAGAGTGCCTGTGAAGGTATCTCGCTAAGCCCTTCTTTCTACAAGTGACCGTGGTATGCCAAGGCCCCTTGTAAAAAGGTGGAGTGTGGTGGTTAAACCTTTCAGTTGCACTAGTCTAATGGTATGCCAGTAGACTCAGTACACCTAGGACTTTTGTGCAGAGTGCCCGTGAGGGTATCTCGCAAGCCCTTACCCTCACAGTAGATCGTGGCATGCCAGATCTCTTGCGAGGAGTTAGAGTGTTAACTTTTAATAATAGAAGATTGAAGGATAGGTATGCCTGAGTCCTTCAACTCTCTACTATTAAGAGTAGAAACTATTGAAAGGTGTCTATGTTAGTTACTGGTATGCCAGTAATAGCAAGGATCCTTCCAGTAGGACACTAATATCCTATACAAGGTCTCAATGTCAGTCACTGGTATGCCAGTGATGACAAAGATCCTAGTAAGAGGATACTTTGGGTGTGTTAACTTTTAACAATAGAAGTTTGAGGGGTAGGTATGCCTGAGTCCCTCAACTCTCTAACATTAAGAGTCGAACCTATTAAAGGTCTCTATGTTCGTTACTGGTATGCCAGTAAGAACAAGGATCCTTCCAATAGGACACGTAACCTAGAATAGGTCTCTATATTAATCACTGGTATGCCAGTAATAATACAGATCCTTTTAATAGGATACAGTTGCCGTATCTGTAGTAATAAAGTATTGAAGAGTAGGTATGCCCGACAACTTCAACTTTTACCACTAAAGTACAGCCCATTAGAGGCATCAATGTTAACTGATGGTACTTCTATTGTTAATCCTTTGCCCCTCAACTTTCTCTTCATAATTGCTGAGGGGCACAGGGCCCTGGGTGGGGCTTTGGTTTCCCGGGCGTTTACGCACCCTCTCAGCTCCCCGCCATGGAGTGGCTTCGGTCACCCAGGCTTTATTGTGGTCGGCAGGGAGGGTTCTGTGGGGGCGCTCGTTTATGGCCTTGGCCTTACTCGGGGCCTTGGGGCTGTTCGGCCAGGCAGCTTGGGGAACAACAACAACAACAACAACTGATGGTATGCCACAATTAACAATGATCCCTTAATAGGATTTTTAACTCCTCAGACAAGTAGATGTTCGGTATGCCTTTTATCCAACTGAGTGGAAGGGTAATCTTGAGGTTTCTCACGTGGTATGCCAGTTATAAGAAACCTCAAAATTGCTTACTCCTCTCAGAATTCCTTGGCATAGTGTTGACAATTACTGAGGGGTACCCGTTCCTCCTTTGAGGAGAAGAAGGGCGCTTAGCGCGCACTCTCTGTTAGGCTAGAGAGTCCTTCTTGCTCTGGGGTGAGGTCAACTGAATTTACTTTAATAACAAACTCAATGATAAAGGAGTCTTTCATAAAATTGATACTTGCTATCACAAGGTTTTTAATCAAGGCTTATTTGGGGGTCATATTAAAAGGCAGGGTCATGAGGCTCTCGAAATAACATAACTTTTGTTCAAGGTTTCGAGTTTCTGTGCTTTACGCTTGAAGTGGGAAAAACACAAGCGAAAGGGGGAAAATAAAAAGTGAAGGTGGCTATGCGCATCAGGGTATTCAATCTACAAGAGTCATCTATTAGACTTATTATTTTATGTGTGATAGCACTTTAATAAGTGCTATCTTAATATCTTAGACAGGTAATAAAGATGTTTACTTATACCCTAAATTGTATATTTATTAGTGGCCCCTCCATCATTGACGAACATGCCTATTACATAAGGCATCCTTTTCAAACACTAATCCGCCTTAGTTTGAATCTACCGCGCAGAGCATTTAAAATCTGAGGAGCCTTCATCATGAGCGCACGCGACCTCACTCATGGCTTCAGTCATTATGAATTGGGTTCTCACTACGAAAAAACTTTGTAAAAAATAAAAAACAAAAAGAAAATAAGAATAACTATCCAATAAGCTTTCCATCATATCGTGGATGTACTTGTGTGGATCTTTGACCAGACGCTGATTCAGGCATCATTCTTCCTTCTCTGCTCTGCGATCAGCCGGCCCGGACGTGTCTCTCCACGCTCCGCTGGTTCCGCATTTGCTGCGTCCCTAGTGAGTTTTTTCTCATTTGTTTATTCCGGGATGTATCGAGTAAGGTTAGGATATACGTAGCAGGAGTGTCCTGGGCTGGTTGCCCGCAGTGCAGTGTATTTTGGGTCGTGTGTTTGGGGCATCTATTTCGGATGTACCCTCGTGGTCCTGTTGTGGACAGGTGAACTTTTTCACAGTTAGCTAGCTTTGTGATGCAGGCGGCTTTCATTACGCGTTATTGCTTCCTTTTATCTTTCTGATGAGGTAGCGTATTTTTGCTGACGTTCCCAGCGTATTTTTCTTCACTTAGTGAAGTTTTTTCTGGGTCCCGAGTCAGTTCTTCCCTTTGCCGGAAGTATTTGCTACAGTGGTGTGTTGGCGGTGGTTCCTGTTGTGATATAATTCAGTGCTTTTTGTTTATATTCCGACATGTTAATGTTATCCGTCTGCCTAGGCCTAGCCAGCCTCTCGTAGCTTTACCACATATACAAGTGTTATTGATTTATTTTCTAAATATGTACTACTGTGTCATGTGTGTCCTGGTTTAGTTGTGTATTGGCTAATTCCACGGACTATTTATGTGTCCTGGGTTAGTTGTGTATTGGCTAATTCCACGGACTATGTTGGGCCCGGCGTTAGTTGTGTTTTGGCTACGCCTCGGTCCGGTGGTGCGTTCAGATGGTATCTGGACGGGGTGGGTTTTTTCCGGCGGGTTTTTCTCGGTTTCACCTTGATAACCCGGCTGGTTGCCGAGTTTTGGCCACGCGTGGTTTAAAAACAGGCTTGTTTCCCCGGCGAGTGGGTGTCTGTGGCTCCCCAGGACTGCGTCTCTGGGGTGCCTGTTTCAGGCTCCTTATGATTCCCGGCGGGTTGGCTGTACCCATCTAACAGTGTTCATACGGACACGTGTTGTTTGTAGTTTTTTCGGTTTTGCAAAGCCAATATAAAACTATGCTGTTGTTGTACTTCCTCCCCGGCGATCTTTTACAAAGAAGTGGGGTTAGGAACAATTGGGGTTAACTTTTAAACTTTAAATCACCCGGCGGGTGCAACCTGGAAGGGTGGGATGCCCGAATTTGCAAAATTCAGTTTAGTTGACCAGACAATTGAGGGATGCATTGTGTATCGCCTCCTTCAAGATACGGCGCTTTAGGGCACAATTGGGGTTAACGTTTTTTAAACTAATATTCACACCCGGCGGGTGCTCCTTGGAGGGATGGGAATAACGAATTTACAATTCAGTTAGTTAACCAGACAATTGAGGGATACGCTTTGTATCGCCGCCTTCGACATACGGCGATCTAAAAAGATACTTCGGGAGAAGTTAGATCTCGTATATTTGTCAGGCTTCCCAGTTTTTGATCTACGAGATAATCCGGGGGCCGGCGTCTTTTTTAGTTTTTTTTTCCCAAAATTGAATCTTGAAACAAACACCACCGGAAAGACTTAATCAGTTATAAACGCCATGCTGGTCTTTATATATTATGTCAGAGGGTATTCATAAATCTTTTGGACAAATTAAGATATTCTGAAATCTTTTACTTAGGAAACCCCACCGCGTAGCGAGCTGTAGTCGTTGAGTATTACGTCTCGTTACCCGGCGGGTTATTTAACACTTGTGTGCGAACATGTTTGGGTTAACCTTATGAGCATTAATTCCTGGAAATTTTCTTTTTTTCCAGAGCTGGGTCCCGGCAGGTCTATGCAGAACCTGGAGTAAGTATCCCACCAGTCTCTGTCATGGCTACCTTTGGCCCGGTTTTTGCTTTATGCATTACGCCCTCCTGTTCAGGTATCCCTATTTTTGCGCACACCCTTTGTATAAAATGTGTTAAAATGTCTCGTTTGGTGTGGGTTACCTTTCCGGCGTTTTTTCTCGTTGCTCCGAGAACACCTTTTTTGTTTACCGAGTTTTAGTCAGGATGGCTCAAAATAGGTAAGTTACCCCGACAAGTTTGGTCGCTTGAGGGCTCATAAGAAACTGCGTTTTCTGTGGTCGAGCCTGGGATCAGGCTTCCTGTGTTATTCATTGCTTTATGCATTACGCCCTCCTGTAATGTATCGTTTAGTGTGGGTTACCTTTCCGGCGTTTTTCTCGTTGCTCCGAGAACACCGTTTTTGTTTACCGAGTTTTAGTCAGGATGGCTAAAATAGGTAAGTTACCCCGACGAGTTTGGTCGGTTGAGGGCTCATCAGAAACTGCGTTTTCTATGGTCGAGCCTGGGATCAGGCTTCCTGGGTTATTCCCGTCGAGGGGGGCTCCACACAGTTTTCTAGGTGATCAGGCTGGCACCTGTTGGACTTGGTTTTCTCTGCTTTTCAAAGCCATTGAAACAATGCTGTCTGTTTGTTTGGTCTTTACCTCCCAGCGACCTTTTTACAAAGAGGTCTGGGGCAGGTATAATTGGTTTGACATTGCATATAAAACCCGGCGGTTGTACCTTCGGGTGGTTATATTAACGGATTTGCGATTCGAGATAATTTGCCAAACAATTGATTGATACAATAGGGTATCACGGCGTTCAAGACGGCGATCTATGAGGGCTTCTGAGTGAAGCCGGATTAGAGATTAAGATAGGCTTAGACTTTTTATGGGATAAAAAGATGCCTGAATCTTACTAGTGTTTCAAGTGTAAAGGGATACTTGAAAGACTTCATCTTTATTAAAGATATGCTTCATCTTTATGAGGATTAAGAAGTTATGCTTAATTCTTTTGGACAGGTAAAAGATATGCTGAAATCTTTAATAAGCCATTGAAACAATGCCGTTTGTTTGTTTAGTCTTTCCCTCCCGGCGACCTTTTTACAAAGAGGTCTGGGGCAGGTACAATTGGTTTGACATTGCATATAAAACCCGGCGGTTGTACCTTTGGGTGGTTATATTAACTGATTTGCAATTCGCGATATTTGTATTTCCTCCCCGGCGATCTTTTACAAAGAAGTGGGGTTAGGAACAATTGGGGTTAACTTTTAAACTTTAAATCACCCGGCGGGTGCAACCTGGAAGGGTGGGATGCCCGAATTTGCAAAATTAAGTTTAGTTGACCAGACAATTGAGGGATGCATTGTGTATCGCCTCCTTCAAGATACGGCGCTTTAGGGCACAATTGGGGTTAACGTTTTTTAAACTAATATTCACACCCGGCGGGTGCTCCTTGGAGGGATGGGAATAACGAATTTACAATTCAGTTAGTTAACCAGACAATTGAGGGATACGTTTTGTATCGCCGCCTTCAACATACGGCGATCTAAAAAGATACTTCGGGAGAAGTTAGATCTCGTATATTTGTCAGGCTTCCCAGTTTTTGATCTACGAGATAATTCGGGGGCCGGCGTCTTTTTTAGTTTTTTTTTTTCTCCAAAATTCAATCTTGAAACAAACACCACCGGAAAGACTTAATCAGTTATAAACGCCATGCTGGTCTTTATATATTATGTCAGAGGGTATTCATAAATCTTTTGGACAAATTAAGATATTCTGAAATCTTTTACTTAGGAAACCCCACGCGTAGCAAGCTGTAGTCGTTGAGTATTACGTCTCGTTACCCGGCGGGTTATTTAACACTTGTGTGCGAACATGTTTGGGTTAACCTTATGAGCATTAATTCCTGGAATGTTTTTTTTTTCCAGAGCTGGGTCCCGGCGGGTCTATGCAAAACCTGGAGTAAGTATCCCACCAGTCTCTGTCATGGCTACCTTTGCCTCGGTTTTTGCTTTATGCATTACGCCCTCCTGTTCAGGTATCCCTATTTTTGCGCACACCCTTTGTATAAAATGTGTTAAAATGTCTCGTTTGGTGTGGGTTACCTTTCCGGCATTTTTTCTCGTTGCTCCGAGAACACCGTTTTTGTTTACCGAGTTTTAGTCAGGATGGCTCAACATAGGTAAGTTACCCCGACGAGTTTGGTCGCTTGAGGGCTCATAAGAAACTGCGTTTTCTATGGTCGAGCCTGGGATCAGGCTTCCTGTGTTATTCATTGCTTTATGCATTACGCCCTCCTGTAATGTATAGTTTAGTGTGGGTTACCTTTCCGGCGTTTTTCTCGTTGCTCCGAGAACACCGTTTTTGTTTACCGAGTTTTAGTCAGGATGGCTAAAATAGGTAAGTTACCCCGACGAGTTTGGTCGGTTGAGGGCTCATCAGAAACTGCGTTTTCTATGGTCGAGCCTGGGATCAGGCTTCCTGGGTTATTCCCGTCGAGGGGGTCTCCTATATTAACAGATTTGCGATTCGAGATAATTTGCCAAACAATTGATTGATACAATAGGGTATCACGGCCTTCAAGACGGCAATCTATGAGGGCTTCTGGGAGAAGCCGGATTAGAGATTAAGATAGGCTTAGACTTTTTATGGGATAAAAAGATGCCTGAATCTTACTAGTGTTTCAAGTGTAAAGGGATACTTGAAAGACTTCATCTTTAATAAAGATATGCTTCATCTTTGTGAGGATTAAGAAGTTATGCTTAATTCTTTTGGACAGGTAAAAGATATGCTGAAATCTTTAATAAGCCATTGAAACAATGCCGTTTGTTTGTTTAGTCTTTCCCTCCCGGCGACCTTTTTACAAAGAGGTCTGGGGCAGGTACAATTGGTTTGACATTGCATATAAAACCCGGCGGTTGTACCTTTGGGTGGTTATATTAACTGATTTGCAATTCGCGATAATTTGCCAAACAATTGATTGATACAATAGGGTATCACGGCATTCAAGACGGCGATCTATGAGGGCTTCTGGGAGAAGCCAGATTAGAGATTAAGATAGGCTTAGACTTTTTATGGGATGAAAAGATGCCGGAATCTTACTAGTGTTTCAAGTGTAAAGGGATACTTGAAAGACTTCATCTTTAATAAAGATATGCTTCATCTTTATGAGGATTCAGAAGATTTGCTTAAATCTTCTGGACAGGTAAAGATATGCTGAAATCTTTAATATGATACTAAAGGATAATGAAAAGTAGTGGTGGAGTGCTACGGTTCGTTGACCGGCGGTTTTGAGGCACATATTTTGTACCATTTTTTGGGTGTAACCCTATGAGCACTAATCCCCGGAAATGTCTCTTTCCAGGGCGGAGTACCGGTGTTGCACCAGGTGACCAGGTAGTTCCCGGGGGCGGGGTAGTTTTTCCCCAGTCTCTGTCGTGTCGGCTGAACCTCTCATTGCTGTATGTTCAACGCCGTTAACCTCAGGTAGCCCTATCTTATTTTTATTTGTGAATGAAATAATTTAATAGCTGAATCATAATAAACATATATATTTTCTATGATTATATTATGATAATATTGTGTTTATTTATAGTAATTTATTTTAATACAATTAAATATAAATTAAATTCATTAGTATACTTTTTGATTTTGCTCACCAGCTCTGCTTTCAATGTGTTAATGAGCTATGGGAGCTTTTAACCCGGGAGCTGCGGGGAGACTCTTAAGAGTTCCCCCGGCGCACTGCGGGAAGACTCTTAAGAGTCAGAGAAAATAAAAATCAACTTTTGACATCGAAAAAAAAAATTTTTTTTATATTTTTTTTTTTTTTATTTTTTTATTTTTTTTTGGCCCCTGGGCCATGCAAAATCTCAGTCCTCTACCTCCCCTCCTTCCCCACTTTCCTCCTCTCCTTCAGTTATCACCTATTTTCCCTGTTATTCCCTTATTCTGAGGTATATTTTCGTGCTAACATTAGAAATCCGATTGGAGGGTGTGGTCATCACTGATAGCAAGCGAGTGCAAGAGAGAGAGAGAGAGTATCGATCGACTGTGTCTCAGTGGCCTTGGGGGAAATTGGCGGGAAAGCAGATTGCCTCACCCATACATTATACAACTCGCGGGCTATATCTCCGAATCTGACCATCCAAACGCTGTTTTCACTCGTTTTATTGTTGTTTCAGGTTAATACCTTTATAATCAACCCATAATAGGCGCATATGGATAAATATTAATGCTATGAATATTTTAGTGACGGAAACACCTCAAATACGTCAGCACAGGGGGACGTTTCCAATTACCCCCATGCGCACTTCAGAGGTTAATTATCATAAACCTTTACGGGACTCGGACGAGGGCTCCCATTCAGGGAGTATACCGAGCTCGCAAGCGATGGACAGCCACAGCCAAGGTGTATGGCGATACTCTCAGTCGTACCTCACCCGCCGGACGATAACGCCGGCGGGCGGACCTGACGCTCTGATGACGGACGAGAACAGGTTGAGTTCCATTTATCTATTTTCCGCCGCCAGACGCGTCTCTAATGTGCCACGTAGTCAACAAACTACAGGATTAGCGAGGCGTAGTCTCGCTAATCGCGCCCCTGTGGCCGGCGCAGTGTGGTACCAGCATTTGAACACGTGGTGCCCGCACCCAGTGTCACTCCTGGTCGGGTTGTTCCACTTAGAACACAATTGGCAACCTAGAAACCTCGCGGACTTGTTCATTTTGGACATTCAGGAGGCCAAGTGGCTAGCACCATATGGTAGCGACGTGACCAAGATATTCACGAATCAATATACCCAGTCTACAAAGCGACAGTTTCAATCGCATTGGCAAGCTTTTACGTCTCTGATTCTTAGGACAAAACAAACTGTGCCCTCGGTGGCGTTGGTTGTTTATTATTTAATTTATCTGTTCATGCAGAAACATTTATCTGAAAGTGATTTATGTGGGCAGGTTTTAAACTCCGCCCACCTCCCCGTCGGCTCAGGCCTACATGGTCTCTGGACAAAGCATCGTCGTTATTCTCGTTCCCGTATGTACCAAAGACTGCAGATTTTACAAAAGGGCAGTATTCCTTATGGCTTTGGCTACCGGGAACAGAGTATCTGAGCTGGCGGCGATGAGCAACGCACCTAATTGCCTCAGGTTTGATAGACTTCATGAGTGTATTCACATTGCACCTTCCCCAGGATTCATAGCCGAGATTGAGCACAGTGAACACGTGTTTTCCGAGTTCACGGTGCCGGCGTTAAACAGGGGAAAGGTGCACCATCTTTTTTGCCCAGTGCAAGCTTTAACCAAATATTTAAGAGTGGCACCTCTAAATCACCAGGGTGCTTTATGGGTCGCAAGTCCGGGTGAACGCTTGATGGAGCGTACACTGGCTTCTCTCTTGGTCGAGGACTTTAAAGAGAAAAATCCCGGCGTTGTGGGTATGACCCACGATTTACGCAAAGGGACAGCCTCTTTACGTTTCCTTAATAATTTTTCGGTGGAAGTTATTACGTCCACACATTTGTGGGCCTCTAATCAGGAGTTTTTGCCTCGATACCTTTCAGTAGCTCTGGACAAACCTTCCTTGCCATGTATAGCTTTACGGCAGAGGGTCTAGGTGGCCCTTTTAGTCACGTTTTGTTTAATTTCAAGAAAAGGGGGGTGGGGGGGGGGGGGAGGGTGCAGTCAGTGTGACATAGGACACCCTAGACCCCTCCGGAGTATGTGTTCGGAACATACGAGCTGTGATACTGGTTGTAGGCATTGTATTATAAAATTTCTCTGTAGTATTCATTGCAGGAAATTGTGCTAAAGGCCAATAGTAGTGTTACAACAATTCTTGTTGTAAGTAGCTTTGGCTGTGAAGCAATAGATTTTTGAGAAATCTCGGAAGTTGCAACTACGACTTTTACTTTTGAAGTAATTACTTCTGCATAAGTACACAAGTTCAGTACTTCTACGAATGTACAAGAATTCATTTATGTTTGGTTATATTTTTAGGAATATATCCACTAGTTAATGGGGTTTATATGTGCACATGTAAACTTATAAGTTTTTAGTTTTCACCACTTACTTTAAGTGGGGTGCCTTCTTAACTAGCAGATCTGTGCACAGAGTCTCAGAGTTAACCCTTTTTCAAGCAGGCTTCTTTGAAGCACGCTCCTGCTTGTACCCCTTTTTGAAGATTTAGGCTGTATAAAGTTTATGCACCCGAATATCTCTTTTTTACAAAAGTAAGAATACTATGTGGTTGTTTGATTATCTGCTTTTCTAGAGTTATGATATGATTACGAATGTCCCCCTCCAGTCTTAGAAATCAGGCATGTTCGTCAATGATGGAGGGGCCACTAATAAATTATAGGTTTGACTCCTGTAAGGAGATAAAGAAAACCTAATATTTAGTAGTGGCCCCGTAATCATTGACGACTGGGGCCCTCCCGACCATCCCCTTCCCATTCGTTGATGTATTAAGGATTTTGTTTTACTTGATATGTCAGTGAAGGAAGAATGACGCCTGAATCAGCGTCTGGTCAAAGATCTACACAAGTACATCCACGATATGATGGAAAGCTTATTGGATAGTTATTCTTATTTCTTTTTGTTTTTTATTTTTTACGAAGTTTTTTCGTAGTGAGAACCCAATTCATAATGACTGAAGCCATGAGTGATGTCGCGTGCACTCATGATGAAGGCTCCTCAGATTTTAAATGCTCTGCGCGGTAGATTCAAACTACGGCGGATTAGTGTTTGAAGAGGATGCCTTATGTAATAGGCATGTTCGTCAATGATTACGGGGCCACTACTAAATATTAGGTTTTCTTTATCTCCTTACATGAGTCAAACCTATAATATACGCGAGTAATGATTCCGACAGGTTGGTAGTCCTGGCGAGTATAGGTTGGTATTACTGGCGGCGTATGTTGACATACGCTAAACATGAAGGGCACGATGCACACGATAACAAGAATACAGAAGTATACTTAGGAAAGTTTAAATACATGAAGGAAGGTAATGTGGGTTGTTTATTAGGATTAATGGCTTAGTAAGAATAAGGCATTTGAGTATATGCTGTTGAGAAAAATAAGTAAAAGAGTTTATTTATTAGTGGCCCCTCCATCATTGACGAACATGCCTATTACATAAGGCATCCTCTTCAAACACTAATCCGCCTTAGTTTGAATCTACCGCGCAGAGCATTTAAAATCTGAGGAGCCTTCATCATGAGCGCACGCGACCTCACTCATGGCTTCAGTCATTATGAATTGGGTTCTCACTACGAAAAAACTTCGTAAAAAATAAAAAACAAAAATAAAATAAGAATAACTATCCAATAAGCTTTCCATCATATCGTGGATGTACTTGTGTGGATCTTTGACCAGACGCTGATTCAGGCGTCATTCTTCCTTCTCTGCTCTGCGGTCAGCCGGCCCGGACGTGTCTCTCCACGCTCCGGTGGTTCCGCATTTGCTGCGTCCCTAGTGAGTTTTTTCTCAATTGTTTACTCCGGGATGTATCGAGTAAGGTTAGGATATGCGTAGCAGGAGTGTCCGGGGCTGGTTGCCCGCAGTGCAGTGTATTTTGGGTCGTGTGTTTGGGGCATCTATTTCGGATGTACCCTCGTGGTCCGGTTGTGGACAGGTGAACTTTGTCACAGTTAGTTAGCTTTGTGTTGCAGGCGGCTTTCATTACGCGTTATTGCTTCCTTTTATCTTTCTGATGAGGTAGCGTATATTTGCTGACGTTCCCAGCGTATTTTTCTTCACTTAGTGAAGTTTTTTCTGGGTCCCGAGTCAGTTCTTCCCTTTGCCGGAAGTATTTGCTACAGTGGTGTGTTGGCGGTGGTTCCTGTTGTGATATAATTCAGTGCTTTTTGTTTATATTCCGACATGTTAATATTATCCGTCTGCCTAGGCCTAGCCAGCCTCTCGTAGCTTTACCACATATACAAGTGTTATTGATTTATTTTCTAAATATGTACTACTGTGTGATGTGTGTCCTGGTTTAGTTGTGTATTGGCTAATTCCACGGACTATTTATGTGTCCTGGGTTAGTTGTGTATTGGCTAATTCCACGGACTATGTTGGGCCCGGCGTTAGTTGTGTTTTGGCTACGCCTCGGTCCTGTGTTGCGTTCAGATGGTATCTGGACGGGGTGGGTTATTTCCGGCGGGTTTTTCTCGGTTACACCATGACAAAACCCGGCTGGTTAACGAGTTTTGGCCACGCGTGGTTTAAAAACAGGCTTGTTTCCCCGGCGAGTGGGTGTCTGTGGCTCTCCAGGACTGCGTCTCTGGGCTGCCTGTGTTAGGCTCCTTCTGATTCCCGGCGGGTTGGCTGTACCCATCTAACAGTGTTCATACGGACACGTGTTGTTTGTAGTTTTTTCGGTTTTGCAAAGCCAATATAAAACTCTGCTGTTGTTGTATTTCCTCCCCGGCGATCTTTTACAAAGATGTGGGGTTAGGAACAATTGGGGTTAACTTTAAAACTTTAAATCACCCGGCGGGTGCAACCTGGTAGGGTGGGATGACCGAATTTACAAAATTCGGTTTAGTTGACCAGACAATTGAGGGATGCATTGTGTATCGCCTCCTGCAACATACGGCAATTTAAGGCACAATTGGGTTTAACGTTTTTTAAACTAATATTCACACCCGGCGGGTGCTCCCTGGAAGGGTGGGAATCACGAACTTACAATTCAGTTAGTTAACCAGACAATTGAGGGATACGTTTTGTATCGCCGCCTTCAGCTTACGGCGCAATTGGGGTTAACGTTTTTTAAACTAATATTCACACCCGGCGGATGCTCCCTGGAAGGGTGGGAATAACGAATTTACAATTCGGTTAGTTAACCAGACAATTGAGGGATACGTTTTGTATCGCCGCCTTCAACATACGGCGATCTAAAAAGATACTTCGGGAGAAGTTAGATCTCGTATATTTGTCAGGCTTCCCAGTTTTTGATCTACGAGATTATTCGGGGGCCGGCGTCTTTTTTAGGGTTTTTTTTCTTCTCCAAAATTGAATCTTGAAACAAACACCACCGGAAAGACTTAATCAGTTATAAACGCCATGCTGGTCTTTATATATTATGTCAGAGGGTATTCATAAATCTTTTGGACAAATTAAGATATTCTGAAATCTTTTACTTAGGAAACCCCACCGCGTAGCGAGCTGTACTCGTTGAGTATTACGTCTCGTTACCCGGCGGGTTGTTTAACACTTGTGTGCGAACATGTTTGGGTTAACCTTATGAGCATTAATTCCTGGAAATTTTCTTTTTTTCCAGAGCTGGGTCCCAGCGGGTCTATGCAGAACCTGGAGTAAGTTTCCCACCAGTCTCTGTCATGGCTACCTTTGCCCCGGTTATTGCTTTATGCATTACGCCCTCCTGTTCAGGTATTCCTATTTTTGCGCACACCCTTTGTATAAAATGTGTTAAAATGTCTCGTTTGGTGTGGGTTACCTTTCCGGCGTTTTTTTCTCGTTGCTCCGAGAACACGTTTTATGTTTACGGAGTTTTAGTCAGGATGGCTCAAAATAGGTAAGTTACCCCGACGAGTTTGGTCGCTTGAGGGCTCATAAGAAACTGCATTTTCTGTGGTCGAGCCTGGGATCAGGCTTCCTGTGTTATTCATTGCTTTATGCATTACGCCCTCCTGTAATGTATAGTTTAGTGTGGGTTACCTTTCCGGCGTTTTTCTCGTTGCTCCGAGGACACCGTTTTTGTTTACCGAGTTTTAGTCAGGATGGCTAAAATAGGTAAGTTACCCCGACGAGTTTGGTCGCTTGAGGGCTCATCAGAAACTGCGTTTTCTATGGTCGAGCCTGGGATCAGGCTTCATGGTTTATTCCCGTCGAGGGGGGCTCCACACAGTTTTCTAGGTGATCAGGCTGACACCTGTTGGACTTGGTTTTCTCTGCTTTTCAGAGCCATTGAAACAATGCTGTCTGTTTGTTTGGTCTTTACCTCCCGGCGACCTTTTTACAAAGAGGTCTGGGGCAGGTATAATTGGTTTGACATTGCATATAAAACCCGGCGGTTGTACCTTCGGGTGGTTATATTAACGGATTTGCGATTCGAGATAATTTGCCAAACAATTGATTGATACAATAGGGTATCACAGCCTTCAAGACGGCGATCTATGAGGGCTTCTGGGAGAAGCCGGATTAGAGATTAAGATAGGCTTAGACTTTTTATGGGATAAAAAGATGCCTGAATCTTACTAGTGTCTCCAGTGTAAAGGGATACTTGAAAGACTTCATCTTTAATAAAGATATGCTTCATCTTTATGAGGATTAAGAAGTTATTCTTAATTCTTTTGGACAGGTGAAAGATATGCTGAAATCTTTAATAAGCCATTGAAACAATGCCGTTTGTTTGTTTAGTCTTTCCCTCCCGGCGACCTTTTTACAAAGAGGTCTGGGGCAGATACAATTGGTTTGACATTGCATATAAAACCCGGCGGTTGTACCTTTGGGTGGTTATATTGACTGATTTGCAATTCGCGATCTTTGTATTTATTAGTGGCCCCTCCATCATTGACGAACATGCCTATTACATAAGGCATCCTCTTCAAACACTAATCCGCCGTAGTTTGAATCTACCGCGCAGAGCATTTAAAAACTGAGGAGCCTTCATCATGAGCGCACGCGACCTCACTCATGGCTTCAGTCATTATGAATTGGGTTCTCACTACGAAAAAACTTTGTAAAAAATAAAAACAAAAAGAAAATAAGAATAACTATCTAATAAGCTTTCCATCATATCGTGGATGTACTTGTGTGGATCTCTGACCAGACGCTGATTCAGGCGTCATTCTTCCTTTTCTGCTCTGCGCTCAGCCTGCCTGGACGTGTCTCCCCACGCTCCGCTGGTTCCGCATTTGCTGCGTCCCTAATGAGTTTTTGCTCATTTGTTTACTCCGGGATGTATCGAGTAAGGTTAGGATATGCGTAGCAGGAGTGTCCTGGGCTGGTTGCCCGCAGTGCAGTGTATTTTGGGTCGTGTGTTTGGGGCATCTATTTCGGATGTACCCTCGTGGTCCTGTTGTGGACTACTTGTGATCGTTTCACAGTTGAGTTAGCTTGTGATGCAGGCGGCTTTCATTACGCGTTATTTATTGCTGCCTTTTATCTTTCTGATGAGGTAAGCTTTGCTTACTGACGTTCCCAGCGTATTTTTCTTCACTTAGTGAAGTTTTTTCTGGGTCCCGAGTCAGTCTTCCCTTTGCCGGAAGTATTTGCTACAGTGGTGTGTTGGCGGTGGTTCCTGTTGTTATATTTCCAGTGTTTTGTGTATATTTCAACATTTATGATGCCGTCTACTTAGGCCTAGCCAGCCGCTCGTAGCTTTGCCACATGTACAAGTGTTATTGTTTATTTTTATAAATATGCCCTACTGTCATGTGTATCCGGGTTTTAGTTGTGTATTGGCTAATTCCTCGGACTATGTTTGTTTCCTGGTTTAGTTGTGTATTGGCTAATTCCACGGATTATTGTGTGGACTTAGGCTAGTCGTGCGTGGCTTTCCTTCGTGTCCGTTGTTCGTTCAGATGGTGTCTGAACGGGGTGGGTTTCCTTCCGGCGGGTTTTTTCTCGGTTTCACCATGAAAAAAACCCGGCCGAGAGCCGTGTTGGGCCACACGTGGTTTCAACACAGGCTTGTGTCCCCGGCGATGAGGTGTCTGTGGCTCTCCAGGACTGCGTCTCCTGTGTTGGTGCCTGTTTTCAGGCTTCCTTTGATTCCCGGCGGAATGGCTGTACCCATCTAAAAACATTGTTCATGCGAACATATGTTATGAAGTTTTTCTACCCGGTTTTACAAACCACAAGAAAAAACCTAGCTATTGTTAAGGGCTTTCCTCCCCGGCGATCTTTTACAAAGAAGTGGGGACAGGAACTTATGGGGGTTAACGTTTTGACATCTCACCCGGCGGGTGTACCTTGGTAGGGTGGGATGAACAACTAAGTCATTCAGTTAGTTAACCGATCCATTTTAAGTGATACGTTATGTATCGCCGCCTTTACACTTACGGCGATTGAAGGTTCAATTGGGGGTTAACATCGTTTTTACACCCGGCGGGTGCTCCTAGGTGGAGGTAATAAGGAATTTACAATTCAATTTCGATTTAACCACTTATTTTAGGGATACGTATAGGTATCGCCGCCTTCATACTTACGGCGATCTTTTTGTGACAATTCGTTAGAAATCAGATCTCGTATCAGCCTGCCCTATGTTATTCTACTAAAATATTTCAAGGGCCGGCGTCTTTATGGGGGGTTGTTTTTGTTCCAAAATTGAATCTTGAGACAGTCACCACCAGAAAGACTATAAACGCCATATTATTGTCAGAGGGTATTCTTCACTTTCTTAAAAAGATATGTTTAGATATTCTGAGCCCCACCGCGTAGCGAGCTGTGATCGTTGTGTCATTACATCTCGTTACCCGGTGGGTTATTAACACTTGTGTGCGAACATGTTGGGTTAACCTTATGAGCATTAATTCCTGGAAATTTTATTTTTTTCCAGAGCTGGGCTCCGGCGGACCAATACAGACCCGGCGGTAGTTTTCCCCACCAGTCTCTGTCATGGCGACCGTGGCCCCAGTCTTTGCTTTATGCACTACCCCTACCTGTGCCGGTATCCCTATTTTTGCGCATACTCTTTGCATAAAGTGTGTTAAATGTCTAGACCATTCAAGGGGTCTGTGGGTCATGCGTAATTGTTCTTTTTGCTCCCAATTAGCTGTAAAGGTCCTATGCGACAATGATAAGACCGCGGCGGTCGCGTTAAGAGAAGTGAGGCAACAGATGTCAGCATACACTACGATTGTTGCTCATAAGTCACTTCAATGTGACAACGTCCCTCTTTGGGATAGATTGCTCTTTGAACACCCTCCCCCTAAACGTTCCTCTCGAGTCACTTGTCATAAGCCGGCGGAGACTGGTCAGGGTTCTGTGTCTTCTGCTGCTACTCCGAAACGTCCAAGAGAGCCTACACCCCCGGCGTCCGCCTCCTCGTCTAGGGCGAGATCTCGGTCTAGGTCACCTCTCAGACGCCAGTCATCTAGTCTTGCCTCTTCACCATCGAGTAAGAAGAGTAGGACGGAAAGTTCCACTAGTGGTCACGGCGATGAATCCTCCAAATCAAAGAGTAGTTCACGGTCACACCGTAGCCATAAATCTTCCAAAAAGGATTCCCATAAACGAAAGACCTCCCTACATTCACCAGCTAGTGCCTCTCATCGTACCTCTACCCCAGACAGAGTTTGTGTTAGGTCTCAAGGGTCCAGTGCGGTGCCTGTCCCTAAAGAGGATTTACCCATTAATATTTTAACCCTGGAATTGGAGAGTTCAGGGGGATCAGTGATTGAGAATGTTTCAGACTCCCAAGGGAGTGTAGGCCAGGGCCTCGGTGTTTGGCGATTTGCTCAGCCAGGGTCTGACCACCCACTTCCGACTCAAACGAGTCACACAGTAGCTGACGTCCACAGGGACGCGGCGATCCCATCCTCTATTCCTGACTTAGCTTGGCAGCAAGGTACCCCAGCTTCGGCGGGGTCTTCTCAGGAGGATCAGGAGGAGAAAGACGAGGTTTCAATAATTTCGGAGATGGAAGGGCAAGAGTCAGGTTCAGGCTTAGACGCCGTGCAGGATATTAATGATTCACCAGTAAGTTCATCATCAACTCAATTTGTCACTGCGCAGGAAATTGATGGGCTACTTAGTCATGCTTTATCTAAAAATTTTGGCCAACAACAGGAAACTCCCACAGTGGACTTGGGGGCTCCCACGACAAGTTCTACGGTACGGCCTCTGATGGCTTCTATTGCTTTATCTAAGATCCCTAACCCCCCCACTCTGTCACCATCAGTGGTTACTAGGCCTGCTACGGCGGCATTGACCACTTCGAATGTAAGGGTTATAACGGATGTCAATCCACCCCCTCTAGACAAGGCGCCTCTCAGAAAGGTAGCTATGCCCTTGCTTTATGGACCAGACGAGTCATGGGTCCTTTTGACCCCCACTAAACCAGAGCTCGCCCAACCTACCTTGTCAGGGGAACTCCCAGTACCGCATGAGTGGGTCATCCAGGGCAATAAATCAAAGAAATTAAGGGCCTTGGATATTTTGGGAAATGTACTAGATGTTAACATCAAGGCTATACCTAGTTATTATCACCAAGACTATTTTGTGTATGCTACTAAGCCAGCTTTACCCCCTGCCTCAGCTTCAAAATTGTTTTCAGACTGGTCTAAGCTGGATGGGTTTAATGACATTAAGACTCTGTCAGCTCTCACTCCTGAACTTGATTTACAAACCGTCACAGACGAAGCAGCTAATCCAGTCTTGAAGGTGGGGCAGTTGGGTAGATTGGGAGATAGAGGCTCAACACTTTGCAACCACATTTACTTCCAAATCTTCCCACCAGATCCCCCAAGATACTCATTCGTGGTTCTCCATGCCGGTATGTTCTGCCGGCGGAGTCCCGTCAGCTTTGTTTTCTTTCCTAGCTGCCCCTAAGATTAATCATTGTGAGCTAAAAGACCCTTTCACTACCCCTACCCCAACTCACCTAGACCGAGAATTTAGGCTAAGGGGGAAAGCTTTTCGCCTGTTTTTTCAGTGCATAGTGTCTCAACAGGTAGCTAAGTCTTTACTTCGGTCCACTCAGGCAATCGCAGACGCGGATGCCAGAAGAACGGTTGAATTATCCCGGCGACTGCTACTCCAGTCGTCAATCCAATCTCTAGGTGACATACGCACCGCCTTGCTTGAGGCGGTACGAGCAAGACAAGATCTCAGAATGTCTTTAGTTCGCAAACTGCCTGATCGCATTGCGAATCAGGTGGTCATGTCACCAGTGCTTACTCCCTCGTTAATGTCCCCTGAAGTGTGGCGAACGGTATTCAATATGGCGCAGGCCTTTAAACAAAGTCCCACCCCTTCTAAGAAACCTGCCTTTAACTTCCCCAAACCCAGGCCAACCGCTAAAGCTCAGCCAGGGGGATCTAAGCCCTTTCTTCCGCCTAAGTCCTCCCACTCCCCCCAAGGTCAGTACAGGCATAGACAGAGTAAGTTTTCAGGTCAGAGAGGACGCGGCCATAATAAGCCAGGTCAGGGCCAGTCTTCGGCCAACACCAGCCAGCCGGCGAAGCGTCCAGCACCACCAACCCCACCATCAAAAACTAAAGTCTCTCTCACTCCCGGTGCCAACCTTAAGGCCGGAGGACCCGAGGGTAGTACAGCCGGCGAACCCTTGTCTGCTAACTGGGTCGTTCCGAACGTGTCACCAAGCATGGCCATTAAACACTTGGGCACGGATGGTGGCACGCAAAGGCATCACTTGGCAGTGGCTCCGGCGACCTCGCTTACGTCAGCCGACAACGGCGAATTTTGTTTCTTTAGAGGTGGAGTCACTGGTCCAGGAAATGATTGCCAAGAATGTCATCATCCCGGTCCCCCCAAATTACCCTGTATTCACGTCCAAACTATTTTTGGTTCCCAAAAGGGACAGTGTTCAGATGAGACCGGTCGTAGACCTGTCTTATCTGAACCTTCACATTCACAACGAGCCTTTCAGAATGTTAACAGTACACCAAATCAGGCTAACACTTCCGCCGGGAGGTTGGATGTGTTCACTAGACCTGACAGACGCCTATTGGCACGTATCGGTCAACAAAAGATTTCAAAGGTTTTTGGCCTTACGGATCAGGCACCAAAATTTTGTTTTTCAAAGGATGCCGTTCGGTTTGAACCTAGCACCTCGATTATTCACGAAATTAGTCCGGCAAGCCCTGATGCCATTGTTAAAACAAGGGATCAGAGTATTGTGGTACCTAGACGACTGGCTGGTGGTGGCAGAGACACAACAATTATGCATCAAACATGTCAACATCATTTTAAATCATGTCAAAACTCTAGGGTTCAAGGTAAATTTGGTAAAGTCAAACCTTGTTCCCTCACGAGTAATTCAGTGGATAGGGCTGGTCTGGGACACGGCCGCTCTCACTCTGAGTCAGAGTGTGGACAATCGCAACAGGTTTCGCAGGAAACTGTTCATGTTTCTTCACAGTCTGACTACAACGCGGAGGGTCTGGGAGTCTCTGGTCGGCTCTCTCAACTGGATTCAACTAACTGTCATGTTGGGCCGGTTGAAAGTAAAACGCTTAATATTGGAAGGCAGCAAATATTTCCCACTCTTACCGGCGGGAAAATTATGGCCCATCCCGAAATTAATCCACACCTTACTAGCGGTCTGGGCAAAGAGGGAAACGTTACACTCAATAATGTCATGGACCTCTCCTCCACCAACGGTATGGGTAGACACGGATGCGTCAGGCACAATAGGGTGGGGATTTCAGTCAAATCAGGGGCACCAGGGTCAGGGGCTTTGGTCCCACTTAGAAATCTCTCACATCAATGTCAAAGAATTACTAGTCCCCTTGTATTTCCTTCAGGCTCACGGCCCTGCGTTACGGGGCAAGTCGGTGGCCTTCAGAATGGACAATCTGAACGCAGTTCACTGTATTCAGAAACAAGGATCAACGAGGTCAAGGAGGTTGCTAAACGTGTCAGAAGAGATTTTTACTCTAGCCAACAGACTAGACATTTATCTTCACGCATCTTATCTCCCAGGCGTAGCGAACGTCTGGGCAGACGCTCTGTCCCGGAGACAGAGCACGACAGTAGAATGGGAGCTCAAGCAACCCATTTTCAACCTAATGATTGCAGAGCTCTCCCATCCACAAGTGGATCTGTTTGCGTCCGAGGAGACTCACAAACTCCCTCTATACCTCACCCGCCGGACGAAAACGCCGGCAGGGGGGCCAGACGCCCTAGTGACAGACTGGAACAGATGGAGCTCCATCTATCTGTTTCCGCCACCAGATGCGTCACTAATGTGCCACGTAGTGAACAAACTACGAGATTATCGAGGCTTAGTCTCACTAATCGCGCCCCTGTGGCCGGCGCAGTTGTGGTACCAGCAATTGAAAACGTGGTGCCCGCACCCGGTGCCGCTCCCGGTCGGGTATTTCCACTTAGACACAATTGGCAACCTAGCGACCTCGCTGACTTTTGCATTATGGACATTCAGGAGGCCAAGTGGCTAGCACCATACGGTAGAGATGTGACCAATAAATTATTAAATCAGTATACTCAGTCTACCAAACGACAGTATCACTCACATTGGCAAGCCTTTACTTCTTGGATCATTAGAACAGAACAGACTGTGCCATCAGTAGCTTTAGTGTTCAATTATTTAAATTATCTGTTTGAGCAGAAACATTTATCTGTGGTAACATTAAAAAATCACTTAACTGCGATTAGAGTGCCCTTTTTAGACCTTACAGGTCTCTCCATACCGGTGGCGGAGGAAACAGGTTTTATGAGAGCTTGTTTTAAACTCCGCCCACCTCCCCGTCAGCTCATGCCCACTTGGTCTCTGGACAAAGCTTTGTCTTTACTTCACTCTCGTCTGTACCAAAATACTGCAGACTTTGCATTACTCTTAAAAAAGGCTGTTTTCCTTTTGGCTTTGGCCACCGGGAACAGAGTGTCTGAGCTGGCGGCGATGAGTAACACACCTAATTGCCTTAGGTTTGGAAGACTTAATGAATGTATTTACATTGCACCTTCCCCAGGATTTGTAGCCAAGAATGAGCATAGTGCACACGTGTTTTCTGAGTTCACGGTGCCGGCGTTAAAAAGGGGAAAGGTGCATCATAATCTTTGTCCAGTGCAAGCTCTAACCAAATATTTGAGAGTAGCTCCTCTCAACCCCCAAGGTGCTTTATGGGTAGCAAGTACGGGTAAACGCTTACTGAAACGGCGATTAGCCTCTCTTCTGGTCGAAGTCATTAAAGAAAGTAATCCCGGCGTTGTGGGTCGGGCCCACGATTTACGCAAATGGGCAGCCTCTTTACGTTTCCTGAATTTTTTTTCAGTAGAAGATATTGCGTCCACTCAGTTGTGGGCGTCTAATCATACGTTTTTGTCTAGATACTTGTCAGTTGCTCTAGATAAACCTTCCTTACCATGTATAGCTTTAAGGCAGAGGGTCTAGGTGGCCCTGCAGTCACTTTTGTTTACTTTCAAGGGAAAGGGGGGGGGGGGGGGGTGCAGTCAGTTGACATAGGACACCCTAGACCCCGCCGGAGTGTGAGATCTGTGATACAATTTATGGTTAATGTGATATGAAAATTTCTCAGCGAGAAATTGTGCTAAGTACAAATGTTAGTACAAAACAACGGGGTTGTTATAGTAGTTTTAGCTGCGAAAGCAATTTAATATTAAAACAGTGAAGATCCTTTGCAATTTATCTCCACGATTATTTTGGGGTTTATTATGTGCACATATAAACTGATAACTTGTTATTTTTGTCACCACTCGTTGAGTGGGGTGCCTTTGTAACTACAGATCTGTGTACAGAATCTTCAGGGTTACCTATTTTTTTGTCAGGCAGGCTTCTTTGAAGCACGCACCTGCCTGAACCCCTTTCTTGTATATTTGAAGGAAGAATGACGCCTGAATCAGCGTCTGGTCAGAGATCCACACAAGTACATCCACGATATGATGGAAAGCTTATTAGATAGTTATTCTTATTTTCTTTTTGTTTTTATTTTTTACGAAGTTTTTTCGTAGTGAGAACCCAATTCATAATGACTGAAGCCATGAGTGAGGTCGCGTGCGCTCATGATGAAGGCTCCTCAGTTTTTAAATGCTCTGCGCGGTAGATTCAAACTACGGCGGATTAGTGTTTGAAGAGGATGCCTTATGTAATAGGCATGTTCGTCAATGATTACGGGGCCACTACTAAATATTAGGTTTTCTTTATCTCCTTACAGGAGTCAAACCTATAATTTCCTCCCCGGCGATCTTTTACAAAGAAGTGGGGTTAGGAACATTTGGGGTTAACTTTTAAACTTTAAATCACCCGGCGGGTGCAACCTGGAAGGTGGGATGCCCGAATTTGCAAAATTCAGTTTAGTTGACCAGACAATTGAGGGATGCATTGTGTATCGCCTCCTTCAACATAAGGCGCTTTAGGGCACAATTGGGGTTAACGTTTTTTAAAACTAATATTCACACCCGGCGGGTGCTCCTTGGAGGGATGGGAATAACGAATTTATGATTCAGTTAGTTAACCAGACAATTGAGGGATACGTTTTGTATCGCCGCCTTCAACATACGGCGATTTAAAAAGATACTTCGGGAGAAGTTAGATCTCGTATATTTGTCAGGCTTCCCAGTTTTTGATCTACGAGATAATTCGGGGGCCAGCGTCTTTTTTATTTTTTTTTCTTCTCCAAAATTGAATCTTGAAACAAACACCACCGGAAAGACTTCATCAGTTATAAACGCCATGCTGGTCTTTATTTAACACTTGTGTGCGAACATGTTTGGGTTAACCTTATGATCATTAATTCCTGGAAATTTTCTTTTTTTCCAGAGCTGGGTCCCGTCGGGTCTATGCAGAACCTGGTGTACGTATCCCACCAGTCTCTGTCATGGCTACCTTTGCCCCGGGTTTTGCTTTATGCATTACGCCCTCCTGTTCAGGTATCCCTATTTTTGCGCACACCCTTTGTATAAAATGTGTTAAAATGTCTCGTTTGGTGTATGTTACCTTTCCGGCGTTTTTTCTCGTTGCTCCGAGAATGCCGTTTTTGTTTACCGAGTTTTAGTCAGGATGGCTCAAAATAGGTAAGTTACCCCGACGAGTTTGGTCGCTTGAGGGCTCATAAGAAACTGCGTTTTCTGTGGTCAAGCCTGGGATCAGGCTTCCTGTGTTATTCATTGCTTTATGCATTACGCCCTCCTGTAATGAATAGTTTAGTGTGGGTTACCTTTCCGGCGTTTTTCTCGTTGCTCCGAGAACACCGTTCTTGTTTACCGAGTTTTAGTCAGGGTGGCTAAGTTACTCCGACGAGTTTGGTCGCTTGAGGGCTCATCAGAAATTGCGTTTTCTATGGTCGAGCCTGGGATCAGGCTTCCTGAGTTATTCCCGTCGAGGGGGGCTCCACTCAGTTTTCTAGGTGATCAGGCTGACACCTGTTGGCTTTGATTTTCTCTGCTTTTCAAAGCCATTGAAACAATGCTGTCGGTTTGTTTGGTCTTTTCCTCCCGGCGACCTTTTTACAAAGAGGTCTGGGGCAGGTATAATTGGTTTGACATTAATAATAATAATAATATTCATAATAATAATAATATTTATTCAGTTAGCAATTTACAGAGTTGGTACCACATAGTATGTTATAAATATGACATGTACCAGCCTTGCATAATTCCAACTAAGGATAGCCCAATAAGGCCATTAGGCGTATTTCCATTGGGGTCCTTGTATATAAAACCCGGCGGTTGTACCTTCGGGTGGTTATATTAACGGATTTGCGATTCGAGATAATTTGCCAAACAATTGATTGATACAACAGGGTATCACGGCCTTCAAAACGGCGATCTATGAGGGCTTCTGGGAGAAGCCGGATTAGAGATTAAGATAGGCTTAGACTTTTTATGGGATAAAAAGATGCCTGAATCTTACTAGTGTTTCAAGTGTAAAGGGATACTTGAAAGACTTCATCTTTAATAAAGATATGCTTCATCTTTATGAAGATGAAGAAGTTATGCTTAATTCTTTTGGACAGGTAAAAGATATGCTGAAATCTTTACTAAGCCATTGTCACAATGCCGTTTGTTTGTTTAGTCTTTCCCTCCCGGCGACCTTTTTACAACGATGTCTGGGGCAGGTACAATTGGTTGGACATTGCATATAAAACCCGGCGGTTGTACCTTTGGGTGGTTATATTAACTGATTTGCAATTCGCGATAATTTGCCAAACAATTGATTGATACAATAGGGTATCACGGCCTTCAAGACGGCGATCTATGAGGGCTTCTGGGAGAAGCCAGATTAGAGATTAAGATAGGCTTAGACTTTTTATGGGATAAAAAGATGCCGGAATCTTACTAGTGTTTCAAGTGTAAAGGGATACTTGCAAAACTTCATCTTTACTAAAGATATGCTTCATCTTTATGAGGATTCAGAAGATATGCTTAAATCTTCTGGACAGGTAAAGATATGCTGAAATCTTTAATATGAAACTAAAGGACAACGAAAAGTAGGTGAAGTGCTACGGTTCGTTGACCGGCGGTTTTGAGGCACATATTTTGTACCATTTTTTGGGTGTAACCCTATGAGCATTAATCCCCGGAAATTTCTCTTTCCAGGGCGGAGTACCAGTGTTGCACCAGGTGACCAGGTAGTTCTTGGGGGCGGGGTAGTTTTCCCCCAGTCTCTGTCGTGTCGGCACTTGAACCTCTCATTGCTGTATGTTCAACGCCGTTAAGCTCAAGTAGCCCTATCTTATTTGTATTTGTTAATGAAATAATTTAATAGCTGAATCATAATAAACATATATATTTTCTATGATTATATTATGATAATATTGTGTTTATTTATAGTGATTTATTTTAATACAATTAAAATATAAATTAAATTAATTAGTATACATTATGATTTTGCTCACCAGCTCTGCTTTCAATGTGTTAATGAGCTATGGGAGTTTTTAATTATCATAAACCTTTACGGGACTCGGACGAGGGCTCCCATTCAGGGAGTATACCGAGCTCGCAAGCGAGGGACAGCCACAGCCGAGGTGTATGGCGATACTCACAGTCGTACCTCACCCGCCGGACGATAACGCCGGCGGGCAGATCTGACGCTCTGATGACGGACGAGAACAGGTTGAGTTCCATTTATCTATTTTCCGCCGCCAGACGCGTCTCTAATGTGCCACGTAGTCAACAAACTACAGGATTAGCGAGGCATAGTCTCGCTAATCGCGCCCCTGTGGCCGGCGCAGTGTGGTACCAGCATTTGAACACGTGGTGCCCGCACCCAGTGTCACTCCTGGTCGGGTTGTTCCACTTAGAACACAATTGGCAACCTAGATACCTCGCGGACTTGTTCATTTTGGACATTCAGGAGGCCAAGTGGCTAGCACCATATGGTAGCGACGTGACCAAGATATTCGCGAATCAATATACCCAGTCTACAAAGCGACAGTTTCAATCGCATTGGCAAGCTTTTACGTCTCGGATTCTTAGAACAAAACAAACTGTGCCCTCGGTGGCGTTGGTTGTTTATTGTTTAATTTATCTGTTCATGTAGAAACATTTATCTGAAAGTGATTTATGTGGGCAGGTTTTAAACTCCGCCCACCTCCCCGTTGGCTCAGGCCTACATGGTCTCTGGACAAAGCATCGTCGTTATTCTTGTTCCTGTATGTACCAAAGACTGCAGATTTTACAAAAGGGCAGTATTCCTTATGGCTTTGGCTACCGGGAACAGAGTATCTGAGCTGGCGGCGATGAGCAACGCACCTAATTGCCTCAGGTTTGATAGGCTTCATGCGTGTATTCACATTGCACCTTCCCTAGGATTCATAGCCGAGATTGAGCACAGTGAACATGTGTTTTCCGAGTTCACGGTGCCGGCGTTAAACAGGGGAAAGGTGCACCATCTTTTTTGCCCAGTGCAAGCTCTAACCAAATATTTAAGAGTGGCACCTCTAAATCACCAGGGTGCTTTATGGATCGCAAGTCCGGTTGAGCGCTTGATGGAGCGTACACTGGCTTCTCTCTTGGTCGAGGACTTTAAAGAGAAGAATCCCGGCGTTGTGGGTAAGACCCACGATTTACGCAAGGGGACAGCCCCTTTACGTTTCCTTAATAATCTTTCGGTGGAAGGTAATACGTCCACACAGTTGTGGGCCTCTAATCAGGAGTTTTTTGCCTCGATACCTTTCAGTAGCTCTGGACAAACCTTCCTTGCCATGTATAGCTTTACGGCAGAGGGTCTAGGTGGCCCTTTTAGTCACGTTTTGTTTAATTTCAAGAAAAAGGGGGGGGGGGGGGGAGGGTGCAGTCAGTGTGACATAGGACACCCTAGACCCCTCCGGAGTATGTGTTCGGAACATACGAGCTGTGATACTGGTTGTAGGCATTGTATTATAAAATTTCTCTGTAGTATTCATTGCAGGAAATTGTGCTAAAGGCCAATAGTAGTGTTACAATAATTCTTGTTGTAAGTAGCCTTGGCTGTGAAGCAATAGATTTTTGAGAAATCTCGGTAGTTGCAACTACGACTTTTACTTTTGAAGTACCTACTTCTGCATAAGTACACGAGTTCAGTACTTCTACGAATGTACAAGAATTCATTTATGTTTGGTTATATTTTTAGGAATATATCCACTAGTTAATGGGGTTTATATGTGCACATGTAAACTTATAAGTTTTTAGTTTTCACCACTTACTTTAAGTGGGGTGCCTTCTTAACTAGCAGATCTGTGCACAGAGTCTCAGAGTTAACCCTTTTTCAAGCAGGCTTCTTTGAAGCACGCTCCTGCTTGTACCCCTTTTTGAAGATTTAGGCTGTATAAAGTTTATGCACCCGAATATCTCTTTTTTACAAAAGTAAGAATACTATGTGGTTGTTTGATTATCTGCTTTTCTAGAGTTATGATATGATTACGAATGTCCCCCTCCAGTCTTAGAAATCAGGCATGTTCGTCAATGATGGAGGGGCCACTAATAAATTATAGGTTTGACTCCTGTAAGGAGATAAACAAAACCTAATATTTAGTAGTGGCCCCGTAATCATTGACGACTGGAGCCTCCCGACCATCCCCTTCCCATTCGTTGATGTATTAAGGATTTTGGTTTACTTGATGTCAGTGAAGGAAGAATGACGCCTGAATCAGCGTCTGGTCAAAGATCCACACAAGTACATCCACGATATGATGGAAAGCTTATTAGATAGTTATTCTTATTTTCTTTTTGTTTTTATTTTTTACGAAGTTTTTTCGTAGTGAGAACCCAATTCATAATGACTGAAGCCATGAGTGAGGTTGCGTGCGCTCATGATGAAGGCTCCTCAGATTTTAAATGCTCTGCGCGGTAGATTCAAACTACGGCGGATTAGTGTTTGAAGAGGATGCCTTATGTAATAGGCATGTTCGTCAATGATTACGGGGCCACTACTAAATATTAGGTTTTCTTTATCTCCTTACAGGAGTCAAACCTATAATCTATGTAATATCATATTATTTGTGCATAGTTAAAAACATGAAATTTCATAGCATACTTGCATGATTGTATCATTTAGTGTTATTGAAATACCCCAGGAACGAAATTCCCGGGAGCGAAACCCCCATCCCCAACGAGATCCTTACGAACGAAGGGACCCGGCTCCGCAGGGAAGGATAACTATAATTATCCCCGACTTTGTTTGTTTTCTCTCTTCCACTTAATTCCACATGGAATACGTCTCTTCAATCACAGTCTTCTAGTATACAAACCACATTACTTTATCTTGTTCGTGCCCCCATGTGAGCCCTTGATGTTTTTTCCTTAGTAACAGCCCTGAGGAGTTACAGAGTATTGAGGGAACGAAATATGTAATGATCATGTTCAATTCTTCTTGATTGTGTAAAAGGTATAAGATTCCATTAGGTAAGATCAATGTCAGTCCTGTATTTAATTATGTAACAACCATGCCCCCTTTTGATATGACGAAGGCTATAATACCTTCATTGTGTATGTGTTCATTGTGTATGACTATCATGATTATGTCAGTCCTGTATTTAGTTATGTAACAATCATATTTCCCCAATGTTAACATAATTAAGGAAAACCATAAGAAGGAAAAACACCTATCTTTTCGTTCTCCCAGTCATATGACGAAGGCTATACTACCTTCATTGTGTGTGACTGTTGTAATTAGGTAAGCCCCAGACCATCCCCATTTTCGTTATGCAGGTCTGTGCTTAGGTAAAGGTCGTGCCTGGCAACATTGTTTTATTTATTTCGCGTGCGTTTGACTACGGCCCAAACTCAGTACAACCACCTCCGAGAGGTGCTGGGCAACCTATGAACAACATAACTGAAAAACCATTATTATTATTATTGTATTAACTTATGTGTGTTTTAAGCTAAGACAACTTTGAATGCAGCCATCTGCAAGAGGGACAAAAAGGGAAGACACCTTATCTCTCTACATAACGAATATATTTAATAGTGGCCCCTTCATCATTGACGATGTTGCCTATTAGTATAATTGTTATGCCCTGTTTTTCTACAGGATTAACTTGGGTAATGTGGGCTCTATCTGACTGGGTATATAAGGCTGCATGCACAATACAAGGTATGAGGAATAGAGAACACAAAATAAACACACGGTAACACGACACACGATAACGTTTATTTAAATAGGTGAATAAAGAGCATAGAAAGATAGTAATACTCGTACAAAACAAATAATAGAAGGGAACTGCTAGCATTAGCGGATCTGGATGGAGCCTAGTCTCCCACTTCCAACGTTCAGGTATACTCTTCTGATCACGGGTTTCTGTTAGCAAGGTTTATTATACTGGAAGACCTCAATGTATTTATGTATTCAATTTCACTAATTAGATTTCTTACTGGCAAGTCGCGTGCCCAAGTAGCAGCTCACAGTTAGAATTAGATACGCGTATATTTCTGAACACGGAAATTCTAGTAACCTCAAGGGGGTACTGATCTAAGATTTATATTCTTATGGCAGAAATACGTAGAACACAAATCAGTGGGCGAACGTTAGATATCACTAGGGTTTTAATATCTGAATAAGGTAATTACGAGAGTCAATGTCGCCTGTTAATTAATGAACACTGATACGCTTAGTACGTCCCAAATGGAATGGTTAAATATGAGTTACACTGGGCAAGTTATAGCCACTTCATAGAAAAGTTAATAAGTGAATGTCGAACTGGTACTATAACACTTAGTACTAGTAACGTGAATCTTGAATAGTATTTGTTGATCTGGTCCTGGTTATCTTGCTTCCGGTGATGTTGGGGGCTAACGACTGGTTCCTCGGCCGTCCAGGTGGTCCAAAATGTAGGAAGTTCTCAAGTCGGATCTCTTGGCGATCGGTGCTGGCTACACATTTATATACCCACTAATTTGTGTGAAGGTTATAAGGTGCACGTTGGTACTTGTACATGGACAGATCTTCTATTTAACTTCTGCCATGGAGTCTGCCGGCTCGGGAATCTCTCAACTCAGGAACAACACAAGGGCAGAGCTAGAGGTTAACTTGAGGGTAGTGACCACTGGTTGGTGTCTAACTTTCAACTGATTTGACTGGGGGCGGGAGCTAGGTTTATAGGCTCGGTTCTGGACCCTGTAGGCAATAGGGATCTCGAGTCTTATGGACTTATTTGAGCTCTCAATAGATATGGGGGCTAGGTAAGATGGTGATTACTGTTGTGGCACATGGCTATGGAAGCCTTCATTTTGTGATATAACTGAGCCTTAGTAAAAGCTACTATTTTGGCTATACTGGAAGTATTTATGGGAGGGAGACTGGATCTACTTTGCGGGGAGGACTGGGACAGCTGTGATAGGGGCGTCTCTCTTATATTACTCAGTCTTCGTTCTATTGCATAGCTGAGGTGCTAATTTGACTATCCGAGTATGCAAAACAGGTGAATGGGTTATTGTGGGTAAAGAGAGGTGAGTAAGGGGGTTAGACATGCATGGTTAGTTCATTGATAGGAAGAATTCCTAGGCTACCTGGCAATGACCCGGAAGTCAAACAGGGGTCAGGTATACCTCCGCGGGGGTGGGGGTCTCCCTCCTCGGGTGGGTAAAAATGGGGTAGCCGGGCGTTCTCTCTCTGGGATGGTCGTCCGGCGGCTGTGGCTAGGGGCTTGCCATATCTCCAGGGTTTGTAATAACCCTCTGTTTATGAGACAGATGTGGGTCTTCTTAATATCCAAACCGAAGGTGCCTTGGCTAGCTGGTTTTAATCGGTTGGTTGTTAATCGTATGGTTTGCTGGATGTGGTGGAGACTGGTTGCTAACTCTGCCACATTTATCTGGAAGTATGGCAATAGAAGTTAGTTACTGGTGAGGCGGCTAGCCTCGCACCGACGACCATTGGGTGCAGGGTTGTGAATAGGTTGTAAGAGAATAGATGGCATGCAAGGGGTTAGTAAAGTTCTAATGTTGTTCTGGCCTACTAAGGGAAGGCAGGCTGGATAGGAGTATATATATAAAAGGTTGGAGAGCGTTAGCAACGGAAAAATCAAGGATCTTGAAGAGGTATGAGAGAGAGGCTAGGCCGGACAAGAGTCGAGAAGCGCGGGGTATTTTTAATGAGAGGGGAGGAGTTCAGGGGGGCTATAGGGAAATTTGACCCTAAGGTCTCTGGGCGTGGGGGTGGCATTAGGCTGCAGTTGATATTGGAGTTTGAAAAGGCAGTGAAAGTACGTTAGCCGAATGCTACCGGGGAATGCAACTATGGGGTGGTATATGAGTCTGGAAAAGATAGAATTATGTGGACTGTGGGGCTGGGGGGGGAGAAGGAGGTGAACTGTAGGTGTGTGCTTGACTGTGGGTAAAGTGGGGAAAAACATGGTGTATTATTCCTCGTCAGTACGAGGGGTTATGGATACTATTAGTTGGCACAAGCTTTTGCACGTCTAGTTGTCCCTGGGAACTGCGTTTTCTATGAAATATATACCAAGAAAAGCGGCAGTTCGTAGGGGTACTTCGTTATTGTTTCGAGGTACTTATGACAGACAATGGTAACAAAGGTTATCTATACAATCTCTGGTTGGGGTAAGAATTGGTGTTACTGCATGGTGGCTAACATCTTCAGTCATTATCTCTGTCTAGGTTTTACAGGAACAATGGTTATATACACAATGGTGTACCCGTGGGTATCATAGTTTCTTATCAATTAGGACATGGGGTTTTAATCTACTACTTCTCGGATGGAAGAACATACATAGATTTATGGCTGTCTGACGGGTTGGCATTGGCTCAACCTTAGGGACAGGGCATGGGTGTTTTAATATGAATGTGTATTCCTGTTCATCATCATGTAGGTAGAGTCGGGCGGGTAAGAGGTGTAAGACACGAAGCAAATTGGAGTAGTGTGGACTGTGGATACGAAGGAGGTAAGTGGAAGATGTATGACAATTGTGGAAAAGTAAATGGAAAATGGTGAACACAATGGCGGATAAAGATACTTAACCTAATGATTGAATACATAGATTTTATGGGCGATGAGTCTTCAGAAACTTAGTCTGGCAAGACAAGATATGATATAGTAAGAAAAAACTATGTATAGTCTGTAATATTGGTTTCAACAATAGGAGTTCACTTTTACAATGCAACAGTTGTAATGAAATTGTTCATAACCGATGTACTTACGTTAACAGTAGAAACGAAGTTGAATGTGTTAAATGTAGGAACTCAGCTGTGCAACATCGCGAAACCTTTTGTTTTATTTGTAAATCACTCATAACACGACGTCAGAAGATCCAAAACTGTGTAAAGTGTAAACATGTAGCTCACATGAAGTGCATCTCTAAGAAGACCAACAGTGAAGAACGGGAATTCCTTTGCAATAAGTGTGCCTTGCATTCATTACCGAATATTAATGTAAAAGATCCAAGTATTAACAACTCAGAATCCAGCCAGGACACATTCAGAATCAAAGATGAATACAGAGTGTTCACCAACAAAGGGCTCCATCTTATCCACATTAACGCCAGATCAATGTACCATAAATTGTCAGAAATAAACTTGTTAGCTAATAAGGCCAAAGCTTCAATAATTGCAATCACAGAAACCTGGCTGGATTCAAGTATAAACGATGGTGAAATAAACATTCAAGGTTTCAACATGGTTAGGAATGATCGCAATAGGCATGGGGGAGGAGTATGTCTGTATGTAAAAAACAACCTCACACACACAACTAGGACCGACCTCCATGTAGAAAATCACGAAGCTCTGTGGATCGACCTACACCTGCCGAGGACAAGACCCATCACAATTGGGGTATGCTATAGGCCACCAGCCGACACACAATTCTTGACCAAATTTGAACGAACTTTGACATCGCTAGACCCTCGGAATGAATCCATCATACTAGGGGATTTTAACCTGTGTTACAAACAACGAAATGATAGGCTTGTACGAGAATATAGGCATATACTGACAATGCACAAACACAAACAACTCATCACAACCCCCACACGTATCTCTGAGAATCTGAGAACACTGCCACAATATTAGACCACATAAACTGTAACAGAGAGGACAAAATATCCCAATCAGGGGTTATACAGACTGGGATAAGTGATCACTTCGTCACATATTGCACACGGAAAACCACAAAAATTACCCTAGAGAATCACAAGGTTATCAAAACAAGGTCACTCAGAAACTACTATAAGGAAACATTTCTGGACATTTTATGGAATACAGACTGGTCTCCAGTGTTTGGAAGTACAAACGTTAATGACGCATGGGTTGGCTTCAGAACCATCATCACAAACATCCTAGACGAAATAGCTCCTCTGAAAGACATACGAATTAAAGCAAGGTCAGACCCATGGATCAACAATGACATACTACACCATCTGGAACACAGAGACAATCTGTTAAAAAGGCTAGCGAAACATAGACAGGATCAAGGTCTGAAACATGAGTTCAACAGGGCCAGGAATAAACTAAGTAGGAAAATGAAATCAGCGAAAAATAATTATTTTCACAATAAGGCAGAGGAATATCAGAATAACCCAAAGAAACTATGGAGGCACCTAAAAACAACAGGCTACAGCAACAAGACAAGGGATTCGTCTAACACTAATATTGCTCTCACTATTAATGATCAGGTTTGCCATGATAAACGACAAATTTCAACCTACTTCAACTCCTTCTTCACTTCCATAGCAAACACACTTGCACAGAACCTACCTCAACCTCTAAAATAAATACACGACAACAACGGCCACCTTTCGTAATTTCTACAGAGATAAAGACATACACCCGAACACATTTAGATTGCAAAATGTTACACCAAAATACACTTTTGACGAGCTGTCTAACCTAATGTACATAAGAGCACAGGACCAGACAAAATTCCTGCCAAATTTCTACGAGATGGAGCCATTGGTATAGCAGGCCCCCTAACCCACATCATCAACTTGTCAATTAACACCAACACAGTACCTGCTGAACTGAAGGAAGCTATTGTAACCCCTCTATTCAAGAAAGGAAATAAACTAGAAGTTGGCAACTACAGACCAGTTAGCATATTATGTATTGTATCTAAAATCCTTGAAAAAGCGGTATACACCCAAATTGAACACTACCTCAAACAAAATGATCTATTCTATAAGTTTCAGATGCATGTACTCGACAGACTCCTGTCTCATCCACTTAACGGATCACATTCGTAAAGAAATGTCTAAAGGTAACTACACCGGTATGGTTCTTCTTGATCTACAAAAAGCGTTTGACACAGTAGACCATGATATTCTATGTAATAAACTACAAGCAATGGGCATAGGGTCTGTGAACTGGTTTAAATCTTATCTTAGTGGTAGAACCCAAAGAGTCAATATTGATGATAATATATCTGATCCTATGCCAATTAACTGTGGGGTCCCGCAGGGAAGCATCCTTGGTCCCTTACTCTTTCTCTGTTATGTGAACGACATGGAACTGAGCGTCTCATGTAAATTATTACTGTATGCAGACGACGGCGTGCTTCTGGTTTCAGGAAAAGACCCAATAAGTATTGCCGCTTCACTTTCCAAAGAACTAGAATCATGTAGTGAATGGCTAGTGGACAATAGACTATCTCTTCACCTGGGCAAGACGGAAGCCATCTTATGTGGAACAAAACGCAAACTGAAAGACATTGTGGGCTTCTCGGTCAACTGTAATGATATTCCTATAACAACAGTGTCACAAGTTAAATATCTCGGACTGAAACTGGACGCGAGTTTGTCAGGTGAAACAATTTTGGAATCTATCCTGAGTAAGTGTAGAGCACGTATAAAATACCTGTATAGACAGGTGGGATGCTTGCCCGCGGCGACCAAAAAGACCCTCTGCCAAGCACTTGTTCAACGTCATTTTGACTATTCTGTGTCATCCTGGTACTCTGCATCATCTAAATCAGCACAGCACAAACTTCAGGTCACTCAAAATAAAATGGTTAGGTTCATGCTGAACCTAGGACCCAGATCACATGTTGGCCAGGAACAACTTCAGTCACTAGGTATGCTCAATGTCTCTGACAGGGCCAAAAAAATCAGGCTAACTAATGCCTTCAAAATTTTCTATGACAGAGCTCCAGAGTATCTAAAGAACGATTTTGTTAAAGCAAATGAGAGGAGTGGACATAATACAAGAAACAGGATGTTTAATTTTAAGGTCCCGAGAATCCAAGGACAGGGTAAGCAAACATTCTTCTTCACTGCCATCAATGACTGGAACGACCTACCCCAGTCAGTCCGTGAAAAGAGAACACTGTATTCCTTCAGACGTAGCCTGAAGGAACACCTGAACCGGACAGCTGCGAGAAGGGAGCACCAAGCTTATGTCTACTACTAAATACGACATAAGAGATAGACAAACCATACTGAAATGATTACCGGGTACTGATTACGGATTACTGATATTTACTATAGGATGTAAGGTATCTTAAAATAACCCCCTAGAAATACTTTCTCTAAAGTATCTATTTCTTTATCCTCCCCTTTTCCCCAGCTAACCTAATCCCCCAAGGACCCCAATGGAAATACGCCTAACGGCCTTATTGGGCTATCCTTAGTTGGAATTATGCAAGGCTGGTACATGTCATATTTATAACATACTATGTGGTACCAACTCTGTAAATTGCTAACTGAATAAATATTATTATTATTATTATTATTATTAGGGAATGTTAATATTAATACTTAAACTAAGGATTGAATACATAGATTTATGGGGGCGATGGGTCTTCAGAAACTTAGTCTGGCAAGACAAGATATGTTAGGGAATGTTAATATTAATACGTAACCTAAGGATTGAATACATCGATGAACGACGACATTATAGTCGTCGTCCTAATAAGGTGATGAAACCTGGTTGATCTGCACTTGGCACAATACGACACAAGGACAGTGCCGCTATGTCGTATCAATACTGGTGGCAGTTAATATTATAGAGACACTTAGTCACTAGAGGAACAATGCAAGGGGCGACTGAGCACGGGTTACATATATCTATACTCGTTATGGGAAATGATATACGAGGTCTAGGGACAGGCGTGGGTGTTTTAACTTCTAAGATATATAACATCTACTTCTCGGATGTAAGAACATACATAGATATATGGCTGTCTGATTTGTTGGCATTGGCTCAACCTAGGGACAGGGCATGGGTGTTTTTAATATGAATGTATATTCCTGTTCATCATCATTGTAGTTAGAAGTGTAGGACACGCGGGGGTAGTGTACGTGAGGTGTGGAAAATGGTCAATTTAGAAGGGGTAGGTAGGTGCGGCCTGGAGCTGCTTAGCCCTGCGGGCTTGGGCCTGTCTGAATTGGCTGGCTCGGTCAGGTGGTCCTTTCGTTCTGTGGACCTTTCTTTCGGGTGTTTCTGTGTGGTGTTCGCTCGTGGCTTCTGTGGTGGGCTTCTCGTTCTGGGGCATTTTAATAATAGTCTCCATTCTACACCCGCGGTCAGCCGTTTGAAACAACAGCGCGGGGAAGAAAAAGAGTCATCTTCATAAGTGCAACGCTACTTCTCTTATGGTGTCGTCATAGATCGGGTACCCACTACGAAAACATTTTCGTAAAAAATAAGAGAATAAAAAGTAAATTTTTTGAATACTTAAATACTGTTATCAACAAGCTTCCCACATTCGGTGGATTTTCTTGTGTTGTGGCTCCTTACCGCCTCTCGCCAAGTGCACAATTCGTCCTTCTCTTCCCCGCGGGCCAACCGTCAACACTAGTGCCCCCGAGCTCCGGCTTCATTCGACGTTCGCTCTCCTCTAGTGAGTCTTTACTCATTTGTATATATCTGGGGGATAGTAAGCAAGGTTTAGATTAGCTAGCACGGGTTGTGTTATTGTTGGCCCGCAGGAAGTGTTAAATTGGGGTACTTTTTCTGGCGCTTTCTTGTGTTCAATTTTGTTACCACACGCATGGTTTTAATTGTTGCTATGTGCCTTAGTTTTTGCTTTTCCTTTAGTTAGGAGGCTTTTTATTCATCGCTAGCTGTTCCGTAGTCCAGCTTTGGGTCTTGGGACCCTGTCTTTGTCTTTTTATCAGACGCGCCAGGTTAAGGTTGTCACACGTAGTTGTGGGACCTTCTGGCGTCCGAGCCTGCTGGGAGGTCCCTTTTGGGGGGCTTTCTCTGAGCCTTTTGTTCTGTTATCGCTGCTCATTCGTTTTATTCGTTTTGACGAGTGTTTTTCTCATGTTAAGCCTTTAGGTTAGCTATTTTGAGGGGTAGTTTTAAATTTGTCTCTATGTGTGAATTATTTTGTGTCCCCTTTTCTTGCGCTCCCTGTGGGTTAGTGTTGCACACTTCCCGGGAGTCCAAGGAGACGTCCTTACGTCAGGGTTTGTTTGAGAGTTAGGGTTGTTTTCACTCGTTGTGCTTTTCACCGAGTGGACTCCTCGCTTGACCCGCCGGCCTCTGTTCTGCGACTTGGTGTCCGTGCCGCCGTGCCGACGTGTGGTTTTGTTCCTCTCTTATTCCCCCTGTCGTTGTGATCTTTGTGGTAGTGTGCCACCATCCCTCTTTCCGGCGACCTTGCAGGGCTGGCGGAAGGAGATGTTTTCTGTAAAGATAATGATTTCGGCGTGCCTTCTGGCCCTTTGTTGCGTTTACCCCGTTTTTTTGGCGGCGGCTCAGTGTATAAACGTACCGGCGGCTGCTACCAATTGTTTTTTAATAGCACGCAGATACCCGCCGCCAATTGGCCTAAACAACTATGACCCATGTCATAGGATGGCACTCCTGAGTGAGTTGACGCCTCTTAGAGATTTTTTGGTTGTTTCTCCGGCGGTTTTCTGAGCAGGACCGCCGGGTTCTATTTTTTGCAAATCTTTAGACTCTCCAAATGTTCCGGCGTTTGTGCTTACCCACATACCTCCCGGCGGAAATTGCTACTTCCTAAAGGGACCCTTTACTCGGCCTGCCGAGGGAACTCGCCCTGAACGTTAGCCTCGCGCTATAAGACTTACCCTCTCAGACATATGACGCGTGTTTGAGCCTATTACAGATGTTTTAACCATCAGGGGTATTTAGAAACCTTTAGTTTCGTGACTTCAACCTCTCCAGTTATCTTTGATTTAGCTGTGGGCAGAAAACTAATTTTGAAGAGGT
This sequence comes from Paralithodes platypus, assembly GCA_032716605.1. Taxonomy (NCBI): domain Eukaryota; kingdom Metazoa; phylum Arthropoda; class Malacostraca; order Decapoda; family Lithodidae; genus Paralithodes; species Paralithodes platypus. The sequence goes on along the minus strand of CM064533.1, from coordinate 18,797,321 downwards.
AATTATAAGAGTAAGAGATCTCTTTCTTATTGCTAATCTGGCAACCTCTGCGTCATATGAATCTGAAAAGGTTAATCGCTCAGCGATTCCGTCATAGTGAGGAAGTCTATATAACCTGGACCTCAGGCTTAATCGCCCTGCGGCGATACAGTGAGGAAGGTCAGACTATATGCCATAGTCTACACGTTTCCTGGGCCAGTGACGCTTGTCACAGGTAAGCAGTTCTACACCATATAACTCCAATATTTTGGCAGGATCAGGTCCGGTCAAAGGCTAGAATAGTAAACTATTTTCTAATCTTCCGGCGGACTTGCAATAGAATGTATAAACACCTCTCAGGTTATCCTTATGAGCATTGATTCCTGGAAATTCTTTCCAGATCAGCGCGGCAAGGGGCCATCCCTTTCCCGGTGTGGGGAGGGGAGGGGGGGGGGGGGGGTCAGGGGTTCAGTTCAAAATTTTACTTTTGCCTCCACACATACCTCCTTTTTAAATTTTAACATTCTCATAATTGCACACTAAGATTGCTGCAGGATGCATCTAAGTTTGCCTCTGTAATTCCCAGCAATGCCCGGTGGGCATAGATCTTTTTGCGGACTGGGTGAGTTTTTGTATAGATCATTCGGGCCTTGCAACCTTGATCGATAAATACCTAAATGGCCACAGTATGGAAATTGTTTTCAGTTGCTAACTTTCAAAACAAATTTCCCCAGAGTCAGGGGTATCATTGCATATAGGCAACCAATTTATTAGTGGCCCCTCCATCATTGACGAACATGCCTATTACATAAGGCATCCTCTTCAAACACTAATCCGCCGTAGTTTGAATCTACCGCGCAGAGCATTTAAAATCTGAGGATCCTTCATCATGAGTGCACGCGACCTCACTCATGGCTTCAGTCATTATGAATTGGGTTCTCACTACGAAAAAACTTTGTAAAATATAAAAAGAAAAAGAAAATAAGAATAACTATCCAATAAGCTTTCCATCATATCGTGGATGTACTTGTGTGGATCTTTGACCAGACGCTGATTCAGGCGTCATTCTTCCTTCTCTGCTCTGCGCTCAGCCTGCCCGGACGTGTCTCCCCACGCTCCGCTGGTTCCGCATTTGCTGCGTCCCTAGTGAGTTTTTTCTCATTTGTTTACTCCGGGATGTATCGAGTAAGGTTAGGATATGCGTAGCAGGAGTGTCCTGGGCTGGTTGCCCACAGTGCAGTGTATTTTGGGTCGTGTGTTTGGGGCATCTATTTCGGATGTACCCTCGTGGTCCTGTTGTGGACATGTGAACTTTTCACAGTTGAGTTAGCTTGTGATGCAGGCGGCTTTCATTTCGTGTTATTTATGCTGCCTTTTATCTTTCTGATGAGGTAAGCGTTGCTTACTAACGTTCCCAGCATATTTTTCTTCACTTAGTGAAGTTTTTTCTGGGTCCCGAGTCAGTCTTCCCTTTGTCGGAAGTATTTGCTACAGTGGTGTGTTGGCGGTGGTTCCTGTTGTTATATTTCCAGTGTTTTTTGTTTATATTTCAACTTTTCTTATGCCGTCTGCTTAGGCCTAGCCAGCCGCTCGTAGCTTTGCCACATGTACAAGTGTTATTGTTTATTTTACAAATATGTCCTACTGTGTCATGTGTATCCTGGTTTAGTTGTGTATTGGCTAATTCCACAGACTATGTATGTTTCCTGGATTAGTTGTGTATTGGCTAATTCCACGGATTATTGTGTGGGCCCTAGGCTAGTCGTGCTTGGCTTGCTCTTGGGTCCTATGTGCGTTCAGATGGTTTCTGAACGGGGTGGGTTACTTTCCGGCGGGTTTTTCTCGGTTACACCATGAAAAACCCGGCCAAGAGCCGTGTTGGGCCACGCGTGGTTTCAACACAGGCTTGTGTCCCCGGCGATGAGGTGTCTGTGGCTCTCCAGGACTGCGTCTCTGTGTTGGTGCCTGTTTCAGGCTCCCTATGATTCCCGGCGGACTGGCTGTACCCATCTAACATTGTTCATGCGGACATATGTTATGAAGTTTTTCTACCCGGTTTTACAAACCAAAGGAAAAACCTAGCTGTTGTTGAGGGCTTTCCTCCCCGGCGATCTTTTACAAAGAAGTGGGGACAGGAACTTATGGGGTTAACGTTTTTACATCTCACCCGGCGGGTGCACCTTGGTAGGGTGGGATGAATGTCTTGGTCATTCAGTTTAGTTAACCGATCCATTTTAGTGATACTATATGTATCGCCGCCTTCACACTTACGGCGATTGAAGGCTCAATTAGGGTGAACATATTTTTCACAAATTTTTTCACACCCGGCGGGTGCTCCTGGGAGGAGGAAATAAGGAATTTACAATTCAATTTAGTTAACCAGTTAATTGAGAGATACGTTAATGTATCGCCGCCTTCAAACTTACGGCGATCTTTTGTGACAATTCGTTAGAAATCAGATCTCGTATCAGCCTGCCCTGTGTTATTCTGCTAGATAATTCAGGTGCCGGCGTCTTTGTGGGGGGTTGTTTTCCAAAATTGAATCTTGAAACAGTCACCACCGGAAAGACTATGTTTATAAACGCCATACTGGTCCTTTATATTATGTCAGAGGGTATTCTTAACTTTCTTAAGACATGTTTAGATATTCGGAAATCTTTATAGAATCCCGCCGCGTAGCGAGCTGTGATCGTTGTGACATTACGTCTCGTTACCCGGCGGGTTATTAACACTTGTGTGCGAACATGTTGGGTTAACCTTATGAGCATTAATTCCTGGAAATTTTCTTTTTTCCAGAGCTGGGCTCCGGCGGACCAATACAGACCCTGCAGTAGTTTTCCCACCAGTCTCTGTCATGGCTACCTTTGCCCCAGTTTTTGCTTTATGCATTACCCCTACCTGTGCCGGTATCCCTATTTTTGCGCACACTCTTTGCATTAAGTGTGTTAAATATCTAGACCGTTCAAGGGGTCTGTGGGTGATGCGCAACTGTTCCTTTTGCTCCCAATTAAGTGTCAAAGTCCTCCGAGATAATGATAAGACCGCAGCGGTCGCCTTACGAGAGGTTCGGCAACAGATGTCAGCGTATACTACGATTGTGGCTCATAAGTCACTTCAATGTGACAACGTCCCTCTTTGGGATAGGATTCTTTTTGAGCACCCTCCCCCTAAACGTTCCTCTCGAGTAACTAGTCGTAAGCCGGCGGAGACTGGTCAGGGTTCTGTGTCTCCTCCTGCTGCTACTGCGAAACGTCAACGAGAGCCTACACCCCCGGCGGCAGCCTCCTCGTCTCGGGAGAGATCTCGGTCTAGGTCACCTCTCAGACACCAGCCACCTAGTCTTGCCTCTTCACCATCGAGTAAGAAGAGTAAGACAGAAAGTTCCACCAGTGGTCACGGCGATAAATCCTCCAAATCGAAGAGTAGTTCACGGTCACATCGCAGCCATAAATCTTCAAAAAAGGATTCCCATGATAGAAAGGCCTCCCGACATTCGCCAGTTTCTAGTACTTCTCATCGTACCTCTACCCCAGACAGAGTTTGTGTTCGGTCTCAAGGGTCCAGTATAGTGCCTGTACCTAAAGATGATTTACCCATTAACATTTTAACCCTGGAATTGGAGAGTTCAGGGGGCTCAGTGGTTGAGAGTGTTTCGGACTCCCAAGGGAGTGTAGGCCAAGGCCTAGGTGTTTGGCGATATTCTCGGCCAGGGCCTGACCACCCACTTCCGGCTCAAACTATTCACACAGTGGCTGACGTCCACCGGGACGCGGCGATCCCATCGTCTATTCCTGACTTATCTTGGCAACAAGGTGGTACCCCAGCTTCGGCGGGATCTTCTCAGGAGGACCAGGATGATAAAGACGAGGTTTCAATTATATCGGATATGAAAGGGCAAGAGTCAGGTTCAGGCTTAGATGCCGCGCAAGATGATTCACCAGTGAGTACATCATCAAGTCAATTTGTCACTGCACAGGAAATTGATGGGCTACTTAGTAATGCTTTATCTAAATTTTTTGGCCAACAGCAGGAAACTCCCACAGTGGACTTGGGAGCTCCCACGACAAGCTCTATGGTACGGCCTCTGATGACTTCTATTGCTTTGACTCATATCCCTCACCCCCCCCCTCTGTCACCATCAGTGGTTACTAGGCCTGCTACGGCGGCATTGACCACTTCGAATGTAATAGTCCATGAGCCAGGCCAGATATCGGTACCACCTGGGGTGACTAAACACGAATGGTACTAAAATGTTTATAGAGTGACTGTAAGTACATTAAGATATGATAGCCTTCTCGCACTGGTAGCTTAGTCTAATTTTTTTGATGCAATAGGGGCGCTACCCAAAAATAAAGATTTTTAGCGTGACGCTCGGCGTTTTCCTCATTTTCTTTAAAATCCATCACACAATCATCGCGAAACTTTGAACACCTATGTAGAATTATATTCTCTACCAGAGTTGTTCCTAGGTATTTTTCAAATTTCCTCATATTTCGGAATATACTCTATATTTTGGGTATTTTCCTCTAAATCTAGAATAAATCCTTAAATATGGGGAACATTGAAAAATATATTCTAACAGCTCTTGTAGCTTATTTGATTCTCTACAAGAATTATTCCGATGTGTATTTCAAGTTTCTCCATATTTAGGGGTTTATTTCATATTTGGGGATTTTTTGTTATATTTTGGGGATAATTTATTATTGGAAGGAGCAAACATATGTAGAGTGGTTTCCATGTAATGTGTTTGTTTGTTCATGGTTTAATGGTGATATTTTTTGCAGGTGTGTGTCGACTGTTTGACGGCAGGATGGAACCATCTGCGAGGAAGAGAGCACGGATCGACTGTATCATCCACTGCTCTGATGATGACAGCGATGCTCTGGTGTCACCACAGGATTTGGACTCCTGGAACACATTGCTCAGGGCTGCAGAAATCAGGCAGCATGATCCAGTCCTGGAAGCAGCCAAGGGCCTTGAAGAAGGAGGAATACCACACATACATTATCACCGTAAATGTCGTAGTCTCTTTACAATGAAGAAGTCACTGGATTCTATCCTTGCCAAGGGTGTCAAGATAGAATCAGCAAGCGTCGACCCCAGGAGGAGGGCATCAAGGGATGCCCCTAGTACTAGCAGGGTGTATGCCAAAGTATGTATCTTCTGCGAGAAGTCAAGCAAGTACATAAAAACAACAAAGACAAGGGAGCCACTCATACAGTGTGTTGAGCTACGAGCAGATGAGAAGATTCGCAGAGCAGCAATAAGGAAACTCAACCAGAGAATCCTTGGTTTAGTTAGCAGAGACCTTGTTGCTGCAGAGGGTCACTACCACAAGTCGTGCTACAAACTCTTCACAAAAGATGATTTCCCAGCGGCCGCCAGGTCGGGTGCAGGTGAAAATCAGGAAGAAAGCGAGGAAGCACGCTACGAAGAGGTTGAGACAGAAGCCCTCGAGGAACTCTGCTTGTATATAAGGACCAAATTATTCCCCAACCCAGAGGTACTGCCTATGACAAACCTCACATCTAGGCTTGAGAGATCCATGATGTCCCGTGGTATTATCAAACTGAAACCAGCGACAAAGAAACATGTTCGCCGAAAGATTGAAACCGAGTTTGGAGAATCACTACGCTTTGTCCCAGATGAGAAAGGAAAGCTTCTAATCTATCCACGCAGCCTCTCAATGGACGACCTTGCCCGGCAAGCACACAAAATGGCAAAAGACCTGCAAGAAGCAAGAGCAGCTAACTCTGAAGATGTCTTAACCAAAGCAGGAATGCAGCTGAGGAATGAGATCAATAAACAAGATGTGAGTCAGCCATGGCCTCCCGATACAGATCAGAATGTCATTCCTGCAGCAGTCACTCAATTCCTGCACACCCTGCTGACAGGAGAGTGTGAGTGTGAAACTCCCTCTGAAAGAGCTCAACGTCTTGCCACTTCCTTTGGCAGTGACTTGGTCTTTGCTGTTACCAGTGGCAAGACAAAACCACCCAAGCACGTACTGCTGACCAATGCTGTAAAGTCTTTGACAGGAAACACAGAACTGATCCGAACTCTGAATCGTCTTGGTCACTGTGTGTCTTACTCAATGTTTGAGGAGATCGATACAGCCCTTTGTATCCAGAAGCTGGAATGCTCAAAGGATGACATTCCACTGCCAGCAAACATCTACCCTGGTGTGTTCACAACCCTGGCCTGGGATAACATTGACCGACTTGAAGAGACCCTAAGTGGAGCAGGTACTTCTCATAGAGTCAATGGCATTGCTGTCCAGTCCAAGGTTGCAGGCTCTGTGCCAGAGAAAGTCCTGCCAGAGATTACCAAGTCCAAGATAAGAAGCATCACTCAGACATCATCAATGCTGCCAATATACAATGTTGGGCGGCGGGCAGGGCCACCTAGGATTGAGACTGCGTATGTCGACACTACCAAGGAAGTCCAGGATTCAAAGACAAAGAACCATATCTGGCTTCTTACTCGAATGTCAGACCATGAGGACCAGTCCATCAGCAGTTGGACTGGGTTCAACATCAAAATGCGCAGAGACATTGCAGTGGTTCAGGACACTGTAAGCTACCTGCCCACTATCAATGCTCCCGCAACAGAAATGTCCACCGTTAATGAAATCTTGGAACAAACGCATGCTATCATGCAGTCCTTACAGCTTAACAAGATTGTGTGCGTGTTTGATCAAGCACTCTATGCCAAAGCTGCCGAAGTTATCTGGAAACAAGAGAAGTTCAAGAACATTATCATCAGGATGGGCGTCTTCCACACAATCTGTAATCTCATCTCCACCATAGGAAAGAGGTTTCAAGATGCAGGTCTTAGAGATCTGTGTGTGGAATCAGGTATCATCGCAGAAGGATCAGTGTCAGGAGTGATGAACGGCAAGAGGTACAACAGAGCAGTGAGACTACACAAGCTCGTGTATGAAGCACTGATGAGGCTTGCATGGAAAGGCTTCCTTTCATGGCTAGAAGAAAACCATTCAAGGGACATACACCATCTAGATGAAACACTGAAGGACATCAACAGCTTTCACAGCAATGTGTCTCAGGGACTCTTTCAAGAGCTGATGGAGAGTGAATCATGCACACATATCATGAAGCTTTTCCAAGTTTATCTTGAGACCCTCAGAGATGAACACAACCTCTCAGCATTCTGGATGTCATACCTGGACATGGTTGAGATCATGCTGGACTTAATTCGAGCCTCCAGAGAAGGCAACTGGATGCTCCACCTAGGAGCAATCCGACAGATGATACCGTGGTGTTTTGCCTATGACAAAGTGAACTATGCCCGGTTCCTAACCTACTACTATGCCTTGATGTCTCGACTGCCCATTGAACACCCAGAGGTCCATGAACACTTCATGCAAGGTGGCTTTTCGGTCCAGATCGGTAGCAAGAATCCCTTTGGACGGATCCCTGTGGACCAGACAATCGAAGAGACGATCAACAAAGACACCCAGACACCAGGGGGCACAAAAGGCTTCAGCCTGAAAGGCGGAGCTGTCGCCAGGTACTACCTGACATCGGAGTATCGCAGCAGGTACTTAAGGCAGCTCAGGACTATGGTAGTAGGCCAAAAGTATACTGACTTCAGCCACCCAGACCTACAGATGCCCAGGATTACGAGAGATGCGGCCGATGTCCAATCTTTAGTTCAACTGATGGAGACCAGCTGGTTGAACCCCTTCAACGCAGAGCAAGAAGATCTTGTCAGTTTGTCAACTGCGACTATGGCACCACCAGAAGTTGTCAAAGACCTTCTAGGGGCCTACAGAATAGGAGAGGATGCATATCAAGCCTTCAAGGAAGAGCGCCTGGAGATCGATACGCCAACTATACAGTTTCATGACACGATGACGAAGACGAAACTGAGAACGTTCACTAACATCAGAATGAAGCCACGCTCACAAGACCATGCCAAGGAGGTTATCTTAAAGGCTGACAGGAACCTATTTGGCCAGATGATCCTTGTTGCCGAGAACAGAAAGCTCAAAATGAGTGATGTCTTGGCTCATCCCCTGGGGCCTTTGCCTTGGGCACTTGCCAGCGGTGATGGGTCTCTCCGCAAGACCAACAAGGCTGCCCTCGCAAAGGAGTTAGAGAGGAATGTTTCTCCTGCAGAAGTGATACCCGAGCCCTCTGCTACCATAATTGATGGGATGAGCCTGGTCCACAAACTGAAGGGAAACGACAAAACTTTTTCACAGCTTGCAGGTACAGCACTGAGTCACGCTGTTCATGAAGGTGCTAAGAGCAGGCGCATTGATGTTGTGTTTGATATCTACAAGGAGACATCCATCAAGGATGCAGAACGAGCCAAAAGAAGTGCAGGCACAGGAATTCATTTCAAGAACATTCAACCTGGGCACAACATCCAGCAGTGGAGAAAGTTACTCGGTAGTTCCTCCAACAAGGCAAGTCTTATCAAGTTCTTGGTAGAAGAATGGAAGGCACCACAGCACAGGGAGAAGCTCAAGGACAAGGAGCTGTATGTCACATGTGAGCAGCGCTGCTTCAAGATCACCAAAGAGCAGTGGGAAGAGGCTCCTGAGCTTAAGTCAACTCAAGAAGAAGCAGACACACGCCTTCTTCTCCATGCACTTCATGCAGCAGAATCTGGGAACAAGTCTGTCATCATCACTGCAGAAGATACAGACGTCATGGTGTTGTGTCTTGGCATGTGCCACAAGATCCCATCCCATCTGTTCCAGAAGTGCGGGACGAAGAACCGGACAAGATTCCTGGATATCACCACACTGAGCCGCACACTGGGAGGCAGCGTGTGTGATTCATTGATTGGTATGCATGCCTTTACAGATTGTGATACCGTCAGTGCATTCGCTGGCCGAGGGAAGATGACGACACTCAAGCAGGTGAAGATGGACAAGACATACCAGCATGCTTTTCACGAACTTGGACGCTCATGGGAAGTGTCTCCTGAACTCTTTGAGAAGCTACAGGAAATCACCTGCCACATGTACCTACCATCTACCCACACAACTAAGGTAAACAAGCTTCGGTATGAGCTGTTCTGTGCAAGACGTGGAGAGGTAGAGTCAAGTCAACTCCCTCCTTGTGAGGACTGCCTCTTCATGCATGCACTGCGTGCAAACTACCAGGCTGCGATCTGGAGGAGAAGTCTTCAGAGCCAGCCATTTGTTGCGAACCCAACAGACTGCGGTTGGATGACAGATGAGGACGGTAAGCTTGCCGTCAACTGGATGCGAGGCTCACCAGCACCAGATGCTGTTATGCAGCTACTGTCTTGCAAGTGTGTGCGGTCATGCGAACTCCCTAAGTGTACTTGCCTCAGCAATGGTCTAAAATGCACGGACATGTGCAGGTTACAGACATGTCAGAACAAGGCTATTGAAGAAGAGCCGGTGGCACAACAGTCAGATTCCGAGTCTGACGTAGATGATATTTAGGAGTAGTAATTTGCCATAATAGTATGTACAAGCCCATGGCATGCTTAGTGTGTATTTACAGGACTTGTATTAAATGTGACAATTACTATATGCATTTTGTTGACATTTAGGCATTCCTGTCCCCAAATTTGACATTTAAAAAAATTTCGGAATTTTCGGTAGGGTATGTCTATTCAAGAAGTGATAACGACCATTAAGCTACCAATGTGCAAGGGCTATCATATCAAAACATAAACTAGAGACATGTAGCAAGCTAAAAACACCTAAGAGAATTAGTCACCCCGGGTGGTACCGATATCCCAAAATTCGGGTCTTGGCTCATGGACTATAAGGGTTATAACGGATGTCAATCCGCCCCCTCTAGACAGAGCGCCTCTCAGAAAGGTAGCTATGCCCTTGCTTTATGGACCAGACGAGTCATGGGTCCTTTTGACCCCCACTAAACCAGAGCTCGCCCAACCTACCTTGTCAGGGGAACTCCCAGTACCGCGTGAGTGGGTCATCCAGGGCAATAAATCTAAGAAATTAAGGGCCTTGGATACTTTGGGAAATGTACTAGATGTCAACATAAAGGCTATACCTAGTTATTATCACCAGGACTATTTTGTTTATACTGCTAAGCCGGCTTTACCCTCTGCCTCAGCTTCAAAATTGTTTTCAGACTGGTCTAAGCATGATGGGTTTAATGACATTAAGACTCTGTCAGCTCTCACTCCAGAACTCGATTTGCAAACCGTCACAGACGCAGCAGCTAATCCAGTCTTGAAGGTGGGGCAGTTGGGTCCAGGACCTTGGGTGGAATGGGGGCAGAGGCTCAAAACTTTGCGACCACATTTACTTCCAAAACTTCCCACCAGATCCCTCAAGATACTCATTCTTGGTTCTCCATGCCAGTGTGTTCTGCCGGCGGAGTCTCTTCAGCTTTGTTTGTTTTCTTAGCTGCCCCTAAAATTAATCTTTGTGAGCTAAAAGACCCTTTCACTACCCCTACCCCAACTCACCTAGACCGAGAATTTAGGCTAAGGGGGAAAGCTTTTCGCCTGTTCTCTCAATACATAGTGTCTCAACAGGTAGCAAAGTCTTTGCTCCGGTCCACTCAGGCAATCGCAGACGCGGATGCCAGACGATCGGTTGAATTGTCCCGGCGACTGCTTCTTCAGTTGTCAATCCAATCTTTGGGTGACATCCGCACCGCCTTGCTTGAGGCGGTACGAGCGAGACAAGACCTCAGAATGTCCTTAGTCCGAAAACTGCCTGATCGCATTGTGAATCAGGTGGTCATGTCACCAGTGCTCACTCCCTCTTTAATGTCCCCTGACGTGTGGCGAACGGTGTTTAATATGGCTCAGGCCTTTAAACACAGTCCCACCCCTTCTAAGAAACCTGCCTTTAACTTCCCCAAACCCAGGCCAGTCGCTAAGGCTCAGCCGGGGGGATCTAAGCCCTTTCTTCCACCTAAGTCCTCCTCCTCCCCTCAAGGTCAGTACAGGCATAGACAGAGTAGGTTTTCAGGTCAGAGAGGACGCGGCCATAATAAGCCAGGTCAGGGCCTGTCTTCGGCCAACGCCAGCCAGCCGGCGAAGCGTCCACCACCACCAACTCCACCACCATCAAAAAACTAAAGTCTCTCTCACTCCCGGTGCCAGTCTTAAGGCCGGCGGATCCGAGGGTAGTACAGCCGGCGAACCCTTGTCTGCTAACTGGGTCGTTCCGAACGTGTCACCAAGCATGGCCGTTAAACACTTGGGCACGGATGGTGGCACGCAAAGGCATCACTTGGCAGTGGCTCCGGCGACCTCGCTTACGTCAGCCGACAACGGCGAATTTTGTTTCTTTAGAGGTGGAGTCACTGGTCCAGGAAATGATTGCCAAGAATGTCATCATCCCGGTCCCCCCAAATTACCCTGTATTCACGTCCAAGCTAATTTTGGTTCCCAAAAGGGACAGTGTTCAGATGAGACCGGTCATAGACCTGTCTTATCTGAACCTTCACATTCACAACGAGTCATTCCGAATGTTAACAGTACACCAAATCAGGCTAACACTTCCGCCGGGAGGTTGGATGTGTTCCCTAGACCTGACAGACGCTTATTGGCACGTATCGGTAAACAAAAGATTTCAAAGGTTTCTGGCCTTACGGATCAGGCACCAAAATTTTGTTTTTCAAAGGATGCCATTCGGCTTGAACCTGGCACCTCGATTATTCACGAAATTAGTCCGGCAAGCCCTGATGCCGTTGTTAAAGCAAGGAATCAGAGTTTTGTGGTACCTAGACGACTGGCTGGTGGTGGCAGAGACAGAGCAATTATGCATCAAACATGTCAACATAATTTTAAATCATGTCAAAACTCTAGGTTTCAAGGTAAATTTGGTAAAGTCAAACCGTGTTCCCTCACGAGTAATTCAGTGGATAGGGCTGGTCTGGGACACAGCTGCTCTCACTCTGAGTCAGAGTGTGGACAATCGCAACAGGTTTCGCAGGAAACTGTTCATGTTTCTTCACAGTCTGACTACGACACGGAGGGTCTGGGAGTCTCTGGTCGGCTCTCTCAACTGGATTCAATTAACTGTAATGTTGGGCCGGTTGAAAGTAAAACGTTTAATATTGGAAGGCAACAAATATTTCCCACTCTTACCGGCGGGAAAGTTATGGCCCATCCCAAAATTAATCGACACCTTACTAGCGGTCTGGGCGAAGAGGGAAATGTTGCACTCAATAATGTCATGGACCTCTCCTCCGCCAACGGTATGGGTAGACACGGATGCGTCAGGCACAATAGATTGGGGATTTCAGTCAAATCAGGGGCACCAGGGTCAGGGGCTTTGGTCCCACTTAGAAATCTCCCACATCAATGTCAAAGAATTACTAGTCCCCTTGTATTTCCTTCAGGCTCACGGCCCTGCTTTACGGGGCAAGTCGGTGGCCTTCAGAATGGACAATCTGAATGCAGTTCACTGTATTCAGAAACAGGGGTCAACGAGGTCAAGGAAGTTGCTAAACGTGTCTGAAGAGATTTTTACTCTAGCCAACAGACTAGACATTTATCTTCACGCATCTTATCTCCCAGGCGTAGCAAACGTCTGGGCAGACGCTCTGTCCCGGAGACAGAGCACGACAGTAGAATGGGAGCTCAAGCAACCCATTTTCAACCAAATGATTGCAGAGCTCTACCATCCACAAGTGGATCTGTTTGCATCCGAGGAGACTCACAAACTCCCTCTATACCTCACCCGCCGGACGAAAACGCCGGCAGGGGGGCCAGACGCCTTAGTGACAGACTGGAACAGATGGAGCTCCATCTATCTGTTTCCGCCGCCAGACGCGTCACTAATGTGCCACGTAGTGAACAAACTACGAGATTACCGAGGCTTAGTCTCGCTAGTCGCGCCCCTGTGGCCGGCGCAGTTGTGGTACCAGCAATTAAAGACGTGGTGCCCGCACCCGGTGTCGCTATCGGTCGGGTATTTCCACTTAGACACGATTGGCAACCTAGCGACCACGCTGACTTTTGCATTATGGACATTCAGGAGGCCAAGTGGCTAGCACCATACGGTAGAGATGTGACCAATAAATTATTAAATCAATATACTCAGTCTACGAAACGACAGTATCAATCACATTGGCAAGCCTTTACTTCTTGGATCATTAGAACAGAACAGACTGTGCCCTCAGTAGCATTAGTTTTCAATTATTTAAATTATCTGTTTGAGCAGAAACGTTTATCTGTGGTAACGTTAAAAAATCACTTAACTGCGATTAGAGTGCCCTTTTTAGACCTTACAGGTCTCTCCATACCGGTAGCGGAGGAAACAGGTTTTATGAGGCATGTTTTAAACTCCGCCCACCTCCCCGTCAGCTCATGCCTACTTGGTCTCTGGACAAGGCATTGTCTTTACTTCACTCTCGTCTGTACCAAAATACTGCAGATTTTGCATTACTCTTAAAAAAGGCTGTATTCCTTTTGGCTTTGGCCACCGGGAACAGAGTGTCTGAGCTGGCGGCGATGAGCAACACACCTAATTGCCTTAGGTTTGGTAGACTTAATGAATGTATTCACATTGCACCTTCCCCGGGATTTGTAGCCAAGAATGAGCACAGTGCACACGTGTTTTCTGAGTTCACGGTGCCGGCGTTAAAAAGGGGAAAGGTGCACCATAATCTATGTCCAGTGCAAGCTCTAACCAAATATTTGAGAGTGGCTCCTCTAAACCCCCAAGGTGCTTTATGGGTAGCGAGTACGGGTAAACGCTTACTGAAACGGAGATTAGCTTCTCTTCTGGTCGAAGTCATTAAAGAGAGTAATCCCGGCGTTGTGGGTAGGGCCCACGATTTACGCAAATGGGCAGCCTCTTTACGTTTCCTGAAGAACTTTTCAGTAGAAGATATTTCGTCCACACAGTTGTGGGCGTCTAATCATACGTTTTTGACTAAATACTTGTCAGTTGCTCTAGACAAACCTTCCTTACCATGTATAGCTTTAAGGCAGAGGGTCTAGGTGGCCCTTCAGTCACTTTTGTTTACTTTCAAGGAAAAAGGGGGGGGGGGGGGTGCAGTCAGTGTAACATAGGACACCCTAGACCCCGCCGGAGTGTAAGAGCTGTGATACAATTTATGGTTAATGTGATATGAAAATTTCTCTGCGAGAAATTGTGCTAGTACAATGTTAGTACAAAACAACGGGGTTGTTATAGTAGTTTTAGCTGTGAAAGCAATTTAGTATTAAACAGTGGAGATCTTTTGCAAATTATTTCCACGAATATTATGGGGTTTATTATGTGCACATGTAAACTTATAACTTGTTATTTTGTCACCACTCGTTGAGTGGGGTGCCTTTGTAACTACAGATCTGTTCACAGAATCTCCAGAGTTACCCTTTTTTGTCAAGCAGGCTTCTTTGAAGCACGCACCTGCTTGAACCCCTTTTTTGTATATATATGGGCTGCGCCGTATTTAAATATATTTTCAAAGTAAGAATACTATGTGGTTGTTTGATTATCTGCTTTTCTAGAGTTATGATATGATTACGAATGTCCCCCTCCAGTCTTAGAAATCAGGCATGTTCGTCAATGATGGAGGGGCCACTAATAAATTATAGGTTTGACTCCTGTAAGGAGATAAAGAAAACCTAATATTTAGTAGTGGCCCCATAATCATTGACGACTGGGGCCCTCCCGACCATCCCCTTCCCATTCGTTGATGTATTAAGGATTTTGGTTTACTTGATATGTCAGTGAAGGAAGAATGACGCCTGAATCAGCGTCTGGTCAAAGATCCACACAAGTACATCCACGATATAATGGAAAGCTTATTGGATAGTTATTCTTATTTTCTTTTTGTTTTTATTTTTTACGAAGTTTTTTCGTAGTGAGAACCCAATTCATAATGACTGAAGCCATGAGTGAGGTCGCGTGCGCTCATGATGAAGGCTCCTCAGATTTTAAATGCTCTGCGCGGTAGATTCAAACTACGGCGGATTAGTGTTTGAAGAGGATGCCTTATGTAATAGGCATGTTCGTCAATGATTACGGGGCCACTACTAAATATTAGGTTTTCTTTATCTCCTTACAGGAGTCAAACCTATAATACTCAACACTTAGCTGAGCAACTAGCCATTAGCAATAACTAAGACCCCGTGAGGTAAAACCTGAAACCCCCCGCACCCCCCGGTAAAAGAACCCTCCAGGCTTCGCCGGACATCGTTCTAGGTTGACACCCCGGCGACAAATCGGACACTTCCGGCTACGAACCTCGTTCTCCCGAGTAATCGGGCCTAGGTAAGTCAATTTTTCTTTCCTTGTAAATCTAAGGTAAGAGGGGTCAATCAGTATCTCAATTAATGGTTCCTGCGATTAATTAAGCCAGTCATACGGCTCATATAAGTTAGGCCTGCGAGACAGCTCGTTTGTTTCAGCTGAACTTCAGCCGGCGGGACGGCTCTCTTGTATCCTACAAATAAAGTTAGAAAGAAGATGCAATGTTTTTTACTTTATTTTGTTCACGAATCTGTCATAAGTTACGCATATGAGATCTTACGGATGACGAATTTGGATGCATTCAGCTGTTATTTAACGACATAAATCTTACAAGTACAATGTGTTATTTTATACTATCGGTGTTTGGACCGCATTACACGCATATCTGTAGACATCAGCTTTCTTTGTATCTACAGGTGGTTTTCTTGATATAGGCACTTGACTCTGCAAGTCTCCAAGCCTAGATGGAACGGTTCAGGTTCGCCCTAACACTATGTTTACGACTATGCCTCAGATTGGCTAATCCCTGCGAGTCCCGTCGCGGCGGACAGCCGAACCTGCAGACTTGGAACGACACTCAGATTTCAAATACTTGGGTTTCATCATGTGTCGCCGGTAAGGGGAGATGTGACGAGCACAATTATAGTGTCTTTCCCTACCCGACGTTCATCTAAAACCGCCGAGTTAGAGAGTCTAGTCTTTGTCTAACCCTTCGGATATTAGTTATCAATTGTGAACACGGTATAACTAGTAGACCTCTTCTCACTTCCTCCAACTATTAGAGTCTCGCTTGTTTAGCATACCAGTCCTGCCGGTGGATTCGCCCCCGTTTCAGGCGTAATTAAAACAAGTACATTACGGACTCAGTAAGGCAAAAGTGGATTTCAAGTCAGAGGCACAGGTTAGTTAATCAATGACCTCTAGATTTCATTCCCAATTAAATGATGGAATCGAGGAAGGATACACAAATATATTTCGGAAATTTATGATCGGTACAATGGGGGGTTTTATCACCCACGATAAAACTCTTGGGACATAGCCCGCCGGGGTTCACTATCTCCCAGTCACAATACCATGAACGGATGGGCGATCTAAGTCGCATCAGTCCCCGGGGTTTTTAAAGATCGACTCATAGTAGCAGTACAATCGATCATCTGGGTTTTTTACCCAGTGTTTTTTCCTAAGCCATAAAATGTCTCAAAAAATTCTCGACATACCATATACCGTGCTTCACGGGCCACATGTCACTAAAAAGCCGGGAAATAGAAATATTTTCGCTCTGACGCTAGTTGTCAGGATCAGGAAACAGTATTGCGGCGAGACGGCATATACCCGAAATGACCGCCGGATAAGCGGTCAGGTTAGATTCCTCCGGTTATTTTCCCACCTTACCCAAACCTGGGTGAGGTGGGCCATGGCCCAGGGGTGATGTGGGATCAGGAACTCCAGCAATTTTCGATAGATATTACATCCAATCCCTTGTCTCCAGTTCCCCCCCCCCATTACCGAGTTTTGACTGGCTGAAACAACAACTGGGTGGAGTCCCTCTAGATATTTTTCTTTTTTCTCAAAAGCCCCTCAATTAGAAGCAGAGGATTTTCCCCTGCCCTTCATTGCTCCAGAACCCATTGAACTCCAAAGGGAATTCCTGGTAAGAAATAATGCCCATCAAAAATGCATTAGCTTCCTCTTCACTAGGGATATAGCCCAGGCTATTGCCAAGCCCGTGCCAAACCCCCCGCGAAGGAAGCCTTATTTGAGGCAGTCAGGTCACGACAGCTACTCAGACTCGGCATGGCTCAGAGATTACCTAACAATGTTTTTTATAGGATTGTGTTCTCTCCGGTCTTTACCACGTAGCCCTTCAATGATCAGACACAGAGAAGTATTAGGGTGATGCTTCATTTGAGTAAGGGACCCCCCTAATAGGTCTCCCTAAGTGTTGCAACCGGCGGACGTTTTTTCAACACCCCCCAGCCGCAATATTTTAGTGTACTTTCATGACATTGTAGTAGCAGTCCTTTTCCTATCCTCCTACGTCCTCCTCTCCCCCTCTGCCATGCTAGTGCACTGGGATCCGAGGCTGGATTCAGTGTTTTTTACCAGAGGATGGCCGCGCCACCTTTCAAGTCTTCTGCCCGTCCGACTGCGCCGGTACACGCAAGCGCACGCCGGAAACAGGCTGCGGGAAACTAGGCCCCGCTTCACCCGGCGCTAAGTAAGAAATGATAGAACCTTCTGATGAATGATGGTTGGGGTAAAACACTACTGGGCACGTGATCAACAGTCACGGGGGCATGCGAACACAGCTAACCCCGGGCCTGACACATAAAGAAAAGGCTTCTCCCTTAAAAAACAGCCAATATCTTAAAGAAATTGTAGTTTAAAAGAAACGTCCGCCGGCAGTCGACTACCCTTATGCCTTCGGTATGCCAGGATACTGACGATTCGGAAGATATGTTTCCTCTTTTGGGGGTAGCTACGACTCGGTGTTTGTAACACAGAGACAGGGTTACCTACCGTTACACTTGTAGGTTCCCCATGGAGTACCAAGTTTAGTTTCCGTTCTCCAGTTTTCGTGCGACACAACACAAACAGTTAGTTGGTGCTTTCCATTTATAAAATTTTTGGCTGGACAAGCGTTAAGCAGGCAATACCGTGTCTTTTGCTTCGCGATCTGGGTGGGATCCCGGCGTCAGAAGGGATGATTCGTCCCGGCGGGTGGGCTCCCCCTACAAGTCTTACAGGGATTTTTTCCCTCTCTGTTATCATCCTCTACTCAATCGAGGTGTGTCCACGTAAAGGAGTGACCTATTTATTAGCCCTATTACCCGAGTCAGGGGTAGCTCAATAGCAGGTCCCTTCTCTAATGTAATTCACTTTTGGCCAGAACGTTTTTTAATACATTCCCTTTTTTCTTGTGATCGGCTCCTACCCCCTTTTTTCCCCAAATGTTATGTTAACCTAAG
Source organism: Paralithodes platypus (assembly GCA_032716605.1). Taxonomy (NCBI): domain Eukaryota; kingdom Metazoa; phylum Arthropoda; class Malacostraca; order Decapoda; family Lithodidae; genus Paralithodes; species Paralithodes platypus. Next base: position 18,779,171 of record CM064533.1, on the reverse strand, counting down.
GCAGGCGTGGTCGTCCTTTTCTTTCAATTAACTTTTCATATTTTACGGTGTTAGTTCACCATTCTTTTTGTCTTTCTCAAGTTCTCCTGGAGCAAGTGGAGCAAGGAGACCTGGTTCAACAAGACAGAGTGCCGAGGCATTAAGCCAATGAGTTTCATACTTACAGGATTCCCAGTGGGACTCCAGACAAGTTAACTCTGGTAACAGTCCCCAAGAGTTTTAGGACTCCCTCTGATCTTTTAACCTATATTTTGTCTGTAGCCACCAACAGCCTTACGACCTTGTCAGTTCCCTCTTCTCTAACCCCTATAGTTAGGACAAAATCAATAAAGGAGGGGACCGGAGTCACTTACAGTTCCTTTACGGTCCCGTTAATGTTTCAAATCTTAAATGCCCAGATTTGTTACGCTGGGGGGGGGGGGGGGGGGCATGGCCATGGCCACTCAAGGCTACCGGCCAGTCGGTTTCAAGGTTCTTGCATAATCCTCTTAGGCTAGCAGCACTTTACAGCCCCCCCTCCGGCGTACGATGTGAAATAGCCAGCTATTTTTCTGGTGCTATTAGGTTACTCAATGTAACTACTTTTTTCCTCACTCTACGCCAATTTGCTAGAGTCCATTGGGATCAGAGAATGTGCCCCGATCGCAGGGTTAACTGCATGTGTTTATCCCTTTTTAGAAGGATTAAATTTGCTTCCGACTTCCTTTTCTATACATCTGGGTTAGGGCACTCTCTCTGTGATGCGTTTTTTACTACTTGTATTCCAGACGTTAATCATTAGTACTGTGATAAGTAACGCCCATTTTGGGCTAAGAAAAGGGGGGGGGGGATATGTGGATCCCAGTACATAAGAAGAACCCCCCTCTGCAGGATTACAAGGTCATACAGGGCAAGCTAGGCGCTGCTTCCGCCGGGCCAAGCCCAAGTATATGTTTACGAGCTAAGAAGCTCGAAAAAATTGTTTAGTTATTAATTAAAAGTTATTTAATCATTTTTTTTAAAGCTTAGTTAAAGCTTATTTATTTTACAAATAGTATAAATTTTTACGCTAGAATGTCAATTCTATATGTATAATTAATTAAGGTTTCTATGCTAGTTTTCACTAGATAGAAAAGTGATCTTATTTCTATGCTAGTTTTCACTAGATAGAAAGGTGATGTTATTGGTCGATGTGACTCAATGGGTGGACCGAAGAGACAAGCTGGGATCAGCCCAGGTTTCTGGTCAATGTGATTATGAGTTTTGAATTAGCTCTATGTATCGCAAATTACGACAACCACCTCATGTACGAGGACTATGTTGTTCGAGCAGGCTTCTTTGAAGCAACGCACTGCTCACACTCTTTCATATTTTATATTTTATATATTGTTTGCAAACAATAAAATATCTTATTCTGTTATACGGATTCTTGACTTTACCTTGCGGTTACAGAGGGTACGATATTATTTTTAAATGTCCCCCTCCAGTCTTGGAATTCAGGCAACATCGTCAATGATGAAGGGGCCACTATTAAATTATAGGTTTGATTTCCGAAGGGAAGTAGAGAAAACCTAATATTTAGTAGGGGCCCCGGAATCATTGACGACAAAGGCCCTCCCAACCATCCCCTTCCCATTCGCTTGATATTTTGAGGTTTTTATCTTGGTATATCAGTGAAGGACGAATTTTGCGCTTTGCGAGAGGCGGTAAGAAGCCACAACACAAGAAAATCCACCGAATGTGGAAAGCTTGTTGATAACAGTATTTAAGTTTTGAATGTTTTTACTTTTTATTCTCTTATTTTTTACGAAAGTTTTTTCGTAGTGGGTACCCGATCTATGACGACAGACACCATAAGAGAAGTAGCGTTGCACTTATGAAGATGACTCTTTTTCTTCCCCGCGCGGTTGTTTCAAACGGCTGACCGCGGGTGTTGAATGGAGACTATTATACTAATAGGCAACATCGTCAATGATTCCGGGGCCCCTACTAAATATTAGGTTTTCTCTACTTCCCTTCGGGAAATCAAACCTATAATATGTACGTAACCCCATGCCCAGCTGTAACCTTTTGAGTCACCCTGTTACTTCTTTCCCCAGACACCACTATACCTGTTTTCATTGTAGGGAAATGCCACCCCTATGCCCAGAGCGTTAAGGGTCAATGTCAAAGTTCACGAGCGACACAGCCTCACACCAGGCACCCCCCAAAATACAACCCTGCACCTGCAGAGATGTCCATAAGGATGTTAACGTGCCGATTCAGTTCATTCCCAAGCCCCAGTAAGTAGAAGGTAAAAACCTATCCTTGTTACCTCCATTAACTATCCTCTAACCTGTATAGCCAAACTCACAACTTGACCCAGAAGGACAGACAGCGCGAGGCTAGGACAACCACCTCGAACCCTCTTAACCCGGGAACTGCGGGAAGACTCTTAAGAGTTCCCCCGGCGGACTGCGGGAAGACTCTTAAGAGTCAGGGAAAAAAAAAAATCAATTTAAAACACCGAAAAAAGTTTTTTTTTGTTTTTTGCCCCTGGGCCATGCCAAATATCACTCCTCCACCTCCCCTCTTTCCCCAGTTTCCTCCCCTCCTTCAGTTATCACCTATTTTCCCTGTTATTCCCTTTTCCTGTGGTCTATTTTCGTGCTAACATTAGCGAGTTGGTAGCAGGGCGTTGTCATCACTGTTAGCAAGCGACTGCAAGAGAGAGAGAGAGAGTATCGATCGACAGTCTCTCTCCAGAGGTGGAGAAAAGTGGTGGGCTGGGAGGTTGCCTCAGCCATACATTGTGTAACTCCCGGCCTGTATCGCCGATTTTGACCATCCAAACGCTGTTTCCACTTGTTTTATTGTTGTAACAGGTTAATACCTTTATAATCAACCTATAATAGGCGCATATGGATAAGTATTAATGCTATTTATGGTAAAATAAATATTTTAGTGATGGGAACAGCTCAAATACGTCAGCACAGGAGTGTGCATGGTGTCTCATACCCCCCATGCGCACTTCAGAGGTTAACCCTCTCACGACCATAGGACGCAGAGGTTGCCAGATTAGCAATAAGAAATAGATTACTCTCACTGTTATAATTACCTCTCCAAAATTAGTTTTCTGCCCACAGCTAACTCAAAGACAACTGCAGAGGTTGAAGTAAACAAACTAAAGGTTTATAGATACCCCTGACGGTAACAAAGGATTTAAAGTATCCCTAATAGGCTCAAAAATCGTGTCAGGATGTGAGAGGGTTAAGAGTGTGTTCTCCCTCCCTGACTTGCACTTTAACAAAACCACTATTCATAACCCCCACGAGTGATCCTCGTAAGTAAAAACTAGATTCAATGATCAACCATAACTATAAGTGTATCTCATGACAACCTAAAATCATATATCAACCCAATTAACGTAAAGAACTAGGCGGGTGCCCTAGGGAAAGGGGTTGAAATAGGGGAGCTATCCCCCCGCCAAAGGCGGCTTTCTAGGGCCTTTCCTAGCTGATGCTGAGAGGATTGGGTTCTAGTCATGTGGTGATGGGCTGGTCTATCAGAGTGAGAACTGAGCGATCTCTGCCATACCCATAGCTTACTCTGACTGTTCCTTTAACTTATATATTTTCTAGATCTCAAGTCTTTTCCGTCGATTGACCTCCCAATCTACCAAGATTGGAAGCCAAAGCATCACATTTTTCCCTTGCCCCTCAACTTTCTCTTCATAATTGCTGAGGGGCACAGGGCCCTGGGTGGGGCTTTGGTTTCCCGGGCGTTTCTGCACCCTCCTCAGCTCCCCGCCATGGAGTGGCTTCGGTCACCCAGGCTTTATTGTGGTCGGCAGGGGGCGCTGTGGGGGCGCTCGGTTATGGCCTTGGAATTGCTCGGGGCCTTGGGGCTGTTCGTCCAGGCAGCTTGGGGAACAACAACAACCAGGAAACTCCATCACAGTGCTAATTCTCAAAGTATCAGTGTTACGGTACTATTAACTCGACCATCCAGTGTATTCAATTATGTCTCAATTTTCTCTGATGTTATGAAGAAAGTGATTGCTATGCTAGTGTGTGTTAAAATATATCAGTGAATTTAAGACTAGGTGAACTGACTCCCGTAATTATTCTTGCCACCAGGTTTAACTTCGCTGAAGAAATAAGTCTTAATTATTGGGACTACAGCTCGAGTGAAAGCAATTCTGGAATAAGTGATTGTGATTGTTAACCAGAAACCTGAATCTCCCTCACTGATATTCGGTCTTAAGTGTTATCTAGACAAGTGAACATACCAGACCAGTGAAACTAGCTACTGTTATTCCCTTTACGTACCTTCTTGGAAATAACTATATTATTTATATTTTCATCTTTGATTACGAGTCATATTACCAGAGTTAACATAACGAGATAAATAGCCTGTGTGATTCGTGTACCCTATATATCGTTGAAGTAATGTGATCAGAAGAATAATACCTGAACGTTGGAAGTGGAAAGTGTGTCTCTATCTAAATCCGCAATAAGTGCTAGAGATTGTAAGAAGTCCAATAACCTATCTGATTGCTCCAACATCTATTGTTCGTGTGAATTCTGTTACGTACATTATACCTAAGTGTTATTTAGAATAAAGCTGTATTACAAACCATTTTCTCCGAGATTATCTTATGTCCTCTATTGATTCCCTTTATGTATTTTGCATGAAATCCAATAACCCAGTCTTGTAGAAATCACCTATAGGCCTACCAAGTTAATCCTGCATAAAAACAGGGCATAACAGTTGTAACATAAGTTTATTGACATATTATATATTAGCATTGATAAGGTAATGCATGCGTACTTGAAGACAATCATCTTGATACATGGTATATTCTTAACATTACATTTATACATCAAAATAACTAACAATAATTTATTCTAACTTGTTTTGGTCTACTCTACAGACATAGCTGATTTAGTAATAATGTCTATGTGGAATCTTCTTTCCTGGTGTAGGAGGACATTCCAACCTATTGGTTGCAACTCTGGCTCCTTCTTCTGTTGATTCCTTTGGTAGTGGAGCGGACTTGATTTCACGTTGAGTGTTGCCGTTGTTGCCTTGCACATTCTCCTTTACGTTCTCCTTTCTCCTTTCCTTCGGCTTTTGAAGGGTGTCTTCTCTTTTTCTCGGTATCTTACCAATATTTACCTATATCTTTTCTGAAACGAAATTTATCTAATTTAAAACCATTTGTTCAAGTTCTTTCGCTATCACTGAGCTTCAGTACATCTTTCATGTCCCCTTTATTAATCCCACTAACCCACTTGAACACTTTATCATATCCCCGTCTGACTCTGCATCTTTCTAACGAATGTGAGATGACGGAGGATAAAATTATTCCCGACTTACCTACCAACCCTCTACCACCCATGATTAGCGTGCAAGACCAAACCATCCGCATTACTAGTATTAGAACCTGCAGTGGCAACCAGAGGAACCGAGTAAACAACAACAACAGCAAGGGAGGACCAAATAGAGAAAACGCGGCTCGGAGAGGAAACATTGATAGCCTCCCAAACCAACACGTGGCCGCACTGTACTCCAGCAACCCTATGCAAATTCATCACCAACTGCTGCAATGTGCCCCCATCGAATATCAAAACCATAGCGAAGTGTACGTTACGATTGTTACGCTGGCCAGCTTGCCAGAATGTGCTCGTACTCGCTGGCGCTCGCCAGGGCAGTGAAGTGGGCTATAATGGTCGTAGAACGATGTTCTTTCTTTCTTACTATTCATGTTGTCACAGACAGATCAGTGGTGGTCTTTATTCTTGTCTGTGACACTTGGAAGTATTTTGTATCAGTGATAGAGTATGAGAAGTGTAGTGTGAAGTTAAGGAGAGAGAGAACGAAGGAGGTAGCGAGGTGGTAATATGTGCGTGTGTATGTACGTGTGCCTCCCTCGCTCGGGCTGAGGTTCCCACGCTCTTGAGTGGTCGGCTGGCCTGGCGCGTCCTATGACGCTTGCTCTTCATGACGTAGTGGTCTGTGATTGGGTGCCGCCGTCCTAGTGTTGGTGCTGGGGGGCTCCTGCCCGCATGTCTCCTTTAGAGCTTGGCATGGTGTGCTTGGTCCTAGACGTCCCTTGCAATCTGTCCCCAATCTAACCCCCTGTACTACTGTTTCTCTCTCTGAACTTCTTCTTTTCCAATACTTCTCATCTTTATTCAATTACTTATCCCTTCTGGTTCTGCATACGACTTCCATAGTCGGCCAGTCGTATTACCAGCACCAGTTCTCACATATATGTTTTGCACTAGCTTTAGGGATTATTAGTCATAGTCACATGAGTCATATTATCATTGGGTGCTTCTAATTATTGAGTTGTTCTTTGTTACTATTTAATGCTAGACAGTGGAGGGTATCTTTAGTCGTTGTCCGAGTTATGTACATGGCAAGTCAGAGCCTGTACAACTTCGACAGAGCTAGGTGCCTGTAACCCTTGTGCATATTTTTCCTTTGTGAGTGTAGCAGTATACAAGCGAAGGGCTTTTGCCTACACTTACTTGTATGCTTGCTACCTCATTTTGTTGACCTTTGTGGAGCGCCAGGGTAAGACCAGATACTAGAGATCTGGACTTACCAAGAGAGCCTCCTAGTCACTTAACGTAACATAAGGGAAATCTGTTCAAGGGGAGACAGTAGGCTACGAGCATGCTTGCGCTCTGCCTAGCCTCCTGGTACCTTTTATGCCACTGCTAGACTTTATTAGTAATAAAGACGGCATTGTGTTTATTAACTTTAACTGTACGTGTATGCTTTAGGAATTATTCACGTATTATTTTAGCCTAGGTTGATGCTTGGTGCACAACCCAGTATGGCTGTTACTTTGGCTAAGGAAGTACTGTTTTGAGTGGCTATTATTAGTGCTGTCACAGAGTTGTTGCACTCCCTTGTTATATATATGTATCACTACTTATTGGTGTATTTAAGATACACGCTTTGGTGTCCTGCCCCTGCATTATTTCTGTTCTATATTAACGAGCATCTTAGAGCATCAGACGTTTTCAGAAGATTCCATATCTGTTTGCTGTAGGACTAGACTTTCAGTGTTTTCATAGAGCATTGAAGAGTTTAGTGTTGAGTACAGACTCACACTAAAGTTAACGTAAGCATATACTCCTTTATTAAATCTTGTTATAGTTTACTCAAGCATTGTTATTACTTAAGAGGATTTTATTAACGTAAAGTACACCTGTTGTGAGTAGGCTTTGCCGTCACCGGAAAGCCTTTGTAGAAGTGCACTAAAACCCAGTTAATTGATACCCCGTTATCCAGTAGATTAACTCTGGAGGGTTTAAGTGTTTTGTTCACCGGCGTAATAGTTCGAGGGTTTGGAATTAGCGTACCGTTGTTGCAGATATAGCCTATCATCTTGTCCATTATTAAGTGCCCTTGTTTATTTCGTAATGCCGGTCGTAACAAATGGCGACCTTGCCAGGATAACAAATGGCGACCTTAGACCAGTATATAGTGAACTGAATATTGCATTTTTTTTTTTTGAGAAATCTTATTGCCATTTGGGGTTGAATTTATTTCTCGCATTGTTGGCAGTGGACATTGTTTTGAGGATATATAGAACTTGTTGGAGTTTATTGGTGACCTAGTATTGCACTCAAGAACATCTTCGAATATTTTTTGTGAATAAAGCTACGCGAGAGTTTGGCTACTTTTGTCTTGACTTGAGAATTTTTGTTGTTGACTCCATCATGTCACTGGACGGGTCTGAGCATAGTGAGGGTACAGTGCGAGAGACAGGCGAGGAGGTGGAGAAGGTGGAGTTGTTAAACGGCGTTCGGGTGGTGAACAATGAGGAGGATGCTCGGATTTTTTTGGAGGAGCCTGTGTCGGCGGACCGGGTGTCGGGGCTGGACCGGTACGGACTGCAGTGTGTAGCCACGGTCTTAGGGTTTCCCGGTACTAGCGGTTTGTCGAGAGGTGAGCTGGTTACCTGTGTGCTCGGTGGGGTGCATGGGGCTTCGGGTGGAACGGGAGCTGGGGCACCTTCGGCCCAGCCCCCATTCCACTCGACTCCTATCATGGTGCCCCCTCGGGCTCCGGAGCTGGGTACGTTCCCGCAGGCCGATGCCCGCTGGCGGTTGGGTATGCCTCTAGGTGATTCACGGGGTGGGTCCCCAATAGTAGCACCCCCTCCTCAGGGTTTGTCTTCTGAGATGTTGTTTCAGCTCGAGCTTGCCAAACTTAAGCAGCAGTCTGAGCTTGAGCAGCAGAAACTCGAGCAGCGGAAGCATGAGGCTGAGCTCGAGCAGCGGCAGCGAGAGGCTGAGCTCAAGTATAGGTGTCAGGCTGAGTCTGCAAGGTATTGTGCCGATGTTGACCTAGAGAAAACGCGTGTAGAGGTGACAAGGAATCGGATCGCCCAGGGGGGTCGACCCCATGACCAGTCCCTGTCGCATCTACTAAAGTTGGTTCCAGTGTTTGATGAGTTAGGAGTTACCGAATTCTTTCTCCGGTTCGAGAAAAAGTGCCAGGAGCACCAATGGCCCGAGGAGAAGTGGGCAGCCCTTGTTTCGTCACGTTTGACGGGGAAAGCACTCAAGGCGTATGATGCTTTGCCCCTAGATTCCTGCGTGAATTATGAGGCGTTGAAAGAGGCTGTCCTGAGGGCGTATGAGTTGCAGCCAGAGACCTATAGGCTGAAGTTTAGGGCTGTTCCTAAAAGAAAGGAGAATACTTTCCAGGAACACGCTAGAGAGCTGTCAGATGCATTTGAAAATTGGCTGAGGTCGGAGATGGCAACTACTTTTGATGCAGTGAAGCAACTAGTGTTATTAGAGCAATTTTTAAAATGTACTGGCAGTGACTTGACTCTTAACCTGAAAGAAAAGCAACCTAAAACTCTGCAGAAGGCGGCTGAGCTAGCTGACCTAAGGTTGTCATTAATTCGTGGGTGCGGGTCTGCACAGAGAGCTGAGGCAGGTAACCAGGAGCATACCACTCCACCCCCCCCGAATTAAGGGCACAACTAATTACCCATTTAACCTCTGAAGTGCGCATGGGGGTAATTAGACACCTCTCCCTGTGCGCATGTATTTGAGGTGTTTCCGTCACTAAAATATTCATTGTACCATTAATAGCATTAATACTTATCCATATGTGCCTATTATGGGTTGATTATAATGGTATTAACCTGAAACAACAATAAAACGAGTGAAAACAGCGTTTGGATGGTCAAAATCGGAGATATAGCCCGCGAGTTGTATAATGTATGGGTGAGGCAAGCTGCTTTCCCGCCAATTTCCCCCAAGGCCACTGAGACACAGTCGATCGATACTCTCTCTCTCTCTCTTGCATTCGCTTGCTATCAGTGATGACCACACCCTGCAACCAGATTTCTAATGTTAGCACGAAAATATACCTCAGAATAAGGGAATAACAGGGAAAATAGGTGATAACTGAAGGAGAGGAGGAAAGTGGGGAAGGAGGGGAGGTAGAGGACTGAGATTTTGCATGGCCCAGGGGCCAAAAAAAAATAAAAAAATAAAAAAATAAAAATATATATTTTTTTTCGATGTCAAAAGTTTATTATTTTTTTCTCTGACTCTTAAGAGTCTCCCCGCAGTCCGCCGGGGGAACTCTTAAGAGTCTCCCCACAGTTCCCGGGTTAAGAGTACTGGTGCCAATTTTGATCCCAAGTCGAAACCCTTCCCGTTAAAGAAAGGCCAGGGCCCTTCCTCACCTCAAAGGAAGTCCAAGAGCAAAGTGGAATGTTTCAAGTGTCATGAGAAGGGGCATATTGCGCGCTCATGTCCGAGCACACCGCCTACAGCAGTGGTGTCACTAGTGAGCAACATCGGTGTGTCTTTGAGGTCTTCCGCGTTTGCCCGGGGTAATATGTCGGTTGCGAAGTCACAGTCGGTGCAGAAGCAGCAGGAGGGCTCGTCACCCGTCCGAGATGCTTTTTGTGGTCATAGGGGGCACGGCACTGTGAGGTGGGCTGGTGTGTAGCATAGGCTTGAGTTGCTGCGTGATACGGGCGCTTCCCAAACACTTGTTAAGAATGTCACTGGCAAGCCTATTAACGTGGCTCGGGTTGTGGTGGTTCAAGGCATCAATGCTACGCGGTCTTACCTGCTGGTCAGAGTAGAGCTTGAGGTGGACGGTGTGACACGAGAGTTGGATGTGGGTGTTGTGGAGAAGTTGCCAGTTGAGGGGGTCGACCTCCTTCTCGGTAACGACTTTGCGGTGCTCATTTCCGAGGTTCCACCCTTAGTCGTTGCCGAGAGGGCGGCCGACACGAGTAGGGAGGGGCAAGAGTGGCTCGAGAGATCTCAGTCCGCTCAGGTGTCACAGCCTAGTACCCAAGTTTCAGACCAGCGGAGGAAGGGTCAGAAGGAGAAAGTCAAGGCTGGTCGGGTTGAGAGTTTGGACCCAGCGTCACTCCTTGGTGACTCGGTACTTGCACCCAAATTGAGCTCCGGAGTGGCCCCAGAACCTGTCCCCCCAAGTGACATGGTAGGGCGTGATGGCACTCCGCGACAGAGTAGTTCCCAGGTGCAACTAGAAGATCCCAGTCTTGAGAGTTGTGGGAACGGGGCTATTGAACTCGACGAGGACGGGGAAGCATGTCATGTGAACCTGTTAAAGCAGTTTGTGAGGCAACCACCTGACCAGCCTACTGTCCCTGTGTTGGTCTGCAGCGGCCAAGGTGGAGAAGGAGAGGGGGGCAGTGGGGCACAGGTGGAGGAAAGTTGGGATTGTCATGTCTCGGCGGAGCAGTGGGCAGGGGACACGAGTCAGGTGGCTGTGGAAGCGCTTGAGCACCTGCCTGAGCAGCAGCGTGCAGCGATCCAGCCCTTGCTCGGTTCATACCCCACTGTTTGTGCCGAGCACCCAGGCCTCACAACTCATGCGGTGCACGATGTTCCGCTGGCAGGTCACTTGAGTGTGAGTAAACCGTTGGCCTCGTTGTTTCGGATGTTCAAGGTGGGCGACGAGGTTTTGGCATGGTTGTCAGGTCAGGGTCGACCCAGGGCTGTTAAGGGTGGTCAGTATCAGGACATTAAGCAGATTGGTGAGGGTAACTATGGACTAGATACGCCCGATCGTCGCATAGCCTCCCAATGCTGCTTTAGTAAAATGCAACAGCCCTACCATAGACCGACTGTATCTGGCCGTGGCGCTGAAGGTGGTGATGCTGCGCCGGCAGGTGTAGTCGCAAGGAATGCGGGGGTGCGCATGTACGGTATCGGTGGGGAAGCCTTAGCAATTATGAACTATGGGAGTGACTGCACAGGTGGTACAGATTATCCCTCTCATGACCTGGCTGTTCTAGGGACAAAGGTGGAGAAGGAGGGAGACTATAGTGTAGAAACTGCGGTCTCGGCTGGGTTGTGGGAGGGTAATGAGCATGTTGTTCTTCGAGATAAGTTGCAACCTCTTGTTCCTAAGCGTCAAGAGAAGTTGTTTACTAGGCTGTTGCAGTACGTCCGCATGGATGTCGATTCTCCAGGCCTGATGTACGGGGTAGAATCCGACATGGAGGCTGGAGACAGTGCAAGGCTCAAATTGGCTCCCTACCGTATAAATCCTGCTCGACACCCTGTTGTAAAAGCAGAGCTGGACTACATGTTGAAAAAGGGTCTGAGGGATAAGGGATATCGTGAGTGGTCGTTGCCAGTGACTGTGCAACCTGAGTTAAGTGGCAAGATCCATGTGTGTGTTGATTGCAAGAGTGTTGGTGCATCATCCCTGACAGACGCCTATACCTTATCCAGAGTTGACCCCATAGACCGCATCGGGGCTGCCTCGTTTATCACTAAGGTAGAAATAGTGAAAGGTTATTGGCAGGTTCGGTTGCCGGAAAGAGCGAAGAGAAGTGCCAGTCTTGTGATGGACTGGGCAGTTTATCAGTGTCAGGTGTTGTTTTGCTGCCGGAACACAAGTTGGATGTGTGGCATGTTAAGGGCACTGATAATGTTATGGCTGATTGGTTGTCACGGGAGGGTATGTCTTAAGGAGCACCCTCGCCGTTCAGTCAGTGTTTGTTTGCGAGTGGAGAAAAATTAGGCTTGCCCCTGTAGTGCAAAGCCGCCAAAAACACTATTAAAAATAATACAAAAACCTCACATAAAAACTCTTTCTTTTGATAGTATATAAATGCAGTATATTACAGCAAGAATCTAAGACATGCTGAGTTTTTGTCTTAGTAGGCTAGGCTTGTTGAAGCTTGCTCGTTGAGCGTAATATTGTTAAGAGATACTATTATTTTGGGGAAGTGTTGTGCAGATTTTTTTTATAATATTATAATGAAGTGTTTTATGTTTGTGATTGTGCCTTGTTTTCACAACTTGGGGGAGTAGCTGGGTGAGGCGGGGTTTGCGAGCATTCTGTCTGGTCAGATGTGGCGTTTACCTGAGGTTAAAACGTCCCACATCTTGGGCGGGGTGTTACGCTGGCCAGCTTGCCAGAATGTGCTCGTACTCGCTGGCGCTCGCCAGGGCAGTGAAGTGGGCTATAATGGTCGTAGAACGATGTTCTTTCTTTCTTTCTTAGTATTCATGTTATCACAGACAGATCAGTGGTGGTCTTTATTCTTGTCTGTGACACTTGGAAGTATTTTGTATCAGTGAGAGAGTATGAGATGTGTAGTGTGAAGTTAAGGAGAGAGAGAACGAAGGAGGCAGCGAGGTGGTAATATGTGCGTGTGCCTCCCTCGCTCGGGCGGAGGTTCCCACGCTCTTGATTGGTCGGCTGGCCTGGCGCGCCCTATGACGCTTGCTCTTCATGACGTAGTGGTCTGTGATTGGGTGCCGCTGTCCTAGTGTTGGTGCTGGGGGGCTCCTGCCCGCGTGTCTCCTTTAGAGCTTGGCATGGTGTGCTTGGTCCTAGACGTCCCTTGCAATCTGTCCCCAACCTAACCCCCTGTACTACTGTTTCTCTCTCTGAACTTCTTCTTTTCCAATACTTCTCATCTTTATTCAATTACTTATCCCTTCTGGTTCTGCATACGACTTCCATAGTCGGCCAGTCGTATTACCAGCACCAGTTCTCACATATATGTTTTGCACTAGCTTTAGGGATTATTAGTCATAGTCACATGAGTCATATTATCATTGGGTGCTTCTAATTATTGAGTTGTTCTTTGTTACTATTTAATGCTAGACAGTGGAGGGTATCTTTTGTCGTTGTCCGAGTTATGTACATGGCAAGTCAGAGCCTGTACGACTTCGACGGAGCTAGGTGCCTGTAACCCTTGTGCATATTTTTCCTTTGTGAGTGTAGCAGTATACAAGTGAAGGGCTTTTGCCTACACTTACTTGTATGCTTGCTACCTCATTTTGTTGACCTTTGTGGAGCGCTAGGGTAAGACCAGATACTAGAGATCTGGACTTACCAAGAGAGCCTCCTAGTCACTTAACATAACATAAGGGAAATCTGTTCAAGGGGAGACAGTAGGCTACGAGCATGCTTGCACTCTGCCTGGCCTCCTGGTACCTTTTATGCCGCTGCTAGACTTTATTAGTAATAAAGACGGCATTGTGTTTATTAACTTTAACTGTGTATGCTTTAGGAATTATTCACGTATTATTTTAGCCTAGGTTGATGCTTGGTGCACAACCCAGTATGGCTGTTACTTTGGCTAAGGAAGTACTGGTTTGAGTGGCTATTATTAGTGCTGTCACAGAGTTGTTGCACTCCCTTGTTATATATGTATCCTACTTATTGGTGTATTTAAGATACACGCTTTGGTGTCCTGCCCCTGCATTATTTCTGTTCTATATTAACGAGCATCTTAGAGCATCAGACGTTTTCAGAAGATTCCATATCTGTTTGCTGTAGGACTAGACTTTCAGTGTTTTCATAGAGCATTGAAGAGTTTAGTGTTGAGTACAGACTCACACTAAAGTTAACGTAAGCATATACTCCTTTATTAAATCTTGTTATAGTTTATTCAAGCATTGTTATTACTTAAGAGGATTTTATTAACGTAAAGTACTCCTGTTGTGAGTAGGCTTTGCCGTCACCGGAAAGCCTTTGTAGAAGTGCACTAAAACCCAGTTAATTGATACCCCGTTATCCAGTAGATTAACTCTGGAGGGTTTAAGTGTTTTGTTCACCGGCGTAATAGTTCGAGTGTTTGGAATTAGCGTATCGTTGTTGCAGATATAGCCTATCATCTAGTCCATTATTTATTAAGTGCCCTTGTTTAGTTCGTAGTGCCGGTCGTAACACGATGCAAAGTGAATACTTAGAACCAGTGCTAACCTAGCTATCACCATAGTGCAAATAGTGAAGAAATGAACAGGCCAGAAATAAAAGAATTAACAGCCTCACATGCCATACTCAAATATCCCCCAGATCCAGCACAAGCCAAATACCAAAGCTAAATCAATGCATACATCATCCTCATATAATTCCCAAGTGCAAACAAACCCTAGTGCTACCGGCTCCCTGAAAGAACACAAAGCAAGAAAGAGTGTCACCCATGCCCCTCTTGCCCCGAAACCAGGCAACAAACACGCCAACAAAAATCGGAGTCACTATGCGCGCTGAACAGAGTAGAGTCAAGCAATCAGCTTACTGGCTTAACACCTTTTTTTAGTTCTGAACTCGAAGCTCCCAGGATAGAAGGGAGAAGGAAAGGCATTAATCTTGTTGAAAAAGTGAATTCTTTATTTCCTGGTGGTCCATACCTAGGGGGGCCAGGAAATAGTTCAATCGGTCTCTTCTCCAAATGTGGGATTCCGATTGAATCGCAAGACCCAAATGCAAAGCGGCCTCTTGAATCTTTCTTGTGACTTCGTAATAAAGGACAGGGACGAGATAGAATCATTGGCTTCCATAGCTTTCGATGATAAGTTCATAATACAGTAGATGAACCAAGTACTGCCAGTGCAAGTCTGCTTAAAACCACTAAGCCTGGGCTTGTATCACAGTACTTCTTTGAGGTTCAGGACAGTGAATGTATTAACTGTCCACCTACGCCCGGAAATACCTTAAGCTTACCGAGTGTAGGGGGTCCTTTAGTGTCATCCTCCAGGTTCAGCGTGAATAGTGATCAAGTGCGTCGTGCCAAGACGAGAGAGAGCAGAATGTATACTGGAGTTGTTTAGGCCAAAAGCTAGCTGGGAAGTGTGAAAATCCCAGGTCCCTGTAGTCAAGAACCAAGTCAACCGTGCCTCTACCAGTGTGCTCCAAACTCGATCTCCCAGTGTTCTACTCTCTACGAAATCCTTTGAGTGTTTTTCTTGTTCGTAATGGTAACGATAATTACAGTGAGGGTTTAGATTGAGGTATGTCAAGGTTCATTGTTTTAACGTAAACTAAGAAGATTTTTCATTCTTCCCTTATTTACTTGTTATCCGTTGCTCTGTTTTGGGAGAACAATATAAACACTTCTATTGTGCGGAAAATATTTATATACTTCCTCGAATTCAGGCTCCTGTATTCTTCAACGTGGAAATATATATATGCTTATCCGGTTTGCAACATCCGAAAAGACCAGGATGTAATGTGACCAAGCTGTTGAATTTGACTGAGCAGCAAACTCGTGGCAAGATTCCTTCTTTCTTTCTCTCAACCTGCGAGCTACTTACGTGACTAGAGAGAGAGAGAGAGAGAGCGCTGCCCACGTTGAAATTCTCCCCCTTTCTCTCTGTCTCACCTGAGTGCGTACGTGACATTCCAGACATTCCACGAGAGAGAGAGAGAGAGAGAGAAGGGGGCCGGGCGGCCGATGACGTAGTGACCCCCCCCCCCCGTTCTCCCACGTACTTCACACCTGGTATTGGAGCAAGCACACCTGCCCTCACCTGTAATTGGTCGACGTGATCTGCCTGTCTGTGATTGGATTAGGCATATGTTTCCTGGCTCTGATTGGACTAGCGTGGACAGAAAAGGATATAAATAGCCTGATATTATTATGTTCTATCCAACAACCAACTCTACTCCTAAAATCGATTAATGAAATATTACAAACACGTGGCAGTCCGTGGATTCGAACCCAGGACGCTCATCCCGAATATCAACACCTTATGCATTGCGCCACGAGACATTCACAGCTGTGGGAAGTAAAGAGCTGCATGGAGAGACAGGCTTGTATGATTATTGTATAACAGGTTTTTATTATATTTAAAATACCACAGGAACGACAATCCTGAGAGCGAAACCCCCACCCCTAACGAGCCACAGGAACGAAAATCCTGAGAGCGAAAACCCCACCCCCAACGAGATCCCCGGTCCCATTTCCATCCCCGATTTAGTCTCTCTCTCTCTCCAAATTCATTCCACATATTATACGTCTCTCAATCACAGTCTTCTAATATACAAACCACAATACTTTACTCACTGACATTCTTGATGTACCACCTAAGTATGTATTTAATTATGTAACCACCATACAGGCTATAATACTTTCATTGTGTAGGTTCGAGGCGATCTAAAAGACACTTTAGCTTCCATTTCGCACCAAATCAGATCGTGATTACGTCAGCCCTGTATTTATTAGTGGCCCCTCCATCATTGACGAACATGCCTATTACATAAGGCATCCTCTTCAAACACTAATCCGCCGTAGTTTGAATCTACCGCGCAGAGCATTTAAAATCTGAGGAGCCTTCATCATGAGCGCACGCGACCTCACTCATGGCTTCAGTCATTATGAATTGGGTTCTCACTACGAAAAAACTTCGTAAAAAATAAAAAACAAAAAGAAAATAAGAATAACTATCCAATAAGCTTTCCATCATATCGTAGATGTACTTGTGTGGATCTTTGACCAGACGCTGATTCAAGCGTCATTCTTCCTTCTCTGCTCTGCGGTCAGCCGGCCCGGACGTGTTTCTCCACGCTCCGCTGGTTCCGCATTTGCTGCGTCCCTAGTGAGTTTTTTCTCATTTGTTTACTCCGGGATGTATCGAGTAAGGTTAGGATATGCGTAGCAGGAGTGTCCTGGGCTGGCTGCCCGCAGTGCAGTGTATTTTGGGTCGTGTGTTTGGGGCATCTATTTCGGATGTACCCTCGTGGTCCGGTTGTGGACAGGTGAACTTTTTCACAGTTAGCTAGCTTTGTGATGCAGGCGGCTTTCATTACGAGTTATTGCTTCCTTTTATCTTTCTGATGAGGTAGCGTATTTTTGCTGACGTTCCCAGTGTATTTTTCTTCACTTAGTGAAGTTTTTTCTGGGTCCCGAGTCAGTTCTTCCCTTTGCCGGGAGTATTTGCTACAGTGGTGTGTTGGCGGTGGTTCCTGTTGTGATATAATTCAATGCTTTTTGTTTATATTCCGACATGTTATTGTTATCCGTCTGCCTAGGCCTAGCCAGCCTCTCGTAGCTTTACCACATATACAAGTGTTATTGATATATTTTCTAAATATGTACTACTGTGTGATGTGTGTCCTGGTTTAGTTGTGTATTGGCTAATTCCACGGACTATTTATGTGTCCTGGGTTAGTTGTGTATTGGCTAATTCCACGGACTATGTTGGGCCCGGCGTTAGTTGTTTTTTGGCTACGCCTCGGTCCTGTGTTGCGTTCAGATGGTATCTGGACGGGGTGGGTTATTTCCGGCGGGTTTTTCTCGGTTACACCATGAAAATACCCGGCTGGTTGCCGAGTTTTGGCCACGCGTGGTTTTAAAACAGGCTTGTTTCCCCGGCGAGTGGGTGTCTGTGGCTCCCCAAGACTGGGGTGCCTGTTTCAGGCTCCTTCTGATTCCCGGCGGATTGGCTGTACCCATCTAACAGTGTTCATACGGACACGTGTTGTTTGTAGTTTTTTCGGTTTTGCAAAGCCAATATAAAACTATGCTGTTGTTGTATTTCCTCCCCGGCGATCTTTTACAAAGATGTGGGGTTCGGGACAATTGGAGTTAACTTTTAAACTTTAAATCACCCGGCGGGTGCAACCTGGTAGGGTGGGATGACCGAATTTGCAAAATTCAGTTTAGTTGACCAGACAATTGAGGGATGCATTGTGTATCGCCTCCTTCAACATACGACAATTTAAGGCACAATTGGGGTTAACGTTTTTTAAACTAATATTCACACCCGGCGGGTGCTCCCTGGAAGGGTGGGAATAACGAATTTACAATTCAGTTAGTTAACCAGACAATTGAAGGATACGTTTTGTATCGCCGCCTTCAACATACGGCGATCTAAAAAGATACTTCGGGAGAAGTTAGATCTCGTATATTTGTCAGGCTTCACAGTTTTTGATCTACGAGATAATTCGGGGGCCGGCGTCTTTTTTAGTTTTTTTTTTCTCCAAAATTTAATCTTGAAACAAACACCACCGGAAAGACTTAATCAGTTATAAACGCCAGGCTGGTCTTTATATATTTTGTCAGAGGGTATTCATAAATCTTTTGGACAAATTAAGATATTGGAAATCTTTTACTTAGGAAACCCCACCGCGTAGCGAGCTGTAGTCGTTGAGTATTACGTCTCGTTACCCGGCGGGTTATTTAACACTTGTGTGCGAACATGTTTGGGTTAACCTTATGAGCATTAATTCCTGGATTTTTTTTTTTTCCAGAGCTGGGTCCCGGCGGGTCTATGCAGAACCTGGAGTAAGTATCCCACCAGTCTCTGTCATGGCTACCTTTGCACCGGTTTTTGCTTTATGCATTACGCCCTCCTGTTCAGGTATCCCTATTTTTGCGCACACCCTTTGTATAAAATGTGTTAAACTGTCTCGTTTGGTGTGGGTTAACTTTCCGGCGTTTTTTCTCGTTGCTCCGAGAACACCGTTTTTGTTTACCGAGTTTTAGTCAGGATGGCTCAAAATAGGTAAGTTACCCTGACGAGTTTGGTCGCTTGAGGGCTCATAAGAAACTGCGTTTTCTGTGGTCGAGCCTGGGATCAGGCTTCCTGTGTTATTCATTGCTTTATGCATTACGCCCTCCTGTAATGTATAGTTTAGTGTGGGTTACCTTTCCGGCGTTTTTCTCATTGCTCCGAGAACACCGTTTTTGTTTACCGAGTTTTAGTCAGGATGACTAAAATAGGTAAGTTACCCCGGCGAGTTTGGTCGCTTGAGGGCTCATCAGAAACTGCGTTTTCTAGGGTCGAGCCTGGGATCAGGCTTCCTGGGTTATTCCCGTCGAGGGGGGCTCCACACAGTTTTCTAGGTGATCAGGCTGACACCTGTTGGACTTGGTTTTCTCTGCTTTTCAAAGCCATTGAAACAATGCTGTCTGTTTGTTTGGTCTTTACCTCCCGGCGACCTTTTTAAAAAGAGGTCTGGGGCAGGTATAATTGGTTTGACATTGCATATAAAACCCGGCGGTTGTACCTTCGGGTGGTTATATTAACGGATTTGCGATTCGAGTTCATTTGCCAAACAATTGATTGATACAATAGGTTATCACGGCCTTCAAGACGGCGATCTATGAGGGCTTCTGGGAGAAGCCGGATTAGAGATTAAGATAGGCTTAGACTTTTTATGGGATAAAAAGATGCCTGAATCTTACTAGTGTCTCAAGTGTAAAGGGATACTTGAAAGACTTCATCTTTAATAAAGATATGCTTCATCTTTATGAGGATTAAGAAGTTATTCTTAATTCTTTAGGACAGGTGAAAGATATGCTGAAATCTTTAATAAGCCATTGAAACAATGCCGTTTGTTTGTTTAGTCTTTCCCTCCCGGCGACCTTTTTACAAAGAGGTCTGGGGCAGGTACAATTGGTTTGACATTGCATATAAAACCCGGCGGTTGTACCTTTGGGTGGTTCTATTGACTGATTTGCAATCCGCGATCTTTGTATTTCCTCCTCGGCGATCTTTTACAACGAAGTGGGGTTAGGAACATTTGGGGTTAACTTTTAAACTTTAAATCACCCGGCGGGTGCAACCTGGAAGGGTGGGATGCCCGAATTTGCAAAATTCAGTTTAGTTGACCAGACAATTGAGGGATGCATTGTGTATCGCCTCCTTCAACATACGGCGCTTTAGGGCACAATTGGGGTTAACGTTTAAAAAAAAACTAATATTCACACCCGGCGGGTGCTCCTTGGAGGGATGGGAATAACGAATTTACGATTCAGTTAGTTAACCAGACAATTGAGGGATACGTTTTGTATCGCCGCCTTCAACATACGGCGATCTAAAAAGATACTTCGGGAGAAGTTAGATATCGTATATTTGTCAGGCTTGCCAGTTTTTGATCTACGAGATAATTCGGGGACCGGCGTCTTTTTTAGGGGAGTTTTTTCCAAAATTGAATCTTGCAACAAACACCACCGGAAAGACTTCATCAGTTATAAACGCCATGCTGGTCTTTATATATTATGTCAGAGGGTATTCATAAATCTTTTGGACAAATTAAGATATTCTGAAATCTTTTACTTAGTAAACCCCACCGCGTAGCGAGCTGTCGTCGTTGAGTATTACGTCTCGTTACCCGGCGGGTTATTTAACACTTGTGTGCGAACATGTTTGGGTTAACCTTATGAGCATTAATTCCTGGAAATTTTCTTTTTTTCCAGAGCTGGGTCCCGGCGGGTCTATGCAGAACCTGGAGTAATTATCCCACCAGTCTCTGTCATGGCTACCTTTGCCCCGGTTTTTGCTTTATGCATTACGCCCTCCTGTTCAGGTATCCCTATTTTTGCGCACACCCATTGTATGAAGTGTGTTAAAATGTCTCGTTTGGTGTAGGTTACCTTTCCGGCGTTTTTTCTCGTTGCTCCGAGAACACGGTTTTTGTTTACCGAGTTTTAGTCAGGATGGCTCAAAATAGGTAAGTTACCCAGACGAGTTTGGTCGCTTGAGGGCTCATAAGAAACTGCGTTTTCTGTGGTCGAGCCTGGGAGCAGGCTTCCTGTGTTATTCATTGCTTTATGCATTACGCCCTCCTGTAATGTATAGTTTAGTGTGGGTTACCTTTCCGGCGTTTTTCTCGTTGCTCCGAGAACACCGTTTTTGTTTACCGAGTTTTAGTCAGGATGGCTAAAATAGGTAAGTTACCCCGACGAGTTTGGTCGCTTGAGGGCTCATCAGAAACTGCGTTTTCTATGGTCGAGCCTGGGATCAGGCTTCCTGAGTTATTCCCGTCGAGGGGGGCTCCACTCAGTTTTCTAGGTGATCAGGCTGACACCTGTTGGCCTTGGTTTTCTCTGCTTTTCAAAGCCATTGAAACAATGCTGTCTGTTTGTTTGGTCTTTACCTCCCGGCAACCTTGTTACAAAGAGGTCTGGGGCAGGTATAATTGGTTTGACATTAATAATAATAATATTAATAACAATAATAATAATATTTATTCAGTTAGCAATTTACAGAGTTGGTACCACATAGTATGTTATAAATATGACATGTACCAGCCTTGCATAATTCCAACTAAGGATAGCCCAATAAGGCCGTTAGGCGTATTTCCATTGGGGTCCTTGTATATAAAACCCGGCGGTTGTACCTTCGGGTGGTTATATTAACGGATTTGCGATTCGAGATAATTTGCCAAACAATTGATTGATACAATAGGGTATCACGGCTTTCAAGACGGCGATCTATGAGGGCTTCTGGGAGAAGCCGGATTAGAGATTAAGATAGGCTTAGACTTTTTATGGGATAAAAAGATGCCTGAATCTTACTAGTGTTTCAAGGGTAAAGGGATACTTGAAAGACTTCATCTTTCATAAAGATATGCTTCATCTTTATGAGGATTCAGAAGATAGGCTTAAATCTTCTGGACAGGTAAAGATATGCTGAAATCTTTAATATGATACTAAAGGACAACGAAAAGTAGTGGTGGAGTGCTACGGTTCGTTGACCGGCGGTTTTGAGGCACATATTTTGTACCGTTTTTTGGGTGTAACCCTATGAGCTTTAATCCCCGGAAAATTCTCTTTCCAGGGCGGATTACCGGTGTTGCACCAGGGGACCAGGTAGTTCCCGGGGGCGGGGTAGTTTTCCCCCAGTCTCTGTCGTGTCGGCACTTGAACCTCTCATGGCTGTATGTTCAACGCCGTTAAGCTCAGGTAGCCCTATCTTATTTTTATTTGTTAATGAAATAATTTAATAGCTGAATCATAATATACATATATAGTTTCTATGATTATATTATGATAATATTGTGTTTATTTATAGTAATTTATTTTAATACAATTAAATATAAATTAAATTAATTAGTATACTTTATGATTTTGCTCACCAGCTCTGCTTTCAATGTGTTAATGAGCTATGGGAGCTTTTAATTATCATAAACCTTTACGGGACTCGGACGAGGGCTCCCCGTTCAGGGAGTATACCGAGCTCGCAAGCGAGGGACAGCCACAACCAAGGTGTATGGCGATACTCACAGTCGACCTCACGCCGGACGATAACGCCGGCGGGCGGACCTGACGCTCTGATGACGGACGAGAACAGGTTGAGTTCCATTTATCTCTTTTCCGCCGCCAGACGCGTCTCTAATGTGCCACGTAGTCAACAAACTACAGGATTAGCGAGGCGTAGTCTCGCTAATCGCGCCCCTGTGGCCGGCGCAGTGTGGTACCGGCATTTGAACACGTGGTGCCCGCACCCAGTGTCCCTCCTGGTCGGGTTGTTCCACTTAGAACACAATTGGCAACCTAGAAACCTCGCGGACTTGTTCATTTTGGACATTCAGGAGGCCAAGTGGCTAGCACCTTATGGTACCGACGTGACCAAGATATTCACGAATCAATATACCCAGTCTACAAAGCGACAGTTTCAATCGCATTGGAAAGCTTTTACGTCTCGGATTTTTAGAACAAAACAAACTGTGCCCTCGGTGGCGTTGGTTGTTTATTATTTAATTTATCTGTTCATGCAGAAACATTTATCTGAAATTGATTTATGTGGGCAGGTTTTAAACTCCGCCCACCTCCCCGTCAGCTCAGGCCTACATGGTCTCTGGACAAAGCATCGTCGTTATTCTCGTTCCCGTATGTACCAAAGACTGCAGATTTTACAAAAGGGCAGTCTTCCTTATGGCTTTGGCTACCGGGAACAGAGTATCTGAGCTGGCGGCGATGAGCAACGCACCTAATTGCCTCAGGTTTGATAGGCTTCATGAGTGTATTCACATTGCACCTTCCCCAGGATTCATAGCCGAGATTGAGCACAGTGAACACGTGTTTTCAGAGTTCACGGTGCCGGCGTTAAACAGGGGAAAGGTGCACCATCTTTTTTGCTCAGTGCAAGCTCTAACCAAATATTTAAGAGTGGCACCTCTAAATCACCAGGGTGCTTTATGGGTCGCAAGTCCGGGTGAACGATTGATGGAGCGTACACTGGCTTCTCTCTTGGTCGAGGACTTTAAAGAGAAGCATCCCGGCGTTGTGGGTAAGACCCACGATTTACGCAAGGGGACAGCCTCTTTACGTTTCCTTAATAATCTTTCGGTGAAAGTTATTACGTCCACACAGTTGTGGGCCTCTAATCAGGAGTTTTTGCCTCGATACCTTTCAGTAGCTCTGGACAACCCTTCCTTGCCATGTATAGCTTTACGGCAGAGGGTCTAGGTGGCCCTTTTAGTCACGTTTTGTTTAATTTCAAGAAAAAAGGGGGGGGGGGGAGGGTGTAGTCAGTGTGACATAGGACGCCCTAGACCCCTCCGGAGTATGTGTTCGGAACATACGAGCTGTGATACTGGTTGTAGGCATTGTATTATAAAATTTCTCTGTAGTATTCATTGCAGGAAATTGTGCTAAAAGCCAATAGTAGTGTTACGACAATTCTTGTTGTAAGTAGATTTGGCTGTGAAGCAATAGATTTTTGAGAAATCTCGGTAGTGGCAACTACGACTTTTACTTTTGCAGTAATTACTTCTGCATAAGTACACGAGTTCAGTACTTCTACGAATGTACAAGAATTCATTTATGTTTGGTTATATTTTTAGGAATATATCCACTAGTTAATGGGGTTTATATGTGCACATGTAAACTTATAAGTTTGTAGTTTTCACCACTTACTTTAAGTGGGGTGCCTTCTTAACTAGCAGATCTGTGCACAGAGTCTCAGAGTTAACCCTTTTTCAAGCAGGCTTCTTTGAAGCACGCTCCTGCTTGTACCCCTTTTTGAAGATTTAGGCTGTATAAAGTTTATGCACCCGAATATCTCTTTTTTACAAAAGTAAGAATACTATGTGGTTGTTTGATTATCTGCTTTTCTAAAGTTATAATATGATTACGAATGTCCCCCTCCAGTCTTAGAAATCAGGCATGTTCGTCAATGATGGAGGGGCCACTAATAAATTATAGGTTTGACTCCTGTAAGGAGATAAAGAAAACCTAATATTTAGTAGTGGCCCCGTAATCATTGACGACTGGGGCCCTCCCGAGCATCCCCTTCCCATTCGTTGATGTATTAAGGATTTTGGTTTACTTGATATGTCAGTGAAGGAAGAATGACGCCTGAATCAGCGTCTGGTCAAAGATCCACACAAGTACATCTACGATATGATGGAAAGCTTATTGGATAGTTATTCTTATTTTGTTTTTGTTTTTTATTTTTTACGAAGTTTTTTCGTAGTGAGAACCCAATTCATAATGACTGAAGCCATGAGTGAGGTCGCGTGCGCTCATGATGAAGGCTCCTCAGATTTTAAATGCTCTGCGCGGTAGATTCAACTACGGCGGATTAGTGTTTGAAGAGGATGCCTTATGTAATAGGCATGTTCGTCAATGATTACGGGGCCACTACTAAATATTAGGTTTTCTTTATCTCCTTACAGGAGTCAAACCTATAATTTAGTTATATAACAATCATATTCCCCCCCCCCAATTCTAGCAATTATATGTCTCTAACCTCCCGTTGTTTTATCCACTAACTATATAATTATATTCCCAACCTTCCTAATACAACCTCCATTTCACTAGACAAAATACCTAGGAGTATTTCCGAGATTAATTATGAAATTACACTAGACAGCCCCATAACTCACTGAGATCCACATTGCTATTTTATTGATGTACCAACTCCCTAATGTTAACATAATTTAGGGAACTTGTAAAAAGGGAAGACACCTATTTTCGTTCCCCCATTTTTAGCAGTTAGCTATACATAACCTCATGTTGCATTGTTCGTCTGTCAATTTGTGTCCCTTGCCAGTTCTTGTATTGATTTATGCCTGTTGATTTAGATAAGTTAATTACGAGTTATGTAACAACCTTTAACCACGACTCTATACACCCGATAACCCTATGCCAGTTATTGTATTGATTTAGGCCTGTTAATTCGGATAAACTCACTATGACCAATCTGCAGACGATTATCAGGAGAGATGCAGGAAAGCTACCTCGTATCTCTCTCTCCATGACGAGTATAGATATATGTACCCCCGTGCTCAGTTGCCCCCTTGCCTTGTTCTTCTAGTAACTAAGTGTATATATAATATTAACCGGAGATGCCACCAGTATTGATACGACATAGCAGCACTGTCCTTGTGTCGTATTGTGCCACGTGCATACCAAACCGGTTTTCATCATCTTATTAGGACGACGTCTATAATGCCGTCGTTTATGCATGTATTCACTCCTTAGGGTAACTATCTGTTATCCACGATGTTTTCTCTTTTCCAATTAACTCCGCATGTTACACGCCTCTTAAACAAACCCAGTCTTCTTTAATACAAACCACATGACTTTCCTCCTGGACATTCTTGATGTAGCCTACCAACTAAGTATGTATTTAATTAGATAACCACCTTGTGAGTTATAGTATTTTCATTGTGTAGGTGCGAAGGCGATTTCAGGACACCTTCGTTTTCCAGTCCACAACGAATCCGATCATGATTATGTCAGCCCTATAATTAATTATGATCCCCCTCCGTCCTCTGACCTAACCTCTAACCCGCAATACTAACCCTCTGCCAGTTATTGTATTGATTCATATCTGTTGATTTATATATGTTTAATTATGACCAATCTGCATACGATCATCTCAAGAGGAATGCAGGAAAGCTACCTAGTATCTCTCTCCATTACGAGAATAGATATATGCAGCCCCCCTGCTCAGTTACAACACTCACATACCAACCTCATGCTCAGCTGTTCCTTTCTTTTGTAGTAACTAAGTATATAGATATGTACCCCCATGCTCAGTTGCCCCTTGTCTTGTTCTTCTAGTAACTAAGTATATATATAATATTAACCGGAGTATGCCCACCGATATTGATACGACACTGTCCTAGTGTCGTATTGTGCCACGTGCATACCAACCCGGTTTCATCATCTTATTAGGACGACAGCTATAATGTCGTCATTTATGCATGTATTCAATCCTTAGGTTAATTATCTTTTATCCGCCATTGTGTTCCTCTCTTCCATTTACTTTTCCACAATTGTTATACGTCTTCCAATCACCTCCTCCTTATCCACAATCCACACTACTCTGTTTTCCTTCGTGACCCTATGCTCAGTGATAACCTGTTTTTGGGTCATCCTGTTCTCTTCTCCTTCACGCCCCGCTGCACACACCACACTACCTGTTCGATCGTAGGGAAATGCCACCCCTATGTCCAGCGCATTAAGGGTCACGACCCTAGGTCACGAGCGGCGCGGCGCCTAGCCTCAAACCACCCCCTTTACAATTCACAACCCTCCCCCTGTAAAGACGCCATAAGAACGTTATAACATGCCGACTCAGTTCGTTCACTATCCTCGACAAATGGAAGGTAAGGACCTATCCTTGTACCCCCCCTTAACTATCCTCTAACTCCCTAGCCCCACTCACAACCTGAACCAGAACAATAGCCGGCGCGAGGCTAGGACGACCCCCTCTCGTCCCCCCTTAAAAATGTAAATTTCCCCATGACTTGCATTTTCACAAAACCACTATTCTTAACACCCACGAGTGATCCTCGTACATGAAAACTAGATGTAGTGATCAACCCTAACCAGGAAGATACCTCCTGACAACCTGAACTCATATCTCAACCCAATTAACGTAAGAACTCTCGATAACCATATTCAGGGAGTGGCCTGCCTCCCTCCCGACCCCACGGGGACCCCACCGACCCCCGCGGAGAATTACCCTGACCCACGCAAGCCAGCAAATTCTTGCCAGACAACAGGTGAGTTTCCAACAGGTTATGACCTACAAATCTAAATACCTATCCAAATACCATCCTATCCCATCCTTAACCAAAACCAAAATCTTCCTTATCCCATCCTAGATTACGAATAGCATGTCAGCTAGACCAGAGAAGGATACTTAGGTGAATTGATGAATAATACCTCCCAGCTTAGTCACGTAGGGCGCCAACAAAGTAGTACGTAAAAACCTTCACCAAATCCGCCTAAACAACTCTACTAGTACCTCATACTAGAGTTAAGATATCCACGATAATAAATCAGATAACAAGTTACTTACCGCCACATTAAAGACCCCCCCTCCCTAACCCCCTAAGTTCACCAGAATAAATTAACTACTGTACTTCATAGCATTGACATCCAATACTTCTAGAATATTCCTGAAGGTTCCTTGACCTGCCTATAAATAAGACACAGAGACAACAGTCGGGCAGTTGAATATTAGAGCCCAAAAGCAACGGCTGGCCACACTGCGTTGGCGTCTAGTTTTCCCTCCCCCCCCTCAAGATTCACGATAATTCGGCGTTCCGTAATCTGTGCAACTCGGTGAGGAAGTGAATTAACCCTTTACGAATGTTTTATTGCGATCGGGACTACCGGCAGTAATATTATATTGGTAGACAACAAATTCACAAATTATTGATTGTTTCATTAACTTCTGATAGTGCACCATCCGCTACTTGAGTTACGAACGATCATAACTCATAACTGATCTAAGGCAGAAAGATCTTGTTATGTTAGAAGGGATAATGCGAGAAACTCTTGAGTGAGGACTCTGCAAGAATAACTCCTTGGCAACAATCGACTGTCTTACCCCATCAGCATTTGTTGCCAAAAAGGTGCAAAACCGCCCGCAAGAAGCCCATCTGCAAATCCTTCTCTACACTACCGGACAGCTTGGACGGCCCCAGAGCTACTGTTAACCCCCAACATCACTAACGCAAGATAACCAGGAAAACTCTATCACAGTGTTACTTCACAGAGTACCAGTGTTACGGTGCTATTAACTATCAACCATCCAGTGTATTCGATTGTGTCTCAACTTTCTCTGATGTTAGGAAACAAGTGATTATTATGCTAGTACACATTAATATATATCAGTGAAATTTAGCTTAGGCGAACTGACTCCCGTAATTATTCTTGCCATCAGGTTTAACCTGATTCGCCCTCACTGATATTTTCGGTCCGAAGTATCACCTAGACAAGTGAACATCCTAGACCAGTGCAACTAGTTACAGTTATCCCTTTACGTTAATTCTTGGGCAATAACCACATTACTTATACTTTCATCCTTGATTAAGAGTCATATTACCAGAGAGAGTTAACAAAGCGAAATACCTAACCTGTGTAATTCATGTACCCTACGTATCATAAAGCAATGTGATCAGAAGAATAATGCCTGAACGTTGGAAGTGGGAAGTATGTCTCTATCCAAATCCGCGATAAGTGCTGGGATATTGTAATGAGTCCAATAACCTACCTCAGTGCTCCAACATCTATTGTTCGTGTGAATTCTATTACGTACCTTCTACCTGAGTGTTATTTAGAATAAAGCTGTATTACAAACCATTTATCCGAGATTATCTATGTCCTCTGTTGATTCTCTTTATGTATTTTGCAAGAAATCCAATAACCCAGTCTTGCAGAACTCACCTATACCAAGTTAATCCTGTATAAAATCAGGGCATAACAATATTTGTAGTGCGTTCCTAGTAACCCTACTCGCTAGTTCGTGAGTGAACTCGTGACTGTTAATTAACCAGAGGTTTGTTGGAAACATATGCCTCATTTGATTTAAGATTTTGTGATTGGAGAGACATTTTTGGATTGGAGTTAAAATTTATGATTAGATAAATTTTATGATTAGATTTAAGTTTGTGATTAGATATAATTTTGTGATTGGATATTGAATATTGGAGATTTGATGTGATATAGTAACTAATTTGTCTGTTTGACATTATACTAAAGTTAATACTTAAATGACTTGATGTAAAGCTATTGTCATTAGTAATTAACCCGGGAACTGCGGGAAGACTCTTAACCTCTTAAGTGCGCATGGGGGTAATTAGACACCTCTGCCTGTGCGCATGTATTTGAGCTGTTTCCATCACTAAAATATTCATTTTACCATAAATAGCATTAATACTTATCCATATGCGCCTATTATAGGTTGATTATAAAGGTATTAACCTGTTACAACAATAAAACGAGTGAAAACAGCGTTTGGATGGTCAAAATCGGCGATAAAGGCCGCGAGTTACATAATGTATGGGTGAGGCAACCTCCTTTCCCGCCAATTTCCCCCAAGGCCACTGAGACACAGTCGATCGATACTATCTCTCTCTCTCTTGCACTCGCTTGCTAACAGTGATGACAATGCCCTGCTTGCAACTCGCTAATGTTAGCACGAAAATATACCTCAGAATAAGGGAATAACAGGAAAAATAGGTGATAACTGAAGGAGGGGAGGTAGAGGACTGATATTTTGCATGGCCCAAGGGCAAAAAAAATAAAAAATAAAAAAATAAAAATACATTTTTGTTTTTTTCGATGTTTAAATTTTTTTTTCTCTGACTCTTAAGAGTCTTCTCGCAGTCCGCCGGGGGAACTCTTAAGAGTCTTCCCGCAGTTCCCGGGTTAAGAGTTCCCCCCGGCGGACTGCGGGAAGACTCTTAAGAGTCGGGGAAAAAAAAATCAATTTAAAACCGATTTTTTTATTTTGTTTTTTTATTTTTATTAATTTTTATTTTTTTGCCCTTGGGCCATGCAAAATATCACTCCTCTACCTCCCCTCCTTCCCCACTTTCCTCCCCTCCTTCAGTTATCACCTATTTTCCCTGTTATTCCCTTATTCTCTGGTATATTTTCGTTCTAACATTAGCGAGTTCCAAGCAGGGCATTGTCATCACTGTTAGCAAGCGAGTGCAAGAGAGAGAGAGAGAGAGTATCGATCGACAGTGTCTCTCCAGACTTGGGGAAAAGTGGCGGGAAAGGAGGTTGCCTCAGCCATACATTATGTAACTCCCGGCCTGTATCGCCGATTTTGACCATCCAAATGCTGTTTCCACTTGTTTTATTGTTGTAACAGGTTAATACCTTTATAATCAACCTATAATAGGCACATATGGAGAAGTATTAATGCTATTTATGGTAAAATAAATATTTTAGTGATGGAAACAGCTCAAATACGTGCGCAAAGGCAGAGGTGTCTCATACCCCCCATGCGCACTTCAGAGGTTAAGCATTGTCTTAAGTCCTATTAAATCATGGTGACTTAAATTTATATTGTAAAGCAAACCAACTTTATTCTATGTAGGTAAAGAGAACCAAAACGGATACAAAATGATCCTGAAGTACTAAATGTTAATTTCCTTCATAATCACCTAATGTTTTGTGTGATTGTTATATACTTTATTTGTTTTATATATACAATTCCATTTGTATGTGACTTTATATATTCCCTGATCTATTATATTGATTCATTAAGAAAGAATAAGAATAACTAATTGGCTAATCTAATAATAATAATAATGATTTAAGATACGTAAAGAGGACAATGATTAAATGAATAATGAGATAAGAGAAAAAGAGTAAAACCTAATCTTTAACAGGTTAACAAACAAGAGCCGCATTTTCCTTTACCATCATTATCTCCGATAGACTGAAAATGGTGTCGTATTTCACACCCAAATGCCATAAAAGGGTGTCCAATATCAAGCCAACTCAACCCTGCTCTTCCACAGGGTCGAAACTTAACCCGATTCAGACTTTCGGAGATTGATAACAGTTTTAAGAATTTTTGTATATATCCATATATAAATAATCGATTTGGATGTCATAATTATAAATGTACCTAGCTATATCCTCAGAATGTCCAAAAGAAGTGTCATAATCCTATAGAAGGCCGATAACCTACCGGAGTTATTATATATAATACCCCAAAGTAAGCGATTATATTATAGGAATAGTCATCACAATTTTTTACAAATTCAACTAGATCAAAATAATATCGAAATGATGGATCAAATATTGATCTTGATATGTAAAGCCTGTTGTTTATACACATTGGAGGACATGGCCGCAGCCGCGGTGCCACTCCATTCGCGCCTAATCACGATTATATTTCGGTGTATTCTTACTTAAATTTATATCATTTGGGTTGATTAGGCTACACAATACAATATTGCTAAGTAACAGTACACGCATATATATAAATATCATAACATTTGTGAAATATAGGTTCGACCGCGCTAAGCACCACGGCTGCGTGAGGGCCAGTAGGAACGTAGAGATATCGAGGGGGGGGGGGGGGGGGCATCTAGCCTCGTGACCTTGACCAAGAGTCAAGTTCAGAAAATCAGTGTTCGTCACGGTAATTAATCTGTCACTCCTCAGAATTATTGAAATGTCTATGTATGCGAATATTTCTTGCTCTACTATTAAACAAATAAATATGTTTTATAATTTCACCTAATATGTAATGTCACAACACATCTTAAATTGTATATATTCAAATTTATTGCCAATATGTTCTGTTGTCGATTATTCCAGTCCCTGACATAGGGGAGAGCGGTGATGGTTCGGACACTTTGTTTTTTAAATATTTGTAGAAATTCAGGTTTAAGCAGTAGTATAATCTAGTTGATGTTAAAATGTTGCTTCGTTATTTGGTTCTTTAGCCTAATTATATCAAACCCTTAGCTCTTTTCAGTTTTGAGCTATAGTTCCCGAAACACACAAGTTTCTAAATCGTCCGAACCTTCCCTACCAGTGGTGATGGTTCGGTCAGAAGGGTGGGATGGTTCGGTCACGTATATTAATTGGCATAATCTTAAAATTATGTGAGTTGGATTTGCTAAAAACAAGAATTTATCAATTCAAAGACAGTTATTTTGCTAAAATACAAAATTAAACTTCATAATCGAAATTAACCTCTTCATATATGTAAACAAATAATATTGAAAAAAAACTGGATTATACTTAACCAGAATTATGGATAATGTACTAATCCATAAATCAAATAAACATACAGTACCTTTATTTGTATAAACAATATTATAGGTATGGATTAGGACTGTTACTTTAAATAAATTACATAATTGACTTAGTTTATTTTATATTGTATTAGCACAGATAAATACATAATAAAATGTAAATATATTATTCCCTGATGGATATTAAGAGTTGTGTTTCACTATGTGTTCATAATATAGATGTTTACAAGAAGCAGTGTTATCAATTGATAAGGTAATTTTTTGGTAATTAGTGGGAAGGATGGTTCGGACTGGTCCGAACCATCACCACCCTCAACTGTCCGAATGATCCCGAATCTATATAGTTAATTGAAGGGTACGCTCAACGTTCACACAAGCGACTTCAGCATTTGTTATTTACAGCAATATCTTCGGCATACAACATAGCTTCGCCATAATAATGCATATTTCGCTGGTTGACATATTCATGGAGGTAGAGCTTACGATATAAAGTGAAAATATTACATAGGAAGTGCAAAAAACATAAAATCGGACCTGCATTAAAAAGTGTAGCTGATGTAGGAACCAAATCATGCGTGATGAAAGTAGACAAACTCTCGCAGTTTCACGCAAAATCTCGGGGCCTTAGGTCCCATACGTTTCTCAGGAAATGCACTGTCCGAACCATCCTTCCGTCCGAACCATCACCGCTCTCCCCTATACCTCATGATATTTGGTATATTACGCTATTTCGCTTTTATTTTGTCTTTATTTGATTTGTAGTAATTATTCTGCAATGCATATTTACTTTCATTCTTAAAAATAGTCAGGAAAGGTTGTCCATATAATCTATCTATCTATCTATTGCCTGACGCCGTGATCCCCGAAGGGGTGGCCACGAACGAACCGCCCCCATGCACCTCTGTCCCCAGTCAGTCGACGCCCCTCCCCCCAACCAGCACCGCCTTCGTTCATGTAGTTCCTCACTCCATCCTTCCACCTCATATTCGGTCTACCTCTCCCCCTCTGTCCCTCCACCTCGCTCTCGTACACCCTCTTAGTCATTCTCTCGCTTTCCATACGTTCCATATGGCCGAACCATCTCAAGTTGTTCCTTTTCACACTTTCCAGCACATCTACCTCCACACCACACCTCCTTCTTACTTCCTCATTAGTCTGTCTATCCCTCCATGTAACTCCGCACGCACTCCTTAAGTAATTCATTTCCACTGCTCTCACTCTTGGTCTGAGTCTCTCAACCAACGTCCATGCTTCGCTTCCGTAAGTCAGTGTCGGGATTACCACACTGTCATGCAAGGACTTCTTCACTTCCATACTGACCACCCTATTTCTTGTTACTGCTTTTAGCGTTCCTACAACCCTCTTCCCCTGTTGTACCCTCTCCCGCACCTCTTCATCCATAGTCCCATCTTTACTCAACACACTGCCCAGATACTTAAAAGAGTTGACGATCTCCATAGCCTGACCGTTCAGCTTCACCTCACACTCTGTGACTTCACCCCTTTCGAAGACCATAACCTTGCTCTTCCCCGTATTTACCATCAAATTCCGTTTTTCGCACACTGTTCCAAACTCATTTACCAGACCCTGCAACTCCCATTCATTATCACTCATCAGAACTGTATCATCCGCAAACAGCAGTATAGGTAGCTTCCACTCAATTCCCTCCCTTTTCAGCGATACACCAACATCCACTGCTCTTGATAGTATTTCTTTCATGACTCCATCCATATATACAGTAAACAACCACGGGGACATCACACACCCCTGTTTCAAACCAACATTCAGGTCAAAGAACTCGCTCTGCTCACTCTCCACACGTACTGCCGCCTTTGCACCCTCATACATGCTCTTCACTGCTTTCAGCAACTTGCCCTCTACTCCGTATATTCTAAGTACTTTCCACAAACCTTCTCTATCCACTCTGTCATAGGCCTTCTCCAAGTCCATAAAGGCAACATACACCTTTTGTTTCTTCTCCAGATACTTCTCCACAACACAATTCAGGGTAAAAATCTGATCTACACATCCTCTTCCCTTCCTAAAACCTCCCTGCTCGTCGCCTATCCATTTCTCCGTTCTCACTCTCACTCTCTCAATCACTACCCTACTGTATACCTTCCCTACTACGCTTAGAAGACATATTCCTCGGTGGTTACCACACACTCCTCTTTCCCCTTTGCCCTTATATAGGGGGACTATTATGCCAGTCTTCCAGTCATCGGGTGCACTCCCCTTCTCCCATGCTAGTTTGCACATTTTCCATACCCATTCTATCACTATCTCACCACCATACCTCAACATTTCCCCACACACTCCATCTGTTCCTGGTGCTTTCCCCAACTTCACTCTTTTCATGGCTTCCCACACTTCTGACCTCCTGATCCCCACCTCCTCCTCCACTACTTCTCTTCTTCTCCCTCCCATACCATATCCAGCTATGTTTGCTGGCTCTTCATTCCTTTCATTTAGCAACTCACTGAAGTACTCCCTCCATCTTTCGACTCTCTCTTGCTTCTCGGCTAGCATTCTCCCATTCTTATCTTTCACACCCTTACTGTTTCCCTTGCTACCTTCCCTAACTTTCTTGACTTCTTTCCAGAACAGTTTCTTACTCTCCCTCCATTTTACACTCAGATTCCTTCCAAATTCCTCATCTACTCTTCTCTTACTTTCCTTCACTACTCTCTTCACCACCCTCTTACTCTCCACGTACCTCGCTCGTTTCTGTCTCTCGGAATCTTCATTCCCTCTACTACCCAACCACTCTCTATATGCTTTCTTCTTTTCTTCCACAGCTATTCTTACCTCTTCTGTCCACCATGCTGTACCTTTCACTCCCCTCCCTCTTCTCCTCACTCCACACACCTCCTCACATGCTGCACAGATCTCATCCTTAAACACCTTGCTCATCTCCTCCACTTCCTCCATAACTTCCAGGTCAAACCCACCTAGTCGTCTTTCCACTGCTCTCCTGTACTCCTCCCTGACTTCCTCCTCCTGCAACCTCTCCACCCTCCTCACCATTCCACCCTCCTCTCGCCTCCCTCCCGCTCTCCTCACCCACTTCTTTTGTATCCTAATGTATATATTTAAAAGTCTGGATTGCCCCTTGTTCATTTTGTGCCACCCCAATATAATGAAGCTGGCTGAAAGTTGTTCGATATTGGACTTTGGACTTTGGACATTCGGATGTAAACAAAGCGACGAATCTCAAGCGATCTTGAACGAAGCAAGCTGGTTTGCTTAGATACGTTTAGTATGATCAATACGTATATTATTTATGTTGTATATAATGTTTCCTGGCAAATCAATTATCACACAATTGAAATTCATATTATAAGTAATGTTAACCAGAAAATACATAATATTATATAGCCTACTGTTATGGAATAACAAGCCGTAGTAAATGACTAGTAAATACCGATGACACTGCAGATCCTGAATATCCAATAGAATCCTGAAAACTGTTGGATATTGGACTTTGGACATTCAAACATTACTGGATAGTGAGTAGCCTATAGAGTTGAATATCCAATACAACCTGAAAACTGTTGGATATTGGACTTTGGACATTCAAACATTACTGGATAGGGGTTGCTAGACTACTCGGCCCACGGGACAGCTCGGCCAGGACAACTCGGCCAACGGTGAGACAGCTCGGCCCAGTAAAAACGAGACAGCTCGGCCCACGGCGAGACAGCTCGGCCCAGTAAAACCGTAAACCAGTAAAATCCTACAACTGATCATTCAAATCCAGAAAGTACCGGTCTAGAAATGGCTAACAACAAATTATTCGGTAGGTCAATAATATTAATGAGAATAATGGATGACTTAGAGGATAAATGTTTCCTAGAACGAATAAATAAAAAAGGGACATATACTGTAGGTAGGATCAGGAATGAAAATATATGATTGTCTTCTATCATCATCATATTAACCCCTTGAGGATCATGACGCACTTTACAGTGTATTTTGTCTATTATGAGGTAATTTTATTTAGATTAGTAAGGTTATATGGAAGACAGACGGTTAATTTATTAGTGGCCCCTCCATCATTGACGAACATGCCTATTACATAAGGCATCCTCTTCAAACACTAATCCGCCGTAGTTTGAATCTACCGCGCAGAGCATTTAAAAAACTGAGGAGCCTTCATCATGAGCGCACGCGACCTCACTCATGGCTTCAGTCATTATGAATTGGGTTCTCACTACGAAAAAACTTCGTAAAAAATAAAAACAAAAAGAAAATAAGAATAACTATCCAATAAGCTTTCCATCATATCGTGGATGTACTTGTGTGGATTTCTGACCAGACGCTGATTCAGGCGTCATTCCTCCTTCTCTGCTCTGCGCTCAGCCTGCCCGGACGTACCTTCCAGGCTCCGCTGGTTCCGCATTCGTTGCGTCCCTAGTGAGTTTTTTCTCATTTGTTTACTCTAGGATGTATCGAGTAAGGTTAGGATAGGCGTAGCAGGAGTGTCCTGGGCTGGTTGCCCGCAGTGCAGTGTATTTTGGGTCGTGTGTATGGGGCATCTATTTCGGATGTACCCTCGTGGTCCTGTTGTGGACACGTGAACTTTTCACAGTTGTGTTAGTTTGTGATGCAGGCGGCTTTCATTACGCGTTAATTATTGCTGCCTTTTATCCTTCTGATGAGGTAAGCTGTGTTTTTCTGACGTTCCCAGCGTATTTTTCTTCACTTAGTGAAGTTTTTTCTGGGTCCTTGTCAGGCTTCCCGGGGTGGGAAGTTGTCGCTACGGTGGTGTGTTGGCGGTGGTTCCTGTTGTGATATTCCAATGTGTGTTTATATGTCAACTATTTTCATGCCGTCTACCTAGGCCTAGCCAGCGCGTCGTAGCTTTGCCACATGTCTAGTGTTATTATTTATTTTATAAATATGCCCTACTGTGTCATGTGTATCCGGGTTTTAGTTGTGTATTGGCTAATTCCTCGGACTATAATTGTTTCCTGGTTTAGTTGTGTATTGGCTAATTCCACGGATTATGTTGTGACCTTGGTTAGTCGTGCGTGACTCTCCTCGTGTCGTATTGTTCAGATGGTGTCTGTTCAGGGTGGGGCTTGCCTTCCGGCGGGTTTTTCTCGGTTTCACCATGAAAAATCCTGACCGATGAGCAGTGTTGGGCCACACGTGGTTTTTAACTCTGGCTGGTTCCCCGGCGTGGGGAGGTGTCTGTGGCTCTCCAGGACTGCGTCTCTGTGGGTGCCTGGTTTCAGGCCTCCTTTAATTCCCGGCGGGATGGCTGTACCCATCCTTATATATATATATATATATATAAAAAACGACGTTCTTGCGAACATTCGTTTTTATAGGTTTTTTCTACCTGGTTTACGACAACCACATGGAAAACCTAGCTGTTGTTTAGGCGTTCCTCCCCGGCGATCTTTTACAAAGAAGTGGGGTCAGGAACTTGTGGGGTTAACTTTTAGACTTCTCACCCGGCGGGTGCACCTGAGCAGGGTGGGATAAACGACTTAGGTCTCATATAGTTAACCAATCCATTTTAGTGATACTCTGTGTATCGCTGCCTTTACTCTTACGGCAATTGAAGGTTCAATGAGGTTTAACCTAATCGATTCCCACACCCGGCGGGTGCTCCTAAGTGGAGGAACTAAGGAATTTATAACAAATTCAATTTCGATTAACCTTAATTTGGTGATACATTCAGTATCGCCGCCTTCTATTTTTACGACGATCTTTTGGGACAATTCGTTAAAATATCAGATCTCGTATATTCCTGCCCTGGGCTATTCTACTAAAATATTTCAAGGGCCGGCGTCTTTATGAGGGGGGCTTTGTTACAAAATTGAATCTTGAGACAGTCACCACCTCCTACAGACTATAAGTGCCATACTGGACCATTATATCAGAGGGTATTCTTCATGTTCTTTAGCTAAAAAGATTTGTTTAGCCTCTTTACACCCCGCCGCGTAGCGAGATGTGTTAGCTGTGTCTTTGCATCCCGTTACCCGGCGGGTTATTAACACTTGTATGCGAACACTTGGGTTAACCTTATGAGCATTAATTCCTGGAAATTTTTCTTTATTTTTCCAGAGCTGAGCTCCGGCGGACCAATACAGACCCGGCGGTAGTTTCCTCACACCAGTCTCTGTCATGGCTACTGTGGCCCCAGTTTTTGCCCTGTGCATTACCCCTACTTGCGCGGGTATCCCGATTTTTGCGCATACCCTTTGCATAAGGTGTGTTAAATGTCTAGACCGTTCAAGGGGTCTCTGGGTTACACTTAATTGTTCCTTTTGCTCCCAATTAGCCAATAAAGTCCTGTGTGACAATGACAAGACCGCGGCGGTAGCGTTGAGAGAGGTCAGACAACAAATGTCGGCCTACACTACCATTGTCGCACATAAGTCACTTCAATGTGACAACGTCCCACTTTGGGATAAGTTGCTGTCAGAGCACCCTCCCCCTAAACGTACCTCTAGAGTAACAGGTTTTAAGCCGACAGAGACTAGCCAGGGTTCTGTATCGTCTGTGGATACGTCTAAACGCCCGAGAGAGCCTACTCCCCCGGCAGCCACCTCCTCGTCGCAGGCGAGATC
Organism: Paralithodes platypus; assembly: GCA_032716605.1. NCBI lineage: Eukaryota > Metazoa > Arthropoda > Malacostraca > Decapoda > Lithodidae > Paralithodes > Paralithodes platypus. The sequence continues at coordinate 18,740,589 of CM064533.1, read as the reverse complement.
GAGGTCAAGGTCACCTCTCAGACAGCAGTCTTCAAGTCGTGCCTCTTCCCCGGCGAGTAAGAAGAGTAAGACGGAAGCTTCCACCAGTGGTCATGGTGGTGATTCTTCCAAATCTAGGTCTAGTTCGCGGTCACACCGTAGCCACAAATCCTCCAAAAAGGATTCCCATAGGAAGTCCTCTCGACATTCTCCAAAGTCTAGTGCATCTCGTCGTACCTCTACACCTGAAAATGTTTCTGTTACAGCCTCAGAGTATAGTGAAGCGCCTGTCCCTAAACAAGATTTACCTATTGATATTTTAACCCTAGAAATGGAAAGTTCAGGAAATTCAATAATTGAGAATGTTTCAGACTCTCAAGAGAGCGTAGGCCAGAGCCTCGGTGTTTGGCGGTTTGCTCAACCAGGGTCTGACCATCCACGTCCGACTCATACGAGTCACACAGTAGCCGATGTCCACAGGGACGCGGCGACCCCATCCTCTATCCCTGACTTATCTTGGAAACAAGGTGCCCCTGCCTCGGCGGGGTCTTCTCAGGAGGATCGGGAGGAACAAGATGAAGTGTCAATAATTTCAGATAGGGAAGGACAAGGGTCAGGCTCAGGCCTGGACGCCGCCCATGATAATACTGATTCACCTGAAAGTTCTGCATCTAACCAGTTTGTTACAGCACAAGAAATTGATGGGTTACTTACTCATGCTCTATCTAAATTCTTTAGTCAACAACGAGAAAACCCCACAATGGACTTGGGGGCTCCCTTGACAAGTTCTGCGGTACGGCCTCTGATAACGTCAATCGATTTATCTAAGATTCCTAACCCTCCTACTCTGTCACCGGCAGGGAGCTCTAAGCCAGCTACGGCGGCATTCACTACGTCAAATGTCAGGGTCATCACGGATGTTAATCCACCCCCTCTAGACAAAGCGCCTCTTAGAAAGGTAGCTATGCCCCTGCTTTATGGGCCAGACGAGTCATGGGTTCTTTTGAACCCCTCTAAGCCAGAGCTTGCCCAGCCTACCTTGTCAGGGGAACTCCCGGTACCACGTGAGTGGTTTATCCAGGGAAATAAGTCAAAGAAATTAAGGGCATTGGATGCCTTGGGTAATGTTTTGGACGTAAATATCAAGGCTATACCTAGTTATTATCATCAGGATTATTTTGTTTATGCATCTAAGCCTGCTTTACCCCCTGCCTCAGCTTCAAAACTTTTTTCAGACTGGTCTAAGCTGGATGGGTTTAATGATATTAAGGCTCTGTCGGCTCTTACTCCTGAACTAGATTTACAGACCGTCACAGACGAGACAGCTAATCCAGTGTTGAAGGTGGGACAGTTGGGACCAGGACCTTGGGTGGATTGGGAGGTAGAGGCTCAAAACTTTGCAACCACTTTCACTTCTAAATCTTCCCACCAGATCCCTCAGGATACACATTCATGGTTCTCCATGCCGGTAGGTTCTGCCGGCGGAGTTCCGTCAGCTTTATTTTCTTTTCTAGCTGCCCCTAAGATTAATCTTTGTGAACTAAAGGACCCATTCACTACCCCTACCCCTACTCACCTAGACAGAGAATTTAGGCTAAGGGGAAAAGCTTTCCGCCTGTTTTCACAGTACATAGTTTCTCAGCAGGTGGCTAAGTCTTTACTCCGGTCTACTCAGGCAATCGCAGACGCGGATGCTCGAAGATCAGTTGAGTTATCCCGTCGTCTGATTCTTCAGTCGTCGATTCAATCCTTAGGTGACATACGCACAGCCTTACTTGAGGCGGTGCGAGCACGACAGGATCTTAGGATGTCATTAGTTCGCAAGCTGCCTGATCGCATTGCTAACCAGGTGGTAATGTCCCCAGTACTTACTCCTTCTTTAATGTCCCCTGATGTATGGCGAACAGTGTTTAACATGGCACAGGCCGTGAAGCACAGTCCCGCACAGGCTAAGAACATGTCAATATAATTTTAAATCATGTCAAAACTCTAGGCTTCAAGGTAAATCTGGTAAAGTCAAACCTTGTTCCCTCAAGAGTAATTCAGTGGATAGGGCTGGTCTGGGACACCGCCGCTCTCACTCTGAGTCAGAGTGTGGACAATCGCAACAGGTTTCGCAGGAAACTGTTCAGGTTTCTTCACAGTCTGACTACGACACGAAGAGTCTGGGAGTCTCTGGTCGGCTCTCTCAACTGGATTCAGCTAACTGTCAAGTTGGGACCGTTGAAAGTAAAACGATTAATATTGGAAGGCAACAAATATTTCCCACTCTTACCGGCGGGAAAATTATGGCCCATACCAAAATTAATCCACACCTTACTAGCGGTCTGGGCGAAGAGGGAAACATTGCACTCAATCATGTCATGGACCTCTCCTCCTCCAACGGTATGGGTAGACACGGATGCGTCGGGCACCATAGGGTGGGGATTTCAGTCAAATCAGGGGCACCAGGGTCAGGGGCTTTGGTCCCACTTAGAAATCTCTCACATAAATGTCAAAGAGTTACTAGTCCCCTTGTATTTCCTTCAGGCTCACGGCCCGGCGTTACGGGGCAAGTCGGTGGCCTTCAGAATGGACAATCTGAATGCAGGTCACTGTATTCAGAAACAAGGGTCAACGAGGTCAAGGAAGTTGCTACTCGTGTCGGAAGAGATTTTTGTTCTAGCCAGCAGTCTAGATATTTATCTTCACGCATCTTATCTCCCAGGCAGCGAACGGGCAGACGCTCTGTTGGAGACACGACAGTAGAATGGGAGCTCAAGCAACCCATTTTCGACCTAATGATTGCGGAGCTCTCCCATCCACAAGTGGATCTTTTTGCGTCCGAGGAGACTCACAAGCTCCCTCTATACCTCACCCGCCGGGCGATAACGCCGGCAGAGGGGCCAGACGCCCTAGTGACAGACTGGAACAGATGGAGCTCCATCTATCTGTTTCCGCCGCCAGATGCGTCACTAATGTGCCACGTAGTGAACAAACTACGAGTTTATCGAGGCTTAGTCTCGCTACTTGCGCCCCTGTGGCCGGCGCAGGTGTGGTACCAGCAATTAATAATGTGGTGCCCGGACCCGGTATCGCTCCCGGTCGGGTACTTCCACTTAGACACGATTGGCAACCTAGCGACCTCGCTGACTTTTGCATTATGGACATTCAGGAGGCCAAGTGGCTAGCACCATACGGTAGGGATGTGACCAATAAATTGCTCAATCAATATACTCAGTCTACTAAGCGACAATATCAATCACATTGGAAAGCTTTTACTTCTTGGATTGTTAGAACGGAACAAACTGTACCCTCAGTGGCATTGGTTTTTAATTACTTGAACTATCTGTTTGAGCAGAAACGTTTATCTGTGGTAACTTTGAAGAATCACTTAACTGCGATTAGAGTGCCCTTTTTCGACCTTACAGGTCTATCCATACCGGTGGCGGAGGAAACAGGATTTATGAGAGCGTGTTTTAAACTCCGCCCACCTCCCCGTCAGCTCATGCCTACTTGGTCTCTGGACAAAGCTTTGTCTTTACTTCATTCTCGTCTGTATCAAAATACTGCAGACTTTGCTTTAATCTTAAAGAAGGCAGTTTTCCTTTTGGCTTTGGCCACCGGAAACAGAGTGTCTGAGCTGGCGGCGATGAGCAACACACCTAATTGTCTTAGGTTTGGTAGACTTAATGATTCAATTTCCATTGCACCCTCCCCGGCGTTTGTAGCCAAGAATGAGCATAGTGCACACGTGTTTTCTGAGTTCACGGTGCCGGCGTTAAAAAGGGGAAAGGTGCATCATAATTTATGTCCAGTGCAAGCTCTAACCAAATATTTGAGAATAGCTCCTCAAACCCCCAAGGTGCTTTATGGGTAGCGAGTACGGGTAAACGCTTACTTAAACGGTGATTAGCCTCTCTTCTGGTAGAAGTGATTAACAGTTAAAGAGAGTAAGCACGGCGTTGTGGGGAGGCCCACGATTTACGCAAGTGGCCTCTTTACGTTTCCTGAAAAACTTTTCAGTTGAAGATATTGCGTCCACACAGTTGTGGGCGTCTAATCATACGTTTCTCTCTAGATACTTGTCAGTTGCTCTAGACAAACCTTCCTTACCATGTATAGCTTTAAGGCAGAGGGTCTAGGTGGCCCTGCAGTCACTTATGTTTACTTTCACGGAAGGGGGGGGGTGCAGTCAGTTGACATAGGACACCCTAGACCCCGCCGGAGTATGAGAGCTGTGATACAATTTAAGGTTAAAATGTGATATGAAAATTTCTCTGCGAGAATTGTGCTAGTACAAGGTTTAGTACAAAACAACGGTGTTGTTATAGTAGTTTTAGCTGCGAAAGCAATGTAATATTAGTTCAATGGAGTTCATTTGCAATTGATCTCCACATGTATTTTGGGGTTTATGATGTGCACATATAAACTTATAACTTATTATTTTTGTCACCACTCGTTGAGTGGGGTGCCTTTTGTAACTACAGATCTGTGTTCAGAATCTTCAGGGTTACCCATTTTTGTCGGGCAGGCTTCTTTGAAGCACGCACCTGCCTGAACCCCTTTTTCTTGTATATTTCCGGCCTACGCCGTATTAAATACATTTTTCAAAAGTAAGAATACTATGTGGTTGTTTTTATTATCTGCTTTTCTAGAGTTATGATATGATTACGAATGTCCCCCTCCAGTCTTAGATATCAGGCATGTTCGTCAATGATGGAGGGGCCACTAATAAATTATAGGTTTGACTCCTGTAAGGAGATAAAGAAAACCTAATATTTAGTAGTGGCCCCGTAATCATTGACGACTGGGGCCCTCCCGACCGTCCCCTTCCCATTCGTTGATGTATTAAGGATTTTGGTTTACTTGATATGTCAGTGAAGGAGGAATGACGCCTGAATCAGCGTCTGGTCAGAAATCCACACAAGTACATCCACGATATGATGGAAAGCTTATTGGATAGTTATTCTTATTTTCTTTTTGTTTTTATTTTTTACGAAGTTTTTTCGTAGTGAGAACCCAATTCATAATGACTGAAGCCATGAGTGAGGTCGCGTGCGCTCATGATGAAGGCTCCTCAGTTTTTTAAATGCTCTGCGCGGTAGATTCAAACTACGGCGGATTAGTGTTTGAAGAGGATGCCTTATGTAATAGGCATGTTCGTCAATGATTACGGGGCCACTACTAAATATTAGGTTTTCTTTATCTCCTTACAGGAGTCAAACCTATACTCTAGACAGTCTTCAGCATTTCAACACTTCCAGATCCTTCCAAAGCTGTATGAGATCGTCTAATGACAGCCGGAATTAATAAAAAAGGCGACATAAACCTCAAGGGATACCGTAATGTCACGTTTTAATGATCACTCCATATTTCGCTACTCTGCAAAGTAACTGATTTCTATAAAAATGGGAAATATGCTAATCACCATCGGCTGAAAATTAAAATGGTTGTGACTTTTCCTATTAATGGGCGTGTTTTAGTCTGATCGTCATTATATATATATATATATATATATATATATATATATATATATACAAGGTTAGATACAATCACGAATTTCAAGGCTACAGGCTTTTTCACGGCTATATCACAAGGTTGGATACAATCACGAATTTCAAGGCTACAGGTTTTTTCACAGCTATATTAAAAAAATTGCCCCATAGCATAACATGGGGCCGAGCTGTCTCAAATAATAGGCCGAGCTGTCTCGCCGTCATGGCCGAGCTGTCTCGCCGTCGTGGCCGAGTTGTCCAAAAGTGGGCCGAGCTGTCCGAACCGAGTTGTCCCATGGGCCGAGTCGTCCAGTCCCCCTGGAGGTGGATTCACTAACGGTCGTACGATCTGAAAACTCCCTTACCATTCCCTTACGTCTCAATACTGGTATTCACGAAGCGTCGTAGTGGCCATCTTTGATCGTAGGAAGCCCCTAAAATCCCCTTTCGCAAAGGGTGGTCCGGACCACCCTTACATGAATTTGACCCGGATATAGGTACACAAATATCGATAACACAACCCGCGACCATAACAAATTCGTCTGCAGTATAGCTCTTTATGACACACTAAGTCATTATTGAGGCAATAATAGCGCAATATGATTGTTAACTTGTGTTTACAACACCATTAAGGCATTTAATACAAAGTATGAATATATTTGTATCCTTAATGTCTTATGACAGGCCGAATTAAGCTATGAATAGCCTACATATGCCAGCCTAGACCTAGTCAAGGTTAATTGATGCACAAATTCATGTGCTGCGACAACACGTAGCCTACCATTAGTAGATTTTAACCTCATTTATTGCGGAAATGTTTTATTCCAACTCCCCACCACCTGAGTTAGATTAGGGTAGCCTATTCCTCAACAAATTTGAAAGTATCACAGGAACTAAATGATGAAAAGAATTACCCTAGGCCTAGCCTAAAAAATGAATAAATAATAAACGCTGTGTGAATAATTTTGTTTAGCCTAGCCTAGGCTATAACCTAGGTTTATTTTGAAAAAGTTAGGGCTATTTAGGCTAGACAAGTTAGGCCTATGTATGGTATTTTGGTTAGGCTAGCAATGCCTAGCTGGGTTAGATTAGGGTAGCCTATTTCCTCAACAAATTTGAAAGTATCACAGGAAAAATTTATGAAAAGAATTACCCTAGGCATAGCCTAAACAAAAAATAATAGGCTAGCCTATATGGTGTTGTGAATATTTTTGTTTAGCCTAGCCTAGGATATAACCTAGGTTTATTTTGAAAAAGTTAGGGCTATTTAGGCTAGAAAAGTTAGGCCTACGTATGGGATTTTGGTTAGGCTAGCAATGCCTAGCTTGGTGTAGCCTAAGCATGGTAAAGTAGAAGCCTAGCAGGTTAAGATGATGTTTGCAGGCGTACCGTCCTCATTGTTAACTAGCTGTTATTAGTCCCATGCTGGTAATATATTTCTATCTATCTATCTATTGCCTGACGCCGTGATCCCCGAAGGGGTGGCCACGAACGAACCGCCCCCATGCACCTCTGTCCCCAGTCAGTCGACGCCCCTCCCCCCAACCAGCACCGCCTTCGTTCATGTAGTTCCTCACTCCATCCTTCCACCTCATATTCGGTCTACCTCTCCCCCTCTGTCCCTCCACCTCGCTCTCGTACACCCTCTTAGTCATTCTCTCGCTTTCCATACGTTCCATATGGCCGAACCATCTCAAGTTGTTCCTTTTCACACTTTCCAGCACATCTACCTCCACACCACACCTCCTTCTTACTTCCTCATTAGTCTGTCTATCCCTCCATGTAACTCCGCACGCACTCCTTAAGTAATTCATTTCCACTGCTCTCACTCTTGGTCTGAGTCTCTCAACCAACGTCCATGCTTCGCTTCCGTAAGTCAGTGTCGGGATTACCACACTGTCATGCAAGGACTTCTTCACTTCCATACTGACCACCCTATTTCTTGTTACTGCTTTTAGCGTTCCTACAACCCTCTTCCCCTGTTGTACCCTCTCCCGCACCTCTTCATCCATAGTCCCATCTTTACTCAACACACTGCCCAGATACTTAAAAGAGTTGACGATCTCCATAGCCTGACCGTTCAGCTTCACCTCACACTCTGTGACTTCACCCCTTTCGAAGACCATAACCTTGCTCTTCCCCGTATTTACCTTCAAATTCCGTTTTCGCACACTGTTCCAAACTCATTTACCAGACCCTGCAACTCCCATTCATTATCACTCATCAGAACTGTATCATCTGCAAACAGCAGTATAGGTAGCTTCCACTCAATTCCCTCCCTTTTCAGCGATACACCAACATCCACTGCTCTTGATAGTATTTCTTTCATAACTCCATCCATATATACAGTAAACAACCACGGGGACATCACACACCCCTGTTTCAAACCAACATTCAGGTCAAAGAACTCGCTCTGCTCACTCTCCACACGTACTGCCGCCTTTGCACCCTCATACATGCTCTTCACTGCTTTCAGCAACTTGCCCTCTACTCCGTATATTCTAAGTACTTTCCACAAACCTTCTCTATCCACTCTGTCATAGGCCTTCTCCAAGTCCATAAAGGCAACATATACCTTTTGTTTCTTCTCCAGATACTTCTCCACAACACAATTCAGGGTAAAAATCTGATCTACACATCCTCTTCCCTTCCTAAAACCTCCCTCCTCGTCGCCTATCCATTTCTCCGTTCTCACTCTCACTCTCTCAATCACTACCCTACTGTATACCTTCCCTACTACGCTTAGAAGACATATTCCTCGGTGGTTACCACACACTCCTCTTTCCCCTTTGCCCTTATATAGGGGGACTATTATGCCAGTCTTCCAGTCATCGGGTGCACTCCCCTTCTCCCATGCTAGTTTGCACATTTTCCATACCCATTCTATCACTATCTCACCACCATACCTCAACATTTCCCCACACACTCCATCTGTTCCTGGTGCTTTTCCCCAACTTCACTCTTTTCATGGCTTCCCACACTTCTGACCTCCTGATCCCCACCTCCTCCTCCACTACTTCTCTTCTTCTCCCTCCCATACCATATCCAGCTATGTTTGCTGGCTCTTCATTCCTTTCATTTAGCAACTCACTGAAGTACTCCCTCCATCTTTCGACTCTCTCTTGCTTCTCGGCTAGCATTCTCCCATTCTTATCTTTCACACCCTTACTGTTTCCCTTGCTACCTTCCCTAACTTTCTTGACTTCTTTCCAGAACAGTTTCTTACTCTCCCTCCATTTTACACTCAGATTCCTTCCAAATTCCTCATCTACTCTTCTCTTACTTTCCTTCACTACTCTCTTCACCACCCTCTTACTCTCCACGTACCTCGCTCGTTTCTGTCTCTCGGAATCTTCATTCCCTCTACTACCCAACCACTCTCTATATGCTTTCTTCTTTTCTTCCACAGCTATTCTTACCTCTTCTGTCCACCATGCTGTACCTTTCACTCCCCTCCCTCTTCTCCTCACTCCACACACCTCCTCACATGCTGCACAGATCTCATCCTTAAACACCTTGCTCATCTCCTCCACTTCCTCCATAACTTCCAGGTCGAACCCACCTAGTCGTCTTTCCACTGCTCTCCTGTACTCCTCCCTGACTTCCTCCTCCTGCAACCTCTCCACCCTCCTCACCATTCCACCCTCCTCTCGCCTCCCTCCCGCTCTCCTCACCCACTTCTTTTGTATCCTAACCTTAGCTACCACTACATAATGATCAGACAGACCCCCTCCAATACCCCTATACACCCTAGCATCCATCACAGATTTCTTCATTCGTTCATCCACACATACATAATCAATCAATGACTTTCGTTCCACCACTGTCTTATCCTTCATCGTCAACATCCGTTTCCACGTGTACCTGTGGATCATTCTGTGTCGGAAGAAGGTGTTGGCTATCCACAGCCTCCTCCCCACACATACGTCCACAAGTGCACTACCATTCCCATTCACCTCTGATGGTACCCCCCACCCTCCCACCACTCCCTCAACTTTCCTATCACCCACCTTACCATTCATATCCCCAATCAGAAATATTCTTTCGTTCTTGTCAAACTTCTCCAGGCACGCCTCCACATTCATCCAGAACTCCTCTTTCTTTCTTTCAAGTATATCCTCTGTCGGGGCATACACGCATACAATCACCCACGTTTGTATTCCTACTTTCATTCTCACCCACACAATCCTTGAACCCACAGACCCATACTCTCTTACACATTCCTTCCATTTGCTACTTACAAACAAACATGCACCTTCTCTCGCTGTTCCTTCACTCACTCCAGCACACACACCCATTCCACACTCCCACTCTCGCACATCTGAACCTTTCCATTTGGTCTCTGTCATTCCACATACATCCAGCCTGGCATTCACTAACACTTCCAGAACCTCTCTCTCTTTTGTGCCATCATTCATGCCACTAACATTCCACGTAGCCATTCTCAGAATGTCCGAAGGCATGTCCTTAGTCGGTCGTGGTTCGTCAACGTTGGTTCCGTCAGCATCCGAGGCTGTTCGTTCGTTTTTCTTTGCTTAGATATTTTTTTCCGGGTGGGGGTCGCAAGCCCACCCACCCAACCTCTTTAGTCGCCTCTTACGACACGCAGAAGGCACGTGGGGCATATTCTATTCCCTAACCCCCAGGGATGATGATGGCAATAAGTCATGGGAGGTGAGGGGGACAAAGCCCCCCTCAACCTATCATTATTTCCCATGGCCAACTGTTGGATAATAGATTGAGGAGGCCTATGCTAGGCCTATTTTGAAAAGGTAGATAGGCCTTGAGGTGTTGTGAATACAAAAATATTAGGTAAACCTGACTTTTTGGACCGACAGCGATTTCAGTAAGTTTTATTTTGTTTTTAAATTTTTCCTTCAAATATAGTGTTGTTTTATACTGAAGAGGAGCGGAAATGAGTATTTACCCATTCTCCAATAATCTAAAAACATCCCCCACCCCCCACTAGTGGGGAGGGCTTTGAAGTGCAGGGAAAATGAGGGGTTAACCCGGGAGCTGCGGGTAGACTCTTAAGAGTTCCCCCGGCGCACTGCGGGTAGACTCTTAAGAGCAGAGACTTTGAACACGTACCAAAACCGCGCGTTTATAGCCAGGCGGCTGAAAATTGGTGTGGGTATTGTACTACATGTCAACTCTCGATACCACCCCGCCAAACGCTCGCCCCGCACTCGTGCAAGCACCACCGCGCCAGTAACCACGCACTAGTCATGGAGCCTACACGTCCCTCACGCTCGCTCCCTGATGACACAACCAGCCCTCCTTCTGGTGGTGTTAGCCGCCGTGGAAGGCAGAGGGTGGCTGCCAAAGACCCTAGCTACCAGTACGACACGCCCTACAGCTCAGAGGACGAATCACCAGCACCAAAAGCACGTAAAACACGTGCAAGCAGGGCAATGGCACAGAGGTCATTGGTCTTTCGGGACACTGCCACCACGACCCAGGCCACTGCAACAACCACTACCACCACCACTGCCACCACTGCCACCCCTGCCACCCCTGCCACCGGTACCAGCGACGCAGGAGGCCGCCCTAGGGCTGCATTACCTGCGGGGGCAGGAAAAATTAAAGGCACGGGCGTAGGGAAGAGAACCCGTACGCCAGCCACAGTGCCCCTACCACCACCACCACCACCAGCCGCCCCTGGCCCAGCTGCCCCTGCTGCCCCTGCCGCCCCTGCCGCCCCTGCCGCCCCTGCTGCCCCTGCCGCCCCTGCCGCCCCTGCCCAAGGAACAGGGAAGGGGAAGGGGAAAGGGAGAGGGAAAGCGACTGGGAAAGCGACTGCTGGCCCTGGTGTCCCTGCCGGCCCTGCTGCCCCTGCCGCCCCTGCTGCCCCTGCCGCCCCTGCTGCCCCTGCCGCCCCTGCCGCCCCTGCCCAAGGAACAGGGAAGGGGAAGGGGAAAGGGAGAGGGAAAGCGACTGGGAAAGCGACTGCTGGCCCTGGTGTCCCTGCCGGCCCTGCTGCCCCTGCCGCCCCTGCCGCCCCTGCTGCCCCTGCCGCCCCTGCCGCCCCTGCCCAAGGAACAGAGAGAAGGGCGACAGGCACCACCATCATCTTGCCATCAAGGCCACGCACCACTGCTGCCCCTGCCGCCGCCGCCCCTGCCGCCGCCGCCGCCCCTGCCGCCGCCCCTGCCACCATCTGCTGTCCCTGTCCATAAGACTCCCGCACGTGCCAAAGTGACCCGGAAAAAATCTTACACCATCTAAGTATGCCGCCCTGCTGTTTGATGGTGATTCGCAGGACATTGGCAGCCCGGGTTTCGACGACGAAGCCCTAGCACGGGACCAAGGGTGGGGGGATTTGGGAGTGGACAGTGGGAGTGAGTCCGACGTCGGTGACGAAAACGAGGAAGGGCATCGTCTGTCGAGTGAAGAGGAGGGTAATGATGATGAAGTGCTGTATCGCGACCATGGAAGCGATATTTCAGACGCAGAAGAAGACGCAGACGACATTCCGATCCCTGGCATGCCTTCGTTCGATTGGTCTGACGGGTCAATTTTGTACCTGACGTGCCCCAGTTCAATCCTGGGACGTCAGGAACAACTGACAACTGGCCCTGTGATGATCAAGCGAACGAAAGCGACTTCTTCCTCGCTTTTTTCGACATGGAGGTAATGACGTACATCGTTGCCCAAACAAACGCCTACTACAGGTGGGTGTTTGGCAGATTGGACGTCCTTTCTCCAAAAGCGAGAATACGAGGCTGGGTGGATACGACTGTGGCAGAATTTCTGACGTTCTTTGCCTTGTTGTTCCTCATGCCTCTGATCAAGAAGCATGTGTTGCAACACTACTGGAAGCACGACCCTCTCATCGCCACCCCAACTTTCAATAAGTTCATGACTCGTGACAGATTTTTGTTGCTGCTAAGATTTATGCACTTTGCAGACAACGAAAATCCTAACAGGATTGACAGGATATGGAAAGTTCGGGATGTGTTCACCATGTTGTTGGAGAGGTATAGGAAATACTTTTACCCCTTCCTCAATTTGGTGATTGATGAGTCGCTCGTGCTCTTCAAAGGACGTCTTGTTTTCAAGCAGTATATCCCCTTGAAGAGGCATAGGTTCGGAATCAAGCTCTTCGTGTTGTGCGACTGTGAAACTGGAATAGTGCTTGACATGATCGTGTATACAGGCACTGACATTGACATACCGAAAGCCGCTGCCAATGACCCCATGGGCATGTCAGGTGCCATCGTCAGGAAAATGTTGGCACCTTACCTGGGCAAAGGCCACATCATCTACACTGACAACTGGTATACTTCTCCTGCTCTCTGCCAGTTTCTTTATGACAACCAAACGGGGTCATGTGGGACTGTCAGAAAGACAAGAAAGTTTATGCCAAAGTTCACAGGTGATGTCATTCCTCTCACAGATGCCTCCTCCAGTGACACACCTTCAGAAGACGACCTGGCCAAGGAACACCGCGAGAGGCATGTGCGAAGAAGGCGACGAAAGGGGCAGAAATACAAGCAGCTCGAGAAGTGTGGGAAACTGATAGCCCTGAAGTGGAAGGATAAGCGAGACGTCCACCTGCTTTCCACCGTCCACACAGGTGCCCAGGTGGATTCTGGCAAAATCCACTACCGAACCAGGAAGACAATCTACAAGCCCGACATGGTAGTGGACTACACCAAAAACATGCGCCTGGTGGACAAGTCTGACTGTCAGCTGTCAGGTGTTGAGTGTCTGAGGAAGACTGTGAAGTGGTATCACAAGCTCTTCCTCCACCTAGTTGACATAACGATGCTGAACGCCTACAACTTGTGGTTGGTGAAGAAGGATATGGCCCCAAACCAGAAGCTGAAATTCCGGGAGTTCGTGTACAACGTCTCCTACCAACTCCTGGAGAAGTATGCCACCACCACTCACAGACGTACGGCATGGCGTGGGGATCACGTTCCTGACCGCATCCAGCTGGGTGTCGAAAGACACTACACAACCAACACCGAGCTGATTGGCACTCGTCACAGGCAGGTGCAGTGCACCGTCTGCAGCTCCAGTGTGAGGAAACCCCATGTGACCAAAAGAGTCACCTCAATGTGCGCCGAGTGCAAAGTTGCACTCTGCCTGGGTGACTGCTTCAGGGACTACCACACCTTCAAGAACTACTGAGTGTCGGCCCCTGCCCTGCCCTGCCCTGCCCTGGACTCGCCCCGTGCCCTGCCCTGGACTCGCCTCCTGCCCTGCCCTGCCCTGGACTCGCGCCCTACCTTACCTGACCTGACCTAATTGATCACGCTACCTCATAATGTAACATATATATTATATAATGTATAAGTTCCAAAGATGTCCCTGTGATATAGCTTTTACATTATATAATTGTATGTTTCATTATTTAGTTTATAAGTTTCAAAGATTTACATGTAATATGCCTTATTTTTTTAGTATATCAATATATATGTTTGTTATTAGCCTAAGTAATGTGTATATAATTATTTTCTTACCTCAAATGAATTGTACAAAAATAAATATGTTTCAATAAATCATGTCAACCTACTATGATAATAAAATAAAACAATAAAAAAAGAAAAAAAAAAAACAAGGTCATGTCATTGTATTCTTACAATATGATATTTGCTATGAATATTTCATATTGTTTGAATACAATGGCATGATCTTGTAAAAAAAAAAATTTATAAAATTTTTTCTAGACAATATAAAACCTTCCCCATAACCCCCTCCTGGATTCGATCCCACTACCCTACGACACTTTGAGTTTTCCAGTCCGCGACCTTACCAACCATGCCACAGGAGCTCATACCAAATATCACTCAAACTTCCTGTGTACAATTGAAAAGCCAATATTCAAAAAAAAATGAATTATCCCACCAATTTACCGTTGTAAATTGATGGGATTATCAATTATATCATGCCAAGGTTTATAATAGTTTGTCTCTGTCAAGAATTAGTAATTATATAACTTTATTCTGTCAAAAATTGCCCAAACACTCAGCAAAATTGCCCCTCTCAGTGTGACTCCACTCATTTTCACACGGTCAGGGTCACGAGGTGACCCTTGCCGCTCCTTGATTCTCCAGCTACAGCAGCTCTGTCTGGGAACAAAATTGGTATAAATACAATAATGGATAAAATACTCTTCACAAATACATTTGTATTGTATAATATTGTAAATAAAAATGAATAATAACTGTGTGGGTGTCGAAAATTGCTCAACCAGCTTTCTTATGTCTCGCCTACGCGCGTATATTGGATTATACATAGTCATGACTGTCATACAAATAATTGCAGTAGGTCTCGAATATACATTTAGATTGCATATTACTTCGAAATAAATAAGTAAACGTTTCTCTGGTGGCAATCTACCCTTTCGCAGGTGTAAGGAGACACCAGTCTATATTTAGCCCTCTATCACAACAGGCAATCTGCCTGTGTTGACTCAGCACCGTCGCTGGTGGTCTATAAATATAGTACTTTATTTACAGTCAATGGCCTACATGTTTCTGTGGTACTTCACATGTGTCTAAAATGCAATGTCTGCTTGCATAAAAATGCAATTCTGAAGTCCATTTAGATGTACGACATACGCATGTCTCAGTTTCTCTCTCTCTCTCTCTCTCTCTCTCTCTCTCTCTCTCTCTCTCTCTCTCCATTCCTGACTCATGTTATTGTAGACCTGTTGATGGCAACGAACACCAGCCATCTGGTAGACATAAGGGTCAAAATACCAAACATCAATACGCCTGGGGCGCCTCCACAATTATCACTAAGCTGGTTATCTATCTAGAGATCTGCCTGACTTCCATCTCTCCACGACTCACTCACTCACTGCACCCCTGCATGCCTCCCTCCCACCCACCCACCCACCCACCCCCAACCCCCCCTTTCAGGCTTCCGTCTGCTAGAAACACATTCACAATTTGCGTAAATATCGCATCAATTGGGCTATATGCGGTATATTCCTTGTTATATGGGACGCCTACATATGTACACGTCTTTATTATAGCATGAGAGTGCTCTAAATACAAGATTGACGTGATATTTATGGCGTAACACACCCTCTCCCCCTTTCATTCCCACCACAACTCACTCACACCTTGGTTCACGCATAGAAACTCATTGATAATGTGCGTAAATATCGCATGAATTGGTTTATATGCGGTATATATTTTGATATATGGCACGTATACATACGTACAAGTCTGTATTATAGCGTGACAGTGCTCTACGTACAAGATATACGTGATATGTATGGCGTAAACCACACTCTCAGCTCATAAATTGCCGCCAAACCTCCAACACATCTTCATTCCCGCCTAAATATTCTCTTATAATTCCCTTATATATTGCAATTTTTGGTCACTATGAGGCATATTCATTGTTATATGGGTGCCCTACACACGTATACATACTCTAAATAGCCTAAAAGGGCTCGAAAAAGGAGATATACGTGATAATACGCGGTAACCCACCCTCCTCCCTCTCCTTCTATCCCCTGCGCGCGTAAATATTCGGCAGGGAAATCTCGCCGCTCGATGACAATCTAGCCGCGCGGTGCCATTCGCTCCACATTTTTCAACTACGGACCGTTCCCCTACCCCCCCAGACATTTTTTGGGGGGTCAAATATATATGGGCCGATGCACGCAAACATTCCCTACACGATGATGTACTTTTTATCGAAATTGGCAATAGGTCCCAAAATCATCATAGGTGCGCACAGTCTTACCCTGTAGAAAACCCCCTGTGCGCCGCGGAGAGGTTAAAAGCGTAAAAATACAATAATATAGCGTTTTGTATCAAAACTTGGCTCGGGTTTTCCCAAATTGCAAACCCATAAAACCCAATTTTGTGAATACCCGAGCCAACTTTTGACGAAAGCTGGCTCGGATTTCACAGGGTGGAGTGGGTAGCCTAATATCTTATGTTGTAAAAATAGTCAACTTTGGGAAGACAATAGCCTAACCTAACAACCTTACCTAACCTATCCTAGTATTATGGGTGGGGGCTGCCGCCCCCACACCCCCGCTGGTTGGGTTAGTTTTTTTTTTTTTTTTTTTTTTTTTTTTTAAATAGCCTATGCTAGGCTATTAGCCTAACCTAACAACCTTACCTAACCTAACCTAGTATATGGGTGGGGGCTGCTGCCCCCACACCCCCGCTGGTTGGGTACTGGCTGAAAAACGTATTGTTTTACAGTATAGGTAAAATGCCCCAGAACGAGAAGCCCACCACAGAAGCCACGAGCGAACACCACATAGAAACACCCGAAAGAAAGGTCCACAGAACGAAAGGACCAGCTGACCGAGCCAGCCAATTCAGACAGGCCCAAGCCCGCAGGGCTAAGCAGCTCCAGGCCGCACCTATTCAGATTGATAATTCAGATGTTCTAAGCAATATCACCGTTACAGAGAGAGAAGTATTGAATTGTTTAGATAAACTCAAGGTAAATAAAACGCCAGGACCTGATACAATCTCGCCTAGAGTTCTAAAGGAAGCTAAGAATGAGCTCTCCAAACCACTGACATTACTATTCAATAAATCCTTGCAGTCTGGAACTATGCCTGATCAGTGGAAGCTAGCCAACGTAACACCGATATTCAAAAAAGGCAGCAAATCCCTACCCAGTAACTATCGTCCAATTAGCTTAACCTCAGTTGTATGTAAAATGCTAGAAACGGTCATACGAGACAGACTCGTAAATCACTTAGAGGAAAATAACATACTTAAAGATACTCAACACGGCTTTCGTAAAAAACGTTCCTGTTTAACAAACCTCTTAGACTTCTTCCACGATATCCTCAACCTCTACGATGAGAGTAAAGCTGTAGATATTATATACCTTGATTTTCAAAAGGCCTTTGACAAAGTTCCCCACAAACGTTTACTGCTAAAACTAAAAGCGCATGGAATACAAGACGGTGTGTTGAAATGGATAGAAAATTGGCTCAGCAACAGAAAGCAAAGGGTAGTCATAAACGGTAAGGCATCTAAATGGACCAATGTAAGTAGCGGGGTACCCCAGGGATCGGTACTAGGACCAATTCTCTTTCTAATTTACATCAACGACATAGATGAGGGTCTCACCTGCACAATCTCAAAATTTGCTGACGATACAAAAATTACAAATAGCGTACTCTCAAAAGAACAAGTTGACGATATGCAACACAATCTAGATAAATTGTCATGTTGGGCCCAAATTTGGCAAATGAGTTTCAATGCGGATAAATGTAAAGTACTACATGTCGGATACCTAAATGAGAAAGCAAACTATTCGATGAATGGCACTCAGCTTAAGAATGTAAACAGAGAAACTGATCTGGGAGTAACAATATCGAGTAACCTAAAACCGAGTCAACAATGTTCAGAAGTTGTTAAGAAGGCAAACAAAATAATTGGCTTTATAGGCAGGTCATTTGAGCATAAATCCAAAGAAGTTATCCTAACCCTTTACAATTCCTTAGTCCGCCCTCTTCTGGAATACTGCGTTCAATCCTGGTGCCCTTATTACCAAAAAGATATAAACAAGCTAGAACGAGTTCAACGTAGAGTTACCAAAATGATACCTAGCCTAAAGAACAAACCATACGAAGAGCGTCTTAGAGAATTAAATCTATTTCCTTTAACCCAGCGCAGATTAAGGCGACTTAATTCAAGTGTTCAAAATCATCAAAGGCATCGACAATATGAACTGTAGTAAGTACTTCACTATCGACCAATCTAATTACACGCGGGAAACGGTTGCAAAATTATTGGTAAATCTTTTAACTCGCACGAATCTAAGAATTTCTTCTTCAATCGAGTTGTCAACTTGTGGAATGGGCTTCCCCGAGACGTTATAGACTGCAGCACCGTTGATTCATTTAAATTCCGCCTAGACAAATATCTCGCATCAAACCCGCGACTGACTGCGTTTGTAAATGAATAACTTTATCCTCCCCTCAGTTACTAACCCATATGTCCCCTACTAACTTCCTAGTCCTGCCACGTTAGTGGCAGGGCAGTAGTTCCCTTTCCAATGTTCCCTTACCCACTCTAAACCACTGTTTGGTCACTTGATCCTCAGTGTTTTGGAGGACAAGCAACCTAGAAGGGTCACTAGACCTGTTGTTGCTTGATTTCCTTTGTACTCCTTTGTACCTACCTACCCCTTCTAAACTGACCATTTTCCACACCTCACGTACACTACCCCCTCGTGTCCTACACTTCTAACTACAATGATGATGAACAGGAATATACATTCATATTAAAAACACCCATGCCCTGTCCCTAGGTTGAGCCAATGCCAACAAATCAGACAGCCATATATCTATGTATGTTCTTACATCCGAGAAGTAGATGTTATATATCTTAGAAGTTAAAACACCCACGCCTGTCCCTAGACCTCGTATATCATTTCCCATGACGAGTATAGATATATGTAACCCGTGCTCAGTCGCCCCTTGCATTGTTCCTCTAGTAACTAAGTGTCTCTATAATATTAACTGCCACCAGTATTGATACGACATAGCGGCACTGTCCTTGTGTCGTATTGTGCCAAGTGCAGATCAACCAGGTTTCATCACCTTATTAGGACGACGACTATAATGTTGTCGTTCATCGATGTATTCAATCCTTAGGTTACGTATTAATATTAACATTCCCTAACATATCTTGTCTTGCCAGACTAAGTTTCTGAAGACCCATCGCCCCCATAAATCTATGTATTCAATCCTTAGTTTAAGTATTAATATTAACATTCCCTAACATATCTTGTCTTGCCAGACTAAGTTTCTGAAGATTCATCGCCCATAAAATCTATGTATTCAATCCTTAGGTTAAGTATCTTTATCCGCCATTGTGTTCACCTTTTTCCATTTACTTTTCCACAATTGTCATACGTCTTCCACTTACCTCCTTCGTATCCACAGTCCACACTACGCCATTTTACTTCGTGTCCTACACCTCTTACCCGCCCGATTCTACCTACACGATGATGAACAAGAATATACATTCATATTAAAAACACCCATGCCCTGTCCCTAAGTTGAGCCAATGCCAACAAATCCGACAGCCATATATCTATGTATGTTCTTACATCCGAGAAGTAGATGTTAAAAACCACATGTCCAAACTCATAAGAAATTAAGATACCCACGGGTACACCATGATATAGAACCATTGCCCCCATAAGACTTAGACAGCCATGAATACAGATGTTAGCCACCATGCTGTAACTCCAATTCTTACCCCAACCAGAGATTGTATAGATAACCTTTGTTACCAGTATCCATCATAGTATTCCGAAACAATAACGAAGTACCCCTACGAACTGCCTTTCTTTGGTCTATATTTCATAGAAAACGCAGTTCCCAGGGACACCTAGACGTACAAGAAATCGTGTCAAATAATAGGTCCATAACCCCTCGTATTGACGAGTAATAATACACCATGTTTTTCCCTACTTTATCCACAGTCAAGCACACACCTACAGTTAACCTCCTTCTCCCCCACTGCCCCACAGTCCACATGATTCTATCTTTTCCAGACTCATCCCCCAGTAGCATTTGGCTAACGTACTTTCACTGTCCTTTCAAAACTCCAATATCAACTGCAGCCTAATGCCATCCCCACGCCCAGAGACCTTAGGGTCAAATTTCCCTGTAGCCCCCCTGAGCTTCCCTCCCTCTCATTAAAATACCACGCGCTTCTCGACTCTTGTCCGACCTAGCCTCTCTCTCATACCTCTTGAAGATCCTTGATTTTTCCGTTGCTAACGCTCTCCAACCTTTTATATATATACTCCTATCCAGCCTGCCTTCACTTAGTAGGCCAGAACAACATTAGAACTTTACTAACCCCTTGCATGCCATCTATTCTCTTACAACCCATTCACAACCCTGCACCCAATGGTCGTCGGTGCGAGGCTCGCCGCCTCGCCAGTAACTAACTTCTATTGCCAAACTTCCAGATAAATGTGGCAGAGTTAGCAACCAGTCTCCACCACATCCAGCAAACCATGCAATTAACAACCAACCGATTACAACCAGCTAGCCAAGGCACCTTCGGTTTTGATATTAAGAACACCCACATCTGTCTCATAAACAGAGGGTTATTACAAACACTGGTGATATGGCAAGCCCCTAGCCACAGCCGCCGGACAACCATCCCAGAGAGAGAGCGCCCGGCTACCCCTTTTTACCCACCCGAGGAGGGAGACCCCCACCCCCGCGGAGGTATACCTGACCCCTGTTTTGACTTCCGGGTCATTGCCAGGTAGCCTAGGAATTCTTCCTATCAATGAACTAACCATGCATGTCTAACCCCCTTACTCACCTCTCTTTACCCACAATAACCCATTCACCTGTTTTGCATACTCGGATAGTCAAATTAGCACCTCAGCTATGCAATAGAACGAAGACTGAGTAATATAAGAGAGACGCCCCTATCACAGCTGTCCCAGTCCTCCCCGCAAAGTAGATCCAGTCTCCCTCCCATAAATACTTCCAGTATAGCCAAAATAGTACCTTTTACTAAGGCTCAGTTATATCACAATATGAAGGCTTCCATAGCCATGTGCCACAACAGTAATCACCATCTTACCTAGTCCCCATATCTATTGAGAGCTCAAATAAGTCCATAAGACTCGAGATCCCTATTGCCTACAGGGTCCAGAACCGAGCCTATAAACCTAGCTCCCGCCCCCAGTCAAATCAGTTGAAAGTTAGACACCAACCAGTGGTCACTACCCTGAAGTTAACCTCTAGCTCTGCCCTTGTGTTGTTCCTGAGTTGAGAGATTCCAGAGCCGGCAGACTCCGTGGCAGAGAAGACAAATAGAAGCATCT
The DNA here is from genome assembly GCA_032716605.1 of Paralithodes platypus. Lineage (NCBI taxonomy): Eukaryota > Metazoa > Arthropoda > Malacostraca > Decapoda > Lithodidae > Paralithodes > Paralithodes platypus. The sequence goes on along the minus strand of CM064533.1, from coordinate 18,719,323 downwards.
GTCCATGTACAAGTCCCGACGTGCACCTTATAACCTTCACACCAATGAGTGGGTATATAAGTGTGTAGCCAGCACCGATCGCCAAAAGATCCGACTTGAGAACTTCCTACATTTGGACCACCTGGACGGCCGAGGAACCAGTCGTTAGCCCCCAACATCACCGGAAGCAAGATAACCAGGACCAGACCAACAAATAATATTCAATATTCACTTTATTAGTACGAACGTGTCATAGTACGAGTTCGACATTCACTTATTAACTTTTCTATGAAGTGGCTATAACTTTGCCCAGTGTAACTCATATTTAACCATTCCATTTGGGACGTACTAAGCGTATCAGTGTTCATTAATTAACAGGCGACATTGACTCTCGTAATTACCTTATTCAGATATTAAAACCCTAGTGATATCTAACGTTCGTCCACTGATTTGTGTTCTACGTATTTCTGCCATAAGAATATAAATCTTAGATCAGTACCCCCTTGAGGTTACTAGAATTTCCGTGTTCTGAAATATACGCGTGTCTAATTCTAACTGTGAGCTGCTACTTGGGCACGCGACCTGCCAGTAAGAGATCTAATTAGTGAAATTGAATACATAAATATATTGAGGTCTTCCAGTATAATAAACCTTGCTAACTAAACCTGTGATCAGAAGAGTATACCTGAACGTTGGAAGTGGGAGACTAGGCTCCATCCAGATCCGCTAATGCTAGCAGTTCCCTTCTATTATTTGTTTTGTACGAGTATTACTATCTTTCTATGCTCTTTATTCACCTATTTAAATAAACGTTATCGTGTGTCGTGTTACCGTGTGTTTATTTTGTGTTCTCTATTCCTCATACCTTGTATTGTGCATGCAGCCTTATATACCCAGTCAGATAGAGCCCACATCACCCAAGTTAATCCTGTAGAAAAACAGGGCATAACAATAGGCATAGGCCTATATGTATTTTAGCGTTTTTTTTTCTTTTCTCCCTTATAATACATTTCAGCTCTTATTGGCATATATAGCAATGATGTATATGCTCTACCGGACCTATTAGGCCTAATAAGATCGATGGGCTAACTGTCGGTCCAAAACATCAGTATAACCAAATATTACCCTAGGCCTTTTTGAAAAATTAGGCCTAGGCTAAGTCTGGCATTTTGGCTTGGCTAGAACTGCCTGTGTAGGCATAGACATAGTAAAGTCTGGCATTTTGGTTTGGCTAGCCTGTCTAGGTGTAGACATGGTAAAGTAGAACGATATACTGTGGTTAAGGTATAAATAATACACTCCCAACTAGGCTAACAGATGATTATCAATGATCAATCCGTCGAAAATCCTTTAACTTGGGCCACTAACAGGCTTCCCTGTAGCCTAGCTAGGCTAATTTCTTATCATCAATTCACAAGATAGTCTATTCTTCTTCCTGCTGGCTGTGGTGGATCGAATTAGCCATGCTAAACAATGACAAGCTCATAAATTAAAGTATATTAGGTTCTTCTTAGCGCTTCGGTCATGTGGGTGACATATTGTTTATTTACAAAGGCCAAGCGCCTGATTGGTCAAGAGAAGCCTTGGTGAAAATAACCGAAAGGGAGCCGTAAGGAAGCTCAACGATGCGTTCGTGAATACACCTTCCGCACAGTGTTGCCATACGTACGAAAATTATCGTACATGTACGAGAATTTTACCCCTGGTACGATGTACGATAGTGTTTCTCATTATCGTACGTTTTGTACGATAATTTTACGATTTCAACAAAAACACTATTATTATATGAATTAAACCGAGATGCAACATAAATTGGGAGATAGTTCAGGGAATTACTGAACATCCAAATAAATCTTTTAGATAATCACATTGTTTCATACACGTATTAACACCTTACGAGTGGCCTATGCGGTTTATTTATGTGTACCGCCCAGCGGGGTGTTTTTAGCCAAAATAGGGCTGTTTACGTGATCATTTTCATGCCTAAATAAGACCCAGAACGTAAAACAAGTATCTATCCCTGAAAGGGCATAAACAGAGCTTTCGAATGACACCATAACGATCCTTGTATGATGGATAGTTTTCTTGCAATAACCGTGCAACGCGAGTGCAAAAAGCAGGTAATTCGGTACTTTCGGTACATAATTGAGTATGTAGCGAGTGAGAGAGGGAGGAGGGAGCTGAGATTTGTGTAAGTAGGTTCGCCGCGGTGGTCTGGAGCAGTCATACGCTCGCTAGTCTCCTGCCACCACTTGTCTCTCTCTCTCAGCCACATTACGTGCTGAAATTGCCACTCGAGTTATGTCGAGCGCCGCCACATAGTCCAGCTTTATTTAACTCGACTTAAGTGGTGGGCCGCTTTTTAAGGGTTAATAAATGAATAAAGGGAGTAAGGAAATAATCAGAATTGGAAAGGGAACTATTTAGTAGCAGTCTCTACGTTTCCAACGTAGGGCTTATGATCTCAGCCGCTACCACAGTGGGCCGATTTATCGGTACTCCCGCGAAGTAACCAAATAATCTCTAGAGTTGCACCTCAATTCACTACTAGACACGTTGTACACACTCCGAGACGACTAGGAAAGAAGAGATAGCGAAGGAGAGAAAGAATTGTTATAGTTACCCATTTAATCTAGCTGCTCTCCTCTGAGCCATGCTCCATGTTCTATGAGCCTGTGCCAGGACCTGCCAAAGTATCAGTCACTTCGCGCCCACCGTCGATGTCACACGCCTTTTTTGTCTGTGCTTCGCGAGTGCCTGCTTTGCATCCCCTTCGCTTCAACTCTTAGTGAGTGTGAGCCTTTTCAGGCTGTTGAGGTTTTAGAAGGATGTTCAGTGATGTAGGCAGCACTTTACTACGGCTTTATGGAGTGTTTATGGGTGTGCGCGTAGTGCTGGAGACGTGTTTATTTATTTGTTTTCTTCGGGGTGGTTGGTCCTCAACGCCGCGTAGCGGTCGTTGTGTGTCTATTCTACCCTCACTTTTCGGGTTCATGTTCACTTTAACTACCCTTAACGTACCTTGGGGGGGTTATGCTTCCCGCGGGATGCATTGTGTTTCTTTCCCTTTGTGACTTTTTGTTTTATTGTTTTTTCATATGACTACGTGTCGATGTTTTACAAGACTTGAGCATGAAGTTTCTCTGGATTCTGCTTTGTGTGAGCATAGGCCACATAGCCTTTATTCTCTCACAAACATGCTGCTTTGGTCTCAACTGACCTATAGCCCTTCTGACTTGTTTATTAAACTTGTCCATAGTTGGTGGTCTTGTATTTCGTTCGCATGGTTCACGCTTTTGTCAGTTCCTTTTCGTTTCCCCGGGCCTACTTGACTCGTGGATACGTGGTTCTGGTGAAATTGTTGGTCAAGCCCTAGGCTATCCTCCTTTTATTTTATTAATTTAACGTACTTGTGGGGCTTCTCGGGCAGTGTTTAGCTTTGTTACTGGGTTTTTCACTTAGAGATTGACGCTGCCCTAGTCTTTTCTCGTTTATGTGAATTGTGTAACTAGGCTAGGCCTGTGTTTTTTAACTTGAGCTGACCGCCGTCGGTTTGGGCCACATAGTCCTGTCCTTCTGTTTTCCTCTTGTCTCTACTGACTTGCTGGTTGGTCTTCTACGCTCTTGTTAAGATTCTCATTAATTGTGTGTTTAAGCTAATCGGTTTTTGCCTTGAGCTGCCCGCCGTTGGAATGATCCACACAGGTCCTTTCCTTCTGCCTTCCTTTTGTCTCCACTGACTGGGAAGTCTCGGTCTCGTAGCTCTCGGTTAAATTCTCGTTTTTCTTACAAGTCCATGTTTCTGTTCTTCCCCTGCCTGTGGTTACTTGATCACTAAAAAGGGGGGGGATGTCTGGAAACTGTACGCGATAGGGGCCCCGCTCACAGGGAGGATATGCTTGGACAAGTTGACTCGATTTTCGTGTTTACTCACGTTTTTTCGCCACACAGGCAGGGTCTTCTGGTGTCCTCAGCTCCTTCATCTTTTTAAATCCGCCCTAGGGGCGCCTTTATCTTTTTGAGGTGCCCTGTGCCTTGTCAAGGCCTAGGCCACATAGCTTTTCACTTGACTTGGTTTATGCGCCCTGTTCTGCCCCCCTCTTCATGTACCTGGACAGGGCTTTTTGGACAACGGCTGATTGGCTGTTTTCCTATCCCTTATGTCCTGTTCCTTGTGTCCTCCTTCTGTACCTGGTTCCCGCCCTACGGGCGTCCTCCTTGTATACTGGGAGGACCCAAAGACCACCTGAACAGTCCTAGGACTCGACCCAAAGTGGCGATGTCCTGTGTGTTTTGGATTCCCTCCCCGCCCCTATTTACACTTATAAGGTACTGTTGGGTTGCTCACACTTGACCTTTTCCTTCCAGCTGGTGCCCGCTCTACTGCCGGCTGTCCCTACGCCGCCGCCGCTTCGCCGCCTCCTCCCTCCGCTCTCACAGAGGGTTCTCAGGTATTTCGAAGGGTACCACTTTCCCCACGATTTTGGTTATGACCTGTTCCCAGGGTTGGGCCTCGCTCAGGGGCTTGTCCCAGCCCTGGTGTTGAGGGTCTCTGGTGTGGGTGTTTTCTTTTGACTTTCCTGTTGTACTTGCTACATAGCTTCTTACTGGATATTGTCTTATTGAGTCTTACATGCTGAATTGGCTCTACTGCCTCATATTGCCTGTCTCACCTCTACTGGTGGGTAATGCTTCCCCATTTTTCAGTGCTGTGATGCCGGCTTCTCCCTGCTCTCGGCCGACGTGTCAGCGGACGGCCTTGCGGGATCACCGGGAATGTTGCCTCCACACGGCCTGCTATGGGAAGGATGTTTACGATCCCCGCCGGTGTGGGGTGTGTCTCTCCGCTCTTCAACTGCTCGAGACTCTCCCTACGTCGGCGGAAGGACAACGGGCCGGGACGTCTCTACGCCGGTCATGGGACGTCATCTCCCGTCACGTCCAAAGGGTCCTGCACAGGGCTCCTTCCTTCCGTGAGGATGACGTCCGGGTGTTGTTAGGGATCCCACCTACCTCCGATGCTGCACGCCGTTCCCGCTCCCCTACTGTTCGTCGCTCTCGCTCTCCTCATACGGCTCGGGGCTCCCCTCCCGGGAGTTTGGGTCAGGCGGGCGGGAGGGCGCGTTCCAGGGAGCGGGCCCCCAGGCGTCATGAACATCGTGTGCCTCCCTCCGACCTCTCCATGACTTCTGGAACTTCTGGCAGGACGAAACGTCGCCGATCTCCGTCCCCTGCTGGTCGACCCCGTCTTGCTTCTCCTCACCTCAGGATGAGCCCCCCTCCTTCGCAGGCTTCCACGGTCTTCAGGGCCAAACGCCGTCCTGCCCCGCCTGCCGAGGAGGTCGTTCTCCATCCTGCACCGTCTTCTGCCACTGGTGGGGTGGAGTTCGAGCCTCTGCCTGCCTCCCAGCCTGTGAGGGGTCCCGGCCTCTTCCCTATGGCGGGCCCGGCTGTGGTGGTACCGGCGGCGATGCCCTCCACGCCTCCTCCTCAACCTGGAGGTTCCGACGCATCGATCCCTTGTGGCCAGCAGTCTCCTCCTCGTCTCCCTGACCATTTAGAAGATGTTTTTGAGATGGAGGTTGCGGATTTTGATCGGCTGGAGGACGAGGATGTGGGGGTCGACTCGTCTTCAGACGGTGCACCTGATTCGGGCCAGGAGGACCCCGACGTGGCGGCACAGTTCTCTCCACCGTCCCCTGAGTTCTCCCCGCTCACGGACCATGGGGCCCGTGGGCTCAGTGAGGCTGGTTCCCTGTCTCCTCTACAGACGTCCTTCCCTCCTGCTGCAGAGACGGAGTTACGGGTGGAGTTGGCGTCTCTTCGTCTTGAGATGGCCTCCAATAAGGCAGACATCCTCTCCTCTGTCACGGCGGCCATGGATGCAGTGGTCTCCCGGTTGGGTACTACTAACCCGGTGCCTCTGCAGACTCCGCTTGTGGCTCCTCTCCCACCTGTTGCCGACCACATCCCTTCTCGGCCTGCTCTCCCGGTCGTGGTACCGTTGACATCATCTACTTCGTCACCTGCACCTCCGACACCGCCTACGACTCCTCTCTGGCCCGTTGTTATCCCGGGCCAGGGTTTGGGGTTGTTCTCTCACCCCCTCTCCGTGCCGCCTCTCTCCAAGTTTAAGATCCCCAAAGTCAAGATGCCATCCCTGTATGGGGATTCTGTTGCTTGGAGAGCTGTGGTCGCCTCCAACCCTGAGGGGGCGGTCCACCTGCCGGCCGGAGAGTGGGCTGTGCCGGAGGGCTGGGCTATACAGGTGAATGAGAAAAACATCTTCAGGGCCATTACTCCACAGGGTCTGGTCCCTGAGGTCGATGTGAGGGTGTACCCTAACCGGCAAGACATGCGATATTTTTCATATCATCCGTCGGTCTTGCCTTACACTGCCACCAAGCCCTGGGCTGACTACTCCCGCCAAGACCTGTCTGCGGATGTCCACTCCCTCTCTGCCATCTCGGGGACGCCGTACCTCAGGAATGTGCGAGATCGGGACGGGGTCCTGATGCTCGAACTCCCGCACGTCTGTCCGGGTCCCTGGGGTGAATGGATCCGTGAGGCAGTGGAGTTTGGTCAGTCCATGGCTGAGACCTTGCCGGCCATCCCATCCATGGAATCATCTTTTCTGTCGGGCATGCTCCTTACCTCCTCGGGCTTACCTCTGCCTGTGTGGGAGTGGCTCAATGCTCCCAAACTGTCGGTGGGCCCCCTTCCGTGTTCCTTTTTCACGGCACCGGAGAAGGCGCCACTGGACCGGGACTTTAAGTTCCGTCAGCGAGCGGCGCGCCAACTTTCAACTCTTCTTGCTCAGTTGGAACTGGCGCGGGTTCACCTCCGCCTTATTGAGTCGCTGGAATCGGCTGATCATCGCCAAGGTTTTGAGCATGTCCGACGGATTACCCTGCAGCTTGCCCTCAACCCTGTTCAGGACATCCGCCACTCCCTCCATGAAGCCACTCGTTGCCGTCAACAACTTCGGGTGGCTTTCTGTAAGAAGGCCCCTGCCGACGTCCGCAACCGCCTCCTACTGACTGACCTTCTGACCCCTGGACTGTTCCCTGAGGAGGCTTGGCAAGGGGCTTTCTTACTGGCGCAGAGTGACACATACTCTGCTCAACGGAAGGTGGTGGCGAAGCCCACTTCATCCTCCTCCACCCGCGGACGCGGGGGCAGGTCTGTCGCCGGCAGAGGGCGCCAGGCTAGAGGTGTGGCCAGGGGACTGGCTCACAGGGGGCGTGGTGTACCCGCCTTCCGTGGTCGTCGGTCCCCGGATCGCCGTCCCCGTCAAGAGGGGATGCGGCGCTGGCAGGCGCAGGGCCCCAGTTCCTCCGCTGCCAGACACAGCCTGGAGGGGGATAGGCCGGAGCGCGAGGCTCGTCCGTCGTTTCGGCGGGGCGGGGGGACGTCTGGAGGAGGACGTGGTGGCTCTAGCTCCCACTACGATAAGTCCAAGAGGGGCTCCGCGCCAAAAAACGCGTAGTTCCTCCTGGCCAGTCCCCTCTTCCCTCCCCCGACCATCTCGTCGAAGCGGTGATGGGCCTGACGCACGGCGCCCGCACCGGCTTCTTCCGCCCCCACTACCGGCAATGGCCCCGCCGGTCGTGGGCGCGTCGGGTGGTCAAGAAGGGTCTGACTTGGAGGTGGAGGTCCAGGCCTCCTCTCAGGTGCCCTCCCCGACAGCGACCAGTGTCTCAGGAAGTGGCCCAAGTGATCATGTCCATGCACGAGGAAGGCGTTATCAGGGAAATATCTTCTACACAAAAGGTATTTCTGTCTCATGTGTTTCTGGTCCCAAAGAAGGACTGCGCTGCTATGAGGCCGGTGGTAGATCTCTCAGTCGTCCTCAACTCTCACATTGTGTACACCCGTTTCCGCATGCTCACCATCAACCAGGTACGCCTGGCACTCAAGCCCTTGTCTTGGGTGGTCACCCTGGATCTGAAGGATGCTTATTGGCATGTGCCGATGGCTCCTCGGTTCCAGGGCTGCCTAGCACTGCAGTCGGATCAACGGGTGTTCCAATTCACCAGACTACCATTCGGCCTCAACATAGCACCGCGGGTCTTCACCAAACTGGTGAAGCAGGCTCTGACCCCCTTGCTCTTACAAGGGATTCAGATCCTGTTTTACCTGGACGATTGGCTCATCTCCGCAGACTCTCTCACACACTGTGTACAAGACACGCTCACTGTGGTCAGACATATCACAAACCTGGGGTTCAAACTAAACATTCCCAAGTCCTGCCTCTCACCGTCACGAGAAGTGACGTGGGTGGGCTTGCACTGGGATCTCCAAAGCGCCACCGTTTCCCAGAGTCGTGTGAATGCGGCGAAACTTCGAAGGAAGCTCTTTGTCGTGTTGCACTCGGTCTCGATAACACGAAAAATCTGGGACTCCCTACTAGGGTCTTTGAATTGGGCGTCTCTGACCGTGCCCTTGGGCCGGCTCCGACTAAAACGCCTCATTCAGCTGGGCAACAGGCACTTCCCTATCTCGCCCCCTTACCGTTTGTGGACGGTACCGCGCTCAATACATCTGAGACTGACACACTGGGTCGCTCGGGGCACGCTCTCTGCGGCTGTGCCCTGGACTGCTCCTCCGCCGACCATCTGGGTAGACACAGATGCGTCGAGCGAGGTGGGGTGGGGCTATCAATCAGACATGGGACATCAAAACCACGGCAGGTGGTCGGGGCTCTCACACTTCCACATCAATGCCCTGGAACTGTTGGTACCGTTGTTCTTCCTGCGGGATCACGGACTGGCCCTCACGGGCAAGTCGGTGGCCTTCAGGATGGACAACATGTCCGCGGTTCATTGTATCCACAAGCAGGGCTCCTCCAGGTCTGTTGTGCTCCAAGACCTGGCGGAGAAATTGTTTTACCTGGCCGATCATTACAGCATCACCCTGCATGCGACTTACCTGCCCGGGACGGCCAATCTTTGGGCGGATGCTTTGTCGAGAGGACAGAGCACCAAGGTAGAATGGTCATTAAGACAAAGCGTTTTCGACGACCTCGCAGCCTCCTGGGGCCATCCGCAGGTGGACTTGTTCGCCTCCTCTGGGACGAACAAGCTGCCGGACTACCTCACCCGCTGGACTTGTACTCAGGCGGGGGGGCCGGATGCCTTCAGCGAGGACTGGAGCAGGTGGCAGTCAATTTACGCTTTTCCACCGCCCGACGCACTGCTTATGTGCAAAGTCCTACACAGGCTGAGAGAGTACCGTGGCAAGGTTTGGTTAATCGCGCCCCTCTGGCCGGCCCAAGCCTGGTACGCTCAGCTGAAGCGATGGTGCCCGAGTCCCGTTCCCCTGTCTGTCTCAGACTTCCACTTGGGACAGATTGGAGACCTAGGGACCTCGTTGGCATTCGCATCGTGGATGTTTGTGAGGCAGGGTGGTTACCGAAATATGGACGTTGCTTGACTGATATGCTTAATCAGCACTGGACTAAGGCTACTTGGAAGACTTACGAGTCTCATTGGAATACTTTCACTAAATGAATCAATGACACCGAACAAACAGTTCCGTCGGTTTCGTTAGTCTTCCATTACCTTAATCACTTGTTTGCGACACGCACATACATGTACAACACCATTAAGAACCACCTGTCCGCTATTAGGGAGCCTTTTGAGACCTTGACGGGGCTGGTGCTCCCTCACAAGGAGCTGTCTTTTTTCATGAAAGCCTGCTTTAGGCTCAGACCGCCCCCACGCCAGATACCGCCTCAATGGTCTCTGGCGAAGGCTCTCAGGCTCCTTATCTCACCCATCTACACCACTAACCCAACACCTGTTCATCTGCTTGATAAAACTTTGTTTCTTTTAGCGTTGGCTACAGGAGAGAGGGTCTCGGAGTTGGCTGCCATGTCGAGGGCCCCGAATTGCATGAGTTTTTCGCCTTCCTTGGGGTCAGTCACTTTGGCCCTTTCCGTTCATTTTATGGCCAAGAATGAACGTGAGGCGCACATTTTTAAGCCGTTTACTGTACCAGCTTTAAAATGTGGGAGCACGCATCATCCGCTATGCCCGGTAAGAGCCTTGCATACGTATGTGCGTGCCGCTGTGCCGACGTCGGGGACGGCGCTCTGGTTGGCCCCTAAGACAGGGACACGGTTAGGCAAACGTGCTGTGGGACTTCATTTACGCCATGTCATTACTGCGAGTAATCCCCTTACGAAGGGCTCCGCTCATGATGTCCGCTCTTATGCAGCGACTGTGAGGTTTCTCAACAATTCCTCACTTTCGGATATAGCCGACACAGAGTTATGGTCCTCCCACAGCACTTTTGTCTCATCGTACCTGTCCATGTCCACTGCCAGGCCAGGTGTGCCTTGTGTTGCGTTAGGCCAATGTGTCACGTGATTCATCTCCATCCTGTGTCTCTTCTCATCCCATACTGTATTTTCTTCCTTTCCCTACACTGGGGGGGGGGGGTTATTTTGTATGATTGTACAATGCCTTTCTCTCTTTCATTTTACATGTATGTCATCCCTGTTCGTCTTAAGGTTATCTCTCTTCCTTCTTTACGTATAGACTCTACTGTCTAGGGGTTACTTGTTTGGTATGTCTATGCCTCATACCCGGTTTTTGTAATTAAAGAGTGTCCTTGGAGATCTTCCGCCTACTGTGCCTTGCCTTCAGATTCTTGTCTTCATGTACAACTTGCCTTCATTCTTCCCATATTGGTGTGCCATTCTCCGGTCGACATGACCTATTCCTTAGCCTGCTGCGGCACTTTTAAGACCCTAGACTGATACTGGTAACATGTACTTCCTTAATATGCACCGTACTGTTACGCTCTTTTTCTGATAATAAACTGATTTGTTTATTTGTGTCTTTTCTTGGTCCTCTGCTTGTGCTACGGCTTGGGGTTTATGGTTTATTGGATGTCCGCCTCCAATTTGGGATTCAAGCCCTACGTTGGAAACGTAGAGACTGCTACTAAATTGGGAGGTTTGACGACCTCCCTTATAACCAAATAAGGAAAACCTCTTATTTGGTAGCAGTCTCGGAGTATCCAACGACAGAGTATCCCGCCCTCATGCCGATCCCCTGCCCATCCAATCTAAACTGATTACTTGATACCTCGATACTTTGGCAGGTCCTGGCACAGGCTCATAGAACATGGAGCATGGCTCAGAGGAGAGCAGCTAGATTAAATGGGTAACTATAACAATTCTTTCTCTCCTTCGCTATCTCTTCTTTCCTAGTCGTCTCGGAGTGTGTACAACGTGCCTAGTAGTGAATTGAGGTGCAACTCTAGAGATTATTTGGTTACTTCGCGTGAGTACCGATAAATCGGCCCGCTGTGGTAGCGGCTGAGATCATAAGCCCTACGTTGGATACTCCGAGACTGCTACCAAATAAGAGGTTTTCCTTATTTGGTTATAAGGGAGGTCGTCAAACCTCCCAATATAACACATCTGATACAACCGAGGATTAGAAAGAATAGTTCATAATTATTTAGAACAATAGGCCTAGCCTACTAAATAAAGTTTTGTAAGCGTTTCTTAAAAATAACTTATTCATTTTTATTAAAGTATTAATGGTAGACCTGTAAACCAGTATTACATTGTTATTTATTATCTTTATGTTGAATTTATTTTGGGCATTACGAATTAAATTAATAAATGCTTAACAACATTCCCTTTATATATATATATATATATACAGTGTATATTTTGTTTGTTTTATAGATGTTTAGGTGACAATCACCACGGTCGATCTGGGGATCCGCCGCTGATGAGCTCGTCCTGGAATCTTTACGACTCTGAATCTTACGATTCTGTACAGGACTGAACATGCCATTTTTATCGGCAATAGCTCAGAGAAGAGTGTTGAGAGGGGAGAAGGGGTGTTGGAGAGAGAGGAAGGTGTTGGAGTGGCTTTGTTATGTATGTTTTGTCTGTATACGTCGTCAGGATGTCCCCTGACTGGGTGCAAGCATGTGAAACATGCTAGGACGTACTACCGCACCCACTAAATGTCCGCCGTGGCAGGGATTCGATCCCGGGTCTTTCAGATTCACACGCGAGCGTGCTCACCACTTGATCACCACGGCCCCGTATATATATATATATATATATATATATATATATATTAGTGTGTACGATAATTTTGGTGCAAATTCCATAATTTTGTGGTCGCAATATGATAATTCAGCATTTAGAATCTGGCAACACTGCAAGTTCCGCACTCCCTTAGGAACGATCGTAGGATGCTGTACGACATCGCACGCTACAACCGTTAGTGAATCTGGGTCCTGGATAGTGAGTAGCCTAGAGTTGAATACCCAATAAAAAACTGAAAACTGTTGGATATTGGACTTTGGACATTGGACTTTGGACATTCAAACATTACTGGATATTGAGTAGCCTATAGAGTTGAATATCCGATAAAACCTGAAAACTGTTGGATATTGGACTTTGGACATTCAAACATTACTGGATATTAATTAGCCTAGAGTTGAATATCCAATAAAAACCTGAAAACTGTTGGATATTGGACTTTGGACATTCAAACATTACTGGATATTGATTAGCCTAGAGTTGAATATCCAATAAAAAACTGAAAACTGTTGGATATTGGACTTTGGACATTCAAACATTACTGGATATTGATTAACCTAGAGTTGAATATCCAATAAAAACCTGAAAACTGTTGGATATTGGACTTTGGACATTGGACTTTGGACATTCAAACATTACTGGATATTAATTAGCCTAGAGTTGAATATCCAATAAAAACCTGAAAACTGTTGGATATTGGACTTTGGACATTCAAACATTACTGGATATTGATTAGCCTAGAGTTGAATATCCAATAAAAAACTGAAAACGGTTGGATATTGGACTTTGGACATTCAAACATTACTGGATATTGATTAGCCTAGAGTTGAATATCCAATAAAAACCTGAAAACTGTTGGATATTGGACTTTGGACATTGGACTTTGGACATTCAAACATTACTGGATATTGATTAGCCAAGAGTTGAATATCCAATAAAAACCTGAAAACTGTTGGATATTGGACTTTGGACATTCAAACATTACTGGATATTGATTAGCCTAGAGTTGAATATCCAATAAAAACCTGAAAACTGTTGGATATTGGACTTTGGACATTCAAACATTACTGGATATTAATTAGCCTAGAGTTGAATATCCAATAAAAACCTGAAAACTGTTGGATATTGGACTTTGGACATTGGACTTTGGACATTCAAACATTACTGGATATTAATTAGCCTATAGAGTTGAATATCCAATACAAACCTGAAAACTGTTGGATATTGGACTTTGGACATTCAAACATTACCGTACTGGATATTGAGTAGCCTAGAGTTGAATATATATATATATATATATATATATATATATATATATATATATATATATATATATATAATTTATTTTATATAACCTATTATTTTATTATTTATGTTTTTATTTTTTTTATTTACTTTATTAGGCTTTTTGTTTTCCCCTTCCCTGTTGTGTATTTGTTGTTGCTGTTCCCCAGGCTGTCTAACCGAACAGCCCCATGGTCCCGAGCAAGGCCAAGGCCATAAACGAGCACCCCTTCCCGACTGTATTATATGCCTATGTCAAATATTATGTTGTATATACGTATTATATACCGGTACTCTATATATATCTATAATATGTCCACCCAACCAACCCGGAAAACAAAATCAAATTAATAATTTATTACAAATCCCCCAAGACCTCCAACCTCGTTCTCCGCTACAAACCAGCCTCCACCAAGATAAAGAGCCCGATGACCGACGATCACGTCATTTACCAACATACCTGTAATTATGAGGACTGTGGACCTCATTCCTATATTGGTATGACGCAGACTCGTCTTTCACGTCGGTTAACTCTTCACCTTCAGGCTGGAGCCATCAAAGACCACTATCTCACCCCTAACCACCCTCACCTCACACGCAACGAGTTAGAGAAACACACCACCATACTCGATAAAGAAAGTGATCCAAGGAGATTACCTATACTCGAAGCTTTATATATCCAAGCCTTACATCCCAACATCAACAACCAAACTCTGGACCTTCAGATCCTTCCTTCTGCCATAAGGCACTACCCTACAGGACCTAACACCCCTCCTCGCCCCCCGGTGCCCTTGACGCAGCCCCCCGCGCTACCTCCTTCAGCTTCGTCTTCTGCAGGCGCCACACAACTTAGGCCACGCCCCTCGACACGCAGCCAATCAGCTTCGACCCCACCTATCGACCACCATCCCGCATCCAGTGCGCATGCGTGAAGCGGTTACCCCCTTTCTCTCTCCTAGTTTAGCCTTCCACCAATCGCAGACTTTTGCCCCCTGTTTTCCGCCTCCTCTGATCCTCCACCCTCTATATATACCCTTCCTGTTTAACTTTTATATAATTCCTTCCTTACTTGATAATGCTGGTTGTCCAGTGAAACGCGTCGTATATCCTGTATCTTCATGTACTTTAATGTAACCCTGTACCACCATGAATTTTGCTCATCTCCTTCATCTACTTCCTGCCACCCAGCGAAAACTTATCAGAGACCTGGAAACTTTGAATAATAAAATTTCCAACGCAGAAATTGCCATTTCTTTCAACCTCGTATGTATTAAAGAAAATATATATATATATATATATATATATATATATATATATATATATATATATATATATATACATACACACACAACTCCATGGACTGCCACTATCACTTCCACCACCTAAAACTATGCTCACACAAGTAAAACCTTCATGGTCCCCTAGCTCCCACCTTTCCACCTTAATAATCACCATGAAACTGCCACCCGGGCAATAGAGAATACACAACGTCCTTGCCTGCCACCTCAAGTCAAACCAACCTGATCAGATGAAACACAGCAAAAAGTACCGCCTCGTAAAAATAAAAACTGGAAGTTGCAGATGCAACTGCATATCAGCTACACACCAACTCACCTTACTTTTATTAGCTCATAAACTTAAACTACTCCTGGCAGTACCAACATTAAATCCACCGAAACCAACATTACAACAACTATACTACCACAGCCTTCACCATCCAAATCTAGCCCAACAATGGCTTCATCAGCTATTCTACCAGTACCATCATCTCCAACTCTCCCACTTGCCTAACCAGGAAATCGAAACCCATATAAAACCCATTGTTTTTATCCTAATCCACATCAAGCAGCCATAAAACAGCTACCCCAGCACACAGATCACCTGCCCCTTATCTTGTCTCCTCCACGCTTCACCGTATCCACTAAATCAGGCCACACCAGTAGACACCCAGCTATTCAATTTTGAATGGTTTCCCTCACAAAGTAAGAAAACAACACCCACAATGCCTATCTCTTCAACCACAAAAATGTCTGTAGCTATTCTTGCAAAACGAATTACAACAACCAAACCAGCTCAACTGAATTAGTCAACAAATACACCAATATTGCAAAGGCTTACAATATGATTATGACCTCTGTTGAGTTCTATACCGCAACTTGCAATGCCTTAAACAGACGAGTATAGTGTGATTTAAATAGTTTTGTTTTATTCATGCTTATCTATTTCGTGTCTTAATTAGGGTTCATGTAGCCATCTCCTTGACTCTCTCATTGAAAATTATTAGTGCCGCATTTTCCTACAGCTGATGTTATGTGAAAGTTGTAAATGAGCTTAATAATTGTATATCCACCTCCAGGTTTTCACTTGAATACTTTAACTCTTTCTCTCTCGACCGGATCTTTAATTGCAAATAATACCTGCTCCTTCATAAAACCCGCAGTATTACCATACAGTATACCCATCCTGTATAGTAGAATTAGACCATTTATCATATGCTCCCTAGTTATGTCTTAAGTGTCATAATTTGTTTTTAAAAGATGATTTATACAATAGGGTGATATTATGTAATTGATGTTAAACGCTATATAAAACCTATACTTGCTTAGAAATGCAAACTCATTGCATTGCTATTAATCAATACCACTTCCAATTCTATATTCTATATTATTATTGTACTGCAAGTGTCCTGCTGAAAGATATTTACCTTAATGTGGTTGCAAGGTTTACGTGTTAATTTATATATTTTTGTTATGCCCTGATTTTATTCAGGTTTAACTATTAGTTCAGGTGAGTTCTTTAGAGACTGGGAATTCCAAGTTCATACAAGTACATAATTTATAATGAAGACAATAGAGGATACATATGCCAAAATATAGTTTGTAATACAGCTTTATTTCACTTATTCCCTAAGTACATATTATTGAACAAGAATGTGTTAACATGAGATCATAAATGGTAGGCTACAACTTAATTAAATATATTATAGCACGATCGCGGATCTACTGTAGATGGAGATCAGGTATGCTCAATGCGGCTTAAATTGAATTTCCTTTCTTTAGGATCAAATCAATATTCTCCTTTCGAAAGATTGTATAAACACTTAATCAGTTACCTTAATGTTCACTTTACCCGTAACTTGGGTATAATCAGCTACTGTACTAGTATTTGACGAGGTTAAGATAAGTCACTATATTTCTTTTCTATGAATATATATCCTTGCACATTGGTATACTAAGCAAGATTGAATTCAAGTTTTGTGGACTCTAAAATATTTTCACTGGTCGGTATAAATTCAGTGTTAGTTTAGGCGAAAATCCGTCTTATTTGGATTTAATTATCTTTACTATGTTAGGAAGGCGTAGTAACTGATTTTAACTTTGATACACTTGTAGAGGGAATCTGTTTCTATAGATTCTAATTTATGTACACTTTGAATTATTTTCTTAAAAATAAGGAGTTTATTGGTCGGAAATATGACAGTGGACAGAAGAGGTACGAATAGCTGTGGAAGAAAAGAAGAAAGCATATAGAGAGTGGTTGGGTAGCAGAGGGAATGAAGATTCCGAGAGACAGAAACGAGCGAGGTACGTGGAGAGTAAGAGGGTGGTGAAGAGAGTAGTGAAGGAAAGTAAGAGAAGAGTAGATGAGGAATTTGGAAGGAATCTGAGTGTAAAATGGAGGGAGAGTAAGAAACTGTTCTGGAAAGAAGTCAAGAAAGTTAGGGAAGGTAGCAAGGGAAACAGTAAGGGTGTGAAAGATAAGAATGGGAGAATGCTAGCCGAGAAGCAAGAGAGAGTCGAAAGATGGAGGGAGTACTTCAGTGAGTTGCTAAATGAAAGGAATGAAGAGCCAGCAAACATAGCTGGATATGGTATGGGAGGGAGAAGAAGAGAAGTAGTGGAGGAGGAGGTGGGGATCAGGAGGTCAGAAGTGTGGGAAGCCATGAAAAGAGTGAAGTTGGGGAAAGCACCAGGAACAGATGGAGTGTGTGGGGAAATGTTGAGGTATGGTGGTGAGATAGTGATAGAATGGGTATGGAAAATGTGAAAACTAGCATGGGAGAAGGGGAGTGCACCCGATGACTGGAAGACTGGCATAATAGTCCCCCTATATAAGGGCAAAGGGGAAAGAGGAGTGTGTGGTAACCACCGAGGAATATGTCTTCTAAGCGTAGTAGGGAAGGTATACAGTAGGGTAGTGATTGAGAGAGTGAGAGTGAGAACGGAGAAATGGATAGGCGACGAGCAGGGAGGTTTTAGGAAGGGAAGAGGATGTGTAGATCAGATTTTTACCTGAATTGTGTTGTGGAGAAGTATCTGGAGAAGAAACAAAAGGTGTATGTTGCCTTTATGGACTTGGAGAAGGCCTATGACAGAGTGGATAGAGAAGGTTTGTGGAAAGTACTTAGAATATACGGAGTAGAGGGCAAGTTGCTGAAAGCAGTGAAGAGCATGTATGAGGGTGCAAAGGCGGCAGTACGTGTGGAGAGTGAGCAGAGCGAGTTCTTTGACCTGAATGTTGGTTTGAAACAGGGGTGTGTGATGTCCCCGTGGTTGTTTACTGTATATATGGATGGAGTTATGAAAGAAATACTATCAAGAGCAGTGGATGTTGGTGTATCGCTGAAAAGGGAGGGAATTGAGTGGAAGCTACCTATACTGCTGTTTGCGGATGATACAGTTCTGATGAGTGATAATGAATGGGAGTTGCAGGGTCTGGTAAATGAGTTTGGAACAGTGTGCGAAAAACGGAATTTGAAGGTAAATACGGGGAAGAGCAAGGTTATGGTCTTCGAAAGGGGTGAAGTCACAGAGTGTGAGGTGAAGCTGAACGGTCAGGCTATGGACATCGTCAACTCTTTTAAGTATCTGGGCAGTGTGTTGAGTAAAGATGGGACTATGGATGAAGAGGTGCGGGAGAGGGTACAACAGGGGAAGAGGGTTGTAGGAACGCTAAAAGCAGTAACAAGAAATAGGGTGGTCAGTATGGAAGTGAAGAAGTCCTTGCATGACAGTGTGGTAATCCCGACACTGACTTACGGAAGCGAAGCATGGACGTTGGTTGAGAGACTCAGACCAAGAGTGAGAGCAGTGGAAATGAATTACTTAAGGAGTGCGTGCGGAGTTACATGGAGGGATAGACAGACTAATGAGGAAGTAAGAAGGAGGTGTGGTGTGGAGGTAGATGTGCTGGAAAGTGTGAAAAGGAACAACTTGAGATGGTTCGGCCATATGGAACGTATGGAAAGCGAGAGAATGACTAAGAGGGTGTATGAGAGCGAGGTGGAGGGACAGAGGGGGAGAGGTAGACCGAATATGAGGTGGAAGGATGGAGTGAGGAAGTACATGAACGAAGGTGGTGCTGGTTGGGGGGAGGGGCATCGACTGACTGGGGACAGAGGTGCATGGGGGCGGTTCGTTCGTGGCCACCCCTTCGGGGATCACGGCGTCAGGCAATAGATAGATAGATAGAAATATGACAGTAATTTTTATGCGAAATCCGTCTTATTTGGATTTGATTCCTTATTTAAGTTAGAGAGGTGTACTAAACGAATTTAACACTGGTACACTATTATAGGGAATCTGTTTCTATAAATTCTCGTTGATGAACACTTTGAGGAGTTATTTCTAAATAAGGAGTTTAGCAAACTCTGAATATTTTTATCACTTTTTGAACTCGAACTTATTTCTGCCTCGTCACTGGCATCGACTTAGGTATCTTTTCTTAGAGATGTAGAACACTAGCTGCTTGAAGTCTTCTGAGTCTCCGTAGGCCGTCCAGGTTGGCCGGTCGTGTGAAGTAATTTTACAGATGGGTTAATGGGTGTGGGGTCTTAACCCGTGGAGCCCCGGCTAGTTTTGTAATGTTTGTTCACCAGAACCCGGCCGGTTTTCAAAAAATGGTTTTATTCCAGAAACAATAGCGAATGGGTTAGGAATGAAGGAAAAACCACGAAAAACCGCTCAAAAAGCTTAAAGAATGGTCCTACAGAGCCCCCGAAAACGTATTTTACAAGAGTAAAAAATTGAAGGCAATTACCCCAAAAAAACAGGTTATTGCGCGCTCACGCGCACGCACGTGGACTTTGAGAGTTTTCAACCATCGGCACGGTTGCGTGGGATACGTACACAGTTCCCATACAAATCTGAGCCCTCTTGAGTGGCTACACCTGAGGTTACGGTCGGCGCAATTAGGGTGACGCGTCAGACGCGTCTCTGGGGCTGTGCGTTACATACATCGCCGACGCGTCAGACGCGTCGCTGGGGCTGTACGGGTTAAATATGGCTCCGTAACTCGTACTTAAACAGTTGGGCACCATATCGGAGTAACGCGAGTATTTGAGCCTATAGCTTTATAATTTATACTCGTCTATCCTGACCTTTATATTAACCAGTGATGAAGTTCTAGTAACCCGGGAACTGCGGGGAGACTCTTAAGAGTTCCCCCGGCGGACTGCGGGAAGACTCTTAAGAGTAAGGGGAAAAAAAATCCATTTAAAACACCCCCCAAAATTTTTGTTTTTGTTTTTATTTTTTTATTTTTTTTATTTTTTTTTGCCCCTGGGCCATGCCAAATATCACTCCTCCACCTCCCCTCCTTCCCCACTTTCCTCCCCTCCTTCAGTTATCACCTATTTTCCCTGTTATTCCCTTATTCTGTGGTCTATTGTCATCACTGTTACCAAGAGTGGGAAAGAGCGAGAGAGAGACTATTGCGTAACAGTGTCTCTCCAGACAAGGGAGGGGAGGAGGGAAGGGAGGTTGCCTCAGCCATACATTATGTAACTCCCGGCCTGTATCGCCGACTTTGACCATCCAAACGCTGTTTCCACTTGTTTTATTGATGTAACAGGTTAATACCTTTATAATTAACCTATAATAGGCACATATGGATAAGTATTAATGCTATTTATGGTAAAATAACGATGTTAGTGATGGGAACAGCTCAAATACGTCAGCACAGGAGTGTGGTGTCTCATACCCCCCATGTGCACTTCTTAGGTTAAGGTACTCTTGAAATGGGGTCTTTAATATCGTGCCTCAGTTATGACGGAATAGCATGATATCGGACGAACACAAGAAGATTTTAGTACTTATCTTCTTGACTGTCTCTAACCGTTTTAAGAGGTTCAAGGAACTCAGGGCGGTGTTTTAACCTTTTAGTTGCCATGTCTAATGGGATGCCACAGACGAAATGCACCTAGGACTTGTGAGGTTCTCGCCAAGCCCTTATAACACAAAAGATCGTGGGCTGCCAAGATCTGTGAGAAGTGGGAGTGTAGACTTTCACTAGTAAAGTGTTGAGGGATAGGGATGCGTGAGTACCTCAATTTTACTAAGGAAAGTGTAACTTAAGAGAAGGCGACTATGTTAAATACTGGGATGCCAATACTAACAAACTTCCTCTAATAAGACACTTGTGAACTTTCAATAGTGAAAGTATTGAGGAGTAGGGATGCCTGAGTTCCTCAACTTTCAACTAGGGAAAGCGTAACCTAGAGAAGGTGGCTATGTTAATCACTGGGATGCCAGTAATAAAACGGTTCCTTTTATAGGGCACAGTTACCGTAACTACAATATCAAGAGTAGAAGTGGAGGGATGCACTTCAAGCTTTAATATTGCCGATACAGCCTATGTTAGCCTATGTTAACTGATGGGATGCCACAGTTAACAAAGATCCCTTAACCTAAGAAGTGCGCATGGGGGTAATTAGAAACGTCCCCCTGTGCTGACGTATTTGAGCTGTTTCCATCACTAAAATATTCATTTTACCATAAATAGCATTAATACTTATCCATACGTGCCTATTATGGGTTGATTATAAAGGTATTAACCTGAAACAACAATAAAATGAGTGAAAACAGCGTTTGGATGGTCAAAATCGGAGATATAGGCCGCGAGTTATATAATGTATGGGTGAGGCAACCTGCTTTCCCGCCAATTTCCCCCAAGGCCACTGAGACACAGTCGATCGATATTCTCTCTCTCTCTCTTGCACTCGTTTGCTAACACTGATGACAATGCCCTGCTTGCAACTCGCTAATGTTAGCACGAAAATATACCTCAGAATAAGGGAATAACAGGGAAAATAGGTGATAACTGAAGGAGGGGAGGAAAGTGGGGAAGGAGGGGAGGTAGAGGAGTGATATTTTGCATGGCCCAGGGGCCCCAATTTTTTTTTTTTTTTTTATTTCTCTGACTCTTAAGAGTCTTCCCGCAGTCCGCCGGGGGAACTCTTAAGAGTCTCCCCGCAGTTCCCGGGTTAATAGGTTTTCTTTAACTCACAGACAGTGTAAGGACTTGGTGCCGTACATCCAACTGAATGGAGGGGTAATCTTGAGGTTTCTCAACTTGGGATGACAGTGATCAAGAAGCCTCAAAATTGCTTAACCCTTTCACGCTTTTATGACACAGAGGTTGCCAGATTAGCAATAATAAATAGAAATCTCTCACTCTTATACAGTAGGGTCTCACATAAAACGAGTATATGGTCGATAAACGAGGGCGTTTTATGCGATTTCGTTTTATGTGAACACGGCATTTTGGTGGCCCAATATCGTCAATGTTCACTGGAAGCGTAAATTTCCGTCAGGAGCGTACGATATTTCGTACGTTTTGTACGATATTTCGGCGTTCTATATGAAAACTCCTCGGATTTGCTCCACTTTGGCGGCGGACTCGTTTTATGTGATCACATTCGTTCTGATCGAAAATTAAATATTAATATTTTAGGTTGCTCGTTTTAATCGAGACTCGTTTTATGCGAACACGTTTTATGCGGGACCCTACTATTACCTCTCCAAAATTAGTTTTCTGCCTACAGCTAACTCAAAGACAACTGCAGAGGTTGAAGTAACTAAAATAAAGGTTTCTAAATACCCCTGATGGTAACAAAGGCTTTAAAGTATCCCCAATAGGCTCAAAATCGCGTCATATGTCGGAGAGGGTTAACTTCCTTCAGATTTCCCTGGTATACAAATATATTTCCTGAAAACAAAATTTGTACATGCACACACAAAATAAAATAAATTAAATAAAGTGAATGGTAAAAAAAAATGTGTGTAGGCCTATGTGTGTGTGTATATATATATATATATCTATATTATTAAATCAGTTCGTATGTCTGTTTGTCTGTCTGTCTGTGCGTTCTTAATAGACGGCTGCAGTTTTGGACCTGGGGAGCTGAAACTTTGCATGTGGGTGTCAATTGACCTGGGTCAGGTCATAGAGGGGGCCACGATCGGAGGTCGTTTCGAGGCCGAAATTGAAAAAAAAATAGAAAAAAAATAAAAAAAAATTCCGTTTGGGGCAGGAGGCCTCCGATCGAAAAGGTGTATAGAACGAAAGTTGTTCGCAGCCTCCCAAAATGGGGGTACGGATGAGGTCAGATCCAAAATCGGAGGTCATTTAGCGGCCGAAATCGAGGTCGCCGTTTAATGAGGCACAGGGAGGTCGAGGCTGGTGAATATGGTAGTAGTAGTAGGCCACAGTGTTGGACCTGGGGAGCTGAAACTTTGCATGTGGGTGTCAATTGACCTGGGTCAGGTCATAGAGGAGGCGAGGCCACGATTGGGGGTCGTTTCGAGGCCGAAATTGAAAAAAAATGGGAAACAAAAAATGAAAAAATTACCGTTTGGGGCAGAAGGAGGCCTCCGATCGAAAAGGTGTATGGAACGAAAGTTGTTCGCAGCCCCCCAAAATGGGGGTACGGATGAGGTCAGATCCAAAATCGGGGGTCATTTAGCGGCCGAAATCAAGGTCGCCATTTAATGAGGCACGGAGGTCGAGGCCGGTGATTATGGTAGTAGTAGTATTGCGATGATTGTGGTAGTAGTGATTGATGATGGTGATTATGGTAGTAGTAGTGGTGATAGTAGTGATGGTGATTATGGTGGTACAGTATTATTACCCGGGCAATGCCGGGTACCCCTTCTAGTATATATATAAATATATATACAAGGTGTCAAACCAGAGAAATATGAGTAGTTTCCACGTCACCCGATGAGGTACTGCACTAGACTCGTTATTTTTGTATAGTGGTTTTCCCCAGGAGGCCTATATCCACTTTGATGATGAATGTGGGTGGGTGAATAATGGTGGATGAATGAAGGTGAGTGAATGAAGGTGAGTGAATGAAGGTGGGTGAATGAAGAAGATAAATGGAGAAGAGAAATACTGTATGTATATACTGTATATATATATATATATATATATATATATATATATAATTATACATAGGCATATAATACAACTGAAGGGGTGCTCGTTTATGGCCTCGGCCTTGCTCGGGACAGCCTGGGAAACAGCAACAACAACACAACAGGGAAGGGGGAAAAAAAAAGATACAAATTAAAAAATTAAAAATATAATTAATTTTATATATATATATCATATATATACGGTATATATAATACGTATATAAAACATAATATTTGACATAGGCATATAATACAGCCGGGAAGGGGTGCTCGTTTATGGCCTTGGCCTTGCTCAGGACCATGGGGCTGTTCGGTTAGACAGCCTGGGGAACAGCAACAACAAATACACAACAGGGAAGGGGAAAACAAAAAGCCTAATAAAGTAAATACAAAAAATAAAAATATAAATAATAAAATAATAGGCTATATATAATAAATTATATATATATATATATTGTTACGTATCTTGATCCTCAAGTGGTTAACTTGATGAATCTAGATAGCACAGAGATATATATTAAGGTATCAGTCAGCTGAAGGCAAAACAAACGTAAAATCTAATAAAAAAAAAATATGTTGTTGCTTCCTTTCCTTTTGGATCTTAGGACTTGGTATCCTTTATTGACTGATACTCTTTAATTATGGAAAAATACTGAAACTAATTAAAGTCATGTAGTATTTATAAAGAATTATTATTTAACCGAAGCTTAGTAGGCTATGGTTATGAACCGAATAAGTTATATCTAAAGAAGGACTATTAATTACCGGTATATATCAAGTCTTGAAAGATAAATATTAACCCTTAATTAGCGGCGAGCAACATAAGTCGAGTTAAAAAAAGCTGGACTATGTGGCGGCGCTCGACATAGGTCGAGTGGCAATTTCAGCACGTAATGTGGCTGAGAGAGAGAGACAAGTGGTGGCAGGAGACTAGCGAGCGTATGACTGCTCCAGACCACCGCGGCGAACCTACTGACACAAATCTCAGCTCCCTCCTCCCTCTCTCACTCGCTACATACTCAATTATGTACCGAAACTACCGAATTACCTGCTTTTTGCACTCGCGTTGCACGGTTATTGCAAGAAAACTATCCATCATACAAGGATCGTTATGGTGTCATTCGAAAGCTCTGTTTATGCCCTTTCAGGGATAGGTACTTGTTTTACGTTCTGGGTCTTATTTAGGCATGAAAATGATCACGTAAACAGCCCTATTTTGGCTAAAAACACCCCGCTGTGCGGTACATATAATAAACCGCATAGGCCGCTCGTAAGGTGTTAAGGTAAGAATATTTCTGTCTCTTACCCTTTTTGAAATGAATAGCTAGTTTTCTTATATGTCCTTTTATTTATATTTAATGTAGTTATTATTCTTGGTTCTTGTTTTACGTTAATAGTATTATATTATTATTATCAGGATTAATATCAGTCACATAAAAAGTTAGATATATATTTAACAATTAGATAAATGTATTTCTTAACCATGTAACATTGAGGTTTGATTATGAGTAAATTAAGTTACAGGATCGCTTCATAGATTCGATTCAGGTCTCGCTCAAATAATATGAAAAGCAAAAATAATATTTTGAAGCTAAAATAATTTTCTTCAGTTTAGGAAATCACTAGAAGTAACATTAAAACAGCCATGTTAGTCTAACGCGATATTACTAATAAGAGACAATATTATCACCGTACTAAGCACCGTTAACCTCTCCGCGGCGCACAGGGGGTTTTCTACAGGGTAAGACTGTGCGCACCTATGATGATTTTGGGACCTAATGCCAATTTCGATAAAAAGTACATCATCGTGTAGGGAATGTTTGCGTGCATCGACCCATATATATTTGACCCCCCCAAAAATGTCTGGGGGGGGGGGGAACGGTCCGTAGTTGAAAAATGTGGAGCGAATGGCACCGCGCGGCTAGATTGTCATCGAGCGGCGAGATTTCCCTGCCGAATTTTCACGCGCCCAGGGGATAGAAGGAGAGGGAGGAGGGGGTGGGTTACCGCGTATTATCACGTATATCTCCTTTTTTGAGCCCTTTTAGGCTATGTAGAGTATGTATACGTGTGTAGGCTACCCATATAACAATGAATATGCCTCATAGTGACCAAAAATTGCAATATATAAGGGAATTATAAGAGAATTTTTAGGCGGGAATGAAGATGTGTTGGAGGTTTGGCGGCAATTTATGAGCTGAGAGTGTGGTTTACGCCATACATATCACTTATATCTTGTACGTAGAGCACTGTCATGCTATAATACAGACTTGTACGTATGTATACATGCCATATATAAAAATATATACCGCATAGACCAATTCATGCGATATTTACGCACATTACCAATGAGTTTCTATGCGTGAACCAAGGTGTGAGTGAGTTGTGCTGGGAATGAAAGGGGGAGAGGGTGTGTTACGGCATAAATATCACGTAAATCTTGTATTTAGAGCACTGTCATGCTATAATAAAGACGTGTACGTATGTAGACGTCCCATATAACAAGGAATATACTGCATATAGACCAATTGATGTGATATTTACGCAAATTGTGAATGTGTTTCTAGCAGACGGAAGCCTGAAAGGGTGGGTGGGGGTGGGTGGGTGGGAGGGAGGCATGCAGGGAGGGAGTGAGTGAGTGAGTGAGTCGTGGAGAGAAGGAAGGCAGGCAGATCTCTAGATAGATAGCCAGCTTTGTGATAATTGTGGAGGCGCCCGAGGCGTATGGATGTCTTGGTATTTTGAACCTTATGTCTACCAGATGTCTGGTGTTCGTTGCCACCAAGAGGTCTACAATAACATGAGTCAGGAATGGAGAGAGAGAGAGAGAAACTGAGACATGCGTATGTCGTACGTATAAATGGACTTCAGAATTGCATTTTTATGCAAGCAGACATTGCATTTTAGACACATGTGAAGTACCACAGAAACATGTAGGCCATTGACTGTAAATAAAGTACTATATTATAGACCACCAACGAGGGTGGTCAGTAAACACAGGCAGATTGCCTTTTGTGATAGAGGGCTAAATATAGACTGGTGTCTCCTTACACTTGCGAAAGGGTAGATTGCCACCAGAGAAACTTATACTTATTTATTTCCAAGTAATATGCAATATAAATGTATATTCAAGACCTACTGCAATTATTTGTATGCCAGTCATGACTATGTATAATCCAATATACGCGCGTAGGCGAGACATAAGAAAGCTGGTTGAGCAATTTTCGACACCCAGACAGTTATTTTTCATTTTTATTTACAATATTATACAATACAAATGTATTTGTGAAGAGTATTTTATCCATTATTGTATTTATACCAATTTTGTTCCCAGATAGAGCTGCTGTAGCTGGAGCATCAAGGAGCGGCAAGGGTCACCGCTTGACCGTGTGAAAATGAGTGGAGTCACACTGAGAGGGGCAATTTTGCTGAGAGTTTGGGCAATTTTTGACAGAATAAAGTTATATAATTACTAATTCTTGACAGAGACAAACTTTTATAAACCTTGGCATGATATAATTGATAATCCCATCGATTTACAAACGTAAATTGGTGGGATAATTAAATTTTTTTTGTATATTGTCATTTCGATTGTAGACACAAAGTTTTGAGTGATATTTGGTATGAGCTCCTGTGGCATGGTTGGTAAGGGCGCGGACTGGAAAACTCAAAGTGTGGTAGGGTAGTGGGATCGAATCCAGGAATGGGGAAGGTTTTATACTGTCTAGAAAATTTTTGATAATTTTTTTTTTTTACAAGATCATGCCATTGTATTCAAACAATATGAAATATTCATAGAATATATCATATTGTAAGAATACAATGACATGACCTTGTTTTTTTTGTTTTTCTTTATTGTTTTATTTTATTATCTTAGTAGGTTTGACAGGATTTATTGAAACATATTTATTTTTGTACAATTCATTTGAGGTAAGAAAATAATTATATACACATTACTTAGGCTAATAACAAACATATATATTGATATACTAAAAAAAGAAGGCATATTACATGTAAATCTTTGAAACTTATAAACTAAATAATGAAACATACAATTATATAATGTAAAAGCTATATCACAGGGACATCTTTGGAACTTATACATTATATAATATATATGTTACATTATCAGGTAGCGTGATCAATTAGGTCAGGCCAGGTAAGGTAGGGCGCGAGTCCAGGGCAGAGCAGGGCAGGGGGCGAGTCCAGGGCAGGGCACGGGGCGAGTCCAGGGCAGGGCAGGACAGGGGGCGACACTCAATAATTCTTGAAGGTGTGGTAGTCCCTGAAGCAGTCACCCAGGCAGAGTGGAACTTTGCACTCGGCGCACATTGAGGTGACTCTTTTGGTGACATGGGGTTTCCTGACACTGGAGCTGCAGACGGTGCACTGCGCCTGCCTGCGACGAGTGCCAAGCATCTCGGTGTTGATTGGGTAGTGTCTTTCGACACCCACCTGGATGCGGTCAGGAACGTGATCCCCACGCCATGCCATACGTCTGTGAGTGGTGGTGCCATACTTCTCCAGGAGTTGGTATGAGACGTTGTACACGAACTCCCGGAATTTCAGCTTCTGGTTTGGGGACATATCCTTCTTCACCAACCACAAGTTGTAGGCGTTGAGCATCGTGATATGAACTAGGTGGAGGAAGAGCCTTCTTCGCACATGCCTCTCGCGGTGTTCCTGGGCCAAGTCGTCTTCTGAAGGTGTGTCACTGGAGGAGGCATCTGTGAGAGGAATGACATTACCTGTGAACTTTGGCATAAACTTTCTTGTCTTTCTGACAGTCCCACATGACCCCGTTTGGTTGTCATGAAGAAACTGGCAGAGAGCAGGAGAAGTATACCAGTTGTCAGTGTAGATGATGTGGCCTTTGCCCAGGTAAGGTGCCAACATTTTCCTGACGATGGCACCTGACATGCCCATGGGGTCATTGGCAGTGGCTTTCGGTATGTCAATGTCAGTGCCTGTGTACACGATCATGTCAAGCACTATTCCAGTTTCGCAGTCACACAAAACGAAGAGCTTGATTCCGAACCTATGCCTTTTCAAGGGGATATACTGCTTGAAAACAAGACGTCCTTTGAAGAGCACGAGCGACTCATCAATCACCAAATTGAGGAAGGGGTAAAAGTATTTCCTATACCTCTCCAACAACATGGTGAACACATCCCGAACTTTCCATATCCTGTCAATCCTGTTAGGATTTTCGTTGTCTGCAAAGTGTATAAATCATAGCAGCAACAAAAATCTGTCACGAGTCATGAACTTATTGAAAGTTGGGGTGGCGATGAGAGGGTCGTGCTTCCAATAGTGTTGCAACACATGCTTCTTGATCAGAGGCATGAGGAACAACAAGGCAAAGAACGTCATAAATTCTTCCACAGTCGTATCCACCCAGCCTCGTATTCTCGATTTTGGAGAAAGGACGTCCAATCTGCCAAACACCCACCTGTAGTAGGCGTTTGTTTGGGCAACGATGTACGTCATTACCTCCATATCGAAAAAAGCGAGGAAGAAGTCGCTTTCGTTCGCTTGATCGTCACAGGGCCAGTCGTCAGTTGTTCCTGACGTCCCAGGATTGAACTGGGGCACGTCAGGTTCAAAATTTACCCCGTCAGACCAATCGAACGAAGGCAGCCCAGGGATCGGAATGTCGTCTGCGTCTGCTTCATCGTCTGAAATATCGCTTCCATGGTCGCGATACAGCACTGCATCATCATCACCCTCCTCTTCACTTGACAGACGATGCCCTTCCTCATTCTCGTCACCGACGTCGGACTCACTCCCACTGTCCACTCCCAAATCCCCCCACCCTTGGTCCCGTGCTAGGGCTTCGTCGTCGAAACCCGGGCTGCCAATGCCCTGCGAATCACCATCAAACAGCAGGGCGGCATACTTTGATGGTGTCAGAGTTTTCCGGGTCACTTTAGCACGTGCGGGAGTCTTATGGACAGGGACAGCAGAGGCGGTGGCAGGGGCGGCGGCAGGGGCAGCAGTGGTGCGTGGTCTTGTGGCCCTGGAGGCAGGCAAGATGATGGTGGTGCCTGTCGCCCTTCTCTCTGTTCCTTGGGCAGGGGCGGCAGGGGCGGCAGGGGCAGCAGGGGCAGCAGGGCCGGCAGGGACACCAGGGCCAGCAGGGCCAGCAGTCGCTTTCCCTCTCCCTTTCCCCTTCCCATTCCCCTTGCCTTTTCCTTGGGCAGGGGCAGCAGGGGCGGCAGGGGCAGCAGGGGCAGCAGGGGTGGCAGGGGCAGCCGGGCCAGGGGCGGCTGGTGGTGGTGGTGGTGGTAGGGTCACTGTGGCTGGCGTACGGGTTCTCTTCCCTACGCCCGTGCCTTTAATTTTTCCTGCCCCTGCAGGTTCTGCAGCCCTAGGGCGGCCTCCTGCGTTGCTGGTACCGGTGGCAGGGGTGGCAGTGGTGGTGGTAGTGGTTGTTGCAGTGGCCTGGGTCGTGGTGGCAGTGTCCCGAAACACCAATGACCTCTGTACCTTTGTCGTGCTTGCACGTGTTTTTCGTGCTTTGGGTGCTGGTCTTTCGTCCTCAGAGCTGTAGGGCGTGTCGTACTGGTAGCTAGGGTCTTTAGCAGCCACCCTCTGCCTTCCACGGCGGCTAACACCACCAGAAGGAGGGCTGGTTGTGTCATCAGGGAGCGAGCGTGAGGGACGTGTGGGCTCCATGACTAGTGCTTGGTTACTGGTGCGGTGGTGCTTGCACGAGTGCGGGGCGAGCGTTTGGCGGGGTGGTGTCGAGAGTTGACATGTAGTACTATACCCACACCAATTTCATCCGCCTGGCTATAAACGCGCGGTTTTGGTACGTGTTCAAAAGCTCTGCTCTTAAGAGTCTCCCCGCAGTCCGCCGGGGGAACTCTTAAGAGTCTCCCCGCAGCTCCCGGGTTAAGCAATGTAAGCTTAATTAAAAGAAAATGAAAGAACTCGTAAGTCTTAATATAAAACAATAGTATTACTTTTATCATAACCCAATTACTTGAAGAGTTGCTTTAGTCCACAAGTCAGTCAACTAAAATAGTTAAGTACATAATAGTAGCGTTCACGTTAATTCCCAATCAAATAGTTAAGTACATAATAATAGCGTTAACGTTAATTCCCAATCAAATAGTTAAGTACATAATAGTAGCGTTAACGTTAATTCCCAATCAAATAGTTAAGTACATAATATAGCGTTAACGTAATTCCAATCAATAGTTAAGTACATAATATAGCGTTAACGTTAATTCCCATCACGTATCTAACTAACCAACATAACGTAGTGTTTACACGAACACACACTTATAATCTGACTGACAGTCACAAACCATTATAATACTTCACCCCGTCTTCCTCCAGCTGCAAGTTGACCTTCCCCAACTCCAAATGAGACTGATTTGAATGCCCACTACTCGGGTCTTATATACTAAACAATGATGGTGTAGGAACGAATCAGGAGGCGGCGGGTAGTGCGCGCCCCAATCACAGCTCCTCGAGTTGCGTAGCAGGTGCGTGGTCCAATGGAGTCTCCTGGCGTCGATCATACGTCATAGCGTCGGGTCATCGAAGTAGTTTGCAGGGTCCCCTATGACGCACGCAGGTGTGAAGGCTTGTTTGCTGGTATGCAGACGAGCTGGTTTCCCACTCACTGGTTCGCTCGCTGGTCTGCTTCGCCGCCTGGGTAGTTTGGCACTCCTTCAACTCTTAATTCTAACTCTAAAATAAACATACAGGGCTCCGTATGTCAGAATATATATTCAACTCTAGGCTACTCAATATCCAGTAATGTTTGAATGTCCAAAGTCGAAAGTCCAAAGTCCAATATCCAACAGTTTTCAAGTTTTTATTGGATATTCAACTCATAGGCTAATCAATATCCAGTAATGTTTGAAAGTCCAAAGTCCAATATCCAACAGTTTTCAGGATTATATTGAATATTCAACTCATAGGTTAATCAATATCCAGTAATGTTTGAAAGTCCAAAGTCCAAAGTCCAATATCCAACAGTTTTCAGGTTTTTATTGGATATTCAACTCTTGGCTAATCAATATCCAGTAATGTTTGAATGTCCAAAGTCCAATATCCAACAGTTTTCAGGTTTTTATTGGATATTCAACTCTAGGCTAATCAATATCTAGTAATGTTTGAATGTCCAAAGTCCAATGTCCAAAGTCCAATATCCAAAAGTTTTCAGTTTTTTATTGGATATTCAACTCAAGGCTAATCAATATCCAGTAATGTTTGAATGTCCAAAGTCCAATATCCAACAGTTTCAGGTTTTTATTGGATATTCAACTCTAGGCTAATTAATATCCAGTAATGTTTGAATGTCCAAAGTCCAATATCCAACAGTTTTCAGGTTCTTATTGGATATTCAACTCTTGGCTAATCAATATCCAGTAATGTTTGAATGTCCAAAGTCCAATGTAGAAAGTCCAATATCCAACAGTTTTCAGGTTTTTATTGGATATTCAACTCTAGGCTAATTAATATCCAGTAATGTTTGAATGTCCAAAGTCCAATGTCCAAAGTCCAATATCCAACAGTTTTCAGGTTTATATTGGATATTCAACTCTAGGCTAATCAATATCTAGTAATATTTGAATGTCCAAAGTCCAATATCCAACCTTTTTCAGTTTTTTATTGGATATTCAACTCTAGGCTAATCAATATCCAGTAATGTTTGAATGTCCAAAGTCCAATATCCAAAAAATTTCAGGTTTTTATTGGATATTCAACTCTAGGCTAATTAATATCCAGTAATGTTTGAATGTCCAAAGTACAATGTCCAAAGTCCAATATCCAACAGTTTTCAGTTTTGTATTGGATATTCAACTCTAGGCTAATCAATATCCAGTAATGTTTGAATGTCCAAAGACCAATGTCCTAAGTCCAATATCCAACAGTTTTCAGGTTTTTATTGGATATTCAACTCTAGGCTAATTAATATCCAGTAATGTTTGAATGTCCAAAGTCCAATATCCAACAGTTTTCAGGTTTTTATTGGATATTCAACTCTAGGTTAATCAATATCCAGTAATGTTTGAATGTCCAAAGTCCAATGTCCAAAGTCCAATATCCAACAGTTTTCAGGTTTTATCGGATATTCAACTCTATAGGCTAATCAATATCCAGTAATGTTTGAATGTCCAAAGTCCAACGTCCAAAGTCCAATATCCAACAGTTTTCAGTTTTTTATTGGATATTCAACTCTAGGCTACTCACTATCCAGGGGGACTGGACGACTCGGCCCATGGGACAACTCGGCTCGGACAGCTCGGCCCACTTTTGGACAACTCGGCCATGACGGCGAGACAGCTCGGCCTATTATTTGAGACAGCTCGGCCCCATGTTATGCTATGGGGCAATTTTTTTAATATAGCTGTGAAAAAATATGTAGCCTTGAAATTCGTGATTGTATCTAACCTTGTGATATAGCCGTGAAAAAGCCTGTAGCCTTGAAATTCGTGATTGTATCTAATCTTGTGTGTATATATATATATATATATATATATATATATATATATATATATAGGCCTATATATATATATAATGACGATCAGACTAAAACACGCCCATTAACCTCTGAAGTGCGCATGGGGGTAATTGGAAACGTCCCCCTGTGCTGACGTATTTGAGGTGTTTCCGTCACTAAAATATTCATTGTGCCATTAACCCGGGAGCTGCGGGGAGACTCTTAAGAGTTCCCCCGGCGCACTGCGGGAAGACTCTTAAGAGTCAGAGAAAATAAAAATCAACTTTTGACATCGAAAAAAAAATATTTTTTTATATTTTTTTTTTTTTATTTTTTTATTTTTTTTTGGCCCCTGGGCCATGCAAAATCTCAGTCCTCTACCTCCCCTCCTTCCCCACTTTCCTCCTCTCCTTCAGTTATCACCTATTTTCCCTGTTATTCCCTTATTCTGAGGTATATTTTCGTGCTAACATTAGAAAATCCGATTGGAGGGTGTGGTCATCACTGATAGCAAGCGAGTGCAAGAGAGAGAGAGAGAGTATCGATCGACTGTGTCTCAGTGGCCTTGGGGGAAATTGGCGGGAAAGCAGATTGCCTCACCCATACATTATACAACTCGCGGGCTATATCTCCGATTTTGACCATCCAAACGCTGTTTTCACTCGTTTTATTGTTGTTTCAGGTTAATACCTTTATAATCAACCCAAAATAGGCGCATATGGAT
The DNA here is from genome assembly GCA_032716605.1 of Paralithodes platypus. Taxonomy (NCBI): domain Eukaryota; kingdom Metazoa; phylum Arthropoda; class Malacostraca; order Decapoda; family Lithodidae; genus Paralithodes; species Paralithodes platypus. The sequence goes on along the minus strand of CM064533.1, from coordinate 18,685,595 downwards.
AATATTAATGCTATTATGGCACAATGAATATTTTAGTGCGGAAACACCTCAATACGTCAGCACAGGGGAACGTTTCCAATTACCCCCATGCGCACATCAGAGGTTAATAGCATTAATACTTATCCATATGCGCCTATTATGGGTTGATTATAAAGGTATTAACCTGAAACAACAATAAAACGAGTGAAAACAGCGTTTGGATGGTCAAAATCGGAGATATAGCCCGCGAGTTGTATAATGTATGGTTGAGGCAATCTGCTTTCCCGCCAATTTCCCCCAAGGCCACTGAGACACAGTCGATCGATACTCTCTCTCTCTCTCTTGCACTCGCTTGCCATCAGTGATGACAACACCCTGCTTGCAACTCGCTAATGTTAGCACGAAAATATACCTCAGAATAAGGGAATAACAGGGAAAATAGGTGATAACTGAAGGAGAGGAGGAAAGTGGGGAAGGAGGGGAGGTAGAGGACTGAGATTTTGCATGGCCCAGGGGCCCAAAAAAAATAAAAAAATAAAACAAATTTTTTTTTTTTTTTTTTTTTTTCGATGTCAAAAGTTGATTTTTTTTTTCTCTGACTCTTAAGAGTCTCCCCGCAGTGCGCCGGGGGAACTCTTAAGAGTCTCCCCGCAGCTCCCGGGTTAATAGGAAAAACAACCATTTTAATTTTCAGCCGATGTTGATTAGCATATTTCCCATTTTTATAGAAATCAGTTACTTTGCAGAGTAGCGAAATATGGAGTGATCATTAAAACGTGACATTACGGTACCCCTTGAGGTTTATGTCGCCTTTTTTATTAATTCCGGCTGTCATTAGACGATCTCATACAGCTTAGGAAGGATCTGTAAGTGTTGAAATGCTGAAGACAGTCTAGAATAACCGTCTGTCTTCCATATAACCTTACTAATCTAAATAAAATTACCTCATAATAGACAAAATACACTGTAAAGTGAGTCATGATCCTCAAGGGGTTAACATGATGATAGAAGACAATCATATATTTTCATTCCTGATCCTACCTACAGTATATGTCCCATTTTTATTTATTCGTTCTAGGAAACATTTATCCTCTAAGAGTCTAAGTCATCCATTAGTATTCATAATATTATTGACCTACCGAATCATTTGTTGTTAGCCATTTCTAGACCGGTACTTTCTGGATTTGAATGATCAGTTGTAGGACTTTACTGGTTTACGGTTTTACTGGGCCGAGCTGTCTCGCCGTGGGCCGAGCTGTCTCGTTTTTACTGGGCCGAGCTGTCTCGCCGTTGGCCGAGTTGTCCTGGCCGAGCTGTCCCGTGGGCCGAGTAGTCTAGCAACCACTATCCAGTAATGTTTGAATGTCCAAAGTCCAATATCTAACAGTTTTCAGGTTGTATTGGATATTCAACTCTATAGGCTACTCACTATCCAGTAATGTTTGAATGTCCAAAGTCCAATATCCAACAGTTTTCAGGATTCTATTGGATATTCAGGATCTGCAGTGTCATCGGTATTGTTATGCCCTGCTTTTATACAGGATTAACTTGGTATAGGTGAGTTCTGCAAGATTGGGTATATAGGACTTCACGCACAGTACACAATAGAATCAACCGAGGGTATAAATAACGTCACAGTAATGGTTTAATAATGCAGCTTTATTCTCCAAAAACACTAGGTAGAATAATGGTTATATGTGCACTTGAAACAATGGTAAATTGAATAAGTCAGATACGTAGTTTTGGACTTTTTACAATTTCTAGCACTTCTCGCGGATTTGGATGGAGGTTCACTTCCCACTTCCAACGTTCAGGTATTATGCTTCTGATCACCTTATTTGTAAGATATTAGAGTACACGAATCACGCGGGTTAGGTATCTCGCTGTATTAACTCTCTGGTAATATGACTCAATCTAGGGTGAAGGTATAGGTAATATGGTTATAGCCCAAGAATTAACGTAAAGGGATAACTGTAGCGAGTTGCACTGGTCTAGTATATTTGGCTGTTTATGTAACACTTTAGACCGAAAAATATCAGTGAGGGCGAATCAGGTTTCTGGTGGAGTCACAATCACTTCTTTCAAAATTGCTTTTGCTCGAGCCGTAGTCATAATGTGGACTTATTTCTTTGGCGAGATAAAACCTGATGGCAAGAATAATTACGGGAGTCAGTTCGCCTAAACTAAATTTCACTGATATATGGTAATACATACTAGCATAATAAATCACTTTCTTCCTAACATCAGAGAGGTTGATACATAAACGCATACACTGGCTGGTTGAGTTAATGGTACCGTAATTTGGTACTTTGCGAGTTAACACGGTGATCGAGTTTTCCTGGTTATCTTGTCTCGGTGGTGTCGGGGGTTAACAGCAGCTCCGGGGCCGTCCAAGTTGTCCGGGAGTGTAGAGAAGGGTTACAGATGGGCTTTTTGCGTAGCCGTGATGACGTCCCAATATGTAGAAGAGGTTCAAGGAATGCGGGCGGCTTTTCGCCTTTTTGTCAACAATGCTGATAAGGCCTACAGTCAATTGTTGCCAAGGAGTTATGCTTGCAGAATCCTCTATTAGGTTGCTCACATAATCCCTTCTAACACAACGATCTTTCTGCCTTAGATCAGTTATGAGTTATGATTATTCCTGAACTTAAGTAGTAAAGTAGGCACTACCAGACGTTCAGGAAACAATAAAAAATGGGTGAATCGGTTGTTTACCAATATAATATTACTGCCGGCAGTCCCGAATGCAATAATATATTCATAAAACTTAAATTCACTTCCTCACAGAGTTGCACAGATCACGGAAAGCTGAAGTTATCTCGAATCTTGAGGGGGGGGGGGGGGGAACACTAGATGACAACACAATGCGGTCAACCGTTGCTTTGAGCTCTAGTATTCAACTGCCCGACTGTTGTCTCTGGGTCTTATTTATAGGCAGGTCAAGGAAGCTTCAGGAATGTTCTAGAAGGATTGGATGTCAATGCTATGAAGTAGTTAATTTATTCTGGTGAACTTAGGGGGTTAGGGATTTTTTTTGTTTAATGTGGCGGTAAGTAACTTGTGATCTGATTTATGATCGTGGATATCTTAACTCTAGTATGAGGTACTAGTAGAGTTATTTAGGCGGATTTGGTGAAGTTTCATAGGGACTACTTTACTGGCGCACTACGTGAATAGGCTGGGAGGTATTATTCATCAATTCACCTAAATACCCTTTTCTGGTCTAGCTGACATGCTATTCTTAATCTAGGATGGGATAAGGAAGATTTTGGTGTTGGTTAAGGATGGGATAGAATGGTATTTGGATAGGTATTTAGAGGGTTAGTTCATCACCTGTTGGAAATTCACCTGGTGTCTGGCAAGAAGTTGTTGGCTACGTGTGGGTGATGGTGAACGTCCGCGGGGGTTGGAGGTATCCCTTTGGGGTGGGGGGCATGCCACTCCTTAAATATGTATATATGGGATTCTCTACGCTAATGGGGTTTCTTATGATGTGGTGGTGTCAAGAGTTATACTCCTAGGGAGGGTTGATCCTGGGTTCTAGTTTTTACTTACTAGGATTACTCAGAGGGCTCATAATAGTAGTTTTCGTGAAAATGCAAGTCAGGCGGAACCGTCGACTTCTTAGGGGTGAGATGTTGGCTGCTGTAGCCTCGCGCCGTCCGCCCTCCTGGTTCAGGTTGTGAGTTGGGCTAGTAAGTTAGAGGGTAGTAAATGGGGTTACAAGAATGAGTCTTTATCTGCTATTTATTGGGGTGAGGAAATGAACGGGATCGGCATGTTAGAACGTTCGTCTGGGCGTCTTTACAGGGGGGGTTTGGATATTGGAAAGGGGGTGGTTTGAGGCTAGGCGCTGCGCCGCTCGTGACCTAGGGTCGTGACCCTTAATGCGCTGGACATAGGGGTGGCATTCCCCTATGATCGAACAGGTAGGATGGCATGTGCAGCGGGGCGTGAAGGAGCAAAAGACAGGGTGACCCACAAAACAGGTGACCACTGAGCATGGGGTCACTAAGCAAAACAGAGTAATGTGGATTGTGGATTAGGAGGTGGTGATTGGGAGACGTGTAACAATTGTGGAAAAGTAAATGGAAGAGAGGAATAACATGGCGGATAGAAGATAATTACCCTAAGGACTGAAATACATGCATGAAGGACGGTATTAGTTGTTGTCAACTTAAGGTGAATGGGACTTGGTTGGAATGCACGGAATACGATTCGACACAAGGACAGTGCCGCTATGTCGCATCAATACAGGTGGCATACTCTGGTTAATATTATATATACACTTAGTTACTAAAACAAGGCAAGGGGGCAACTGAGCACGGGACACATATCTATATATATCTAGTTACTACAGAAGAAAGGAACAGCTGAGCAAGGGGGGTATGTGGGTTACATAATTAATTATAGGGGTGACATAATCATGATCGGGCTCGTTGTGGACTGGAAATCGAAGGTGTTTTGAGCTCGCCTTCGCACCTACACAAATGAAAGTACTATAACCCACAAGGTGGTTATCTCATGAAATACATACTTAGTGGTACATCAAGAATGTCTAGGAGGAAAATCATGTGGTTTGTATTTTTAGAAGACTGGGTTTTTAATAGGCGTGTAACATGCGGTTTATTTATGTGTACCGCACAGCGGGGTGTTTTTAGCCAAAATAGGGCTGTTTACGTGATCATTTTCATGCCTAAATAAGACCCAGAACGTAAAACAAGTACCTATCCCTGAAAGGGCATAAACAGAGCTTTCGAATGACACCATAACGATCCTTGTATGATGGATAGTTTTCTTGCAATAACCGTGCAACGCGAGTGCAAAAAGCAGGTAATTCGGTACTTTCAGTACATAATTGAGTATGTAGCGAGTGAGAGAGAGCTGAAGGCAGTAGGCCGCGGTCAGTCAGTCATACGCTCGCTAGTCTCCTGCCACCACTTGTCTCTCTCTCTCAGCCACATTACGTGCTGAAATTGCCACTCGACCTATGTCGAGCGTCGCCACATAGTCCAGCTTTATTTAACTCGACTTATGTTGCTCGCCGCTAAATAAGGGTTAATAGGCGTGTAACATGCGGAGTTAAGTGGAAAAGAGAAACATCGTGGATAACAGATAGTTACCCTGAGTGAATACATGCATAAACGACGGCATTATAGACGTCGTCCTGATGAACCCGGTTGGTATGCACGTGGCACCCACAAGGACAGTGCCGCTATGTCGCATCAATACAGGTGGCATACTCCGGTTAATACACTTAGTTACTAAAGAACAAGGCAAGGGGGGCAACTGAGCACGGGGGCACTTATCTATACTTAGTTACTACAACAGAAAAAGGACAGCTGAGCATGGGTTTGGTATGTGAGTGTTGTGAAATGTTAAAAAGGTTGGGGATCCACCATTTTTGGCCTACGTGCCTTTGGGGCCTTTTTCTTTCCGGCCGTGTTGGGGTCGGTCCCCTGGTCCAGTCGTGCGCTCCTCTGTTGACTGACAAGGTTGGCGGCTTCCTTTGATCTTGCGGGAGCGTCCCACTTTCCCTTCTTGCTGTTGGGTCCTTTCGTTCCGGTTGGTTTTTGCTCTGGTTCTTGCGGAATTACCACTGGGTTGTTGGTTGGTTGGTGGGGGGAATTCCCTTTTTGGGGTATTTTACTTCCCTCCCCTTCGTCGTAGGCTCGTCCTCGAGCCTCAAGGGTGAAGAAAAGAGAGGCTCCTTGGTGGTGGATTGGTAGTGTATGGAGGAGTCCCCACCAATTGATGGAACGGTCTCTAGGTCTTGTGGGGGTCGATGGTGACCTGAAGGAAAGTTGTCGTGGTGTTGATTAGGGCTGCTGTGAAGGCTTCGTGGTGGGTTTGCATGCGGACCATTTGTCCTGAGTCCGTGTACATTCTGACTCGCTTTATGAAGGGCATCGTGGACATCTTGGTGGCTGTTTGGTCAGGTATAGTGGCGGAGGTCTTGGCTGAGGGTTGTGTCTGTGGGGGTGGTGGGGGAAAAATCGGGGCGATTCTTAATATGGGCGTGTGTGTTGTGTGGATTGTGGGGGATGTTGTGGTTTTTACTGTTTTAATCTCGCGGATAGGAGAAAACCGGACAGGTTTAGTGATTAAACGTCCTGAGGCTGTCCGTATGGGGTGGCGTTTTTTTATTTCGGGGCTTGAATCACTGGATGATGTTCTGTATCGGGGTGGTATTGGGGTGGGGTTGAGAAGAGGTGAGGTGGGGGGGGTGTTGGTTGCCGTATTCGTTGTAGATGAGGTAGGTGTGCTGTGGTGTTTGCTTGTGGAGGGGGGAATGGTGGAAGGAAAGGGGCCAGTTGCGGGGGGAGCAAGCCGAATTGGTAGGGAAAATGGAGTCAAGTGGGTGGTCATTGTGGAGGAGCGGGTTTTTTTGTTGTTGATGCCGGTTGTTGGATTTCTGAGGGCGTAATCATGATCTAAGATGTTGGGGGGGTTTGGTGGGTCGGGTATAGAGGACAGGGGGGAGGTGGTTTCGGAGGAGTTCGGGTGAAGACTGGGGGTGGAGTTAGGGGGGGATGGGGTTTGTGAGGAAACCAGAGGTTGTTGGAGGGAAGGTTTGGGGTTCTCTTTCTTTTGAGATGGGCGAGGGCCAGGTGGGGGTTTTCGGTTTGAGGTAGAAGGTGAGGGTGAGGAGGAGTGGGGTGATAGGGGGGCTGGTTTTCGCAAGCGTTTGGTTCGATGTGGTTTTGTAGGGTGAGTTTTGGAGGACACACGTGGACGTAGTTTGTAACGGTGGGTGGTTTGGGAGGTATGTTTTTTGTTTGTTGGAATTTGTTGTCCGAGGTGGAAGATACAGGTACGGTAGGGGGGGGTGTTACTTCTGGGGAGAGTGCGGAGGGGGAAGGAGTTCGGGGTGTGTGTTGGTGAAAAGCGGGGAGAGGTGGGGTAGGAGGTTTTGGTTTTGTTGGAATGTCAGGTGGGGCTGCAGGTCTGGACAAAATAGGTGGTTGAGTGCAGGGGGTGGTTAGCTCGGAGTCGGGGGTGGTAGGGGGAATACTATCTTCGTTAGTTAGGGGTTTGAAGATTAACAAATCTATTTCTGTAGGTGCGTGTCTCGCCGTGATAATTAATGGTGGTTTGGTAGGCATTTGGGATCTGGGTGACGGTATAAGGTCCGACATATCTCGGGCCTAATTTGTTGATGACCGGAAGCTTGGCCACCATTACGGTATCGTGAATGGCGAAGGGGTTCTGGTCAAGGGTGTTGTCGTTTTTAGTGTTTTGGCAGTTTTGGGCGGTGCGCAGGGTGTTCTGTAGTTGTTGCAAAGGGTCAGTTTGGAGTGGTGTGGTGGAAGATTGGGCGTGGTGATGGAATGGCAATAAGAGGGGGGCCACTCCGTACACACGTTCGTGGGGGGAAATTCCGTCTTCTTTGGGGCAGGTATTCATACCCCACTGAATCAGTTTTAATTGTGATGGCCAGTCGGAGGTGTTCAAGGCAATCATACGGGTACGTAATTGGTTGTTAATCGTACGGTGACTGCGTTCGCACACGGCGTTGCCTTGCGGCCAGTAAGGGGAGGAGTGTTTGATCTTTAGTCCGTATTGCTTTACGAATTGTTGCCAGACTTGGCCACTAAATTCTGGGGCGTTGTCGGATAAGATAGCAATCGGTAGGCCGAAAATGGGGAAAACTTCAGTGGCGAGGAGGGTAGCAACGGTGGTGGCCGTGTGATCTTTGGCGGGGCAAGCTATTAGGAATTTGGAATAAATGTCAACAAACGTGACAATATAGCGGTTGCCGGCGAGAGCAGGGAAAGGGCCCATCACATCAAGGGAAATGATCTGGAATGGTTTTTGAGCGGAAATGGTACCAGCTGGCCCTGCTGTACGGCATCGGTCCTTTCCAAACGCACAGGGTTTGCACGCTTCGGTCACTTGCTTGGCAATTCCGGATGGGTTTGGTGTCCAATATTGGTCCTGAAAGATCTTGAGCATCTTCTTTTGACCGAGGTGAATTCCGTTCCCTTCATGGATTGCAATCATGTAGGTTTGGGCGAGGGTGGGGTCAATGACTATGTGGCCGGATTCTGTGGCGAGTTGATCTCCCCAACGTGTCAACTTTGAGAATATAGGCTTGGGTATCCAAAGGGGCTTGATTCTGTTTCCCAGGATTGTAGGAGCGAGACAGTGGGTTTGGGTAAGTCCTGCACTACAGAAGTGTAGGAAAAATCTGTTTGTCGTAAGGCGGCCAGGTTGGTAGGGGGGCTTTCGGGTACAGGGAGACGGAAGAGGGCGTCAGCATTGGTGTGGAGTTTCCCTGGTCGATACTGTATCGTGAAGTCGTACTCTTCGAGTGTTTCTCTCCATCGTACTAGTAAGGCTGAATTGGTTTCGCATTTCCGTAGCCATTGCAAAGATTGGTGGTCGGTAATGATGTCCAGTTTTGCTCCTAGTACGAAAGACCGGAAGTGGTTGAGGGCCCAAATGACTCCTAGGCATTCCCATTTGGTGGCAGCATAATTTTGTTGAGCTAGATTTAAAGTAGAGCTAGCATAGGCAATGACGTGTTCCCGTCCTTCTTGGACTAGGGCGAGAACGGCTCCAATGGCGTATAATGACACGTCGGTGTAGAGACGAAAAGGTTGCTGATAGTCGGGAAATGATACAGTAGGGGCCTGCACTAGCTTTTCTTTCAGCTTCTCGAATGCTGCGTTTCTCTCAGATGTCCAAGAAAATACTGTGTCCTTATGGGTAAGTTGATGTAGTGGGCGGGCTATGTCTGCGAAGTGGGGGACGAAACGTCTGTAGTAGGTGGCTAACCCAAGAAATGAGCGGACTCCTTTGACTGTGGTGGGGGGTTGTTGGTTATGGATGGCAGATAGCTTCCGGGGGTCGGGGGAAATCCCTTGCTCGGATATTACGTGACCCAAAAAATCAACCTTGTTCCTTGCTACTTCGCATTTTGAGGGTTTGAGTTTTAATCCGGCTTCTCTTATTCGTTGGAGTACTTGTTTCAATCGGCGTAGGTGTTCCTTCCAGGTACCAGAGTAAACTATTACATCGTCTAAATAGGCGAGGCAGGTTTCCCAAGTTAGTCCTTTGAGTACTGATTCCAACAGGCGGGAGAAGGTGGCAGGGCCGTTGCAGAGGCCAAATGGTAGTACATTGAATTCGTACAAGTGACCGCCGCTGGTGGAGAATGCTGTCTTCTGCTGATCTTCTGGTGTTATTGGAACTTGCCAGTACCCGGCTTGAAGATCCAACATGGTGAACCATTTGGAGCCGTGGAGTGAGTCGAGGGAGTCGTCGATACGTGGAAGGGGGGTGGCGTCTTTGATCGTTGCATCGTTTAATCGCCGATAGTCCACGCAGAATCGAGTGGACCCATCTTTCTTCTTCACCAGCACCACTGGGGAAGACCAATGGCTAATGGAGGGAGTAGCAATGCCTGCATCCAACATCTCTTGCACTTGTTGTTCTTCTTCTTGCCGCTGGAGGGGGTTCTTCCTGCGGGAGGGCTGACGCAAAGGTGGTCCGGTGGTGTTGATGGCGTGTTGTTCTAGGTTGGTCTGTCCTATTTCGGTGGGGGTTTGAGCAAAAATGTCGCTAAACTCCAGCAGTAGGGAATACATGTTTTGTTTTTGTTGGTCCGAAAGGGACTCGGGAAGGGAGGGTAACTTCAAACTATTGGGGGCGGTGGTGGGGGTTACGGTTAGGTCATCAAACGTCTCTAGGTCCCCGATAATGAGGCCCTTGGGTAAAGTGAGTACTTCTTCGGAGATATTGGCTATTAATATGTTGTTGGTTTGGGAGGAAATGATTGCGGGCTGGATGAGGCAGCGGTCCTGAGGGGTTGACATGTTAGTGGGGATCAAGATCATAGAGGTTTGAGGAATGGGGCGAAGGTTAACCCATTTCTGATGGTGGGGGGGAATATGGCATATGTCTTGGATGATGGCGGGGCTGATAATGATGGGATTGCAGTTTAGGGGGTGTCCTGGCCTGTGGTTTGTATTAGTGTGTGTGGGTATGTTCGTTTTCTGTGTGTCAGGGTGGGGCATAGAAACCGCAGATGGGAGGGGTACCTGTGACATTTGGGCTGTGGTTGTTTGAGGGGTAACCATAGAAAACGGAATTTCAGAGGGGGGCGTGTATGGTTTGTGTTTTTTTTTTTTTTTTTTTTTTTTTTGTAGATGTTTAGGTGACAATCACCACGGTCGATCTGGGGATCCGCCGCTGATGAGCTCGTCCTGGAATCTTTATGACTCTGAATCTTACGATTCTGTACAGGACTGAACATGCCATTTTTATCGGCAATAGCTCAGAGAAGAGTGTTGAGAGGGGAGAAGGGGTGTTGGAGAGAGAGGAAGGTGTTGGAGTGGCTTTGTTATGTGTGTTTTGTCTGTATACGTCGTCAGGATGTCCCCTGACTGGGTGCAAGCATGTGAAACATGCTAGGACGTACTACCGCACCCACTAAATGTCCGCCGTGGCAGGGATTCGATCCCGGGTCTTTCAGATTCACACGCGAGCGTGCTCACCACTGGACCACCACGGCTCTCGGGTGCATGTACATTCGTTTGAGCATTGGATAGGGGTTGCATAGGACATTTATCAGGGGTGGTCGAAAAAAAAGGTGGCATGGAAAGTTGCACAGGATGGCCAATATTATTTGGAGTATTCATCAAAACATTTAGAGAAGGGTGCATGGCGTTTCCTGGAATAATAGGAGTGGAATATGGGCTAAGAGAATGAGCATTACATAAAGACATGGACTTTCCTCCTTCATTTTTGATGGGGGTAGGGGTTGAGCTTTTAGGTTTTGGGGAGGTCTGGTGGATGGGAGTGTTGGGGGTGACATTCTTATTGTTTTGTTTGTTCTGGGGGGACTTTTTGTGACTGTTCTGGGGATAGTGAGGCTGATTCACACTCTTGTGATTCAGGGTGCAACAGGGCGGCTGAGGGGACTTCTTCTTGGTGGAGCTTATGGACTGGGTTTTTTTTTTTTTTATTTATTTGGAGTGTTTTTTTTTTTTGAAAAGAGATCAGTCGTTGGCCGCAATCAACTTGGGCCTGGAGTTTCTGAAGGAGGTCAAGTCCTAAATATCCGTCGTAATGTTGACAATCGGATGGAAAAACTATGAATGAATGGTAGCAATTTGCATGGGGGGCAGGGGTAGTTACGTGGAGAGGTTGTGTTTCACCCTGGATTTGTAAGGGAGTGTCTCCGGCACTGATTAGTTTGGATTTGGTGGGTGACAGTGCCCCAAACTTGCGGTGATGTTTGGAAACGAAAGAATGAAACAAGCATAATCTAGAGGCGCCAGTGTCGATCAATAATCGGACAGGAATGTCCTTAATCTTGGCGAGGTGATAAATGGGGGCAGTTCGGTCATTTAGGGCATCCCCCGCCGAGGCCATCGTGGGCGGGGGATATTCTAAAAATCCTGGGAGTCTATTTCTGACTCTTCCAGGATTCTCTCTGAAGCATCAGGGTTCATGAGGTGAGCAACATCTTCCTGCTCCAAATCCCCGGCATCCTCTTCCTCAACAAACTCCTCCTCATTTACTGAAATGCGAGGTTGGTTTGATCGAGGTTTCGCGGAGTCGCGGATTTCATGAAGGGCACACTTTGAACTACAGGCTGGGAAATCATAGGGGTTTATAATGACCAAGGTGGGGTTCTTACTCTGATTTAGGTTGTAGGTTTTGTTCCGGTTGTAGATCCGTCGCAGTGGGTTGGGTTGGAATCGTGGTCTGCTAGGCTGAGGCTTCCCGGAGGAATAGGCGGGCTTGGAGTTGGAGTTGGGGTTTTGCGGATGAGTGGTATACCTCTTGATGGCAGCAATTTTTGTTGGTTTCGGTTGCACTGCTAAGATTCGTCGGATGATGATTAGGTCCTTTTGGAACCCGACAGGGTCGTGCACAGCAAAATAATCTTTAACTGCTGAGGGCAACACTGAGACTAAGTTCACTAAAATTTGATGTTCTTGTTGCACTCTAGTTAGGGTGGGAAATGAGATTTTTATGTGTTGTGAAATGGTGTTCAACGTAGCATCCAGATCACCTTCGTACTTTGTGTCCTGAATACGGGTGTGGGCGACGAAGATGCCCAATGAAGGTTTGATAGCTTCAATCACTATGGGCCTGAATTCGGCCCACGTGAGGGTAGGGGTTACCTGGTATGCGACTAGGGAAACGGCTTTTCCCAAGTGCGTAAGTGTTACGTCGATTTTTTCTTGATCCGTAGTATACGCCAAATCTAGCACGGGCTTTACAATGTCCATGTAAGTTTCTATTCCGTAGGTTTCCCCATCGTATTTCGGAATGGGAATGTGAGAACGGGTTGCCATCTTGATGTTATTTTCTCTCTATTGCTTCGAAAATGCACTGCAATGAAATCCTCTATCCGAATCAAGAAACACCGCTGCCGCCAATGTTATGCCCTGCTTTTATACAGGATTAACTTGGTATAGGTGAGTTCTGCAAGATTGGGTATATAGGACTTCACGCACAGTACACAATAGAATCAACCGAGGGTATAAATAACGTAACAGTAATGGTTTAATAATGCAGCTTAATTCTCCAAAAACACTAGGTAGAATAATGGTTATATGTGCACTTGAAACAATGGTAAATTGAATAAGTCAGATACATAGTTTGGACTTTTTACAATCTCTAGCATTTCTCGCGGATTTGGATGGAGGTTCACTTCCCACTTCCAACGTTCAGGTATTATGCTTCTGATCACCTTATTTGTAAGATATTAGAGTACACGAATCACGCGGGTTAGGTATCTCGCTGTATTACCTCTCTGGTAATATGACTCTCAATCTAGGATGAAGGTATAGGTAATATGGTTATAGCCCAAGAATTAACGTAAAGGGATAACTGTAGCTAGTTGCACTGGTCTAGTATATTTGGCTGTTTATGTAACACTTTAGACCGAAAAATATCAGTGAGGGCGAATCAGGTTTCTGGTGGAGTCACAATCACTTCTTTCAAAATTGCTTTTGCTCGAGCCGTAGTTCTAATGTGGACTTATTTCTTTGGCGAGATAAAACCTGATGGCAAGAATAATTACGAGAGTCAGTTTGCCTAAACTAAATTTCACTGATATATGTTAATACATACTAGCATAATAAATCACTTTCTTCCTAACATCAGAGAGGTTGATACATAAACGCATACACTGGCTGGTTGAGTTAATGGTACCGTAATTTGGTACTTTGCGAGTTAACACTGTGATCGAGTTTTCCTGGTTATCTTGTCTCGGTGGTGTCGGGGGTTAACAGCAGCTCCGGGGCCGTCCAAGTTGTCCGGGAGTGTAGAGAAGGGTTACAGATGGGCTTTTTGCGTAGCCGTGATGACGTCCCAATATGTAGAAGAGTTTCAAGGAACGCGGGCGGCTTTTCGCCTTTTTGTCAACAATGCTGATAAGGCCTACAGTCAATTGTTGCCAAGGAGTTCTGCTTGCAGAATCCTCTATTAGGTTGCTCACATAATCCCTTCTAACATAACGATATTTCTGCCTTAGATCAGTTATGAGTTATGATTATTCCTGAACTTAAGTAGTAAAGTAGGCACTACCAGACGTTCAGGAAACAATAAAAAATGGGTGAATCGGTTGTTTACCAATATAATATTACTGCCGGCAGTCCCGAATGCAATAATATATTCATAAAACTTAAATTCACTTCCTCACAGAGTTGCACAGATCACGGAACGCCGAAGTTATCTCGAATCTTGAGGGGGGGGGGGGGAACACTAGATGACAACACAATGCGGTCAACCGTTGCTTTGAGCTCTAATATTCAACTGCCCGACTGTTGTCTCTGGGTCTTATTTATAGGCAGGTCAAGGAAGCTTCAGGAATGTTCTAGAAGGATTGGATGTCAATGCTATGAAGTAGTTTATTTATTCTGGTGAACTTAGGGGGTTAGGGAGTTTTTTTTTTAATGTGGCGGTAAGTAACTTGTGATCTGATTTATGATCGTGGATATCTTAACTCTAGTATGAGGTACTAGTAGAGTTATTTAGGCGGATTTGGTGAAGTTTCATAGGGACTACTTTACTGGCACACTACGTGAATAGGCTGGGAGGTATTATTCATCAATTCACCTAAATATCCTTTTCTGGTCTAGCTGACATGCTATTCTTAATCTAGGATGGGATAAGGAAGATTTTGGTGTTGGTTAAGGATGGGATAGAATGGTATTTGGATAGGTATTTAGAGGGTTAGTTCATCACCTGTTGGAAATTCACCTGGTGTCTGGCAAGAAGTTGTTGGCTACGTGTGGGTGATGGTGAACGTCCGCGGGGGTTGGGGGTATCCCTTTGGGGTGGGGGGCATGCCACTCCTTAAATATGTATATATGGGATTCTCTACGCTAATGGTGTTTTCTTATGATGTGGTGGTGTCAAGAGTGATACTCCTAGGGAGGGTTGATCCTGGGTTCTAGTTTTTACTTACTAGGATTACTCAGGGGGTTCATAATAGTAGTTTCGTGAAAATACAAGTCAGGCGGAACCGTCGACTTCTTAGGGGTGAGATGTTGGCTGCTGTAGCCTCGCGCCGTCCGCCCTCCTGGTTCAGGTTGTGAGTTGGGCTAGTAAGTTAGAGGGTAGTAAATGGGGTTACAAGAATGAGTCTTTATCTGCTATTTATTGGGGTGAGGAAATGAACGGGATCGGCATGTTAGAACGTTCATCTGGGCGTCTTTACAGGGGGGGTTTGGATATTGGAAAGGGGGTGGTTTGAGGCTAGGTGCCGCGCCGCTCGTGACCTAGGGTCGTGACCCTTAATGCGCTGGACATAGGGGTGGCATTCCCCTATGATCGAACAGGTAGGGTGGCGTGTGCAGCGGGGCGTGAAGGAGCAAAATACAGGGTGACCCACAAAACAGGTGACCACTGAGCATGGGGTCACTAAGCAAAACAGAGTAATGTGGATTGTGGATTAGGAGGTGGTGATTGGGAGACGTGTAACAATTGTGGAAAAGTAAATGGAAGAGAGGAATAACATGGCGGATAGAGGATAATTACCCTAAGGACTGAAATACATGCATGAAGGACGGTATTAGTTGTTGTCAACTTAAGGTGAATGGGACTTGGTTGGAATGCACGGAATACGATTCGACACAAGGACAGTGCCACTATGTCGCATCAATACAGGTGGCATACTCTGGTTAATATTATATATACACTTAGTTACTAAAAACAAGGCAAGGGGGCAACTGAGCATGGGACACATATATATCTAGTTACTACAGAAGAAAGGAACAGCTGAGCAAGGGGGGGTATGTGGGTTACATAATTAATTATAGGGGTGACATAATCATGATCGGGCTCGTTGTGGACTGGAAATCGAAGGTGTTTTGAGCTCGCCTTCGCACCTACACAAATGAAAGTACTATAACCCACACGGTGGTTATCTCATGAAATACATACTTAGTTGGTACATCAAGAATGTCTAGGAGGAAAATCATGTGGTTTGTATTTTTAGAAGACTGGGTTTTTAATAGGCGTGTAAAATGCGGAGTTAACCTAACAAGTGCGCATGGGGGTAATTGGAAACGTCCCCCTGTGCTGACGTATTTGAGGTGTTTCTGTCACTAAAATATTCATTGTACCATTAACTCTCCCAGACATATATGACGCGATCGAGTCATATGGCAGAGTGAACCAAAAACTCATATGACGCGATCGCGTCATATGGACTTATTATATTGCTAGAAAATAAGTTTATGACGCAATTGAGCCGGTTTTTTGGCTGGTAAGTCCGATAAGTTAGATGTACATGTGGAAAAATCTAGCAACCCCCTAGCGTCCCTGTGAGGGCCCCGCGGTGGTAGAGAGAGTCAGTTTCTTCCCATCAGCCAGCCTAGTAGGGGGGTGTGTGCAGCCCTTTAAACCAAGGGGCCTCCATTTTGCCCAGCCTGGCTGGTATTACCGCCCTAATATAACCCAAACGAAGTGCTACATCGTTGGGTTATCGATGGATTATTGTGTTATTCTTATTTAGGGTATAAAAACCATGTTAGTGAAGTGGTTTGCTAGTCTGGTGTACGTGACCAAGGTGGGCTCCTCGAGGGGCCATGGTTTCGCTTGTTTGTGGATCACTTTCATACCATATTGAGTCAATTATATTGCTATTTATCACTTGAAGTAGTGTATTTTACTTGTATAAGTGTTTATAGTGAAAACACTTTTATTACTGATCGAGCATTCTCTGGTGTAGGCTACGTGACCAAGGTGGTGGAGGGAGGGGCCATGCTTTTTGCCAAACGTTTTGCTTGTTTGTGGAACACTTTCATATAAATATCAGTCAATTATATTGCTATTTATCCGTTCAAGTAGTGTATCTTACCTTGTATTAGTGTTTCTTAGTGAAAAAACTTTCATTACTGGTCGAGCATATGTCGCCATGCTCCCTCAGCCCTGTGCATTTTTGCTCTATAATTTAGTGGTGAAAAGTGCTTGCATTTTTGCTCGATAATTTATTGGTGGAAAGTGCTTGGGAGGTAAGTTTTTTATGGCAAAAGCAACTCTACATATACGGCTTGGTGGCCACGAGGGAATCTCAGCAGTGTGAGTAAGTACAGTCAACATTTTTGGTGGTGGTGGTGGTGGTGGTGGTGGTGGAGATGGTGGTGGTGGTGGTGGTGGTGGTGGTGGTGGTGGTGGTGGTGATGGTGGTGGTGATGATGGTGGTGGTGGTGATGGTCAGGGTGGTGGTGGTGGTGGAGATGGTGGTGGTGGTGGTGGAGATGGTGGTGGTGTTGGTGGAGATGGTGGTGGTGTTGGTGGAGATGGTGGTGGTGTTGACACCAATAGGGTAGGGTCCCTTTTCTGACCGTGGGCCAGGTCAGAAAATGAACCCAACCCAATTTGTGTCAACACCACCACCATCTCCACCAACACCACCACCATCTCCACCACCACCACCACCATTTTATTATTTTTATTATTTTTGTGTTTAGGCCTATTTTATTATTTGTATTATTATTATTTATTATTATACCTGTTATTCCTGTGTATGGGATCACCCATAAACAAGTATTTATATTTGTATTTCATTGATATTTTGGCTTTATTATATTATTATTATTATTATTATTATTATTATTATTTATTATTTATTATTATTTATTATTATACCCAACATAAATGTCCCCCACCACAAACTCTTATTATATATATATATATATATATATATATATATATATATATATATTTATATATATATATATATATATAATATATATATATATATTTATATATAATCTATAATCTATATATATATATAATTCGTGTTTATGTATTTATCTATGTTATGCCCCCTCCCCCTCCCTCCCCCCCCATTATACCTCCATCCCCTCCCTCCCCTCCCCCCTCACCTCCCCCCCTCCCTCCCTCCCCCTCCCCCTCCCTCCCCCCCTATAACCTCCCTCCCCCCTCCCCTCCCCCCCTCCCTCCCCTCCCTCCCCCTCCCCTTCCCCCTCCCCCTATATATATATATATATATTTTTTTTTTTTTTTTTTGTTTTTTTTTTGGGTGGGGAGGGTTATTTTTATTTTTATTTTATTTTTCTAATTGTAGATTTGCTATATAGATATATATATATATATATATATATATATATATATATATATATAATATAATTTGTGTTTATGTATTTATCTATGTTATGCCCCCTCCCCCCCCCCCCCCCCATTATATTACCTCCCTCCCCCTCCCCCTCCCTCCCCCCCCATTATACCTCCCTCCCCCCTCCCCCCATATATCTATATATATATATAATTTTTTTTTTTATTTTTTTTTTTTTTTTTGGGTGGGGGAGGGTTATTTTTTATTTTTTATTTATTTTTCTAATTGTAGATTGATATAATATATAATATATATATATATATATAATATATAATATAATTCGTTTATGTATTTATCTATGTTATGCCCCCTCCCCTCCCCCCCCCCTCCCCTCCCCTCCCCCTCCCCCCATATATATATATATATATATATATATATATATATATATAATATATTTTTTTTTTTTTTTGGGTTGGGGAGGGTTATTTTTATTTTTATTTCATTTTTCTAATTGTAGATTGATATAATATAATATATATATATATATTCTTGTTTATGTATTTATCTATGTTATGCCCCCACCCCCTCCCTCCCTCCCCCCTCCCCCTCCCCCCCCCCCCCCTCCCCTCCCCCTCCCCCCCTCCCCCCCCCATTATACCTCCCTCCCCCCCCCTCCCCTCCCCCCCCCCCTCCATATATATATATATATATATATATATATATATATATATATATATATATATATATATATAATTTTGTTTTTATTTATTTATTTTTTTGGGTGGGGGAGGGTTATTTTTTTATTTTATTTTATTTTTCTAATTGTAGATTGATATATATATATATATATATATATATATATATGTTGGTATATATCTTTATATATAAATAAATAATTCTGCGTTGGAATTTTATTATCAATTTCCAGGTCTCTGATGATTTTTCGCTGGTGGCAGGAAGTAGATGAAGAGATAAATTCATGTGGTACAGGGTTACATTAAAGACATGATAGAGGATATACGATCACTGGCCAACCAGCATTATCAAGTAAGGAAAAATGAAATATCTCTACCATTTAAAAAGATCACCCGCACCCACCGACGAAATCCGTCTTGCCAACACCACCATCACCCGCCATCACGCCAAACAAGAGGGATCCACCTTAAAAACTCGTCGAGAATACCCCCTGGTTATGCGTACGGAACCATCAAAACACACAAACCTGGGAACTCCGCCCCATCATCTCCCAGATCCCCACTGCCACCTACCAGATCGCCAAGGCCCTGAACAACCTCCTCACCCCCTACGTGCCCAGCCATTCAACCTTAACTCAGCCCACGATTTCTTGAAATTTACGAGACGCCCCCCGTAACAACAACCACACAATCGCCTCTCTCGACGTAGAAAGCCTGTTCACCAACGTGCAGTGGATAGACCATGATTCTACGTCGAATTATCATTGCCCTGATACAACACTGGACATCCCGGAGAAGGCCCTGAAAACACTACTGGAGCTATGTACCAAGGAGGCCCCTGCCTTTGCCCCCGGCAACATGTACAAGCAGATAGACGGTGTGTTGGGCATCCCCTAGGAGTTCTTTTTGCGAACTTTTCATGGGTACCATCGAGGAAGAGCTCCTGGCTGCCCAACGACCCTCCGTCTACTGTAATACGTGGATGACATCTTCGTGCCAATCAAGACCTCCACGAACTACAGGGACTCCAGCGTCGCTTCATGACCTCCTCCGACTTAACTTCACCTTTGAAAAATCTAACAATGGACAACTCCCCTTCCTCGACATCCTCGTAGCTCTGAACGCCCATGGTTCAAAACCACCGTCTACATTAAACCAACTAACACAGGACAATGCCTCAACTGGATAGTGAATGCCCCCGCCGTTATCTTCTATCCTCCATCTCCGCCTATGTTAGGAGAGCCCTCACGCACTGCTCTACCTGCCGACACCCACCAGGAACTAGAAGACTATCCCAAGTTTTAGTAAATAACGGATACTCCAACTCCGACATCTCCAGCACCATCACGCACCATCTTGAAAAATGGTACACCGCAAAGCCCTCCCAACATTGACCCCCCCCATGAAATTAGATCTTCTACCGCAATTACATGTCCTCTGAACACAATGACGAGGCCGTCTTAAAAGAAATAATCTCCAAGCATGTCCACACCAACCAACCCGTAAAACAAAATCAATTAATAATTTATTACAAATCCCCCAAGACCTCCAACCTCGTTCTCTCCGCAGCAAACCAACCTCCACCAAGATACAGAGCCCGATGACCGACGATCACGTCATTTACCAACATACCTGTAATTATGACTGTGGACCTCCTTCCTATATTGGTATGACTCAGACTCGTCTTTCACGTCGGTTAACTCTTCACCTTCAGGCTGGAGCCATCAAAGACCACTATCTCACCCCTAACCACCCTCACCTCACACGCAACGAGTTAGAGAAACACACCATACTCGATAAAGAAAGTGACCCAAGGAGATTACCTATACTCGAAGCTTTATATATCCAAGCCTTACATCCCAACATCAACAACCAAACTCTGGACCTTCAGATCCTTCCTTCTGCCAAAAGGCACTACCCTACAGGACCTAACACCCCTCCTCGCCCCCGGTGCCCTTGACGCAGCCCCGCGCTACCTCCTTCAGCTTCGTCTTCTGCAGCGCCACACATCTTAGGCCACTCCCCACAACACTTAGCCAATCAGCTTCGTATCCATCTATCGGACACCATCCCGCATCCAGTGCCATGCGTGAAGCGGTTACCCCCTTTTTCTCTCCTAGTTTTTCCCTTCCACCAATAGCAGACTTTTTGCCCGTGTTGTCCGCCTCCTCTGATCCTCCACCCTCTATATATACCCTTCCTGTTTACCTTTTATATCAGTCCTTCCTTACTTGTTAATGCTGGTTGTCCAGTGAAACGCGGCGTATATGCTGTATCATCATTACTTTATGTAACCCTGTACCACCATGAATTTTGCTCATCTCCTTTCTACTTCCTGCCACCCAGCGAAAACTCATCAGAGACCTGGAAACTTTGAATAATAAAATTTCCACGCAGAAATTGCCATTTCTTTCAACCTCGTATGTATAAGAAAATTTATATATTATATATATATATATAATATAATTTGTGTTTATGTATTTATCTATGTTATGGCCCTCTCCCCCTCACCCCCCCCATATACCCCCCTCCCTCCCCATTATACCTCCCTCCCCCCTCCCCTCTCCCCCATATATATATATATATATATATATATATATATATATATATTATATATATATATTTTTTTGGGGGTGGGGAGGGTTATTTTTTATTTGTATTTTATTTATTTTTCTAATCGTAGATTGATATAAATATATATATATATATATATATATATATATATATATAGTATTCGTATTTAGTTATCTAAATTATGCCCCCTCCCTCCCCCATTATACACCCTCCCCTCTTTCCCCCATTATACCCCGCTCCCCCCATATAAATTCATTCATTCATTCAATCATCACTTCCGAGGTTCGGGGCCCACCTTCATTCACCCATCATCATCACCATCATCATCATCATCATCATCATAAAAAAAAAAAAAAAAAAAAAAAATCAATTTCTACTACATTTTGCACTACAGTGGATATAGGCCTCCTGGGGAAACCACTCTAAAAAATAACGAGTCCAGTGCAGTACCTCTTTGGGTGGCTTGGAAATTTGCACATATTTCTCTGGTTTGACACCATATATATATATATATATATATATATATATATATATATATATATATATATATAAATATATATATATATATATATATATATATGCTATATATAATATATAAATATATCCACACCCATTACCATTACCATTTACCATTCTTTATATTTTTGTGACACCTTGTATATATATAATTATATATATATATATATATATATATATATATATATATATATATATATATACTGTCTATATATATATATATATACTGTATATATATATATATATATATATATATATATATATATATATATATATATATATATATACATTACTTTATTTTATTTACGTGTACAATAGAATTATTTCTGAATTTATTACCTGAAGATTACCTGGCTTTCTTATTTTGTTTTTTCAGTGTCAACCCAGGAGCCATTTCCCTTCTCGTTGGAAAGGGTGTATATTGTGGCAAAGATATACAACTGTATAAACATTCTCATATATTTTCATAACAATAACAATGCATGGAAACAATTGCGCATAGCTCACGAACCAATTACTCTATATTATTTTTGTTTTCACCATTGGAAAGAGCACAATTTTCCGATTCCGGTGATATATACAGTTATATACGTATCCGACCAAATAACGCAACCACGAGGTGGGGAACAGCTCGGAACCCGGCTAGCATCGCCGGAACAGAGACGGGTGAAGCGTAAATATTCGCATTTTGGCTCTTCATTTCAAATATTCATAGCGCAAAAAGTATTTGTCCTAGGAACTTCTAGTTTATTTTATACTCATTAGCATTATTTGCCGTATTCATTCAGCCTAAATTTAAAACCATACACTTCGTAGCAACGAAATAAATCGAAAATGTTATAAACCATATCAATCAAAATCATTTTTTTTTTTTTTTCGGTCACTGCATGGAAACAATTGTGCATAGCTCGCGAACCAATTATGCTATATTATTTTTGTTTTCACCATTGGAAAGAGCACAATTTTCCGATTCCGGTGATATATACAGTTATATACGTATCCGAGCAAATAACGCAACCACGAGGTGGGGAACAGCTCGGAACCCGGCTAGCATCGCCGGAACAGAGATGGGTGAAGCGTAAATATTTGCATTTTGGCTCTTTATTTCAAATATTCATAGCGCAAAAAGTATTTGTCCTAGGAACTTCTAGTTTGTTTTATACTCATCAGCATTATTTGCCGTATTCATACAGCCTAAATTTAAAACCATACACTTCGTAGCAACGAAATAAATTGAAAATGTTATAAACCATATAAATCAAAATCATATATTTTTTTTTTCGGTCACTGCTTGAGAACTATTGAAGATAAACAATTTCTGTTTTCAGATTTGGAAAGAGGAGAAAAAATACTATTATTTGAGCAAAAACAAATATATGGTCATCACTCACAATTTAGAGCTAGGACGGTGTGAAGAAAATTGCGTGGGAAATAATTGTATTCCGGACTCATTTACACTTTCATATTTCGATTTATTTACATTTTTTTTTATTTTATCATGTACTATAAATATTCCTCTTTCCATTGATATATGATACATCACAATAAACAGCATTCTGGTGGATGGAAATCGCGAAAAATGTAAGGCTTCGACAACACTCATGAGCCAAATTCAAGACCCAAAATACTTGTCAAGCGCCTCCTTGGACTTATTGGAACATAATATGTCGGAGGGAGTTAATAGCATTAATACTTATCCATATGCGCCTATTATGGGTTGATTATAAAGGTATTAACCTGAAACAACAATAAAACAAGTGAAAACAGCGTTTGGATGGTCAAAATCGGAGATATAGCCCGCGAGTTGTATAATGTATGGGTGAGGCAAGCTGCTTTCCCGCCAATTTCCCCCAAGGCCACTGAGACACAGTCGATCGATACTCTCTCTCTCTCTTGCACTCGCTTGCCATCAGTGATGACAACACCCTGCTTGCAACTCGCTAATGTTAGCATGAAAATATACCTCAGAATAAGGGAATCTATCTATCTATCTATTGCCTGACGCCGTGATCCCCGAAGGGGTGGCCACGAACGAACCGCCCCCATGCACCTCTGTCCCCAGTCAGTCGACGCCCCTCCCCCCAACCAGCACCGCCTTCGTTCATGTACTTCCTCACTCCATCCTTCCACCTCATATTCGGTCTACCTCTTCGGTCTATATTCGGTCTATATCGGTCTATATTCGGGAATAACAGGGAAAATAGGTGATAACTGAAGGAGAGGAGGAAAGTGGGGAAGGAGGGGAGGTAGAGGACTGAGATTTTGCATGGCCCAGGGGCCAAAAAAAAAAAAAATCGGTCAAAAGTTGATTTTTTTTTTCACTCACTCTTAAGAGTCTCCCCGCAGTCCGCCGGGGGAACTCTTAAGAGTCTCCCCGCAGTTCCCGGGTTAAGTGGAAAAGAGAAACATCGTGGATAACAGATAGTTACCCTAAGGAGTGAATACATGCATAAACGACGGCATTATAGATGTCGTCCTAATAAGATGATGAACCCGGGTTGGTATGCACGTGGCACAATACGACACAAGGACAGTGCCGCTATGTCGCATCAATACAGGTGGCATACTCCGGTTAATATTATATACACTTAGTTACTAAAAGAACAAGTCAAAGGGGGGGGGGGGGGGGGGGAATGAGCACGGGGGCACTTATCTATACTTAGTTACTACAACAGAAAAAGGACACCTGAGCATGGGTTTGGTATGTGAGTGTTGTGAAATGTTAAAAAGGTTGGGGATCCACCATTTTTGGCCTACGTGCCTTTGGGGCCTTTTTCTTTCCGGCTGTGTTGGGGTCGGTCCCCTGGTCCAGTCGTGCGCTCCTCTGTTGACTGACAGGGTTGGCGGCTTCCTTTGATCTTGCGGGAGCGTCCCACTTTCCCTTCTTGCTGTTGGGTCCTTTTGTCCCGGTTGGTTTTTGCTCTGGTTCTTGCGGAATTACCACTGGGTTGTTGGTTGGGAGGTTGGTGGGGGAATTCCCTTTTTTGGGTATTTTAGGCATTTACTACGGTTTGTTATTCCATAACAGTAGGCTATATCAAATTATGTATTTTCTGGTAAACATTACTTATCATATGAATTTCAATTGTGTGATAATAGATTTGCCAGGAAACATTAAATACAACATAAATAATATACGCATTGATCATACTAAACGTATCTAAGCAAACCAGCTTGCTTCGTTCAAGATCGCTTGAGATTCGTCGCTTTGTTTACATCCGAATGTCCAAAGTCCAAAGTCCAATATCGAACAACTTTCAGCCAGCTCAATAATGAGAGTGGGTTATCAGACTTTGGGGTAACAGAAAACGCAGCATAAATTAAGTATATATAAAATGATCGTAATAATATTTTTACTTTAATGATAATCCAGATTAATTACTTTAGTATATAATTAGTTTTTAATTGCTTAAAAGTCCTTACTTACATACCAAACTTTTCTCTATTCGTAATTAGTAGCCTAGTCGTATTCTTAAAAATCCATACCTTCCCTTAACTTTCCTTTCCCTTCCAAGGAATTTTCTTTCCCTTCGGTATTCTTAAAGAATTCCTTGGAAGGAAATTTTTTCGGAAGTGTTGGTAGCTCTGTTCCACAGGCGCACACCAGTTGGTAGGCCTGAAGTAGTAAACAAACTTTGTCAAACAAACGTTTCCATGGGTTGACTTGCATTATTGTTGCCCAAAACATGATTTAGACCACCAATATTGTGTTCAAAGTATATTATGTTGACTTGCACAAACACAAGAATGAATTGTCAACATGATATTAATAAATACAGGTTCCTAGCTCTAAATCGCGCATGTACAATTGCGCTAAGAAGTGATGACTCGATTCCCAGTACCTTTTGTTCAGAAAGTGATATCTGGCAACTATTGAGGCTCTACTATATTCATATATTACACACCGGGGAGAACTGTATTGAAGGACAAAATACCAAAAACACGATATATAAGTATTGTTACAATATATTTATCTCATTATGTGAGAGCAAACCAAATAATACGAAAGTTGAGACTAACCCGAACGAAAGAATGTGAAACTCGTAGTATTTCGCTCACTAGATTCAGGATTAAAATGTGGAGGAAGTCTCTTAATGCTTTTATTACTTTTTAAGCCAACAATACTTTGAGAAAAGTATCTCATAAAATTAAAACCAACCGTTAAAAGTAATATTCAACCCATGAGTGTCAATAAATCACGTAAATAAACATATAGGGTGATATGGGTGTGTAACAAACACTTAGTGGGATAAATAATCACCAAAAATCAGGTAACAAACTTTATTGAAAAATAGATATATCACAATAAACTATGGGTCAAGGCCTATCATGGTGATTTTTATTGATGATGTAAGTAGTAGTTAAGGTCAACTTATTGAATTTAAAAAAAAGGGTACCTCTTGTTCGGACCACCCCCTATGTAGGGGGTGATCCAAACAGTGCATGGGGGTGATCCGAACACCACCCTTTTCACTTTTAAAATGCATAGTGAGATTGTAAAATCTGGTGATCTAAAATAAAATATATGTAGAAAAAATAACTAACAACTTAATTAACCTCCTACCCTACAAATATGGGCATATTTACCACTTACGTATGTCTTAATTTTAATCAAACATTTTGTTGCTGTAAAACAAAAACAGTTTGTCATTATAAATCATAAATGCTTACAAAACTAAGGCCTATCAACTTACACAGTACGACATCACAGAAGGGCTGATATTTGGCTACGTTTTTATTTTTTGGGATGGGTGGGTCTTTAAACGCCATTTAAATTGGGGGTGTACCGAACAGTTCGCTACACCCCCGTTCGTTACACCCCCTTTGTGTAAATTATGTTACGCATTCCTGATACTGAAGGAAATTTTCTGAATGGAAGCCTTTCTCACAAGATATCATTGCAGATAAGTACATTTCACTATTAAGCATCACACCACTAGAATCAGCAAGTTTTCAGTCAAGAATCACTATATTAGAAATGCGAAATATAACATCGAAACCCTAAAAAATAAAAAAACTGACCTGAAAATTCCGTCCGTCGCGATGTAAACAACGGTTAGCCGCCATCCTAAAGCTACTAATTTTCTTCCTTTGAGGTGGTGGGGAAACTATTTTATTATTGATAGGACAGAAATTATGGACGCTGTTCGTTCCACCCCCGTGTTCGTTACACCCCCATATCACCCTAACAGATTGTTTTTTCCACATTTAATTCTAAGTGGGACAAATCTGCCTTAAAAAACAAAGCGGTCTCCAGTATATTTTGGGATAAAGCTTGAATACTCGAGAACAGCTTGTAATTTGTATAGACAGACGATGAAATTTCACTTATAACATATTTAATAGCCCATAGGGAGAGGCAAAACGGAAAATTAGAGAAGCGAAAAAAGATGCAAACGAAAGGTGGGGCCAAAGGCTGAGTGAGAATTTTGAAGAACGAAAGAAGATGTTCTGGAAGGAGGTAAATAAAGTAAGGAAAGGAGGACAAAAGAGGGAAGAGTCGGTGAAAGATGAAAATGGAGAATTACTAGTGGAACCAGTTGAAGTGAGGAAAAGATATGCCGAGTATTTTGAATCTTTGTTAAATACAAGAGATGGAAGAAAAGCAGTGATTGAAGCAGAGGTGGATGGAGATAGGTTACCCAGGCCACCCAGGTGGCAGGGAATGAATGAAAGGATTGAGGAAAATGAGGTGAAAGAAGCAGTGAAACAAATGAGAGCGGGAAAAGCAGAAGGTTTGGATGGTATTGCTGTGGAGTGTATAAAGAAGGGTGGAGATGTGATAATAGATTGGTTGGTGAGACTTTTCAATGTGTGCTTTGCTGTGTCAATGGTACCAATAGACTGGAAGAGTGCATGTATTGTGCCGTTGTACAAGGGGAAGGGAGATCGGCAGGAGTGTTCAAGTTATAGAGGTATTAGTTTATTGTCAGTGGTTGGAAAGCTGTATGGCAGGGTGTTGATAGAGAGGATAATAAAGTGTACGGAAGTTGCAATAGGAGAAGAACAGTGCGGTTTTAGGAGGGGAAGAGGGTGCGTGGATCAGATGTTTGCAGTAAGACAGTTATGCGAGAAGTTTTAGAGAAGCATAAGGAATATTTTGGGCTTTTTATGGACTTCGCAAGCGTATGATCGTGTGGACCGTGAAGCAATGTGGAAGGTGTTAAGGATTTATGAAATAGGAGGAAATTTGTTAGAAGCAGTTAAGAGTTTTTATGAAGGGAGCAGAGCATGTGTGAGAGTAGGAAATGGTGAGTTGAGTGAATGGTTTGAGGTAAAGGTAGGTTTGCGACAGGGTTGTGTAATGTCACCATGGCTGTTTAATATGTTTATGGATGGTGTGGTGAGGGAGGTGAAAAGGATAACTATGGGAAGAGGATTGGGTTTAGTAGGAAAGAATGGTAGAGATTGGAGTTGAATCAGTTGCTGTTCGCTGATGACACAGCATTGGTGGCGGATTCTGATGAGAAACTGCAGCGGGTAGTCAAAGAGTTTGGTGTGGTTTGTGGAAGGAGGAAACTGAAGGTGAACGTCAATAAAAGTAATGTAATGGTGTGTAATAGGGGAGATCATAGGGTGAATCTAGATGTGAGGCTGGATGGGGAAATATTGGAACAAGTAGAGTGTTTTAAATATCTAGGAGGAACAATAAGCAGGAGTGGAGGTATGGAAGTGGAGGTAAAACAGAGAGTGTGTGAAGGAAGGAAGGTTTTCGGAGCAATGGGAAGTATGTGGAAGACGAGAAATCTCGGAGTGAAAGTAAAAAGTGCACTGTATCAAGGAATTGTTGTGCCAACAGTGATGTATGGGGCTGAGACATGGGCTCTGAAGAAAAAGGAGAAAAGAGGGCTGGATGTGATGGAGATGAGCTGCTTGAGGAGTATGTGTGGAGTTACTCGTAGAGACAGATTGAGGAATGAAGAGATACGTAGGAGAGTGGGGCAGCAGGAACATTTGTCAGCCAGAGTGGACAGAAGGGTGCTGAGCTGGTATGGTCATGTTGAACGAATGGGAGATGAAAGGCTTACAAAGAGAATATGTGAGTCAGTACAAGGGGAGATAGAAGGGCAGGAAGACCCCCATTGAGATGGAGAGACTGTGTAAGAAAGGCTTTGGATGATAGAGGAATGACTATAGATCAGGCAGGGGAAGTGGTGGTGGACAGGAGTGAATGGAGAATGCTTGTGAATAGTTGAGTGAACACGTGGTCATTTGGAGTAAGGGTCGGGCGCAAGTTGGACTAGATAATAGTCCATCAGGCGCCTGGCCCGGGGAGACGATTAATATGAAGGGTGTGCCTGGAAGTGTGGTGGGAGGGCTTGTGGCTTTGGCTCCGCTGCATGTCTGCCTGCCGAGATCGGAACCTCTCCGGGTGGTCAGGGGCCGGGGGAGTGCTGGAGCGACCTTGGTAACCCTGGTCTCTGGGTCTTCTCCTGGGTGACCTGGATGTGTGAGAGTTTGTGTTTTTTATCTGTGTTTATTTTTTTGTTTTATGTTGTTTTTGTGTTTTCCCTGTTCTTGCTCTGTCTTGAGTCAACTACCCCCAAAATGGGGATTGGGCCTGAGCATATAGATAGATAGATAGATAGGGACACCCATATATAAACGAAAGATGGAAAGGCATGTAGTAAAGGTAAAGGTGGATATATGAGCGGAAGAGATACACTCTCCCTCATATACTGGCAGTAACCGACTTGCATTTTTTTTGCAGGCCTCCAGGGCCCAGGCGGCAGGCCCAGGGAGTGTAATATGCTAGATAGTGCCAGGAAATTAAATACTTTCATTATTCTATACAAATATTGAAAACAAACCTTACTTATATATATTCAAACAACAACATAAATATAATTTAATAGGCCTTAATAGGTTAATTTTGTCAGTAGGCCAATTATTGGGAATATCCGGAGACCTATAGTTATAAATTAGGAAATGACTGGGCTCTGACGGGCAGTGGAGAATTGCCAGCGGTAGCCAGATTTGGGGACTTTTGTCCGAGCTTAGTCTTGAAGGTTAGGAATAATTATGGTAATGTATTATTACATACAGTACATACAGTGTTGGAACATCAGTGCTTCCAGCAGCTGTGGTGGTGGATCGGTATCAGTCATTATTATGATCAGTATGGCAGTGGTGGACAAGTCCCCGTCAGTTTTTAGTGTGTATGGGTCAGCGAAAGAACGTGATACCGGATCTAATTGCGCATTATATTGGGCTGCACAAGGAAGGCCAGTTAGTGAAACAAATAGTGCAAGCCACTGGTGTATTTTATTAATCGGTAAGAAATTGGGCGAGGCCTTACAAAGCTATTTGCCTAACTACATGGTAACCTAGCCTTTGCCAAACTGTTACTATATTCTTAGTTTCTTACAGTAGATCCTCTGGGAAAAAGGCAAACTAGGCCTGTGTATCCAGCTCAGTACCAGTACTTGCACTGCTGCGGTTGTTCACGGTGTTGATAGCCTAGCCTTTGAGGGGAGAGTAAAGAACATAAGAATATCATCTAATCTTCAAAACTATGCTAATGGATAGCTAATATGATGAATAACCTACTCATTGATGCCTAAATCATAACTATTGGTGATTCATCTTTTATTCAGATTACCCAAGAACAAAATTCGGCAAGAATATAGTTACCGGGTGTACCGCCCACCTTTGTTTACACTATGCGGATGCCTTTGGATATAAAAAATACATTAGCCTAACCAAACAACCTAACCTAACCTAACCTAGTATGCATGCAGTAATGACGGGGCAAATAGCAGAAAATATAGCGTCGAAATAGACGGGAACGTAAGTACGAGCGCACAACATGACAACCGTACACCCGGAAACTACATCCTTCCCAAAAATTCAATTTAAAAATTGGAAGAATCTTATTTAAAGTCAGTATTATCCAAGTAACCTTCCGCGGCGATTCGCACGCTCTGGGCCATGACCGTTAAGTTCACTTCTATTATGTCCGCTTCTTAGGTTGAGGGGGGCCTCTGGCGGCCTGGCCTCACCTTCCCAGGAATTATTGTCATCAATATTATCATGATGGGGGGTGAACCCCCTCAAACCATTATTGTATCCCACGGAAAAAAAATTTACCCAACACCTGGCCGTGGGATATAATAAAGATTTGAGGGGTGCTTTGTCCCCTCACCCCCCATGATATTGTTATCATCATATACAGTATATTACCAGCAGGGGCAAATAACAGCAGTCAAATTAGACGTGAATGTAACTGCGAGCGTGCGAATATGGAAACAAAGCAGACGGTACGCCCACTAACACAACCCTTACCAAAATAATGTATAAAAATTAAAAACGGTCAAATTAGATAATTAATAAATAAATATCGGTAGCCTAATAAATATAAACATTGAACAAAAAATAGTTTCAATAGCATAGTAAAACTACTATGGGCCATGAATTGCAATTTTTAACCAAATTGGGCCAGATCAAATATAGCCTAGCTTTTATTTTTTGTTCACTGAATAGAACAAAATCTAGCCTAGGCCTATATAATATATAGGCTAGGCCTACAGAAGTTCAACTTACTATTTGAACTCAGCACACCAGAATATGTCAGGCTATGTGTATTGAACTTTGAAGGTAAATACTTCTCAATAGTGGGTTATTGTACGATTCCTATAGGCCTAGCCTAGTTGTTAAGTTTTGGTCAGATATGGAAGACTTGACCTTGTAATTGAAAAGTTCTCATGCTTGATATACGGTACACTAATTCCGCAGTACATTCGGCTAATCTAATTTATCTCCATCCCTGTTTCTTATCATATCAGTTTTATATGTAATTACATATTCTTGGATAATAGCCTATAGGTCTAAATACTACAACAGAATATGGCTTGTTGGTGTACATGCGCGATTTAGAGCTAGGAACCTGTATTTATTAATATCATGTTGACAATTCATTCTTGTGTTTGTGCAAGTCAATATTTGCAATATTTGCAAAGCAAGTGCTTTGAAGACAATATTTGTGGTCTAAATCATGTTTTGGGCAACAATAATGCAAGTCAACCCACGGAAGCGTTTGTTTGACAATGTTTGTTTACTACGTCAGGCATACCAGCTGGTGCGCGTCTAGCTTCGCCTGTGGAATAGAGCTACCAACACTTCTGAAAAAAAATCCTTCCAAGGAATTCTTTAACCTCTGAAGTGCGCATGTGGGTATTAGACACCACACTCCTGTGCTGACGTATTTGGAGCTGTTTCCATCACTAACATCGATATTTTACCATAAATAGCATTAATACTTATCCATACGCACCTATTATAGGATGATTATAAAGGTATTAACCTGTTACAACAATAAAACAAGTGGGAACAGCGTTTGGATGGTCAAAATCGGCGATACATGCCGGGAGTTACATAATGTATGGCTGAGGCAACCTCCCTTCCCACCACTTTTCCCCACGTCTGGAGAGAGACTGTCGATCGATACTCTCTCTCTCACTCTTGCCCTGTCGCTTGCTAACAGTGATG
The DNA here is from genome assembly GCA_032716605.1 of Paralithodes platypus. Classification (NCBI taxonomy): domain Eukaryota; kingdom Metazoa; phylum Arthropoda; class Malacostraca; order Decapoda; family Lithodidae; genus Paralithodes; species Paralithodes platypus. The sequence continues at coordinate 18,653,792 of CM064533.1, read as the reverse complement.
ACAATGCCCCCTGCTTGCAACTCGCTAATGTTAGCACGAAAATATACCACAGAATAAGGGAATAACAGGGAAAATAGGTGTATCACTGAAAGAGGGGAGGACAGTGGTGGAAGGAAGGGAGGGTGGGTCTTTGGAGTGATCTTTGGCATGGCCCAGGGGCAATAAAAGAAAAAAAAAATGGGTGTGTTTTAAATGTGAATTTTTGTTTGTGTCTTTTTCCTTACTCTTAACCCGGGAACTGCAGGAAGACTCTTAACCTAACAAGTGCGCATGGGGGTAACTTGGAAAAACTCCCCCCTGTGCTAACGTATTTGAGGTGTTTCCGACACAAAAATATTCATTGTACCATTAATAGCTTTAATACTATCCCATATGCGCCTATTATGGGGTTGATTATAAAGGTATTAACCTGAAAACAACAATAAAAACAGTGAAAACAATCGTTTGGATGGTCAAAATCCGGAGATATAGCCCGCGAGTTGTATAATGTTGGGGTGAGGCAAGCTGCTTTCCCCGCCAATTTTCCCCCAAGGCCCTGAGGACACAGTCGATCGAGTTAACTCTCTCTCTCTCTCTTGCAGCACTCGCTTGCCATCAGTGATGACAACACCCTGCTTGCAACTCGCTAATGTTTAGCACGAAAATATACCTCAGAATAAGGGAATAACAGGGAAAATAGGTGATAACTGAAGGAGAGGAGGAAAGTGGGGAAGGAGGGAAGGTAGAGGACTGAGATTTTTCATGGCCGAGGGGCCAAAAAAAATATAAAAATAAAAAAATAAAATAAACAAAATATTTTTTTTTTTTCGATGTCAAAGTTTGATTTTTTTTTTTTCACTGTCACTCTTAAAGAGTCTCCCAGCAGTCCGCCAGGGGAACTCTTAAGAGTCTCCCAGCAGTTCCCGGGTTAACCCTCCAGCCCCGGGGGCTATAGCTTGCGACTGTGCTCCGGTACCGGGTGGTTTTGAACGATCTTTGGCCTATGTTAACTACCCTTTAAGTCAATGAATATGTCATGTAATGTTGTAAATTAAAAAGAATAATGTTTCCACAAAACCTTCCTCTGTCCATGGCGTTGAGTAGAGGTCTCTTAGCCCCTCTGGTTGCATAATGGTGAGTCGCGGGAAGACGAGTGCCTTTTCCCGGCGGAAAACTTCTTCCCTGCGTTCGGACAGCGTCGCCTCGGCCATGGCTACGACGCACCTAGCCGCTCGCACGCGCCAAAGTATTTATCTCCCTTATAAGAAAGCGATTTTAGTGTTTGATATGGAGAATGTGATGTTTATTTGATTTTTCCTAGTTATTTTGAGGCCAATTATATAAAAATATGTTTATTATGAGTATCACTGTTCACTGATATTTGCTAATTTTCACATCGTAATACCGTACATTTTATTTAGTTTGTTGTTGTTGTTGTTGTTCCCTAAGCTGCCTGGCCGAACAGCCCCGAGTCCCTGAGAAAAAGGCCTATGGCCACGATCGGGCTTTCCCACAGAGCTGACCTCATTGAGTGTAGATTGTGTTGTTGGCGTAAGTGGTTGTGGGAAATGCAGTCTTCTATGATTGTGTTTAATGGTATGGGGTGCTGTGGTTACATCCCGGGCAAGGCGTCTGACAACGGAGTCATCCAGTCTCTTCTGATAGCTCAGTAGAGCTGGATGGTGTCCGCATCTCCAGCCTGGCCAGGTGGACTCTGTCCCTCGCGAGGAAGGGAGGATTCGGAAGGATGGATTTCGGGAGGTCGTGCATGGCAGCTGTGTGGTGTCTGTGAGTGAGTGGATGGATCGGTGAGAGATATGAGTATGGATGTGCTTCTGGAAGTTGGTTCTGGTGGGCAGGGAGGGAGAGAGGACAATAATTGTGTGTGCTAAAACGTGTGCTGGGTGTTGTTTGGATATGTTCCTTCTTGTTGTCTGTGGGTGTGTTGCCAGGTAGTTTAGTGGGTGGTCTTGGTTCGTGGAGTCCTGCTGCCAGGAATTGAGTGGCCCTCATGTCCAGATGGTCTTTGACTTTGAGGATTTTGGTTTCATTGATGTAGGTGATCTGTGGGTGCCGTAGCTGTGTCCGCCTGTAATGATCTTCATGCTTTGTTTTGAATAGTCCTGTAAGGGCTTATGATGTGTTTCAGCTAGGTTAGAAGCCCAGTCTGGGCTTTTGCGTATTCCATCACTGATCTTATGTATTGGTTATATACTGGTGGTGGTAGTTTCTTTGTTGTGTCCACATTTTGTGTGAGCAAGTGACCTGAGGGCGTTAAGTCTGGGTGTCAGTTTCTTTTTAATGTTTTGTGTGTGCTGTTTGAATGTCAATGAGTATCATATGTTACTCCTAGGATTT